>ULGR01000003.1:1704357-2304357 GCA_900519005.1 Yarrowia phangngaensis
AATTGACTATAACATACGTATATTTTTTTTTTTTTTTTGTTCTCATACATTCAATTGACTATAACATAAATATGAAATAATGCTTACTAATCTTCCCTCGTGTCCAGGGAACCCTGATTTTTCGACCTTTTGTTAGAAACCGGACCGGCCTAGTTCATACCTGTGGCGGATACCGCCACTCCTCAGTGTGGTTATCGATCAGCCAAGTAGTTCCAGTTCTTACTATGAATTTGAGATATATTAAAATACTACTTAAGAGGGTGATTATATATTCTCCGGAAACTCTACTAAGATAATGCCAAGCTACTGGAGGGCGATCCACTGCATTATCTTAGGATCTCTTGCTTGCTTGCTAGAGACGCGATTGCTAAGGCGCGATCTCATGCATTACATTGCATGAGGCTTTTTTTTTTTTTTCTCATACATTCAATTGACTATAACATAAATATGAAATAATTCTAAGTAATTGAAGTAAGTCTACTAGTAGACTGTGCCTAATCTGGTGTTGTCACTGGAAAACTGATCTTAGTTTGGAGGCTTCACGTGATGTTCACGCGACAAACTACCAGAGTCGTTTCCTAACACCTTTAACGGGCGTCTGGTGTAGTTGGTTATCACATGCGCTTAGCATGCGCGAGGTCCCCGGTTCGATTCCGGTGTCGTCCATTTTTTCCATTATCTCACTTGGCACAGGACTTTTTGTGTCGTTTTGCAAATACTCCTGGCTTTTTTGGAGCAACAACCCCCCCAGTTAACAAGTCGAGTCAATTACACTAGCTTTTACTCTGCTCACTGCAATGTAACGCAATACAATATGGATATCTATTTAAATTATCTAGGGCCACCTAGCCATTTTTACAGCTTGGACATAACAGCTTCAAGCTTCTGCTTGACATCGTCATCCAGCACCTTTTCGGTCTCGTCCTTTCGTGCAATCTCCTGGATGAGGTTAGAGAGATCTCCCTTCATGGAGGTCATAGTGGGGTCATTGTGTTCCAGCAGTGCAGCAAACAGAGAGAAGATGGGGGCGTACTCTTCCTGGCCATCACCAAGGGGCAATCGGGACACCAAAACAGGCACAACCTCGTTGATAGGCACGACGGAAGGAGCCTTGAGGGTCATTCGGGCAACACAGCCACAAGCATTAGCGAGACATCGGTCGTTGTTCTCTTCAGACTCATCGTTCAGGTTCTTCTTGGCCTGCTTGTCAACCTTGGTAAGAAGTCGCTGCAGCTTCTGGAGAACAGCAGGGTATTGAGAGGTGAGGTCCACAGTGGAGTTTTCGGCCAGAACACCGAATGCAAAGGCAGAGTTAGATCGGACATCTAGGTGGGAGTCTGTCAAGCCCTTGAGGCAGATATTGAGGACCTCGCCAGTAAACTCGGAAATAGAAGCCTTCATGCCAACTGTCATCTCAGCAAGAGCACCAATGCCAAAGGCACGCTCGTCGTACATCTTGGAGTTGCTGTAGCTCTCGATAAAAGGAAGAAGAGCCTTGAAGATGGGCACGAAGTGAGCCTCAAGAGCTTCGGACATTGCGGAGCAGACATCAAAGGCATAGTCGAGCATCAGCGAGTCGTACTCAGATTGCTCGAGCTCAGCAGCATCAATCTCGTCCTCCTCCATCTGGGCGGGGTGCTCCTTCTTGAGTACAAGGACAACCTGGGCACAAAGAGCTCGAAGAGTCTCCTCATCACCAAGAACAGCGGGACCAGCAGCCTTAATGGCCTCCACAAGAACCTCGCATGCAGCAATAACAACCAGTCGAGAATCCTCCTCTTCAAGAAGTTCGATGGTCTTGGTTCGAGCAAGCTGAAGGAAAGTGGAAAGCGACTCGGGGTAGTTGGAAATGTCAGCGGGGAAACCGGGCTTCCACTGGGGCAGGTTAGCCATGTTGTAAAGAGAGTGGAAAATCTTCCACACAGCACCAAGAGCTTCCTTTCGGATTCCCTCGTAGAAGTGGTCAAGAGCTGTGAACAGAGGTTCAGTGATCTCCTCGAGGAAGTTGAGGAAGTGACCCTTAGTGGCAAGAATCATATCACCAAGGACCTGGAAGGCAGTCTCCTTCTGGGTGGCAAGAAGTGAGTTGACCTTGAACTTGGAATCGTCGTCGTCCTGTCCAATGGCATCATCATCCTCGTCCTCATCCTCGAAGCCAAAATCGTCCTGGTTAAGGAACTCCACCAGAAGAGGGATAACCTTGGGGAGGTACTGACCAAACTCCTCGCCGTAGAGCTTAGCAATAACACCAAAGAAGACAAAACCAGCCTCTCGCAGAAGATCAACCTGGAGAGTTGCGTATGCATTCTCGGCAAAGGTGTTGACATAAGGTCGGAAAGCCTCCTTGCCGATAGCACCAGCAATTGCGCCGATAGTATCGAAGGCAGAGCCCTTAACAGCAAGCTCGACCTCAGTCATATCAGCGGCATTCTCGAGGTTGATGAGCTGGCCAAGACCGTTGATGCACTGTTCAGCGTAAGGAGTGAAAGCCTCCTTGGCAGCGAAGGCAGCAGATCCAACGGCCGCAATCAGAGTAGTTCGCAGACTGTCATCCTGAGCCTGGTCCAACATGGTGATGAGTCGGGGCATGAGCTCAGCAAGGTACTTCTCAGCAATGACGTCCTTCTCCAGGGTCTCTAGCACGGACTCAAGCGCAGAAGTCGCAGCCTTGAACTGAGCGGGAGAAGAAGAGGCATCCATGGCAGAGCAGATGAGAGGGATAAGAGTAGCATGGTGCTCGCCAATGATGTTGTGAAGGTGGTAAGCAAGTCGCACAAGAACCATCAGAGCAGGGACATTAGTGGGGTTCTGTCGAATGGTGCCAATGACAGCCTCCAGGACGGGATCGAGATGAGTGGCCACAAACTCGGGGGAACCCTCAATGGCGTAAGCGATGGCAGACAGAGCAGCATCGGAGTTGGGCTGCTGCTGGAGGACCTCGAAAATGGGCACCAGGACCTGCTTAGGAGGGAGCTCGTTAGACAGGTAGCCAATCACTCGCAGAGCAAGCTTTCGGGTAGTGTCCTCATCCTCGTCATCGTCATCCAGCTCGTCAGGGAACTCGGCGATCTGCTGAGCAATGATCTCGAGCATGGAGTTGGTGAGAGTAATTCCCAGACCCAGAGCCTGAAGTCGTCGCTTCTTGAATCGCACAGCGGAAATGAGGAATCGGAGAGCAGCCATCTTGCACTCATCAGACTCGCCTCGCTTGGCAATCTCCAGCATGAAGTGCAC
Source organism: Yarrowia phangngaensis (assembly GCA_900519005.1). Lineage (NCBI taxonomy): Eukaryota > Fungi > Ascomycota > Dipodascomycetes > Dipodascales > Yarrowia > Yarrowia phangngaensis. The sequence goes on from ULGR01000003.1 coordinate 1,707,592, forward strand.
AAGATCTCCAATATGATCAGCAACAAGCGAGTTGTCAACAAGGAGCAGAGTAGAAAAGACCTCGAAAAGCTGTAGGGTCTTAGCGTCATCTCGCTGCATGGCTCCCTTAAGAACCTCAACCATCTGAGGGATGACCTGCTTCTTGAAAAGTTCAGCGTTGGCGTCGGAGCTGTCAATAAGCTCGGAGATCATACCAGCACAGAGCATAGAGGTGACCTGCAGCTCAGAATCATCCTGAGACATGTTGACGGAGACAAGAGGCAGAATGTTTGAGGCGTTGGTAACAAAAGTCTCAGCGCCAACCTCCAGCAATATATACACAATGTAGGTAGCCACCTCTCGGTCTCGGGCGTTGCCTGAGCTAATGGCAGTGTTGAGAGACTGAGGAAGCTCCTGCCAGGTCTGCAGACCCAGCTCAATCTCGCCAATTGCAGCCACAACCCGGGCAGAGGTGTGTCGGACCAAAGTCACCTGCTCAGCAAGAGTAGACTGCAGCAGAGAAGCCTTAATCTCATCCCGCAAGTTGGCGGGGTTCTCCTCCCAGTAAATGGGGATCTGCTTTCGAGCCTCAACACCAGCCAGCTGTCGGATTCCAGAGTCGTCATGCTTCTGCATGATATGGATCAGAGATACCGCGCACTGGGGGTTCATGTAGAACTCGGTCTGGAGTTGTTGGGAGGCATTCTTAATGTCATCAGGCGAATCGGGGGCCGTGATTTTGCCCAAGAGCTGGGCTAGTTGCACCGTGAAGCCGTCCATGGTTTGGTTGTAGGAGTATGAACTGGAAGCAAAAAAAAAATTTAAATTTGAATTTTTTTGGAATAGAGTTTGGAGTAGGTGGTGAATGCTCACCTCTTGTACAGTACGGACAGGCACTGTACGCATTCTCATGTCATGTCTTCTTTAGTACAGTCTACTCTACCGCTTACTTATGCAGCGGGAGGGGCAGCACATTTAATAAGGGGTTTTCTTGTTGACTTTTTTCCTCCAGAGTTTCAAGAGCATATCAGTTGAGCCACAGTATTACGTGTTCTTTAGTGGTGGACTTGGTTACTTGCTCAATAGCGCATGGCTGCGTTAAGTATTTGTGTCATTCTGTGGTACTGACATCCATTGACATCTGCTGGTTTACATTTACCAATAATATATTCTAAATGTTCCATTGAAAATAGGAGGTGAGAATGCTTTGTCCTGTAGGGCATGTACGTGTGTGCGTCCAATATGCAAGCTTTCAAAATCAAAGAAAACCCCATCTCCTAGTGGTGCATTGGACAGCAAACTGCATCTCCTTGCATATAGAGTGATCACTATTACATAGTTGGTGATATTTAGAAAGATGTATTGTAGTTGGGTGATTTTTGTGTTTGTTTTAGAAGTCGCATTCTTTCGAATCGACTAATCAAGCTTGATCTCAGTATAGATTTTTCGCACAAAGAAGAAAGAGCACGTGTAACCAACGGTGCCAAGGAGCACAAACAGTACCAGAGATATGATAGCAGAGTATCCAAGGTACAAGATGTTGGAGGTGAAGGATCCGAGCGCAAGTTTGTTGAACAAGAACAACAGAGCATGCAAATAGACATAGAATGCACATGAACCAGCAATGAAGAAAGATCTCCAGTGCCACAAGTAGTTCTCAGCGCACAAGAGCAGGTAGACCATGAGCACAGTGACGACTACGGTAGAAACCAGCATCAAACCGTAAGACAAGAAGAGGAAGCCAAACATATAGAACATTCGATGGAACCAAATGGAGCTTACGATGAAGTAGAGCTCCACAAAGATAGCCACAAACGGCAAGATTCCAGAAAGAACCACCGAGGGAATCTTTTTAAGGAAGAATTGCTGTCGGGGAATCTGTCTAGGAATCTGGTTGGTCTTAACAGGCACGCTGAAAGGAGTCTTGGCAATGAAACCGCCAGCAACAGAGAGGGGCACCGAGATGGCAAACCACACTGCCACTAGGGCAACCATGGTGCCAAAAGGAACTGCGCCAGCTGAGTTGTACGCAATCAGGAAGAAGTTGAGACCAATGAAGGCAGCGAAAATAATAGAGGGAATCAAAATGGGGGTAAGCAGCAGGTTCATCTTGACATTCTCACCACCCAAAGTGTTATAGAACTTTCGAGACACGTATCCACCTACGAAGCCAGACAGAGAGTAAAACAGAATCACGGCTGTACCGAGAGCACCACGATTGGAAGGTGAGAGGAATCCAATGACGGCAAAGAAAACGGTGAGGCCAGTCATGACAAACATCTGGGCCCCAGAGCCCAGGAAGGCACACAGAATCATTCGGTTCTTGGGAGCTCGGAACACGTCTCCATGCACAAGCTTCCATCCGCTGTCTTCCTGGACATCCTCAGAAAGATCAATTTCATTGTAAGAAGCAATGTCCTTTCGTAGAGTTCGGGTCAGAACGGTAGCCACAGTAGTGGCAAGAAGGGTTACCACGATAGCTGAGTTGATGATCGCAAACCATTGTACCTGGGGGTTGTGCACCTTTAAGTATTTATCCCATCGGGTAGCCCAGGGAGTGTCAGAGTGCTTCCAGGTCACAGAGTAAGTGAAAAGCACCTCTTGCTTGGTATCAGGATTAGTCTTCAGATGAAGCATTGGGTAATCGCCACAAAGATCTTCTTCCTCACCAGATCGGTCAAGAGATCGAGGTAGAATCTCCACGCCCACCACTCGGTGTTTGCCCTGCTTGGTGGTATGGTACTCCACAGTAATGTCATAATGGTTGTTGAGATAGGGGATATCAGAGCTCTTGTCTCGCTTAGAGGATTCATCATCATCATCATCAACATCGTCAGTGTTATCAGCGTTAGGAGATACGATTTGGCCAAGCTCAAAGCCAGCGAAAAACTGTCCCTCAGCGTTGTTGAGCTGTCGTCCAGCTGGCAGACCATCAATGAACCAGTTCTGTGCGTAGCCCTGCAGGATTTTTTTGTTGGTAAATCGTGCAGAAAAGACATCGTACACGGGTCGGTTGGGGCATAACTGCTCACACTTCTTGTCCACCTTCATCTTCAGCTGGAAGGGCGAATTGAAGATTCGGTCACCAAAGAGAATAGATCCGAGCGACTCGCTCTGCTTCTCAGCACCTCCAACAGGTTTGCAGAAGTTGAAAAGTTCATAGTAATAGTCGTAGGGAACCACGGACTCAAGCTGTCCTGATTCAGACAAAATCTGACGAGGAGTAAGGGCGTTCACCAGCAGAGGCACGTTCTGGCCCTCCTCATAATCCGTAGGCGCCACACCAGGCAGATAGAATGCATGACATACTGCCGCAAACAGAACCACGATGTACGCGTGCAACATTGTGTTGGGTTGGTGTTGGGTTATGCTTAGTCTGTACCTAGTGTTTTTTCATCCTCCAGTCTTTACGTCATCTCCATCTTATGCACGACGAACTTTAAATCAGAACACGGAAATAATAAGAAAAGAAACAGAGTCAAAATACTACACGTCGAGAAACTGCCATTTATTTTATACATGTCTGAAACCCCCTTTTAACCCCCCTCAGTAAACTTGATTTTGTGCCCGGTTTCCCTGAACTTCTCGGGAACTCTTCCTCTATTAGGGAAGTATTTATCGATACTACCTTGACAACTGTCTTTGGAGTTGCAGCCAGCAAGATGTATCGCCAAATCCCCCTCCTTATATGTCCACACATCATTGGGCTCTCCAGTATATGAATTGAAGAGTCTCTGTGGGTAGAAGCCTGTGTGGGCTAGAATGTACGCGTTTTCTCGGATTATAATGTTGAGGGCTTCTTGCTCCCTGAAGACATACTCCTTTTGAACATGTACAGGATCGTACCATATATCAAGTAACTTGTTTGTCCATTCGGATCGTCTAATGAAGAAAGACCCTGCGTTGATTCCGAAGAAATCTTGGGTTAATAGTAGGTTGAGGTCCTCTGGTTCAGGTGCTCTTTCCTTAGGGACATACACCTCCCCACCAAAGGACTCATCAGGCATTCGGATGGGTCGACTATATGTCAATCGTTCCACTAGTGCTCTGTCACTAAGAAGATGCTCACCCAGTTCAATTTCGGGATTCATGAGGAAGATATCTGTATCCATCCACCAGATCCACTCGACATCGGGATGTTCCTCAAATGTGCGTCTTATAGCCCCAATCTTGGCCCACACCACGTGGTCTCCTTTAGTATCAATAGTATTGAGATCCACAAAAGTGCAGATGTAACCGTGGTAATTGCAGTACTCTTGTCTGTTTGGCAGGACCAAGTCCAGCATTTCCCTTTCATTTTTAGTCTTTCCATTAGAAGCAGACAACAGTGCGATTTTGCGGCCATAAGGTTGGACGTGGCCTTTTACTTTTTCCTTGTCAGAGTATTTTAAGGGGTTGTTAACGATCGACTGGATCTCTTGTCCTTCCAGTCTGAGAAAAATCCCTTGAAGCTTTTCGCTCTTTTGTTTTCGAGCTTTCTCACGTAACTCCGCTTGGCGAATTCGATCCCGCTCGCGTTCCTTCAAGCTTTCTTCTAGACCATCACTCTGCTTGTGTTCTTCCTTGCTATTCTTCTCCTCTGTTTGTCTTTGCTCTTCCTTTTGAAGATCCATTTCCTCATTTTTAGTTCCCTCGTCAGCTTTAGGCTCCTCCGGAAGCTCATGTTCAATGTTGTGATGGTTCTGGTCGTGGTTTGAGACCCTGCTTTGGTCAGGGGTTTTCAAATATCCATGATATGGGGCTTCCAGATCAAATCCGCGGATCTGAGAGACTGCCAGAAACAGTAGAAAAACGCAAATAGCTATCAGAACGAATGGTGTTGGGAATCTCTGTCGCCTCATGAGTGCTACTCAGGTATTATCAGTGTAAGAGGGAAGTGGTGTCCGAGCTTCCCCTTGATCCACGTCTTTAAAGTTGCACTGGTGCCTATGAAATGCATCATAATGAATTATACTGCAAAGCTACACCACCTACGAGCGAAACTGAGAAGGTTTATCAATCAAGATCTCTCCAATTTATCTTTTGTTGCTCATGCCTTCTTTGAAGTGAATGCCGTTTGGTGGTTGAATTTTAGTATGACGGAGCTGTCAATTGAATGGACACGCGTGCATTGTCCACTTACCTCTGTGTGTTATACTTGCATCATAGGATATAGAGATGCACTTACCTGATAAACTGACACATTCAGGGGAACTCGTGATGTTGGTTAATTTGACCCTTCATTTTGAGAAAAATTGGTAAGGGAATGAGACGTCTGTCAAATTGTAATTACACAACCTTGTCTTGAAAAAAATGTATCAGCAAGTAGCAAAGTCGCCTTCTGTCTTTAGTCTTGACTGAAATGTTGAAAGCCGGCCAAAGTAGTCGAAATGGTATTTCACAACATTGCTCTAGCCACTTCCCTAAAGTCGCAGTATACAAGTCTTCAGGATACCAATCTTCCAGTCAAAAAAAAACCTAGAAGTTCACTTACCTGTCAAGGAAATAAAGCGGAAATAAACAATGTGGCAAATAATCACTAAGAAACAATTCTTTTTTTGTAATAGCAGCACATATTTTGATGGGATTTATTACCCACCATTTTGTATCCTCCTACCATCTGCTTTGTCATTAAAATAAAAATCACTTACTCAGCTAAACATGTTATTTACAAGCCTTGTATTCTATTCTTTTTCTTTTCAATTCAATCAAATTGGCCTCATTTCCAATTTCACCGATATCTCTTTAATGGTCACTCTACTTGTTCGTCAACACCACCTCCACATATTGTACTGTATATCATGTATGTACATTTCTCCCAACCTACCCTACACCAATGAAGTCGATCGTGGCTCGGGCGTACTCACCGTTCTGCTCTGTGGTTGCCACCGAGGACTGCGATAAGCTGGCTAATGATCTTGGCTACGAGGACTTTATCACCCTCATTGCTCCCCATGGAGACGCTGTGGGGCGTGTAACAGTACGAGACTCACAGGGCATAACAAACACATACGAGGACTTCACCATTCGGCTGGGACTGAAAAGACCTACGGAAAGGGAATCTGGCGGTACTCTTTTCAACCCTGATGCTATGGAGGCACTTCTCCGAGAATACATTGGGCACTACAATTCGGATGATTCTGCCTTTGCGAGGTTTTTCGCAAAAATGGTGGCTGCTCCACCTGATACATCATTCGAGACTTTCTCGCAACCAGCAGCACAACTCTTTTGTGTTTCTAGTAGAAACCCGCATCCCCTAGACACTCTGCAGGCTCTTGCACAGGGTCACAAGCGTGACAGAGACTGTCTTAACTACTATCTCTTGATACATGATTCAAAAAATGAGGATGGAGATAACTCTTCTCAGCGTACCGTTGCATTACTGGAACGAGCGAAAAAGCGATTTGGGTTTGCCAGTATGATCAAATTGGGCCAGGAAGGTCCTGCCGAAACTGTCCCTACCCCACAGTTTCTTACCGTGGGCGAGGAGCTGGTAAATCTCAAAACAGGTGTCGGGTTTGGGTCACAGACTTTATCACAGCCAGACAAGGAAAATATCAGAGCATGGCTACGTGAGTTCACTGTTCAACATCTTATTCCTCATATGGAAAGGTGCATCATGACCTGGGATACAGTGGCTGCGGGGAAGAGAGGTCTCACAGGACGAATGTTCTCAGCTGGTAAAAAATGGCTCAAATTCGGAGCAAGTGAGAAGCAGGAGGTCGGCTCATCGATTCAAGCTTCAGGAAATTACCCTCAGGGATCTCCAGAGCAGACCATTCGACGTCTGGCTGACTATGCCTTTATGTTGCGAGATTATAGATATGCATATGCTACTTATGAGTTGGTGAAACGGGACTTTTTGTCCGATAAGGCATGGAAGTACCTGGCAGCTTGCCAGGAACAGGCTGCTGTGGCCTTCCTCATGTACACTACCCGGTTGAGTGAAAAACAACGAGTGGAGGTGCTCAACCCCCTTCTGGACTCTGCATGCTACACATACATCTCTCGGTTAGAGCTACCACAGTATGCTCTGCGAATGTTGATGGTGACTTCGGATCTTCAATGCCTACTTGGTCCTGATGCCGCATCCATAGGAGCAACACAATGGTTCCAAAAATTGCTTGATGAGAGGCTTGTGGGCCGACAAGGATACGCATTGATCATGCTGCGAGTGTCCTATGCGTTCTCCCAGTCACCCAAGCTTCGAAAAGCTGCTCTCTGGCAGCTTCTGTCTGCCAGAGAATGGGCGGATGCGAATCAAAAGAATGAAATGGTTAAGTGTCTGGAAAAGACAGCCCCAGTGTATGACATGCTGGATTGGCCAAATAAGCAGGGTACTCTACTAACACGGTTGAAGGGTGAGATTCCCACTTGAGGATATTATACAGCATTAATGAAAGTACATGAATAATGACAATAAATAATTATATATGTAAAGTAGAATTACAGCCCTGTTAGGGAAGAGTCGTCGTCTTCAACAATGAGTTCGTTGGTGTTGAGCTCGGCAATCAGCTGTCGGCCAAAAATGTTGGGGTTGGCCATACTCAGCTTGATTTGGCCTTCGCGATCGTCAATGAGTCGCATATCCTGTCCTGGAATGACCTGTTTAAGGGTTCCGTCAATATGTCTAATCTCCGCCACTTCATCATCCACAATGACAAGGTATGGGTGTTGAAGAGCCACTGCCTTGGCTTTCACCATGATAGGAATAGGCTTTGATGCAAGGTTACCAAAGTGATCAGTGTACACCAACAGCTCATCGTAGCAAAGAATAAACTTGGTGTCCGAAATCTGAAACATTGCCAGCGGCCGAAGACTCTCTAGACGTTTACGCAAATCTGCGGACGCCGCAGAAATTATAGGCAGGGTCTTGGGAACTTTGAAATCAAGACTCATGGCCTCAAAGCCCTTTGTACAATGCACAGAAAAGTAGTTTTTGAACACTGAAATACCCCAGCACTCTGAAGGTACGTAAAACCGCTCAGCATCCCGGAAGTATTCCGTAGATCCAATATGGCCAGAAAATCGAGACAGCGACATACGTGAACGTTTCTTTTGAGACCCTTTTTGACGGATAGGTTCCAAGACCTTGAAAACGGAGTTCAGGCCCTCACGGCACTTGTAAAACACCAGAGTTCGGTTCTTCATAACACCCACAGCAAAGAATGAGGCTGTTGAGGAAAGCTTGTATCCAGTTGGTGTGGTGGAATCATTTGTCATGCTCTTGTTGAGCAGCGTGTCCAAGTGGTAGTAGACGAGTCCTCGGTGGCAAAGAATCAATACTAGATTGAGCGTTTCGATAACACTAATTTGTGTAACCTTGGGCAAATCCAGACACCGTTTATACTTGTTGGTTCCACCTTTGTGACGGGATTCAGGAATCAACTCCGATACAAACACGCCATAGTCTGTTCCCACAAACACAAACTCCCTCGAGTCGAAGAAGAAGGAAGTTGCGCAGTTTATTCTGCCTCTAGTGGTCATTGAGTTGGCAGAGGGTTGGGTGTTGAGATGAAGTTTTCCTCCGTGACCTGCCTTTTCAATGGCCCGTTGAAGGGTGGAAGCATTATTTGGTGAAGCAAGCCGAACTGGAACTTCGTATCCAAAGTCTAGATACGACAGCACAGTCAGCCTGAAAGGTTCAGCATTCTTTGCGTAAACTTTACTGGAGTACTGCCGCTTGGCGTCGATCAAAGCTGCGTGCCATCTGTCTCTATCAGTTGTAGAGGGGCAGAATAGAGTGTAAGTGATGTTTCGGCCGAGGTGACTGATTCGGAAAGGATAAAGGGTCGGGTCTGAGTCTTCACTCAATACTGTCACGGATCCTCCGCCACTGGTGAGGGCGCTGGTGCTCATTCGTTTATCTCGAGCTTCACGCACATGTGAGGTAATATTATGGATCCGTCCTCGAGTATAAAGGTCGGTTTCATCAATCTGATCGACTCCAAGTAATTCAAGAGGAATAGGCTTCTTGGTGACGTATAATTTGGGGCCATGTTGGCCAGTCTGGTGTTTGCACAGAACCAGAAAGTTGTCTAGCAAAACCAGATGAGCATCAATCCACTCCAGCCCATAATCAGATTTCCGTTGGACATCACCACGTCGCATAATCTTACGGTGACTGCTGTCGAGCTTCAGATCAGCACCGCAACCAGGTTTAAAGACAAACTGTGCCTTGAGATCCAAGAGTTCCACCTGCTTCTCGACGTTGCCGATAACCATGTTACATTGCCGAGTTACTTCGTCACATTCAGAAATGGCACGGGTCAAAAGCTCCAACTCCATCTCATTGGAGGTGTGCTTGGAAATTGTTCGCAGTAACAGCGAGTATCGCGCCAGACGGGGGATAACTCGATGGAAGTAAATGGAATACGGTTTTCCTAAAGTTCTGGGATCTTTCGACATATCTGCGAGCCACTGCGAAAACAAGACATTGTTTTCTCGTTCATGACGAATGTGACGATCAGCATGCAAATAGCGGTTTGCATATGCTAGGAAATGTGGTCGAGCACTGGAAATCCATTCAATGATGATGTCTGCAATACCAGTAACAAATACATTATGTCTGGTTTTGAGGCGACCCAAGAGAGTCTCTCTAGAGCTCTTGATAATATCTTGAACAGCGAAGATATCTCTAAACTGCTGGTCTGGCATGTGTGACTTGAGCGATTCTCCATAAACATTGAGTAGAATCTCGAGGTCACGGATGAAGTGCTCCTCACCAACAATTAACTCATGCATGGCGTATTGGCGTTTTATTTCTCTGTGGTCGATACGAGACAATTGATCTTCACTGAGACCCCAATACTGTGCCCAGTCCGTCTGGTCAGAGCTGGCAGACTCACTAGATCTTTTAGTTTCTCTCACCCGAGTATCAGACTGATAGGGGCATTTGCTCGCGTAACAAGAATATTTCCCGTCATGTGGAGAGTTACTGTAACATTTGGTGAGCGCTGGAATAACTCCAGAGACAGATCCAGACTCACTGAACATGTAAGAATGACGTTCGGCGTCATGACGTAAAACGTCGGCACGACAAAAGGCTCCAATCACGTGTTTGGCATAGTGCTCTGCGTATACTGCAGAAAGTGTCTTGTTAGCAACAAACAGTTCCGTAACTGCCTTGCGTAAATCTTTCTCCGGAACCTCTTTATCCCCAGCAAAGAACGGCTGGATCCAATTTCGTACTCCAGACAAAGACCAGATCTCTGTGCAAGTATATGAGACATTAGTGAGGTCCGCTTGAGGAGCGGTGGGGATAGCAGGTAGATCGAGCTCCATCCAAGCAGTTTCTGTGTGCGTGCTCTGCATGCTCTCAGAGACACAATCATACTCAGGAATATCATCCTGAGGTGTAGTTGCAGCAGAAAACGGAGGCAATCGTTTGTTAGGCATAGAATTGAATCGCGAGGGAGATCCAGAAGGTGAGCTCTGATATCTCGGTATACCACTAGGTAAGCTCATTCGTTTCTCGAGGTTGGGTCTCATATCCAATCGGTCCATTCGCATGGACAAATCTCGATCTGGAGTAAGTGGAGAGTGTGCTTCGGGGTTTCCCAAAGGAGTAGAATTTCGATATGGGCTTTGATTTCGCAATGGACTGTGAGTTCGTAAAGAGTTGGGGCTGTATGGGGAGCTGGGGGAGACGTAGTTGTCAATTGAGGGCATACGAACCGGCGATTCAGCCTCGTAGTCTGCGTACATATTGTCAGTTTGATAAGCTGAAGCCACATGACTCCAGTCATTGGTGTCTACAGGAGGAAGATGCACTTCTGGGGGGGTGTGATATGCATTGGATTTGAAGGACTGTTGGCCTGGGCTGAGGTAACTGGGGATTTGGAATCTATCGTGACTAGGAGTGAATGACGAAGGAGAGGGTGAAAGATATTGTCTTGAAACCGGTGAGTCATTGGAGTAATCATCGTATGCTGCCTCGTAAAGTGAAATACGTGGTGGTAGTTGTGGAGGTGTCCCAGGAGGGGCAGCAGAAAGTGGGGTGAGGGACGATCTATGGGATGTGTTCAATGTAGGTCTATTGAGTGGTAAAGGAGAGGGTCTTTCCCTATCTGGACGCCATTGCTGTACACTACCTGGGCGACTGTAGTCTTGATGCTGCTGTTGAACCCCTGACTTGTAATAATCATCTCCTGTCCTTCCGTTGTAGTCAGTGTAATGAGGGTATCCTCCGTCGATGCTTGTTTGGTCAGTACATGAGCTCGAAAAGCTATTCCTGTCCACAACAGAACCGTAAGTTCCAGTTGACGAGTTTGTATTACTTCTTTCAATAACGCCCTCATCTCTGTATGTGTGAGCCCCTGCATAGCGATTCTGTAGCTGAGGTGGGTCGGAATTGAGTTGACGAGGTCCTAGAGGATGGTAGGTGGGTCTCTTGTCGGGTAGAGATGATACTCGTTCTGGAAATGACTGTCGAAACTCATCTGTGACCGACGTCCGTCTATGGATAATTTCCGCTGGCGGTTTTGGCGGCAAGGGGGGAGGAGGCACTTTGTTAGGTTGACTCTTAACTGATGATCGGCAATACGAATTACTCACTGCCTAATAGGCGAACAATGCGTTTCGTTAGAGGAGACTGAAAGAATGCGGAGCTTTATGAATGAAATGCATGCCTACCATCACGTGCACATAGGACAACAATAAAACGTTAAAAGTATGTGGGGCAGTGGCCTTTGGTTGCATTGTGAGTAGAGACATGAGAGAATGGTGTCACAATGCTACAAATGAAATTCTTGTTAAAATTCTCGGTGTTAATTCTGTGTTTGTTATCTTCATCGCGTACTACAGTGTTGAAGATAAGGGCTACGTTAATGTATAACCCCAGCAGTCTGTGAAAAACTAGGTGGCCAAACATTAAAAGAACAATGTCAACAGAAACTCTTCGATTGTCCAAGTCAAGATGTTTTCATATCCTGGAATAACATAGTCATCTGAGATGTTGATGCAAATGCTAGTGCATGTAATCATTGTGTACAGTGTTCCAGGTTTAATTGTTTAATGCAGCCATTGCAAAACATGGTGAAAAAAATAAACAGAAGAAAGAAAGCAGCTTCAATGTGGCCTCACCTCATTATCCATTTGTTAGCTTCGGGTTGCATAATTCCAAGCACATAGCTTTCTCAAACTATGTATTGGTTTAGTTAAGACCACCTGAGATAATGCATCTTGAAGAAGAGTTTGTCAGAAAAGAAGAAAAAGGAAGTTGGAAATTATTTATACCACATAACATAGATGTAATAAACAGTCACTTTCAATGCCAGGATTTAACGTATGTTTTCTAGTGGCTAGGTTAGCCACCACACTTTGAACATTATTAGAGTTTTAAATAAGCTCTGCTCATATTTGTATAGTAACAGTGAGCAAATTGACCTACAAGGTGTGATTGTATATAAGGGCAGCGCAACCCTGACATCTTCCTACTCCCGTCTCCAATTTCTTGATGTACTGAAGTTAGGAAATCACCTTAAAACACTGGCCAATTCATTCCCACGATCCCCGCCATAAATACCCAAAAATACCCAATACCCAAATACCTTGAATGGCAAATTGCATTATTACCTTATTAGGAAATAATGTATTTTCCATTTATGGTATACGTTATACCCCATAAGTGATTTAATACCAGATATTAGGCTTTGCCCAGCACGGTATGTAGTATACCCTAATTGGAAGAAACTGGGTTTGATTCTGAATTATTAAGCCACAGGTCGAGACAAGTGTATATAAAGTGCGGCTACAGAGATTGCTCATCCACAAACCAACCCACACACACACACACAAAAACGAATCAAAAATGGTCAAAGCTGGTGAGTAAGATCAAATTTCATTGCAATTGATTGATTGCACGATTGAATGTATCGAATTGTGTTGAAATATGCCTGATTAATTAGTCATGCGGAAAAAATGCCGTTCCAACATCATGTCAAGGTGGCGAACAGTCGGCACAGGTCAACCAATTGAAGTGCCTGAGACTTTTGTGGGATGCAAAATCAGTGGCAATTGTGAAGGAAGAAGTCATTATGATCATGACCATTGATTGGTTGTTGAGATTTTTCTCTTCTTCATCGCTTGGCTCTAACATGGGAACGGCAGTTGATTAGGAATTGAACTAACATAGTCGCTGTTCTTCGAGGAGATTCCAACGTCTCTGGCACTGTTGTTTTCGAGCAGACCTCGGAGTCTGACCCTGTGACTGTCACCTACGACATTAAGGGTAACGACGCCAACGCTGAGCGAGGCTTCCACATTCACGAGTTTGGTGATAACACCAACGGTTGCACCTCTGCTGGTCCCCATTTCAACCCTTTCAAGAAGAACCACGGTGCCCCCACCGATTCCGAGCGACACGTTGGTGACCTCGGTAACATCAAGACCGATGCTGAGGGTGTCGCTAAGGGTGTCATCAAGGACAACCTTCTGAAGCTTTTTGGTGAGCACTCCATTGTTGGCCGAACCGTCGTTGTCCACAGCGGAACCGATGATCTCGGAAAGGGAGGTCACCCTGACTCTCTCAAGACTGGTAACGCTGGTCTTCGACCCGCCTGTGGCGTCATTGGTCTCACCGCCTAAGCTCTATTCTAGGTTTGTTATAGTCCGTGAATGATTTATATTTTTTTATGGAAGTGTAGTGATTGCAGATTTTATTTGAATTACTCCATCTAAATGGCCAACGCATGTCTTCTTTTGGGTGAAGTGGTTTATTATGCAAAAGTGTGGCTTTTCTTTGTGAAACCAACCAGGACTTCATGCACTGACCTAGTGTCCATACCTCACTCAATGTGTTGAACGACTGGGTACGAAACCTAGTGGCAGGCTCATATCATCTGGCTGTGTTGCATTATCCAAAGTCAATGACTAAAGTTTTTCAAGATATAAGTATAAGGTTCAGGTTTGGAATAAAAACGATAACGTGAAAACCGGAATAAACAATGGCGATAATATTAGTGTTGTTCGACTAAGATAAAAGGGAGCGCGCGATAAGCAGATCAAGCACACTCAACAATTCGATTTAAACCTTTTAACAATGCATAACCCTTCGACTCACTTATGAAGAGTGACAGTGTTAACACCTAGACTGACAGAGTTTGTGTTAGTCTCACGCTCCATACAGAACACATTGCATGACCGAGGGACTGCAGGGACGAGGTAGAGAAAAAAAAACACTTCATGCCATGGTATTGATTTGCCAGAATTAAGGGAATGAGGTTATTGGACATTCACTAGAAAAACACAACCATCCAACAAATAATTCACTCACCTGATAATTTTGCTTGTTCAGGTAACAGCACTCAGCATGTGACATTTTAATCCTGCTTCCCCACACTGTTGTCCAATCAGCTGAGTTTGACTTTGTAACAGTAATACAGCATGCCTGGAACCTAGCCAGGGTGGGTAACAGGTATTTTGGGGATGGGATGCAAGGCTGAATCAAAACGCACATTAACAAACCCAATGTATTCAAACTGGCACTATGTGACACAACAACAACGTTCCATAAATCAGATAAAAGGACAATAGTTGTCGAGGCTTTCAGAGCAATAAGCACCCCACTATTCCTGTTTATCCCATTTGGGAGATAAAGTTTTAAGGTTTATACACTGTGCGAACTTTGACGCAACGCCTTAAAAGTAACAATCTCCCAAACCCACATTCTTTTTCTGAAAGGCTACTGCCCACAAACCTGGTACCACACCACACCCCACACTCTTGCAGCAGTACTCCAGACCGGTGGCCATTGTAAACAACTCCTTTGCAATGGCCTTTCTTAGATTCACCGGTCGCCAGAACTCCACCCGTCACGAGGACCACATGTTCTTTGTGTCTACCCGACCAGGCCGGCCTGAGTCGGTGCTGTCTGACGAAACTCTGGTTTCCAGAAGTATCGCCTGCGCCGACAAGGTCGCTGGACGGCGGCGTAAGTTCGGAGATAAGCTGAGGAGTCTGTTGAGAGGTGACAAGGCGCGTAAGACCACGGTTTTGAGAAAGGGTAAGCCGTCATCTCCCCAGATGACTTTACCCAAGTCAAACCCAACGTCTTCTGCACCTAAGGCTATTGTTGCACCCATGGAAATCCCTTCACAAGCAGCAACTTGTAAGCCTGAGTCACCCTCTCACTCCCCGGCTTCCTCGGATGGGTTCATGTTCTGGCACGACCCTTCAGACACTCTCACCCCTGTTACCTCACATGAGTCCTTCTCTTCTGTCGACATTTCGCTCGAGGAAGATGATGTTCTCGAACAGCTTGCAGAGATCCCCCGATGCAACAGCCGCATCGCCAAATCCACTTCCCAGTCATCGGTGGCGTCCCAGCTCACTATCCCTAACTCAGTCAGCTGCTCGTCTCAGCTCAGCGCTATTGCCGTTTCGGCATTCTCCGACTCTGGTTCCGATTCGGGCATGTCCGACTCTGCCACTTGTTTCGGTGTCGAGGAGCTGGACTACCACAACGCCAAGGATGCCTACTGCCTTGACGACTGGGGGTTGCCTCGCGGTCTAACCGATGGCTACTCTGATAGCGAGGATGAGGACGATCTTCTTGACGACATTGTTGAATCTGTCGTTGATTCTGTCTACATTCCTGTTTCTGCCAAAACTGTTGGTTATGCTTTCTGTATCGCCATTTGGGGCAAGCCTGAGCTTCGTGATAAATTCATTGCTCTTCAACAGCATGTCAACGACTCAAAGAAAACATCTGTCCAAGAGCCTGTTACTCTTGCCACCTTTTGGTAGGTTTCTAACATAGTTAACATTCAGTTGTATCTGTATATTCTACGCTATTTATGATGTGATAAATTATTATTCTATTGTAAAGCCTCCCACTGCTCTCCGAGATCGCTCCTGGAAGCTGTATCTGTAGTCACTGTTCTTTTAGACCCAGTACCAAAGGTGGTCTTGACCTTGTGAATGATATTGCCAACTCCAAAGGTGACAACAATCGCAGCAATGATATCCACCACAATCAATGTGAGACCTCCAAGCATGTATCGTGGTGCGAATATCTTCCATACCATCAAATGCCGCCTAAAGTGGGTTGCGCAGATGGCAGCAGAAAGTGTCACTGCTGTTTGATAAGCAAGAGACATTAGCACCGACTGGCTACACGAAGCAAAGAGCAAAGAGGGTTTCTTGACAGGAGGAATTTTCCACAACACCAGTAGCGGAGTTGCAAAAGTAGCGAGAATTTGTGGTCCAAACGAGTTGAGAACAATACCAAGATGCGTCAATGGGAAAGAAATGGAATTAGTTGCAACAAACCCTGCATCCCATTGGACAGAAGGAATTGTAGCCTGGTGCCCTGTGGAGAAAAAGTAAGCATTTCCAAGTACAGCCAAAACCACAGGACCAATACTTGCGGAGGTTTGAAGAATTTGAAGCAAATCAACAGTAGTGAGAAGGTGGTACATTTGAACGATGATCATAACTCCACCCAGCGGTTTGGATACCAGTAGAATAGCCCCAAATATGTTGAGAACCAGTAGAAGATATTGAGCACCGTAAACGTTGTTGTATCCAAGAATATGAGCCTGAGAAACACCGTCTTTTTTCGTGTACTTGATATCGACGCAGAGACCAAACATCCAAGAAATATTGGCGGCAAGAAGTGTGGCTCCCAAGACGATTCTGGCAATGGTAAGCTTCATGTTTGATAGGAGTTTCATGTCACCAAACAAAGGGTCCTCCCAGGAAAGCTGTTCAGTGACAAACAAATCAAGGAACCAATACACTGAAATGGAGATCATGACACCAAACAGACCCCATACATGGTACTTGGCAGATCCATTATCAGATCCACTTTCAACAAGGAATCCTTTAACCAGAAGAGGCAATATAAACGCGCCTGCCGTAAGGAGAACCACAGTATACGGGGCAGAGACAGAAGACGAACTCGAGGAATAAAACGTTGTTGTGCACTTCTCTCCATGTTCTTCTCGGCAAAGCCGTGAGATGGCAGATGTTCGTGTCAAAATGAGGAACATAATTGAGTGGTAGATTGCTTTGGTCCTCTGGCTATTCGAACCGGGGAGCTGGGCAGAAAGAATGAGGAAACCAAAACCAATCGAACTCAAAAGGAAGGACAGAATATTGTCTTCCCAAATCGTGAAAGAGTTGGAAGTGAATAGAGCTACATGGAGCATAGTAATGACAATAACAACAATGGTACCCACTTCCGCTCGTGGAAGGGATTTGCTGAAGTGCCTGAGGTAGTAAAGGAAGTATCCCAAATTGGTACCAATGCAGAACCCTAGACCTGCTGTCCAAGCAGGGTCAAAGGGCCAGGAAGATCCAAGCAGCCCAAAGTGGGTGAGAGCATAAAATGAAGGTGCAGTAACGAAGGCACTAAGACCTGAATAGTAGCATAATTTCTCTAGTGATCTATCAGCATCCAAGATAGGTAAACGACTGTACAAGACCATAAGTAGTAGAGACGATCCCAGGATACCAAAGCCAGCAAAGATGGAGGTAAAATCAAACTGTGCCCACAGTGCTTTACACTGGTTCAAATTGGCCCTCTGGTAGCTGTAATGGTTAGAGATGATTGTCTCCCAAAAACTAGACTTAGAAGTGTCGACTTGAACTGTAGATTGGTACAGCCCCTCAAGCCCAGCAAAGCCATAAGCTCTTCTATAATTCTCAATTTGGGCAGAAGTAAGCTGGAGAGCATTGGCAAGCGCCCGGAAATCCCGGTTCGGGCCTAAGAAGACATCAGAAATAGGAGACCCCAAGTTATTGAAAGGTACAGGAATACCCATCAAAAGGGAAAGGGTAGGGACCAAGTCAATCTGAGGGATGGAAGGGTATCCTTCACCTCGATAAGGCGCAACCCAGTCTTTCTTTGAATACATAAAAAGGGTTGCATCAACCTCGAGATCACTTTCTCCTCCATGATCTCCCTTAGAGTCCATGCCATGGTCACCAAAAACAATAAGCAGAGTAGTATCGTCAATGGCGTCAATGATCTCTCGGATGTACTCATCCATCTCCTGCAGTTTTTCTGTCATTTTGGGAGAATCAGGGCCATATCTGTGACCGGCATGATCCACACCCAAAGTATGTCCAATGCTCATTGTGTAATTTCCAGTCAGGTATGATGGTAACAAGTGCTCTTTCACTCCGTTATCCACAGTGTAAAGATCCCAAACATTCAAGGACTCATAAGGGTGGGAATCGGCAAACTGACTGCCCAGCAGCGCGGTCCATGTGTCGTCACCACATTGATAAACGGACTGATTCAGAGATGCAAGCTGGGCCACCCAGTTATCCTCATCGATATCAGAACCAGCAAAGTTGCTTCCAGCATCAATAAAAGTAGGCAGTGAGCCCGTAGTAAGACCTTTGAGTCGTTGCAGAGTTGTGGTAGGCGGATCAGCTACAAACTTAGCAAGGTAGGCTTTGTTGGGGCTTTCTTTGTTCAATTCGTCAAAAACTGTGAGAGCGTTGTGATAAGGCTTTCTACTGCCTGGTTGGGGGGTTGAAAAATCAAATCTCAGAGCGTCAATAACCAACATGACGGCTTTATCAAACCGAGGTTCCGTCCAGCATCCATCACCTTGTGGGAATCGTGACACTTCATGAAGGTCTGTGAGGTTCCAACGGCATGAGCTGACATCAGGCAGAACACTCCGACTCAGTAAAAAGCCCCGTGTGAAAAACCTCACTCCAATTGCGTGATAGGCAACCAACCATAGGAATAACCCACAAAAGTACTTCCAGGTCCAGTTGAAACTCATTGGTCGGGGCAAATAGACCTCTGGCGGGGTGGTGACACCTTCGCCACGCGAATTGGCCAAGGAGATCCGCTGGGAAATTGCCGTCTGGCGTTTATCCGGTCCCAGACGCTCAGTCATTATTATCCTATGGAAGGAAAGAGGTTTCAAGAGGTTGACATTTTAGGTTACACTCATTATGCACACCTTACATAACGTGGTTAAAGTCGTGTTGAGAGAAGTAAGGCTAAGTCCGAACTATTTTTATACATACAGGACCCAGGACTATTAATAAGTGTAACAGCTAATCTCTTTGTTTTGGTTTGAGAACTTTTTATATTACTTCTCGTCATGTCCCTTTAGTTGCTATATTTCCTTTATTACCTACGCTATAGAGCCTCCCCACAATGTGAGCATGATTATGAAAACTAAAGTAGCCTTTCCCTGGTCCCTTACCTGGTCATGTGTCTGCTTTTCTCCAGTCCTTTGTTGCCATAATCTCAGGGTTGGACTATCTAACTTTATTAAGTGACTGAGGTGGGTCACACTTTATGTACGCCACACATGGCAGAAGGTCTGATACAAGCTGATTCCATCCTTCTTGCATAACCACTCACATAAACGTCTTGCAACATGAGGTGAGTACCATCCAGGATTTTGAAGAGTGGATAACGGTCATACGATACTACCTCCCATATATTTAGCCACAGCGTACCCCAAGTCCGATTGTCTGGTCGGAGTCTTTTTATCAGTGGCGGCTCTATATCATTATCGTGCGGTGTTGACTGTGAGAAAAGATACTAGCGAATGGCCAGGTTCCCCAGTACCAAACTAACGTCAGCTCCCCAACAAGAAGAAGAATCGAAACAGATGTCATGAAGTTGTGAGTATATATACGTGGCCAAACTTTCCCCCTCTTATCCTGAGCTCTGGTTAACAAAGACTCATGAGTAACTATGAAGTCACACTGGTAAACGATAGCATGCAGGAGTTTTATGTGCGATTTGAAGGACCGGAAGAGACCCCTTTTCAGGGAGGCATATGGAAGATTCATGTGGAGCTCCCAAATGAATATCCATACAAATCACCCTCCATTGGGTTTGTTAACAAGATCTTCCATCCTAATATCGACGAGCTTAGCGGGAGTGTGTGTCTAGATGTCATCAACCAGACATGGTCGCCCATGTTTGATATGGTGAACATTTTCGAAGTTTTTCTTCCACAGCTATTGCGATATCCAAACCCCAGCGACCCTCTAAACGGCGAGGCTAGTGGTTTATTGATGAGAGAACCCAAGCAGTACGAAGAGAGGGTTAAGGACTATGTTATAAAATACGCTAGCAACGATGCAGCAGCAGCAGAGAAGGATGCTTCAGATGACGATGATCTTAGCAGCATAGGATCTTTCAGCAACGATGAGGATGAGCTCGCTGGTGAATTGGAAGTTTAGTAGCATTTTCTATAAAGTGACATTGTCTTCAGGAACTGGCCTTATCATCTTCTGCACAGGTGACCTCACTATGACCTCATTAATCGGAATTGATGTATATGAGTGGTAGCCACTTTTTGCGAACCAGAGAATTAGTTATCAACGCATTATTGTTCGCTCTTGTGGTAGATTGATTTTTGTAGAGACCGTGAATAACTGGGGTGTGCTTATCACACTGTCACCTGGTTACACCTGTCAATACTATGTCATAATTCAACAACCTTTGTTTGATAGTTGTTCCATTCCAAAGCTCCTTCTCTCCATCATACGAAAGCACAGGAACTCCCACTTGTTCCACAGCAACTCCAGCCGCAACGTTTCCATAAGAAGCGGCCGTGTTAATATCGCCTTGGCTTTCCAAGTATCCATACAGAAATCCACCTACAAAGGTGTTACCGCCTCCCGTAGGATCAGCAACTTTTTCAGGCGTTTGATGATAAGCAGGAAACCATTTCATTTCCCTGCCCCTGCAAACCAACACCCCCAGTTTTCCACATCGTAGCACAAACACCAAGTTTTTTCTTTCGTCTAAGTGTGGAGCCCAGTGAGCTTTCACTAATGATTCGATTTCTGGAACAGTGGTAGGTTCTGGAAGTCCTACAAACAAGGCAGCTTCATGACAGTTAGGAGAGAGAACCTGGATCGAACCAAGAGCCTCTAACATTGCAGGAAACTGCTCTGGGCAACAGCAGTCAGGAACTGGTTCCCACAAAATCACCTGATTAACTGTTTTTTTTTCACTAGCAAGAATTGAGCAAATTTGCATGCATCTGTCAGGGGAGCAAATAATGTGAATACTTCGTGAAGAAGCCAGGCCACATTCCTTGAGATCACCAACTTCAATTCTTTTCTTTGGGGTCAGGTACTTGAAGCTTCGAAGATCATTCTCTCCATATAAATTCCAGCCTCGAGTGGTTTTCCTGCTTGGATCGCGTCGAAGCACCAGATTGGTGTTCCAGCTAGTAATTTGCCTTTCAACTTCTTCTGGAAAATCGTTGCCTGCATCAACAATCCACCCAATTTGTTTCGCTTTCTCCCCTTGAGCAAAAAACCTCGCTCCTAACACCCCATAAGTTCCTGCTCCACCAACAATGTCGTAAACTGAGTGGGAAGAAAAATGAATTTCATCAATGATGAACATTCCCATTGTGGTGAACCATGTCATTTCTGGTGTGGTTGTTCCTCAAACTGTAGCGTGATAAGATTATGTACACACCCAACTTAATCCAAATACTGAAATTACCACATCTAGCTGGTGATCTGCAAAACAAACCTTTATGTTGCTGATCTACGGGATTCAGTTCCGCTTCGTTGTCCCAAAGAGGCATAATTAACACATGGTTGTTCAAAAACACATGGCGATGATGCTTTTCTGAGACATTTGAAAACCCTGAGACATAAAAAAACAACGTTCCAGACAACTGGCAAACCTTTTCCATTCTTAATTATTGTGTTGCCTACGAGACCAAAGAAGATGGTATCTTTCAAACTGGAATAGGAGGCTTACCCTGTTGGCTCGCTAAATACAGCCATATAGACTTATTTTCAATTACTTAGAATTATTTCATATTTATGTTATAGTCAATTGAATGTATAAAGGGGGAAAAAAAAAAAAAAAAAAAGAAAAAAAAAAAAAAAAAAAAAAAAAAAAAAAAAAAAGTAAAGTAGAAATAAATAAAATAAGAATTAGCAACTACAACGGTAAAAAACAAACAAAAACGGAACAAAAACAAACTCCTTACCCCTACCCTAAAAAACGATAGAAAAAAAAGGAAAACAAGAGAAGGAAACGAGAAGTTCCGTTTTCCGAGCTCCGGAAGGATTTACAATTAACAATTTGCTATGAAAATGCAGTCTTTCATAGTAACCATTCTTACTACCGATTTGGAGGGCCCAAAGCAGCCATAGGTGGTGAATGACAGTATTTAAAAACTAGCATGTATTAAACGAAATAAAATAAAATAAAATAAAATAAAATAAAATAAAATAAAATAAATCCAAATTGAGACCCCTCAATTTAGTCAGCCCTAACACGTGTGCATATTATTAAATGATGATCAGGGACGCCTTGAAGATAAGGAAGTATATGTGGAATGGACAGAGCTACTTTAAATTTCAACAAAAAAGAAAGCTTCTATTAAAGAAAAGGTCCGTCTCAAAGCAGCCAAGATCATCTTCTATTTTTGAGGTTGCCACAGACGTATGTTGTCACTGTCGTGTTCATTAGATTTATATGACTAGTTTTTTTTTCTCTTTTTCTTGTTCTTTTTTTTGCTTTGTTTTAATGATCAACAAAACCTTATGCTTTTCATAATGGCAAACTCTGTGGGACTTGCTTGAACGCCTTGTAGAGGTGTATAACAACCCCAGCACCAACACCATACCTGCATGCTGCGTAAATGGGGCGGCCCGAAAATAAATTTGCAGGATAACACCTTGAAAACAATCCCATTTTTTCTGAGACATGAAAGCATGCAAAAGGTCTCTGACTGTCTTGGTGGCTCTTTAGTGTCTAAAGATGAAAAACTTTGAAGTGGCAGCATCTTGTGAAAAGAAGACGATCCGGAATTCTATAGCAACATTCCCTCTTAGTTAACAAACAACAAACAAAGCACACCATACATGAACGCACAAACGAGAGTGACGTGCTTTGTCCGAAATTGGGAAACAAAGAATAGCCTCCGTATCCGTTACACTTTTTCGCGTGTTTATTGTGTGCTGATATTATTGAAGAACAATGTTCCTGCGTGGATATAATTCATCTATAGGTGGATATTAATTGTGAGACGAATGTAGCGTGCTTCTAAGCAACCAACACATACATGCTTTGATTGCAGCGCGACTGCCTACCACTGTAGAATTTCCTTCCCGCTCAAGAACCTGCATACATTTCCCTTCTGACCATTAGTTAGGTGGGCTTAAAGTCGACTATATGATCTTTAATGCCAATGGGAAACTGGAATATGTTGAGAAATCAATTATCCTATCCTGGCCAGTTTCGTTTTTGTTAAAACTTGGAGTCATGTCTCATCCTACAAGAATGCAGCATTCTAGTATACGATTACAGCTGCAGGCGACACCCCAAAAGAAAACCCAAACAGGCTGATAGTCCAGGAATTTTAATCTATCTGCGGATTTTATTGCCATAGTGAACGTGCTAACCCTTCTATTTGCTCTAACAACTAAGCCCCCCCCCCCACCCTTTGTACCATGAGAGACTTCTTTTATTATAAAGCCCTCCACCTACACCCAGGATCATCGCATGATGTCTGAGAACCTTGCATTTGTTTTGAACTGTAAATAGACTTTGCGACATTCCATGCAGAACGAAAAATAAGTTGGTGCTTTGAACCTTACCTACATTTTCCAAGACAAGGTGATTCAATTTACTGTTTCCTGGTATTGAGGAGGATTCGTTTCATATAACTGATTTTTTTCGTTAATTGGAATGGTTTCGAGATTGGGATATAATGAGAAAAGAAAGATAACAGGGCGGCGCTTGCAACACAAGGGTCTGTTAGATGAAGACCCACACGCTCGTAATAGTTCAATGAAACTGAAATCAGTCAAACAATGGTTAATTAGCCCTATTTATGATATAACAAGTACTTCCTAGAAGAATCAACAGAACAAGGCAATTTGCTTCAACCTTTCAAGGCAGCTTCTTGTGGTCAGGCAGCTTGCAACAAATGACACAAATGATGATAATTATCGAAGACCAGAGAACAAGTACCCCCGGAATAAGACATTGACAATATCCCATTTTCCCCCGTCAGACAGACTTTCCGCCCAGATTGTGAAAAACATAAAATAAGAAGTGACAATCTTGTGAAATAAGATAGTGCCTACGGGAATTGCACGAGACAATTGTGAAGTGGGGAAAGATCTGGAATAATGAACGAAAATTTGGACATTCTCAACATAAACACGGGAATTTCTTGGTCGTGTTGTTTACAACAGGAATATTCCGTGTTTAGTCGCATGCAGATTCTGACAAAGAACCCTCATGCATCCCCAAACAGAAAACGCAAAGCGGAAACCCAAATGGGGATTCTACTACCTAACTGGGGTTCATGCCTAAGGCAGAACAAAGACTAATAGTGTATAGATGCAAACAGATAAACCTCCCCTCATAAACTACATCAAGACCTGAAGTATATAGCATACACTGCACCTCTTGTTTTTCCCATCGACGCTGGACCTAAACAATGTCATTCAATTCTCTGCCTCCATCTCCTCCAAAGACCTTGGTGGAGATCTGTGGAGACGCATTGGTAGTCTCAGAGGCAGACTCAGCAACCATCAGTGCAATTGACATGTCGAGTCTTACTAAAATACCCAGAACATCCTACACAATCTCCGACAAGACCTGTCTGAGACTTATGACTGCTCATGCTTCTAAGATCGCGACGTTAGACACCGCCAATGTGTTGCATCTAGTGTCATTCGACCATACAAAAGAGGAAAACACATTCAACACGGTGGCGGAGTGGAAGCTACCCAAGTCAGAAACTTTTACTTGTCTTTGCTGGAACCAGGCTGGAAATGCTATTGTTATAAGCACTGCGAATGGTACGCTGTACCGAATTAACACAGTAACATTTCAGATTGACCCCTTTGGTGCTATTGTCGGTGGCGCCATCACGTCCGTTTCCGCATCACCTTGCGGGGACAACATTTTCGCAATTGCTCACAAAAGTGGATCAATTTCTGTTATTAGCATCACTAGTGTTCTGGAAGTTTACCACACGTTCAAGCTGAGCTCCCGGAACACTACTACTGAAACGAATGTTGAAGGAGAATTACCAATATACGCCCTTACTAGTGCATGGCACTACTCCTCACGAAAAGAGACTAGCCAATCTTTGGCAGTCATTGACTCTAACAACAAAATTCAGGTTTGGTCTATTAGTCTTAAATCTTCTGTTCGAAAGATTCGATGTTTCAGGCTCCCTGATGGAGCAAATAGTACTTCTCCGATCTGGTGGTCCAAAGGAGGGTGTCTTTTCCATGCTATCAACAACTCCAGGGTTTGCATCCATAACGTAAGAACCTCCGAGGTATCTACACGAATCATTTCTACTGGGGGTGTGGTATCATGCTGTATCAAAAGTAGTCAAGGAAAAGTATGGCTGGTAACTAATGCTGGAGTTGAGCATGTGGACCTGATGCTGAGAGAGAGACAAGGTAGCATGACTGACAACAAGGCCGGTAAAGTGGGCAAGCGAATTGGTATTAAATCCGAAGAACAACTTCTTTCTCCGCCTAGGTCTCCCCTCCGAAATAAAACAAACCCTTTACTCTCAGAAGACCCGACGTTGGCCCAGCGTACTGAAAGTGCCCAATCAGATTCATGGGATGAGGAGTCGGACAGCCGGTCCCAATCACAATCACATACCAGTAGCACATCCACAGATACTTTTCCACTGGGTTATGATTTTTCCACCAAACCTTTGTTAAACCTCAGACCAAGACTGCAATCATCTGTCTCCACTACGCTCATGCTAACAGACTCCATTTCCTTCGACACGAGCGGCATCTCTTTGTTTAATATCGACATGTCGGTTTCAGATCCGACCACAGAAATCCATTTATCCCCTGAACTATCCTGGGAGTCGCAGGCCTTGCAGGTATTATTTGACTGGGAGTTGTCATGTTACGAACTCATCCAGAAACAGAGAACAGAGGGAAATGCCATTGCAAATTTCTATCTAGGCCAATGGCTCAATGACAATGCCACATCATTTCAAACTGATCTATTGGACAGTTCTCTCGCCCCCACACCCCAAACTGCTCTACTCTGTCTGTCTCTTTTAGATCGCGACGCCCCCAAGGTTGACAAGATCCTCTCTGCACACGTTTCTCAAGCTAGAAGCAAGTTTCCATCTGGTGTTATTGACACTCATTATATC
The DNA here is from genome assembly GCA_900519005.1 of Yarrowia phangngaensis. Lineage (NCBI taxonomy): Eukaryota > Fungi > Ascomycota > Dipodascomycetes > Dipodascales > Yarrowia > Yarrowia phangngaensis. The sequence goes on from ULGR01000003.1 coordinate 1,733,673, forward strand.
TGCACAACCTTACTTTCTCTTGGTCTATACCAACAGGCAATTTATGTCTATCAGCAACTGGGCTTTTTCATGGAGGCCACAATCCTGGGGATTCTCTATGCACACAGCATTCAAGAGACACTGGAACTATGGATCTACTCTGCAAGCTTAAGGGACTTCTGGGATGATGGTGTGATCAATCGATGCTCAGTTTTGATGTCTCTAGTGAAACCTCAAGCTCCACGCACCTACCTTCTACGAGAAGGAGAGAAAACAGAACGACGTCCTCCCCCTGAGCTTCGGCAATTAAGCCTGGATGACTTGTTAAAGTCCACCCAAAACATGAGTACTCCACGAACTACGCCAAGAGCGTCTCCGCTTTTACCAAGTGAGGACTTCACATTGCACATTGAATCCCCCACTATGAGTCCTATTGACGGAGATTTCAACTATCCATGGAGATCCAGACGAATACAAGGATTGCGTACCCCTACAGTTTCACCAAAGCCATTCTAGCCCGAATTAGCCAATTATTTATTTACATTATTCTAGTTTATATGTATTATATGCAAAGTTATGAAATGCAGAAGTTCTAGTTAGTTTTATCCCCTCCTTCAGAATAGACACGGATGATTCCAGCCCAATTCTCCGCAACCTTCGAGCCCCCCTCACTAGGTTGAGTAAATGCAACAGACGATCTGTCAAGATTCATTCCAAAAATGAAATCACCTCTGGCCACATCCAACAGTTTTGTGACTATGCCCCTTCTTCGAAACAACTGAGATACGTACATTCTGGATACACCCATAATCGCAGAGTATTCCTTAACTCCCAGGGTTCCAGTCTTTGGGTCGACGTGCCTGCATTTGGATATTCGATCCACCAAAATACACCCCACTGCCCGCTGATCCACCACATAGACATATACTGCTGCTTGTGAGGTGAGAACAGGTGCAGGCGCATTTAGTTCCGAGTTGACCAACTTGAGAATCTGAGCCACACAAGTATGACCCATGTGCCGCGATTTGTATATAGTGTAAGATTTCGTTTTTTCAACCACAAGCGTTGTGACAGTGGGTTTCCATTTTGGGCCATTGAGTGCAGAAATGTGAAAGCTCTTGTGGGCAGCCAAGTCTGGCGCATACGCAACCACGTATGTCATTCCACAGGTTTCACATGTTGTAGACGTAGTTTGTCCTAGGGACAATGTCATTTGCACAGCCGGTTTCGAGGGCTTTGCTCGTTTGCGAGGTTTAGTGACTGGTGGAAGTTCGTTGAGCGTGGATGGACGTGTAGGTTTGAGAGGTGACGTTTCAGGCGACAGAGGGGGTGAGGATGAGAAAAGTGCTTCATCATCCGAGTCGGAGAGATATTTGCGCTTAGCCTGAAACGTCCTCATAGTGTGGTGATAGTGTATATGAAGATGTGTGTTTGCGTGATTCCTTATGCACGTGTTTACGCGTTTAAATTAAAGAATAAAGTTATTGTGAGAGGTGGTGAGGAGTGGGTGTTTTTTTACCAGCGGTTAAGAAGGTAGAATTGCAAACACGTTATTACACATCAATGAAAATAAATAAATAAAGTAACAAAGGGCAAAAAATATAGTTCTGAGATCACAGTGTTTTTTTTCTCACGTATCTCAAGTAAGGAATTAAACCTAATGAAGAGGTTACCTACGGATTTAGCAATCAATTATCTCCACTTCCTAATTCGTCACAAGTGAACATTTGTCTGGAAATAATGAAGTTTATCAGTAGTAGTACAATTCTAAACATAGGTGCTGCCTGGTTGGTGTCCATCCCAAATAAGTTTATTGGGTGGTATCACAATGTTTCAGAAGATGGTGACGTATGAGACAACATCAATATGGCCAACCCTCTTCCATTTCTTATCCTCGCGACTACCATAGCAACAAAGCTCCTACATAGTAGGGGTTCAGCGTCATTTGAAAAATGTGTTACTTCGGAGGTTAGACTTCGCTCAGCGGTACAAAGATCGATTAAGGAGAGCGGCTCAAATAGGACTCGATAATTACATCAATGCTGTTTCCTGCCTGCTGCACACAAACCAAACGGTTTTCTATATATGCACGCATGCGAGATGAAAATGCATCACTCTGAGTGTAAGTTGCCCCAGACAACTGCCCTTAAAATAGACCAATTTCAGCAGCAACATGTAATTCAGAAGCAATCCTGTTACATTGTGGCGGTGTGGAAGTTACAATGTCAGACTAGATGAGCTGGACAGCGTTCAACTCACAAGCATGTACATATACGGCTAATGAAGTAAACTATTTTGTAAGTTTGATTGGGTCTCTCATGTGAGTAAGCGCAGGGAGAAGGTGTGTAAGTGCAGGGAGAAACGAGGAAGCAAGGGGAAAAGAAATGTAGGGTTTAACATGGAAGAATAGTCAAGAATGACTAAAAAGTGGCTCCTTTTTGCCAAAAGTATAACATTTTTTGGGCCACCCAAAGCCACACACACGCCCCACCATCGACCTCCCAAACTAACTCAATCACTTCAAACTCTATGGCCTGGACTGACCACCATACTTTATTCAGTATTAGTACATCCCAAAAACGAAAAGCTTCTGTCTCCACCACATATCACCAGATAGCACCACACCAACCATCGATTAGCGAAAACATTAAACGCGAAACACTGCTGGTGACTAGGCAGAAACAAACGCAGGCGACAAACCAAGCCCGCTAACGTTATCAATCCAGTTAAATTCACCAACTACCTTGTTCCCTTACACACCAACCCCCCAAACCACATCGGCTAACAGCTTAGCCCGCCGCTCCCATAACTCAGGGTGCCATAACATGGCGAGCTCAACCTACACAAACTCCAACAGCCAGACGTACCAGGTATGTTAATTCCAACTTTGAACAACATCATCTTTGTCACAAGACTAACTAACATAGAACATGACAGGCCGTGCACAATCCAACGGTTGGGACCGTTCTCCGCCTTCAAGAGGCATATGGGGTGAGTATCTTCCTTTTTATGAGTCCATGTTATCTTTCGAACAGCTCAGCTGCACTGCAACCTCCGAATCTAACACAGACTCCCCGACGTGGTCCAGAGCGCCTTCATTTCAACAAGAACGAGATCTAGCACCTGGTGGCGTCAGCCGCAAAAACTCCCAGGGCGAGGAAATCAACCATGCCTACAACCCCATTCGAAGCGGGTCGTTTTCGGGAGGTATTTCGCTGATTCGGTCGGGAAATGACCTCCGTAAAGATTCGCTTCTGCCCCACCCAGAACAGTTCGGCTCCAAGCATTTTAGCTTCAACGATGTGGAGATGCAGCGACCCCATCTCCAAGCTTCTGAGATATTCAACCAACCCCAATCCCAGGTCCCAGCTCCTATAGGAGGCAGCTCGTTCCTGTCACGGTTTTCGAATATCGGAGATGCCACCAGAGAAGCTGAACTCAACACGGGCTCACGAAGAGCCAGCCCCGAAAGCAACTCCGGGTTTGGGATGATGTCCAGAAGAACTTCCGCATCATCCACCAGTCCCATATGGAACAATACAGGTTCTCCTCCCGCCCAACAGGCCAAACTACAACTTGATGAGATTACTGACCAGATGCAGGCATTCACTCCATTCGTGCCCTACGAGCGATACTATGACTATGGTGCAGACATGAACCAGACAGTCGAGGGTGTCACTGCAGCGATGCCTACTACCACTGGAGCATCTCTGGCAGCCACCTTGGCCCCTGGTATGGCGCCTAGCATAGCACCACCTGCTGGAATGCCTCAAACACAACCAACCGCAATAACACCTGCTCCTATAACCAACGGACACGATTTCTACGGCTTCCGAGCACGCGCTGCTGCACCTCGCAAATACGGAGTCAAGGAGTTTTTCCCCAACGGCATGGACGATGAAGAAGTGTCTAAGAAAAAAGCAGGCTCGCCCGAGCAGGTGGTGTCTAAACCTGTAGTTGGTAACACCAGAGTCCCTAATACTAATACTGGGATGGCCAAACCTCCTGCAAGTGGTGACCACATTAACGACGTCCCTACTCCTCCTCGCGACACTGCCTCGACTTCTACCGCTCCTCCTCCAACAGCTTCGTCGTCTCGTAGAAAGCGAGATGGATACAGGTCACCCCTGTTGGAAGAGTTCCGAAACAACAAGTCTAAAAAGTTCGAACTCAAGGACTTACAAGGTCATATCGTGGAGTTTAGCGGGGACCAGCACGGTTCCCGATTTATCCAGCAACAGTTAGAGACGGCCAGCCCCGAAGAAAAGAATGCGATTTTCGAGGAAATCCTTCCATCTTCCTTGCAACTCATGACCGACGTATTTGGAAACTATGTGGTCCAAAAGTTTTTCGTACACGGAAGTGATGAGCAAAAGGCCATTCTAACTAAGCAGATGGAGGGCCATGTCTTGAGCCTGTCGTTGCAGATGTACGGATGCCGAGTGGTACAAAAGGCCATTGAGTATGTTGATACAGAAAAGCAGGCACGCCTCATCAAAGAGCTGGACAAACATGTTTTGAGGTGTGTCAAGGATCAGAATGGTAACCATGTGATTCAGAAGGCAATTGAGAAGATTCCACCAGCCCATATACAATTTATCATTAACGCCTTTAACGAGCAGGTCTACCAGCTTGCCACTCATCCTTATGGTTGCCGGGTTATCCAGCGAATGCTGGAGCACTGTGAGGAAGCTCAAGCCTCTATTTTGGCAGAATTGCACAACTATGCTTTCCATTTGATCCAAGACCAGTATGGAAATTATGTAATCCAGCATGTTCTCGAGCAAGGCGCCCCTGTGGACAAAGAGGCGATGATGCTGGTGATCAAGAAGAATGTATTGATCTTTTCTCGCCACAAGTTTGCCTCCAACGTGGTTGAGAAGTGTGTCATTCATGGTAACCGTCGACAACGGCGAGCTCTGACAGAAGAAATCGCCACCGAGCGAGAAGACGGCACTCTTCCCATCACAGTGATGATGAAAGACCAGTTTGCCAACTATGTGATTCAGAAATTACTTGACGTGAGCGAGGGAGAGGACTTTGATCTGTTGGTCAGCATTATCAAACCTCACCTAGCCTCACTAAAGAAGTACAGCTACGGCAAGCACCTGGCCTCAATTGAGCGACTGGTACTTTTGTCTGAAGGTGGCGAATAGTATGTAAATAATGTAAATAAGATATATGAGATAATGTGATTTATTGTTTTAGAACTATGGAAGACTTTTGGTGGTGATGTTGCGTTGTTTATTAGGGTTTTGTAGTGGTGTCTTAATTTCAGTTCCTGCATTGCATCCACATAACCATGGATCAGATCCAACAGAAACTGGGGTTCCCCGATATGGGGGAGCTTACTATGGAACAAGTGTGGAATGTGTTTAATCAACTCAACCCCATGGAGAAAAAGTCACTTTCTTCTGCGTTAGAAGTACTTGTGGAACACTCCAATCGGAAGTTTAGTACGGATCCTGAATCTGAAACACAATCAACAAGTAAAGAACTTGAACCAGCTAAGAAAGTCGATACACCAGCAGCTATTGATTCGAATCTGCCAGATCTATCGGGCCCAGACAAAAACTCTTTTATGCATTCAACCTCGGGCGGAGAGGCCATCTTGGAGATGACAATGGTCATACATGATAATCAGATGGAGAAAACTTTCTCAGCTGGGAATTTGGACGAAGATGAACCGCTGCCTCCAACCGACCCTAAAACTCTACATATTCCATTTACGGCAGATCAGCTGAGGGAGATATCGAACCTTGTCAAGTGGGTGGGGGCCACAGATATGAGAACTTTTCTCTGGGAGTATGAGGCGATAGTACGGGCGATTTTTGCTGTATGGAACAAAGGTCAGGATGTGGATAAACTAGAATTTTATTTGGTTTATTACTTACCGTTTTTTGTGTCGATAGGGGTGATCTACAGTCTGGAGACGGAGTTTGGGTACAGAATATTTGAGGTTCAGGGGCTTAACAATCTGGATCTTAATACGGATGCAAAGGAAATGTACTGCCGGGTTCTGGCAGGATCTTGGAGAGAAGTTCGGCGGTTCTGTGTCAAAGAGTTCGCGGCCATGAAAGATGACAATGAATTTGTAGGACACACTCTGTGTTTATTGCATAATGTGGCTGTCTCTAAACGAGGAGGGTTGAAAAGATATCTGTCTTATGTGGCTCGTCTTCTCAGTCGTGCTGAGTCAGAACGTGAAATCAACAAGTGTCTGTATGGCAACGCAGGGGACGCTGTGTCTATTGACATTCGTCAGGTGCATTATGTGGTTTCATTTCAACTACCGTTCAAATGGAGAGTTGAAGCCGAAAAGCTGCTAGAAAGAGCGAATTCAGCCTTTGAGTTTGCCGCCATTCTCGAGCATACTTTCAGTCAGGACCAAGACTTCAATCCTCGTACAGAGGAACTCATGGGAGGGTCTTTGTTTGAGAAATACAGAAAGAAGGCCACCAAGAAAAAGAACAACAAGCATCATTCGAAGGAGGAAGCGGAGAGGAAACAAAAAGGGGAGGACAAACATACAGATCCTAAGCTTTCAGTCGAGTATTTTACTAAGAATAATACTAAGGAACAACTAGAGAGCAAGCTGAGAGTTTTGATAGAAGCACTCGCTAATGAATTGTCGGGTTTTCCTGGTCAGCCAAGGCCTGAAAATGTGGATGCTTTCACACATGAGGAGGTACCCATTGCTTCACACCCCAAAAAAACAGACCCTCTAGATTGTCTACGGGGTAATGGTTCTTTCTAGAACCACTATGTATATTAATATTTATTTACTGGTAGAGGTTATGATTACATGATGCAAGGTTTATGCATGACGCGAGAGTCAATGAAATTCAATCAAACCATGTCGTATAGAGAGGCTCTGAACAAATGTGTACGCAAGAGCTATGAATGGCAAACGCGTACAGACACGACATTAAGTGGGGTATTTGAGTCTGGAGGACCAGAACTTGATCACTTTCTCAACACCGTTCCAGATGACTATCATGCCAGTTTGGTCCAGCCATTGTTACAGAAGTTGACTAGTCAATGTGAAGACTTGAAGTCTGCTGAAAATCCGAAGAAGACCAACGACGAATTCGGGTTTTCCGATGAAGAGAGTGGCAACGAGGCATCTCCTGAAGATCTTCCAGCAGAAATGGATCCTCTTACTCGTTTACGGAAGCAGTTCATTGGGCTTACAAAACTATTGAACAATCTGGACAGCATCAACAAAGATAATGTCAATATATTATCATTTCTGCTTGCTGGGAAATTCGTGGAGGACAGTATAAACAACAGCATCGAGGCAGAGGAGGAGTTTCAAAAACGAGCCAAGGAATTGAGAAAAGCAATAGAGTCCGAGAAGAGGTTGAAACAAGAGCACAGGAAACTTATAGAACTGCTCAATGATAAACTCAATGATACCAAGGCAAAAAGCCGTAAAGGTCCGGGTTACGAAGTGGAAGTGTTGGAGGCCCAGGTACGAGAGCAGGGTCAATTGACTGGTTCAGAAATTGCCAGTGGACTCAAATTCATCAAGGGAACACTTGCTCGTCTAATTGCAGACTCGTACTTGAAGAAAACTACGAAAATCACCACAGACGAATACGAGGATTTAGTGGATATGTATGGAGACAGGATCAAGATGCTAGTCGATGATCTCTTTTACGCAAATATTGTTGCTGACGAAGAATTTTTGGCCCCTGATGATGAGAAGCGGTACGTTGAGTATCACAAGGAAGATATTCCTATTGTCCAATTTTTCCTTGCATCCAACTTTGTGGTCCCTTACTCCAAAGAGGGGTTTAAAATTAAACTAAAAATGCAGTTGGAGTTGTGAGCTGATTCACCCCCCAAAAAATTAACTATTTATTTGATTTATTCATTCTATTACAGAACATTTCTCTTCAAGAAAGATAAGGTTTGAGGCTACATGACTATGCACTCTTAGACATTTTGTAGTCCATCCAATACAGTATGAGATAATGGTGTGAGCACAATCAGTAACGGACTTTTTCAAAGCTCTTTCTAACACAGATTACTGATATCCTCTTCATACAGTGTTCCTATTGGATACAAGGTTCCACCGTTCCCTTCTCTCTACTGGCCAGTGGGGTCGAATGAGCGGATGTATGAAGTGTCGTCACTCTATTATACTTACGACATTTGGCGATTTACGGTGCTGTGGACCATTATCTTATTCTGCAGCTTTCATTTGATAGCAGGGATATGGGCGGCACTAATCAAACGTGACTTCAAATCTGGCCTCATCATCACGTTTCTATATGTTGGTATTGCTGGTATCGAGGCCATTGTCAGTGGAACCATCGTGGCGTTAATCATCACTGGAATCTACAGAGCTGGTTTGTGCAGTGTCAGTACGTGGATTCCGTTGGTCTGGGCAGTGGTTCAGATTCTTTGGTTGGTTTTCACCAGCTACAGCATGATGAACGTTTTTCTATGAATTTCCCCAAGTCACTATTTATACACATGTACACATAATACTACTTACATTTTGTTTCTGTAAAGGTGGTTTGACATTTTATTTCTGTAGGTCTAGTTTACTCCTTGTCAGTAGAGTCAAAAGGAGTGAGGTGCTTGGTAGCTTCCTCCCAGGTGATATCATCAGTGGTCAAGGTGTTGATGGCAGCGATGACCTCGTCGATAGATCCACGAACCTGTCGGGTGGAGTCTCGCTCTCGCAGGGTGACGGAGTTGTCCTTGACGGTGTCAAAGTCGACGGTGATACCGAAGGGAGTACCCATCTCATCGTTTCGGGCGTATCGCTTACCGATAGAGGCAGAAGAATCGTCGACCTTGGCAGAAATTCGAGCCTTTCGAAGCTTTCGCGAGACCTCCTGGGTGAAGGGGGTCAGCTCCTTCTGGGAAGAAAGAGGAACGACGAGAACCTTGGTGGGGGCGATTCGGGGAGGGAAAGAAAGAACACCCTTGGAGCCAGTGGCATCCTCAGGTCGGGTCCAGAAAGAGTGCTCAATCAGAGAGTACAAGATTCGGCCAATACCGAAAGAGGGCTCAATGACATTGGGAGTGTAGTCACGGACATAAGTGGTGATGGTCTTCTTTTCGATCTTGATATGAGAGTTGTCAAGTTCGGTGCCAGCAACTTCAGTACCCTGAATCTCTGGAAGAACAATCTTGCCAGCATCAAGGGCCTTGGCAAGATCTTCAAGCTCGCACTGAGTTCGGGAAACGAACCACTCCTCGACGGGCTTGGCGGCCTTCTTGAGAAGGGGTCCGAACTTCTTCTTGTCGAACTCGCACACAAACTTGTCCTCAACCAGAGGCTCGTCGAGCTTCTGCTGGACCTGGAGCTTGACCTTGGTTCGAGCCTCATGCACAGACAGATCGTAAGCAGATCGATCAGCACAGCCGACACACTCGATCCAACCGTAGGAGGTGTGGAGCTCGGCGTCCCAACAGTCGGTGGCATAGTGGGCCATTTCGTTGGCCATGTGCTGTCGGAATCGCATTCGATCGGGGTTAATACCAATCTTCACCAGGAACAGGTAGATTCGGGCGAGGAAGTAACCAAGGGTCTTGTTGTCAACCAGACCAGTCTCTACAGCCTCTCCGATGGTAAGGGTCTGGATGTCAGACTTTCCAGCAGACTGGACGTCCTTGGACAGGAATCGCAACTTGACGTCCTTAACCTCATCGAATCGGTGGTGGTCCTTGTCGAGAGGGTCGACAAAGTGCTCAATCTCAGCCATGGTGAACTCTCGAACTCGGAGAAGACCGGATCGGGGAGAAATCTCATTTCGGAAAGACTTACCAATGGATGCAGAGGCAAAGGGCATCTTGGTGTTGTTGCAGTCTAGAAGCTTGTTGAAGTTGAGGAACTGTCCCTGAGCAGTCTCGGGTCGCAGGAAACCCTTGAGTTTACCGGAGGGGCCAATAGCAGTCTCAAACATCAGGTTGAACTCCATGGGCTTCTCAAGAGGTCCGCCTGTGGTAGGGTTGACGATCTTGTACTTCTCCATGATCTCTCCAAGCTCGGGCCCTGAGAAGCCGTCGATCTTGGCAAGAATGGTCTCGTACTCCTGCTTGACATCATCGTCAAGCTTGATGGCCACAATCTCCTTGACCTTCTTCTTTCGCTTCTTGGCGGACTCATCCTCAACAACCTCTTCCTTGATACCTCGGGCTTCCTTGTCACCCTTGAGTCGGGTCTCAAGCACCTCCTCCACAAGATGATCGGCTCGGAAAATCTCGCCAGTCACAAGATCTCGGCACATCCAGTCGGCAAACTTGTCAACGTGGCCAGAGGTCTTAAGAACCTCATGGGGGGTCAGCATGGTGGTGTCAACCTCAAGCATGTCGTCCTCTAGAACAAAGTGGTCTCGCCACGTGTCGATGATTCGAGTCTGGAGGGCACATCCTGGCGGACCGTAGTCGTAGAGACCAGACACACCGTCGTAGATCTCAAAGGCTGGGGCATAGAAAAATCGTCGTTTGAGGACAGCGTCAAGAGTCTCTCGGTTAAGCTCTTGCTCGGCAGGTCGGATAGACATTCTGGCTAGTGTTTTTGTACTTGCGGAGAATTGACGTGCAAAATGGGGTGTAGGGATCAGCTTCCTACCTAGCAGTTTCAGTAGAGTCACAATGGCTGTAAGTCACAAGTGGGGACTGGAGGTTAAATTTTCCAAACTTTGCAACCCTTTTTAGTTTGGGACTAAAAACTAGAACAAACCAAAAAAAAATACGTGGTTGATTAGGTAACCGCATCCTAGGTGCACAATATGGCCTGTTTTGCTGTCAATGATTTGAGAGAGGCTATAGAAAAGACGTTAACGGGAGACGTACCTTTCATGGCACTGTTGGGGGTTTGTAGACTGACACGTGTTCTGGAACAAAAAATCTCAGACTCACGCATAACTCCAAACAAAAAAACATAAATGAAGTTAATACATCATTCTAAGCATTGTTCTCATGCTACAAGTGCATGTTTCCAGTCACAATGGTAAAGTCATGACACAGCCTTACTCCATTCCAGTATCTATAGTGATGATAACAGAGAGACTTATTCTTTCCTATTACGAAATCACAGTGCATGCCTCAGGAGACCCCCTTAAAGGGTCACCATTCTCAACTTTAAACATTCTTGAAAATATTCTATGCCATCCTCTCTAGAACCTTCTATTATCTATCTATTTATTATGTTCCTCCTCCTACACGCATACAGATCGTTCTCTCCAGTTCACGTGCCCAACCTTAAAATAAATCATTGGTGCCAATCTGTTTCCACACCTACCACAGCCATGGGATCTATCTTACTGCCACATTTGAATACCGGATGGCACGTTGATCAGGCAATTTTATCGGAAGAGAGCCGACTCGTTGTCATTCGGTTTGGCCGAGACCATGATCTCGAGTGTATGAAAATGGATGATCATCTATTCTCTGTGGCGGAGAAGGTGCGGAATTTCGCCGCCATATATGTGTGTGATATTGATCAGGTTCCTGAGTTTAACCAAATGTACGAACTCTACGACCCAGTATCGGTCATGTTCTTCTACCGAAACAAACATATCATGTGTGATTTTGGTACAGGAGACAATAATAAGTTGAATTGGGTGCTTGAGGACAAGCAGGAGCTCATTGATATTATCGAGACAGTGTATAGAGGGGCCAGTAAAGGTCAAGGTCTGGTTGTTAGTCCAAAGGATTATAGCACAAAGCACAAGTTTTAGCCTACTATGAAAAACGGTTATGTAATTTATATCTACAGTAATATCTTTACTCCAATAATATGCTGGTTACTATGTACTATTTTTGGCGCTACCAACGCCGGTATCTAATGTATCCCCATTAATAACAAACTTAACGCTTCTTCTTCAAATCAGACTTCTTCTTCTGAACCTGGACTCCAGATTTGGTTTCCACGAAATCCTGACCAAGAAGATCAGCAAAGTCCTCGTCCACATCTCCAAAGCCAAACTTCTCGTTGAACTTGGACATCTGTTTACCCTCCTCTCCGGCGTCGGTCTTGAGCTCGGGCTTGTTGGGGTTCCAAAGATGCACATTTCGCTGATCGTTAATGGGTTTCAGCTGCTCCACTGGAGCCACAGTTCGTCGCTTGTAGGTGGAACCATCTGAGAGCTGCACTGTGCATTCAAACTCATGGTACACAGGGGCGATGGTTTGGCCAAAAGCGAGTCGCTTTTGTCGCTTGGGCGCACGCAGAATCGAGGCGTTTCTAACGTTTCTGATTGCAGTCAGGGGAACAGTGACTCGCTTAAACATTGTGGTGCTTTGAAGTGATGCTTTTCAGCTGGTAAAATTCAGATTGAACAAATTTAGGTTTCGGGTTAGGGTTGATGAACTAGAGAAGTACAATATAATGATATCAATAAAAATACACGCAAGGTTGTAAAAATACATAAAAGAATCACTTTTTTTTTGTCAAATCTGCTGCTGAGAAATACCAGACAGGTCTCGTAGACTCTTGACGTTGTTCAGATGAAGATGGAAGGTGTTCAGATCAGGATCCTGCATTTGGATATCACCATTTTCAGGTTTTGAATCTGCAACAATGGCTGGCTCACTGGTTTCAGGCAACATTTCTGATTCTGCAACGTCGACAGCATCTTCCTCATCAACTCCAGCAAACTGGTTAGACTCGACATCTCCTTCAGGTCGTTGCTCTTCCCCAGCCTCAAAGATAGCCTGAACGGCTTCGTCAGAGTTCTCTTTAAGGATTGCACCTCGCACTTTAGCTCTTAAGGCTTTTCGAATCTTGATGATGTCATTATACTCGAACCAACCGTCAAGAGGATCGTACTTGGCACGCACAGGTGCGCTGTGGATCTTCTCATACAACAAAGGATCAGTAATGTCACATAATTGTAGAGTCTGAGATTCTGGGGGGTTGAGACCGTCAAAAATAAACGGGAGTGGCCGAGCTTTTTGAGCAGCCGGTTGTAAAGGTGGAGCTAGGTTAGCCAAATCATCATCAGGTTTGGATGCTCTTTCTTCGAGATTCTCAGAGATTCGAAATGCTTCTGTCTGATAAAACCGCATGCTTGGATCGGTTCGAGGGTCTTTGCCATAAACAACATACGATCCTCTCCAAGGACTGGAGCGGAAATAGTACGCGACATAAGGTAATGCAAATTTGAGGATGTGTTTCAGATCGGGATGATTAACATAGTGGCGCAGACCTTGACGGGTCCAGATCGGTCTTTCTTTGAATAGCACCCGCAATTCGTCAACACACTGCCTCAACAACTTTTCATAGACTTGTTGAGCAGGTTTTCCTGAGTAGTCTCGCACAGCGTCTCCGTTCGAGAAGTCCAAGTCCGCATCGGGTTCAGGAAGAGGTGCAAGCTCCTTTCTAGGTCCAGTTGGGGCAGGGTCATTTGCAGTAAGCACCCACGAGTACAACTTTGGAGCAGCATAAGCATTGACCAGCTTTGTAGATGAACCATCTCGGACAACAGTCACCAGCGGGTTTTGTCTGTAATAGTAAGGGTAAGGGTAATGGATAAGAGAAAAACGTGGTGGAGGAATTGAATCAATTTCAACGGATGTTAGATCACCTGGTCCTTCCAATTCAAGTTCCTTGATTCTCTGGAGGTCTCCCGCGAATAATGACGCTTCCACCCTACGAACGAATGGAGAGTTTTTGGTACACCATTGGAAATCGGTCATCTCTCTGAATCGTTGTGTGGAGCAAATATGGTGGCATTTCAGATCCAAGTTTTTAGCCAACTTTTCATGTTCCTTAATGGCAGCTCGTACATCACCATGGTGTTTTTCAAGCAGCTTTTTGGAGACTTTCACTTCCAAGAGCACATGCTGGTCATTGCACAACACCGAGTTGATTGGATGACCGTAATGATCGTTAGGTCTGAATCGTAGTTCGAGTTTTTCCGAGTTCTTGATGGCCTTGGCGACAGTTTCGGGTCCACCTAGCATGCCCAAAGCCACATCGTGGTTGACAACATTCACAGGCACTTCCACAGACGCCAGACGTGATTTAATGTGGTGTTTTTTTGCCTCCATGCGAGAAACAATAAATTAAAAATGAATAAATAAATAATAGGAAGAAAGAAAAATGCTGTCGCTGATGTGGAGTCGAACTTGGGTGTGAAGTAGCTGTTGCAGGTTGCTGAGACAGTGGATATAGAACCTTAAAATATGTTGTTGCACCTACGTTCATGTATGTATGCAGGAGAAATCACAGTGTCTAAACTGTCTTCTCTCTCTACTGAATCGACTGCTCCAGAACTAATTTCGCTAACACTAACATGCCTAACGTTCTGGTCATATCAAATCGTCTACCGGTGACCATTTCTCGTGAAGAAGATGGCTCCTACAAGTACACAATGAGTTCGGGTGGCCTGGTCACTGCTCTATCTGGTCTCAAGCAATCTACAACGTTCCAATGGTTTGGCTGGCCAGGCCTGGAGATTCCCGATAAGGACAAACCACGACTGATGAATGATCTGGATTCCATGTTTTCATGTGTGCCAGTATTTATGGATGACGATCTTGCCGACCTCCACTACAATGGGTTCTCCAACTCCATCCTATGGCCACTATTCCATTACCACCCTGGAGAAATGAATTTTGATCAGGTGGCATGGGAAGCGTATACACAGGCGAACCGGCTGTTTGCCAAAAAGGTCGCGTCAATTGTCAAACCTGGTGACATTGTGTGGGTCCATGACTACCATCTGATGCTACTCCCAGAGATGTTGCGAGAAGAATGCAGTAAAAACCATAACCTCAATGACCTCAAAATTGGGTTTTTCCTTCATACGCCATTCCCATCTTCGGAGATTTATCGGATTCTGCCAGTACGAAAGGAAGTGCTCACAGGAGTTCTTTCTTGTAACTTGATTGGATTCCATACCTATGACTATGCCCGCCATTTCCTTTCTTCAGTCTCTAGAATTCTCAAACTGGAAACTATGCCGAATGGAACTCACTACAAGGGCCGTCATGTGGTGGTGAGTGCCTTCCCTATTGGTATTGATGTGAACAAATTCTTGGAAGGCCAGAAGCTTCCTGCTGTGCAGAAACGTATTGCTCAATTACAGGATAAGTTTGAAGGAATCAAGGTTGTGGTTGGGGTGGATAGACTGGACTACATTAAGGGTGTGCCACAGAAACTACATGCGTTTGAGGTTTTCCTTTCCGAACACCCCGAGTGGATTGGAAAAGTGGTTCTAGTACAGGTGGCGGTTCCATCTCGTGGTTTGGTGGAGGAATATCAAAACCTACGTGCTGTGGTGAACGAGTTGGTGGGCCGAATTAATGGTACGTTTGGTACAGTGGAGTTCACCCCAATTCATTTTATGCACAGATCTGTGGACTTCAACGAGCTTATTGCGCTATACTCGATATCAGACGTGTGCTTTGTGTCTTCTACTCGAGATGGAATGAACCTTGTATCTTACGAGTATGTAGCATGCCAAACCGAGAAGCACGGTTCGCTGATTTTGTCCGAGTTCACAGGTGCGGCCCAGAGTATGAATGGTGCGCTTATTGTGAACCCATGGAACACAGAAGATATGGCTGAGGCTTTGTATGACAGCTTGACCTTTTCTCCAGAAAAGAAGGCCCAGAACCACCGAAAGCTGTTCAAGTACGTCAGCAAGTACACCTCTCAACACTGGGGCGAGGCGTTTGTGTCTGAATTGAGACGGTGTTGATAGACCTTGTATAGACAACTATTTATTGTAATTGCCTTTTCGTAGGCTTCTAGAAGATTGTAGGTTTGCCTAGCTTTCCGATGCATACAAAGGGTTCCTGCATGCTCGTTATTATAGTGGTGTGGGTTGATCACCTGGGGGGATACACAATGCTTAATTGTGCCATTTATGGGGAAACTTCATAAAATCACACAATCAACTGTCACCAAGATGGCCCATTTTCTTTCTCCCTACCCAATCTGTCGAGTTGCTCTCAATGTCAGATGTAGTTTACTACTTATCCTAAAGTTTATATTAGGTAGATGGGCTGATAACGTTGTCTTTGACAAGGAAAGCCGCATTTGGCAGAGGTGAAGCATTAGAGGCAAGTAGTGGAGACAAAAGAAAGGCGAAACAGTACATAATGAATTCAAAAACACCTCATTTTTCCCCCAACTTCTTTATAACACCATGCCCAACACAACTATGCCCCCTACCTACGGATGTGACGATCTCATCGGCCCTTGCAGATTAACAGTTGGAGCCATTGAATTTATACATGGCGGCTATGTCCAAGTCGACAAGAAGGACGTTTTTCACGAACAAATTTATCACAACACGAAAACATTCATCAAGAGAGATGACGGAGTCAAGGTGATTGAGGCCAATCAGTATGCCCCTGGACCTGCTGTCAGCCATCATGCTGTGGTTCTTGAAGACAAGATCATTGTGTTTGGAGGTTATTACAGAAAGAACTACTGGTTTGAAAACAGAGACAACTCGGTGTTTGTATTTGACAACAAGACCGAGCAATGGGTAGATGGGAAGATGGTCCATTTCCATGAAAAATTCCACCTACCAGAAAACATCCCCAACAAAGACCTAGACACCCCCAGAATATTTATTGGTACTCGACGCCAGCTCAACAATATGAAGAGATGTGAGGAACACGGGTTGGTGGAACCCAATGATGAAGTTGTTAAGGTTGGAGTGTTCTCATCTAAACTATCAGAGTTCCCTAAACTTATGGAACATATGGACAAAGACTCCAAGGCCATCCATATTGACCAACCTGTGGAGTGGATCGAGGCTTTCGAGAAATATACTCTTAATGGAGAGATTCCTGAAGATTTTGAACACTTGTGTGGCCTTCTTATAATGGCCAAAACGTATGAAATTGAAGATCTCAAGGATAAGGTGACAGCGAAGCTTCTCAAGACTGACGCTCCTTGCGCAGCTTCTGCCATCATCGGATGGTACAGAGCCTACTGCGCTGGAAACAAAGAAGTGTGCCAAAAGATTGCAAAGGATTGTCTCAAGATGGGCCAAGAGTGTGTTGGAAAGGAAATGGAGATGCTCCAGACTCAAGGATTACTGCTCCACTTCAACCGTGACATGTTTTCTTAATAATTATTGTTAACTATATAAATAAATATCTTTCTAACCTACCTTTTTCCTCTTCGCCGTTTAAATATGGAGGCTATCTTGTT
This sequence comes from Yarrowia phangngaensis, assembly GCA_900519005.1. NCBI lineage: Eukaryota > Fungi > Ascomycota > Dipodascomycetes > Dipodascales > Yarrowia > Yarrowia phangngaensis. Next base: position 1,750,795 of record ULGR01000003.1, read on the forward strand.
CCTGACTCCAGGGACTCTCAGGATGTAGTAGAGCAGGAAAGTAGCGAGAACGTTGAAAGTGGGGTAGGCGAAAACAATTCCAAAGTTGCGCCATCGGTCTTTGTAATAGATTGACGCATTATCCAGATATCCGTCTGAGTTCTTCATAGGACAATAGCGACAAACATCTCTAGCCTCAGGGTCTAGAAGGTACCCAGCATACACACCAGCATTTTGCAAGAACAACTCCATGTACTGGCCACAAGTGTTGCCCATAAGAGGTTTGAAATCTAGAATCTCATGGGGTGAGCAAGTCACTTGGCTGCCAGCTAGACCCGTAGCCATAAACCCTCCAATGAAATAGGTCAGAGGAGATACTCTGTACATAAAGATCCAGAAGCGAGGCATGGAATTCTTGGTTGCCAAGACACCACAGAACATGAGACAGAAGGAAAACAGCAGATATGCAAAGTTGGCGGCAGTCTCGTGATTATTGAACATGACTCCGATCATGTGAGCATAGGTGGAGTCATAAATGAAAAACACCAACAGGAACAGGAAGTAAAGTAGTCCTCGCTCTGTAGTTTGGTTGTTCTGCATCGCGATTCGATAGAAACCAATAGGGTAATATGTGCAGAAGAACACGACGACTGCAACAATGATCTGCCAAGGAAGTTCAGCAATCATATTACCGGCCAGAAATACCTGCCACGAATAAGTTTTAGAAGCTCGTTCCCGTGCCTCATACAAATCTCGTTGAATCATGAACAAGGGCATGATCTGCTCTGCAACAGTGGTGAAAATGAGGAAGATAAGGAAAATGCTAAACATTTGGTTCTGAAGACCCTGGATATCTTGGACAGACTTATAGAATGAAAAGCCGATAAACAGCGCACATCCTATGCAAAGAATCATCTTGGACCAAAGATAAGAAGGGGTTCTCCAGTGGAATTGCAGGAGACGCTTCGTGACATAGTAGAGCTGTGTCCAATGCGATACGGCAAAGTCGCTACTATCTTGCTCGTCTTCATATGCATCTGAGTAGGCATTGAACATTAGTCGCATTCTATCCAATTCTTCTCGTTGTTGTCTTCTCATATTGGACAATCGCCATATCGATGGCCAGTCTTTAGTTGCTCGAGAACCAGGAGAAGCACCAATCACGTGAAGCATCCACTCAGCTGGATTACCGTCATGGGGACAGGGGTCAGCTCCGTTGCTTTCAAAGTAGTCAATAAGCAATGAAGCTTTATTGCCAAGATCTCCGTAGTAAACAGTCTGTCCTCCAGCAGCTAGAAACAGAAGCCGATCAAATTCCTGAAACAAGAGTGCTGAAGGTTGATGGATGGTACACAGAATTGCTTGTCCGTTGGCTGCAAGTTTCTTGAGAAGAGTCACAATGGACCAGGCTGTCTGAGAATCCAGTCCAGAGGTAGGTTCATCCAGAAACAGTAACAGTTCGGGTTTGGCTGCAAGCTCCACTCCGATAGTAAGTCGCTTTCGTTGTTCCACGTTCAGACCTTCTCCAGGAACTCCCACTACTGCATCAGCATAAGCCTCCATTTCCAAAATCGAAATCACTTCATCAACATATGCTAGCTTCTCTTCTCGAGAAACTGATGAAGGTTGTCTTAACAAAGCCGAAAACTCCAGAGACTCACGTACAGTAGCAGTAGCAGTATGAAGATCCTGTTGTTGAACATAACCTGTTTTTCGTTGGAATGATGCGTTTCTAATTTTACCATTAACAAGCATATCACCATGAACAATTCCAGTAGACTTTCGGTCGGCCAGTACATCCAACAGAGTAGTTTTACCAGCACCAGACGCTCCCATAAGAGCTGTTAGAGTGCCCGGTTTAACATACCCGTCAACATGATCCAAAAGACGCTTAGTGCCCCCAGGAACCTTGATATCGTAACAAACATCCATCCACTGGAAGACTCCTGATTGCTTGAGTGTAGAGCATGACGATTGGTTGGAATGGTTGGAGAAGTGCTTCTGAACAGGACCCATGCGATCGTACACTGTAGAAGGTATTTTCATAGTGTCACCATGAGGAGGTTCATACACACCATCATGGACCGCTGCCGGGGAGTGGTGGACGTAACCAGGGGAGTGTTGGACAAAGCTAGGAGTAACAGGAGTTCTTGGAGTTCTTGGAGTGGCTGGACTCGCTGGGACTATCTGAGGTGAATCCTCTCCTACTGTTGGAGGGATATGCAAAGTGTCACCATGGGGTGGAACATATGTAAACCCTGGCGAAGTCATCATCATGAGCATGGGAGTAGAAGGGATTGGCCGAGATGGCGGAATGACTGCAGGCACGGGCTTCTCGTACGAGTAGGAAAGGTGTTTATCCTGTTGATTACTTCCAATAACAGTCTCTCCAAGTTCGGTATCTGAGGAGAGTTTTTCAGACTGGTTTGATCGGAAGTGCTTTTTAAGGTACGATCTTTTGAAAATCAACACTTCACCCTTAGATTGAGCCATTGTGACGTACTCAGCAGCCAACAAGTAACCTATGCAGAAGACGATTGCAAAAACCCAAAGAATACCAAAATTTCGCCACAGATGCGCTGATTCATACTTATAGGCTCTGCTGATGAAGACAGATCCATCCACGTAGCCCTGGCCTGGTTCCGATCCTAATGCGACACAAGCCTTGGATTCTGGGGGAACCGAGTTGTACAATGATCTGGAGGGAACATACAAACCACAAGGGAACCGTCTGTTCTGGAACTCGTTCACCATTACTGCTTCGAACCCATAAGCTACAGGGTTAAGGTAATTCATCCACCTAGCCCATCCATGCATATACTCGACTGGCAAGGTGAAACCGGTGTAAATGACAAGTGCAAGAACCAGTACTGCTGCAGGAGCAAGGGCCTGTTCCATAGTTTTTGTAATGGATGCCGTGAATCGGAAAATCATCGACATGGTGATTGTACAGGTGAACGAGAACAACAAGAAGATGAAAAATGCTCCAGGAGTTCGTCGTAAATTGGTCATGAAGTAAAGAACAAGATTGACAGAGATCAGAGTGATAAGTTTTGTTGGTAAATCAACCAGCATGGAAGATATCGACTCCGCGAATGGATGGTACAATGCATATCGTTTGTGCTTCTCAATGAGCGGTCGCTGACTGTAGAGAACCATGATTTCTAAACATGAGGCCATGGCGTTCAGAAGCATGGCCAGGAATAGTAATGCTGATCGAGAAAAAAAGCTATTTGTGGTTTCGTCCAGATTGTAGTACATTGATGCCAGAATTAGAGCCATGATAAAGTTGCCAATAATGGTCATCAAAGTCATAGACATATCTCCCTTGACCAATAAGTAGCCTCTCCACAGACACAAACGGACCTGCATGGTCCATGACAGCAAATATGGAGAAGACAATCGGGTGTTTCTTGCTTGAGATTCCTTTCGCTGCTCCATAAATTGAATGTATCCTGGTCCACCAAGAGGATGAACGGTGTTGAATCTCTCAATATTATACAATAACAAAGCATGAGTTCGCGAAGATCTCCATCTGGCTTCAAACTCCTGAGGAGTTCGAGGCACGGATTTTTCCCAGCCTGGTTTGACTCGTCGCTCCACAGGACTTGTAAGCGAAGTGAGGAAATCTCCTGTAGTTTGCCAATGTGCACATTCGAATCCCATATTCTCAAAATACGTCTTGGCTTCATTGGCCTTTCCAAAAAAGATCTGTCGACCCTCATATAAGACACACACTTTGTCGAACATATCATAGGCTTCTTGGGAAACCTGGTAGAGAGACACAAACATGGAAGAGCCAGTCATCTGAGCAGATAATTGCAATGATCGGATGAATTCTGTGGCATTGGCAGCATCTAAACCCCGGGTAGAATTATCCCAACATTGAAGAGGGGCTCCACAAACAATTGATTCCGCAATGGATACTCGCTTTCTCTCTCCACCAGAAACACCTCGAACTAAGTCGGATCCAACCTTGGTATGGATTGTATGCGACAATCCCAGAGTCGCCATTGTGACATCTCTTGTGTGTATCGCATACTGTTCTCGGGTCACGTTAAGAATTCTGTTTCGGGGCGTTCGAGCCAATGCTGCAAACAAAAGAGTTTGGCCTACTGTTAAATGGGGGAAGTGGACGTCGTGCTCGGCATTGTAAACGATTTCTCCTCGACAATGCTCTGTCATCACATCTCTTGGTACACCTGGGTTAGTTGTCAAATAAACAAAGCAAAAAAACGAAACAAAAAAGAAATAAAATCAAAAACTCACCCTGATAATTAAATTCAGTGTCCTCTTCGATATGAAACCCATAAGTTTCACATGCAATACTTTTGAGAAAAGTAGAGCACCCAGAGCCTGGACGTCCAAGAACCACACACATCTCACCAGGCAGAACGAGACCATCACAGTTGCGTAGAATCTGGATCTTGTTGGTTCTTTTCGCTCCAATTACATTTCTAACCCAGTCTCCTGTAGCTGCAAACACGTTAAGAAATGTCTTCTGATAATCACTACGGCTGCCATAGCCATAGGCGCCCAGGTTTTTAAACGACACGCCGGCCGTGATGCTTTTATTTTTTCCGAACCGCTCTCTTAATCCCAGAATGGCTTTAACCCATTTTCGGGCTCTGAAGTCGGGATCCCATGGGTCAAGCTGAGGATCTAAACTCGCCTCCACATAAGGATTGACCTCACGAGGCTCGTCTTCTCCCTCCTGAAACTCAAGCTCCTCCCGTAATTCATCGTCGAAAGCATGGTCAAAAATATATCGTGATTCACGTTTAGATGGTTTGTTTACCATGCCCTCCGCCAACGACCTGATTTCTGCATCTAGCGAGTCGAAGTTGCCGACTGACGACGACGCTCCAGCCGGATTGTAGTACGACATGGTGTATGATAACGCTGGTCTTCGTAACGGCGAAGGCTTTACTATTTATTGTGATCTACACTATCCATACTTCTTTGTAATAATAGTAAGAATACAATTAAGTTTGACGTAACTATGTAAAATGCATAAACCTGGTCAAAACCTTAAATTTTATACAGGCTTAGCTTTTATGATCTACAGAAATCCACCTCCACTAGTGGGGGAGGATCATAAAACCAAGCCGTTAACCACGGCGACGAGTTATCTTTAGGATTCGACTTTTATCTGGCTCTAGTCTTGCCCCTTAAAATGGTGTTCACCTTTTCTGAATACACCCTGGTGTGGCATGCATTATCTATTGTGCCCTATGGACCTACTGGCTGCTACATTCTGCAGGGGTGCAAGCAAACAGTGAAAAATTAAGACAGTAGCAAGAACAACCGAGAAATAACTTATGGATCCAGTCAAACCCTTGGGATTGGTGAGGTCTCGCTTTTTGCCATTTTTTTTCAATATTTACCTACTATCGTTTAGTGAGGAGACCTTAGTTGTATACCCCTGTTGCTGGGCGTGTCATCTCGGCTGCGGCTTAAAGTTCACACAAAGTATTCTAGAGCAGGGCGTGAGTGGCGGGGTAGTGGGGGATGGCGGGGAGGTATACGATGAGTAATTCATGTCTACTAACCACAAGAGAGCGGCTGAGTGAAACTTGTGAAACCAAGTGGCCCTTTCTTTTTTTCTTTTTTCTTTTTTTCCTTTTTTTTTTTTTTTTTTTTTTTTCCCTTCTAATCTTTGACTACGAGTTCCTCTATCATAAACTGTTGTGTCAGCAGTTCTATAATTGGGCACACTCCAAGGACTGGTCAAACATGCTAACAATCTCTTGGACTTGCCATAGTTGGAAACAAATCGTAGGAGATTGATAATAGCATTACTATAGCGGGCAGGTTGATGGAGGCCTGGTGGCCAACAATAAAGGAATTATTTTTTAAGCCAGTCTAGGCAGCAATAGGTTTCGGAAGTTATAAACTATGGGCTCCGCTATTCCGTGTGTCATTGAGTAGATGCAAACTACGTACTTCTTTGTTTCTCGTATTGCACTATAACAGTTTTAAAGGTTATAATGAGAAGCAGCCACCGGATACGTCATTATCGGAAGAGTTTTATGTTGTCAAAACGATTTCAGCCAATGTGATTCCCTGTAAACGCCTGGCGCCTTTAATGGCAGCCAAGGGGTGGGGTTTTGTCAAGCCAGGATTTTTATTCTTGGCTCACATAATTCCATGAGCCAGGGGAACCTCTCACTAGTGCGTCCCCCAATGTGACCACCAACAATTTTGTCACCCATGATATTATCACCAGCTCCATACTCAAGTTGTGATTTTAACTTCTTTAATACTACAAAGGCAATTTTAATGAACCCACCTACAAGAGAAGTAAACGCTTGGGCTAACTAACCCCTTTGTTTATACACACCCTATATTGGTCAGGTTTCCACAACGGATCCAGACATATACTCTAGGTCTTGAACTCTAAGTACTTCCCTCTAAGTACTTCCCACTACATCGTCAAGTGACCAATAATGAATACAGTAAGACTTGTCTGCCATTTAGTCACGTACCTCCATTATCTACATATCGTATGATGACGGGACTCCTCTCACTGTCAAAGTAAGGGTTCCACGGTAATGGTGGGACACAACAGATTAATCTGGAGTGTTTTATGCTTGCTGGTTAGCCCAAATCTCCTCGGCCTCAACAATGCACTGGTTGTTGGCCATCATCTTGTTGATAGTCTCCATGTACTCATCATACTCATCAGAGTCGAATACAATGCCTCCACCAGCCTGGAGGTAAGCGACGCCGTCCTTGACAAGCATGGTTCGAAGAGCGATACAGGTGTCCATGGAGTTGGGGTTGTAACCAAACGATCCAACAGCTCCAGCGTATACTCCTCGCTTCTCCTTCTCGAGCTCACCCACAAGTTCCATGGCCTTGACCTTGGGGGCTCCAGACACGGTACCTGCTGGGAAGATGGATCGGAAAGCATCGAATCGGGATTGGTCGGGTCGGAGAACTCCAGAAACCTGGGAAACCAGATGCTGCACGTGAGAAAACGTCTCAACGCCAAGTAGACGGTCGACAGTGGTGGATCGAGGATCACAGACACGGTTGACATCGTTTCGGGCCAAGTCGACCAACATGACGTGCTCAGCTCGGTCCTTTTCAGAGTTAAGAAGCTCCTGGGCAAGTTCATTGTCCTCTGCAGCGGTGGTTCCTCGTTTGATGGTTCCAGCGATAGGATGAGACACGATTCTGCCGTTCTCAATTTTGACAAGCAACTCAGGAGAAGCACCAACAAGTTGGAAATCAAGATAATCAATGTAAAACAGGTAGGGTGAAGGGTTCACCGATCGCAGGTGCTTGTAGATGTTGAAAGGATGTAGATCAGTAGGTCGAGCCACTCGCTGGGAAGGCACAGCCTGGATAATGTCACCTTTCTTGATATGCTGTTTCAGGGTGGTCACATGCTGCTCATAGCCTTTCTGTCCAATGTTTGAAGTGAAGGTCTTGCCGAGGGTGACGGGTCCCTGGGGAGGGAGAGGCACATCTGCAGACGTAAGGATGTCGGCAATTCGTTGGACCTCAACCTTTGCATCTTCATAAGCCTGAGCAAGATCTGTTTCGGCCTCGACCTTAACGTTTGTGATCACCTGCAGTCGCTGGTACACATGATCAAATGCCACGATGGTGTCGTACAGCATTAGCGCACTCTCAGGTAACTGTAGCACGTCCTTCAGGTCTCGTTTGGTTCGGGGCTCAAAGTACTTGATGCAATCGTACGAAATATATCCGATTGCTCCACCACAAAGAGAAGGAACTCCAGGTTGCTCGAATTGACGGAACTGGGCCAACTCGGCCTCTAGTAGGTTGAGAGGATCAACCTCAGGGCCATGAGGAGCTCCAGTCTTGATCATCTTTCGAGGATTAGAGCCAATAAACGAGTATCGAGACAGGTGTTTTCCGCCAAGAGCGGACTCAAACAGGAAAGAGGGGCTTCTGTTAGGATCATCCAAACGTGCCAACTTGAGGTAAGCAGTATGAGGAGTAAGAGCGTTGGCCTCCACATAAGCGAAAACAGGAAACAAGTTATCAGGAAGAGAATCTTTTGTGGCAGCCGCTCTGTTTTCAGCAACAGTAGCCTGGAGTGCCTCCAAAGTAGGCCGTAGTTGAATCATTAGTGTGTGGTAACGGTGTGGATGACTCTACCTTTAAAAGTTACACCTTCTGACAAATTTCAAATAAGGTTGAGGCAACTCAGTTGAGTCATGGTAGAGAACCTGTGTAATGAGAAACATTTCAAAGTAGACAATGTCGAATACTAAGTTAATATATCGATGGTATTGATTGTCTGGTTCTTCTTATATTATTTAATGATTATCGAGATTTGGAGTTTGTGAACGAGTGGTGTGTCTGCCCACAAGGATATTGTGGGAAGGTGGGAAATTTATTATAGCCAAAGCAATTGTATTAGATTATGGAATAACGATTAAAACCTCTCGTATATCCGCCTCTTTGTAGTGTGTTCACACTTTCCCCTACAATTCATTAAGCTAGTTAACTTTCATTATTTCAAGATACTAAACAATATGTCTCCATGATGAGTGAGAAAAAAACAAAAAAACACAAAACCAAAACCAGATTTTAAATAATTGGATCGTGACAAAAAAGGAATATATTGTGTCACATTCCTAAATCAAGAAGTCTTACCTTTGTCCTTGTCACCATATTTATGTGGAATAAACTCTCATTTGCATGCATAATGCGACATTGTCAACATTTATACCACTTCACTCTACCATGGACGCAGCGTCAGTACTAGACCAATATGTACAGGACTTGGCAAATCTGCCGTCGGAGGTTGCTCACGTCTTAGAGGAGATTCGAGCTAAGGATATTAAGTTCTACGAAACCCGGAAACGGATCCAGCAACGCGACAACCAAATCCACAAGTTCATTCGAGCCAATGGCTCGCTTGCGGAGAACCCTAAGGAACATGGAATGTATCCGAAGATTCGTCAAGATTTCCAGGCAGCCATGGAGCTACAAGACGAAAAATGTTTGTTGGCAGCTCAAGCTTTAACACTGGTGGCAAGACATGTCAAGAGATTAAATGATGATATTGATAAACTGGACGCAGAAGGATTATTGGGCGATATCCCACCACAAAAACCCATTTCCGCTGATCGATCACGCGCCACTTCTTCTGTGACTCCTGCACCAGAGCCCGTGTCCAGAAGTTATGCACGAGATAGGACCAGTGGACGAAGAGCAGGGTCGCCAGGAGTAAGTCGGTCTGCTACACCAGGATCTTCACGACCACCTAAAAAACGAGCTACTGATAGAAACAACGAGGCTTCCATGAGTAAGGAATCATCTGTGGCCCCAGAACTGAAAAATATGCCTGAGACGGTGGCTATCGGGTCTTTGGACGCAAATCGTGCAGCAGGTCCAGGAGAGGATGATGAAGTCTACTGTTTCTGCCGTCAGGCATCATTCGGAGAAATGGTTGCCTGTGACAACGACGATTGTGAGTACGAGTGGTTCCACTACGGCTGTGTGGGGCTTAATGAACCTCCCCAAGGAGTATGGTTCTGTCCTACTTGCGCTAAATCTCGAAAAGATAAGAAAAAGAGGTGAAAGGAGTATGGAGTATATTAGTAATCATTATTTATAGTTTTGTTGTTATGTTAGTCGGTTCTCGGCATGGTGCCATGTTTTGAGTGCGTAAGATATGCGAGGTGACTCCACATAAGGCATCATTAAGTCGACATGTCCACAGTGGGGGAGACATAGACTGGCACGATTTTGTTGAATTGACTAGATTTAAGCATTTGCCCGGTTTTTCTTGGTTTTGGTCCATCAACCGTTTCATTGGTAGATTGTGTAACCAAGACCTTCCAGAACAAATTGAGAGTTTATCAAGGAGAAAAATAGGTTAATAAAAAAACTTCATCAGATCCAAAACAATCTCACGTGACCTGTTTGGTGTGGGGTTATAGATAAGCGAACAGCGCGGTGAACATTTAAAAAACTGTGTAACATAAATAAATGGCCTCAAAACTGATCAGATTGGTGAAATCTACCCAGTAGTCACCTGGTTATGACCCCACCTCATCGCCCAATTGGGTTTGTTGGATGTGAAAAAGGGAACCTAGACAAAGGCTAAATGCAAAGCCTGCTGACACGACAAGTTAGGATACACCACCACAAGCGAGACGAGCCTCACCACTCACAACCCCGCCACAAACCACTCGTGAAAAGCAATTTTGACAAACCGTCAAAACCATAAAGCTACGATACTCAAACGCACGTGTTATTCCTTCCCCGCAAACCCTGTACATTTTTTTCTCTCTTGTCTTCAAGGAAACATTAATTACTACAGTTTCATATAATGGGCCAGATTTTGTCGACGCCCGTGACGGATAAAGTGAGTACCTCGAAGTGATACAAAACGAATTCATCATCAACTAACCCAGCACTCTGAGAAAGGAGGAGACTCCGATCTTGTCTATGGTCTGTCCTCGATGCAAGGATGGAGAGTGACCATGGAGGACGCCCACGCCACGGTGCTGGAGCTCAAGGACAGTAAAGGAGAGCCTGAGAACAAGAAAGTTGCCTTTTTCGGCGTGTACGATGGCCACGGAGGCGATAAAGTCGCCATCTACACTGGCGAAAACCTCCACCATATTGTTGCGCGCCAGGATGCCTTTGCCAAGGGCGATTATGGCCAGGCGCTCAAGGATGGCTTCCTCAGCACAGATCGAGCCATTTTGGAGGATGCTGCGCTCAAACATGACTCTTCTGGTTGCACAGCAACCACTGCAATTGTCTCAGAAGGATCTGTGATCTGCGCCAACGCAGGAGACTCCCGAACCGTGCTGGGTGTCAAGGGTATTGCCAAGCCGATGTCGTTCGATCATAAACCCCAACATGAGGGCGAGCGAACGCGAATCTGCGCTGCTGGAGGATTTGTAGAGGCTGGCCGAGTCAACGGCAACCTGGCTCTGTCGCGAGCCATTGGAGACTTCGATTTCAAACGGTCCCCATACTTCCCTCCCGAGGAGCAGATTGTCACGGCTTACCCGGACGTGATTGAGCACCAGCTGACCCCCAACGATGAGTTTCTGATTCTGGCTTGTGATGGTATCTGGGACTGCTTCTTGTCCCAAGAGGTGGTAGAGTTTGTACGACGAGGAATCGCCGAGCGACAGTCACTTGTGGAGATTTGCGAGAACCTAATCGACAACTGCCTGGCTCCTGACTCCGATCTCAGCGGTGTAGGCTGCGACAACATGACCGTAATGGTCGTGGCCTTGTTGCAAGGAAAGACCGAAGAGGAGTGGTACGACATGGTTTCAGAGCGAGTTGAGAAGGGAGACGGCCCCGCGGCCAGCAAAGAGGCCGTTCAGCCCGTCAGCGACGAGCAAAGGGTCATCACTGCCCAACAACAGCAGCAGAACGCCCAGGCCACCCAAGCCAACTCTGCATCACTTGCCCTGCAGCAGCTTCTGTCCTCAGGAGCCACCATCACCGACGAGAACGGCATGGTGGTGCTCAAGGCCGAGAACGCCGCAGAGCTGCTTGCCAAGGTCGGACTTGCCCCAGAAGAGGTAGGGCAGCTTGTAGAGAGCGGGGACCTGGTCGAGGAGGACGTGGAGGTCAGTGGTGACAGAATCACCGAAGACAAGTGATTATTTAATGATGTACATGATACAATTGTTTAGTGATGATTAGAGGTGTATCTATGACTAGTCATTTCCGGGAAGGTTCACTTGTTCCTGTGGCTCTCGGTAGACGGACTAACCATACCTTCTCCACTAATTGAGTACTATTTTTGAATTATAGACACCTTTAAGTATAATTATTTAGTCATCAATTGTTCTATTATCTAAAATTCGTAGCTGAGTCATACCTCTTGTATAGTACGATCACTTTAAGGTCTAACTTCTATTGAGCAACTTTCACTTCTCCAGGTTGAGGAACTTGAGGGAATTCTTATAAACCACCTCGGACAACTCCTCAACAGAAACGCCCTTGAGCTCCGCCATAACCTTGGCCACAAGAACAATGTTAGCAGGCTCACATCGGCCCTTGATCATGACATTTTCCACAAACTTCTCTTTCTTCTTCGCCTCGTAAGGTAACTTGTGGCCCTGGAGCAGTTTGTGAGATTCGTGAGAAGGTCTGATCTCACACCAGGGAGCATCAGTCTCTAAAAGAAGCAACTCCAATGGAATCTGTTTGGCCACCTCCAGATTCTCTTTGGTCTTGAGAGAACATCCGTTAATGCCGATATAAAGACCCATTTTGACGTGATCTTGTAGTTCCTCCAGAGTTCCTGTGAAGGAATGCACGACTCCTCCTTTAGGGAACTTTCCAGCCTTTAAGTAAGGATAGAGGCGATCACAGAAATCCTGATGAGCAGCACGAGAATGTAGGAATAATGGCAAGTCGAGTCCAGATTCAGCAAAAAGCTCAAGCTGCCGCTCGAAAAACAACTTCTGAATATTGGTAGGACTAAAATGGAGTCGATCATAGTCTAGTCCAAACTCACCAAGGGCAAGTAAGGTTTTAGGGTTCTCCTTCGCTATATTCAACAGTTTGTGGATTCGAGCATCTATCGCTTTAATATCATATTCCCCTTCAGGATCCTTCGCTTTCAACTTGCTGTGAGACTGTCTGTTGTATTCCTCCAACGAAGAGCAGGGATGAATTCCACCAGTACAGTACAGCTCAAGGTAGTCACAATGAAAGTCTGAGCATATTTTCACCGACTCTTTGGTTTCCGAAAGATCAGTTCCAGTGACAAGAATCTTGGTCAACTTCTGTTCTTTTGCACGCTCAAGTACAGCATGGAAGTCACTCTCATGACCTTGCTTGCCATGATAGATTCCTTGGAACTGAGGGTCAGACAAATTAACGGCAATATCAATAAACATTGGGAAATTTCGATACCGAGTGGTTGTAGTTGTATAGAATCTTCTAACTGTTGATATCCGAAATATCCTGTTGTAGGACATGATTAAGTTTCGAGTCATCAGTGCAGGAAAGTGTATGTGTGCTTATGTAAGCGACCTACGAAGACTACGAAAACGATATTCTTACATTAGTTTATATAAAAGAGGCCCTGGATGAGTGCTTAATCTGCTTCTCATTCTTACTTGCCCATTTGTTTTGCAACTTCTTGTAGTAGCTCCTCGTTGGTCATGAACCCTCCATTGTCATCCGCCTCTTCGAGAACCAAAAAAACATTATCGTCGTTAGCATTCACGAGAACTCCCTCGGCATTATCTCCAGATCCACTTTGAATAACCAACTCCACCGCATTGTTGGGATCAGACGCTGGTCTTGGAAGAGGTCTGACTGGTGCCACAGGAGAAAGCCCTGGAAGGGGAACCACAGGAGGAATAGCAGGTAGAGGTCGATGAATATGACCAGGTGGAACATCAGGCTCGATAGTAGAGGTGATAGTAGGGGTCAATCCCTTGTTTGGGATAAATGTGGGACCCGTAGTGACTGTGGAGTTCCCTAGGCCCCAGGAACACACCATGGAGATAAACCCCGTGACAATGGCCACGTCTGACTCGATAGAATCCTCATCCACCAGCAGCTCGTAATCAAACCGAAACTGGCGCATAAGACGGGCCCTGGCTACCCGCTGTCGGACCTCTTCTCCTTTTCCTTTGGGGTTGACCACTCGTTCCAGGAATCCAGAAGATTGGGACCATTCGTAGGCAGCGCCATCAGTCAAGTAAAACATCCTGTAGAGTCCAGTTGTACCCAACTCAGTGAGCATATCTCGGTGCTGCAACTCTGGTTTATTGTGGAAGTCGAAGCAACGGTTGAATAGTCCTGCATTGATGGTGGCCACCTCTCGTCGATCGGGGGCTGACAGCACAGACCAAACGGTAGAGAAGCGAGTCTTCCGTTCGATTGTATAAACCAAAGTACCATTGCTAGCAAAGACGTTGACCATTCGGTTTCTGTCCCGCCGATTACGACGAATGTAGTATGCCTTGAGGTTTGTGGTCGAGAGTGGTGTGACATTGGCCGGGCCGTAACGATTGAACTCAAGAAGAGCTCGGAGTCCAATTATGTCAGTCATGACAGACCCGGCAGTGTATGCCATGCTGAGAGCGTCAACAAGAGTTCCTGACATGGGCAAGAACTAAGTGTATCCTGATAGGGTATGCGTTAATAGATTGGTATCTGCGTATCTGTGTAGCCTATTTTAGCTAAGGTATCCTTTGAAAGATATCACAAGTTAGTGTTGCCTAGGAGGATTAGAAAAAGAGGCGAGAGTCTGTTTAAATATTGGGTCTGGTGTTTTGTGACACGGCAAGTGTCGTGTCGTGGTACCTAATTTAGGTTGTCTAAATATGTTGTCATAGAAACGATGTTAATAACGATACTGCATCATAAGTACGCTAACATTGGAGCTGTATCATTGAGGTAATTCGATTTGTGGCCGTATGTAGCGGTCTAACACCAATGACATCTCCAGCATTGCTGTGGCCATGTAGGCCTCAGATCTCCGATTTTCTTCCTCATTGACAGTAAGAAATCGCTGATTGTGATACCTCCTAGGTGAACCAGTAAGAAAAATATTACAGTGACAATCAGCGTTGAAACTTCACAGGCGGTAACGATTCGCCCACTACAAGGGAGTCGCAACCTCAACATTCCATCATTAGTAGTTCATGAAAACACTTTCTTATCATTAATTTTAACAAAAAGGAGCAGAGGTGCCATATCTGCTATGTACCTACTCCTGTCCCTTCTTGTTGAACTAACCCACTGGTCTGCCAGCGACGTCTCCTCACGTTCCTCGAGCACCTCCCAATTAACTCAAGTTCATGTATGCATAATCTGATGCGTTCACATAATCACATGCATAGGTGTTATACCGAGATGACGATTAAGATTAAATGAATATGTCGTAAAAATTTAGATACTGAGAATTTTCATTTTTCTAACTCCCTTTGTGCAATTCAAGAACTATACTTGTCTAGTTGTTGTCCTCCACTTTCCTCTCATTGCCCAACTCTCCACTCATTGGACAACTCTCCACTAGCGTTAGTTTGTAGATCGCTTTGTCTAGATCAACTTTCTCACCGCCCTCCTCGTCACCACCATGACAGCTACACTTATCACAGAAACTCCTGAATACTTCTATTCGCAGGTTCTTCCCGTTATTGAGAAATCATATGGGGCAGACTCGAAATGGGCCGATGCTGTCTTATATAGAGACGAGTCTCCTCAAGACGTCATCTACGGAGACCTTGACCAGAAAACCGGGTTTGTGTTGTTTGTACACCAAAGATGGGATGAGCGGGATTTTAGAGACTTAAATCTCATTGCGATTGCGTATCGTCATGACGTTCACAGCCTTCGAGACTTGGTCCCAGATCATGTGGATTGGCTCCAAGGAATGAGAGATCAGGTTCTTAACATTCTCCCAGAAATTTATGGTTACAAAATGAAACATTACGAGCCAGTTTTGTACATACCTTATCCACCTGGAAAGTACCATTTCCATTTCTTGATCAGGGAGAGGTCCTCACCAATTTTACATGAAGAGATGCGAGGTGGAAGAGCATACTTACTTGATCATGTGATAAACCAGCTACAGCAGGGAGTTTTCTATAGAGATTTGACTCTACATTTTGAGATCGAACAGTAACTAATGAATTGATGATTACATGGAATGCTATCGATTTAGGTAGACTATGTCATGTGGACAAACAGCTCCTTCATGAGTGATGGGGACTGCGAGCATTCAATCGTGGTCTTATAACACAAATTCTGGTGGATTCTTCCACATGCTTCTCAACTAGGATTTGAAATTTGTATCGTAAGACCAATTGGATTCTGGAACCCAACATTTGAGACTTTTTGAGCACACTTCCCCGCAGCAACAAAGGGTTACTATTACTGAGAGTTGGTTGGAAGTAAATAAATCAACTAACCTAATCGAAAGATCAGGGTCACTTTTCTTTTCTGGATTCATATAGCTTGTCATCTCACAATTCAGGAAGTGACACACCTGGGAATAGGAGTTTGGATTGGCTTTAATAGCTTTAGCAATTATATTGAGACGATGTCATGGAGAATACCGAAAAACCTCGTTTGTGTCGAGTTCTGGTCCATGGGATACTCATTGGCTAACTCTAGGAGAACCAAACAATAAAACTATACCACGTGGTCAGTTAAACAGCAAGTCCACCACCCAAAATCACCCATCAACTGTCAATCATCCTTTGTCTTTACCTAAACTTCTGTTTCTTTACTGAAAGGTTACAAGCAAAGAACCATTCACCACTACTAACTCCATATTCTAGAATTGTGCACTCTAATGACAGTTTCGTTGATGCCGTGGCGTCAAGATTAGTCTGGTAGAGGTATGGCAAGTTGGTAGATAATCAGGTAGAAATAGAGTTAGTTGCTATCTTCTGTTTCTTTTAGAGTTGTCATTGTGGGCTCTCTCCTAGTTCTTGTTAGATATAATCGTCCTCTCTGACTTCATGTTCAAAACTGTTTGTTCTTTCGAGGACACATTTAACTTTGAGGAGTTAATAAAAGGAGAAATAGATAGTGGTACTACCTATAATGATATTCCCTTTTTGGAGTTAATCAAACTTGACATTATTTCGTTTGAGTGAAGTGTTGCATAGTAGACAGTAGTTGAACTGAAAGGATCTTCAACGGGTTCGTTCACCTTATTTTGTTCTACGGAGATCCCATATATTAGTTCATCGTCCAAATAGTGGTATAAGATGCCACGTTATTTCAAACAACACACAGCTCACTTCTTCTGTTGGAGCAAATATCGTTCGAGCTTACTGAGTTTTATTCAGGCGTGGGCATTACCTACTTATCATATAACAGGAGGAATGTAATAGATCACTTTCTCCTACTATACTAGAGTTGACTGATTACCCATATCACATCTCTGTTCTAGCCAACACCCTAGGCATTATCTGGTTACCATTACAACACCGTCGTCACAAGTTGGTCGTTTAAACCTACAGTACTAGTTCTAAAAATGAATAAGTTTCAAGAATCGATTAGTTAGTATAAATAAAATGAGAACATACCTTGCACCTAAAGGTACACATAGGAGTCCTGAGAAGACATAGAGTCTCGTCGCGAAGCCATGACGGGAGAGGAAGCAGCCCCAGGGTGGCTATTAGCAGTCCACCAAAGCTGGTTGCTGATGCAAGTGGTTCCTGAACATCCACAAGGAAGGACATGGTTGTCACCAACGTTATCCTGCTGGATGAGGGAAGGATGATGGGCAGGAATAGTGGGTTTGGTAGCCTTAGCAGTGGCAGGAATGTAGATGGAATCCATCAGATCGTGCATACTTTGAGAATCCATTGCGCAAGGGGTGTGTGAGTGAAAATGAGAGTGAGATAATGTGTCTGTGTCAGTTCCAGCAAGATTATCCATTTCTTATATACTACTTCTACAATTTGCTACATAGTCATCATGCACGCAGCCTGATAAAGCTAATTTACCAAACTTAAAGTATACTTTTTTAAGAACTCATAAAACGTTATTTCTGAAGCTTAATTAGTAGACTAGTTACAATTTTTACAATGAGCAACAACATTGTGGCTTGATAGTTGGAGCTTAACTAAATTGGTTAGGGTTAGGGTAGCAAACTTTGGAACGATTACATTACCCTGCATGTAACAACATGTAAAATAAGCCCTAGACCTGAAAGTTTAATTGCTGTCTTTGCAACAGGAAATCGGCTCGGCCTCGTTGCCACTTTAGACACAACCCTAACCTTTTGTTGGGGATGTGAACTGAAACAAGTTGACGTAGACGGAGTCCATTAAAATATAAGTATATCTATAATCAGTTAATGTCTAAAGTGAAGTTCGCTAAAACATTTGCGTATTTTTGCGTACTTTTTTTAGCTATGAAGGGTTAATGAACATGTTTGTGCTAATATTGGGCATATCATGTTACCCCAGATTTTCTCAACAAACTTAAACTTTAAAATAAGAAAGAGAGTAAGTAAATAATGAGGATTAGGGGGCTCTCTATCAGCGAAAGAGATATATCAATAATTAATTAAATTGCACAAACCAATGTGGTAGAAAAATTACTCAAATTCAGTGACTCTAGGTGGATTAATAAGAAACATAATATTACATGAAAAATGCATCTCGGTAAAAAAATTGCATCGAAATGTATGGTTGCTGCAGAAGTTCCAACGGTTTCAGTGAGTGGTTAGGGTTTAACTAAAAATAGTTTGAGAATAAGGCAGGAGTCGTCCATATGTAATAACCTGGTGGATAACGGGCTCATAATAAAATAAAATGTATCATTGTATGATGTTAGGAATCGTTCCTAAGGTATGATCTAGGCCGGTTCGGTTTCTAACATTTGAAGATGTTAAAAGATAGCCTGGGTGTATCATTCTTTCTCATTTTTTTTTCTTTTGTTTTTTTTTTTTTTTTTTTTTTTTTTTTTAGGTTCCTCAGCCCGTTCGTAATTTGTTGGGCAAGGTTGGTTATGGAAATCGAGTTGGGCAGAATCGAAAAGATTTATCGAAAACTTACATAAATGATAGATGAAAAGAAATGAAACAGAGTTATGACTGACATCTAGGTTAGACTTGGAACTAAAAAAACACGTAACCTGCCCACGTGTCTTCGTCATTGCTTTTTTTGCATTCCTCTTGATCAGTATTTTTTTGCCCGCTGTGACTGAAAAATAAGATATTCCTAGGAAGTTGGTAAAAATAATCCAAAAGATTACTCCGCAACGGAGAATTGAACTCCGGTCCCCCGCGTGCTGAATAAGATATCCTGACAGGCTGAAATTCTAGCCACTAAACTATTGCGGATTTTTTTGATTCAAAAAAAATAATACTATTAGTAAGATAATTTGTAAAAACTTTCCAGATTTTTTCCAGTATTCGATTTACAACCCGAAGTAAGGATGGTCTAACTAGTAGATTAACTTCAATTACTTGGAATTGTTTCATAATTATGGTTTAATCAATTGAATGTATGAGAAAGAAAAAAAGCAGACTTGTTTTTATTGCTTAGAATTATTCCAGACTCAAGCTATAGTCAATTTAATGTATGAGGGGATTAAGCAGAAATCAATTTACTTCATATTTTTGTTATAGTCAATTGAATGGATATAATTACCAAATTTAGGGCCAGACCAAGCACACAAACCAACCGAGCATAGCTCAAACCCCTATGAACCCACCAAAAGCTGGATGGATTACTTTTCATAGAGCAGAAAGTCTGTAGAGGAAACGCTTAATACGATAAAGGGGAGGATATGATTATTAACCGAATAAAATGAGAACATGATTATCAGATAGTAATTTTTTTCAAGTTTTGTTTTCTAGTTGCTCTGCCATTGTTCAACTTATTTCAAAGACTTCAACTGCTTGGAAATAGCTGATTGTATAAGAAAAAAGAAATAAAAGAAATAAAAGAGATAATAATAAGAAAAATATCATGGCTTTAAAAATTTATACTAATTTCCCCTTCATCTTTTTTCCCCGAAAAAAAATTAACCGATGGCTGTGTCAGGAACCAATATTATTTTTGCTATGACACTTTGGTATTATTTACTACTCTATTTCTCCATAAAGGCTTCTTTTTTTCCCATAATAAATGAATTTGGCATTTATAGTATTCTTTGAGAAAATGGGCAGGGATTGCTTCAACAATCCATTCTGCATTTTATCACTTATTTAGTAGACTTAACAATAATGGCATCGTTGTCGACCCATCGAGCTCTCAGCCAAGCAGTCAATTGAGAATGAGGGTAGGTGGTGGCATTTCTGCCATTATCAGACACGTACCAAGAGTTGCATCCTCCTTGAGCGAACAGCCCTTGAGAATGGGTTTTGTCAACATGGCTGATCCATCGATCGTAAGCATCTGGGCGAACAGAAATGTAATTTATATCGCCAGAAATAAGTTTAGGAACGCCAATAGAGTCACAGAACTTGAGAGCGTTTTCTATAGCAAAAAGCACAGAGTTATGGCCTGTGGAGGAATTGGGTCCATATAAGAAGAACATGTTAGGGAAGTTAGGAACGAGAACAGTTTCATAAGCTGAAACTCGTCCTCCTGACCAAAAATCTTCCAAAGATACTCCATATTCTCCAAAAACAGGAACAGCATTGAATGACTTGCTAACATTGAACCCAGTAGCATCAACAATGATATCAGCATGGTAGGATGTACCGGATTTGGTGATCACCTCATCTTTCTTAACTTTGACAACTGTATCAAATGTCAATTCAACATTAGGGTTATTTAGGGCCGGTCCCAGGTAATCGCAGTCGAAAATGATTCGCTTGCATCCAAAGTCATAATCGGGCTTAAGCATATCCCAATATTTTTCTGGGGCTTTGCTTTGGATATTTCGGGTCGTATGAGCAGTTCTTAGTCTTCTTATCAAGTTTCCAAGCCATCCTCTTTGATACATAGGGTAGGCTGCTTCGATAACGAAGAAAACGAGTAATCGAAGTAGCTTTAACACAATTGGGAACTTGGCAAAGAGATACCTGAGAATTTTTCCTGGAACATAATTTGGTCGAGGCGAAATCCATTGCTTTGATCTGGCAAACTGAGTTAGGGATTTCGTTTGGGGGTGCATGGCGGAAACCACTTGGACAGCAGAACATCCGTTTCCAATGACAACAACGTCTTTACCGGAGTAATCTACAGAAGTATCCCAACGAGCAGTGTGCATCACAGAACCCTTGAAGTCGGTGTACAACCCTGGGATCTGTACCTTGTTGGGGACAACCAATTGACCAGTACAGGAGAACAGAACTTTACATTTGTGAAGCCATTTCTTGCCTGTGTCCAGTGATCGAAGGGTTACATGCCATTGTTTCTGGTCAGCAACCCATCGGCATTCTTCAATCTCCGTCTGGAATGTTGCCATGTGCCTCAATTCATATTTCTCTACCAAATTGCACACATATTCATAGAGCTCGTCTCTAGAAGGGAACGATTTACTCCAGTCACCCTTGGGATCGCTTGTCAAGCAATACCAAATAGCAGGAATGTCGCTTCCACATCCAGGATAAGTATTGGCCTTCCAAGTACCTCCCCAGTACTTTTCTCGAGCATAAAGATGAAAGTCTACGTCCTTCCAGGTGGTTCTTAGTTTGATAGAGGTAGCCAATCCGGCAAACCCTGTGCCGAGAATCAAGACCTTGGAAAAAAGTGATCCGTCTGCAAAAACTGTTGCCATGTTGATGAAGAATGAAGAATGAATCTATCTCTCATCCCTGTCATCTTATAGTTGTTGAGCAGGGTGGGGGATCTACGTACAAGTGGGGGACATAAAGAGAATAACGATACAAAGAAGAGATAATTAAAGCATAGTTAACAATATTATTTCTTGGATTAATAGATACTTCTTTGTTTCGGGCATTATAGAGGCCAAGGTACATTTATATTATATCCTCAATCGTATTTAGGTTTGTTGTATGATACCTTATCAGCGTTAAGGTGCTGAGTGGCTTCTTGCACCATCAAGACTAGAATAGAAAAAGCACGGAACGTATTTTAGATCTTGATGGGTTCGGAGGGGGTTTAGCTAATATGTTGAGCTGTTTTGAAGACTTACTTAAGGGTTACTTAGAACTAAAGTTCTAGAACACTTTTCACGTCCATTAAGGTTGGGATAAGGTTGTTGGGTGATGAGATGGTGTAACGGTGACCTTGCCCCTCTCCCATGCATGTGATTGTTTAGGTTTGAGATGGATATCGCACGCCATGGACACATCTTTCTTTTTATCAACCACTCGGATTTGTCACACTATGCAGTTTAAAGGCAACAAACTCTAGGTCCCATTCGCAAGACTGGAAATATTAGTGGAAACCCTCGCCATTTTCATATTTATTACATCACATAATATAGCACAGACATCTATATGGCTACATCAGAGTCCAGTAAACGTGTAATCCATATCTCCTGAGTAAGAAAGACAAGAAAAATGTGAAATTTTATGCCACTTTTTTGCTTATTTGCAAGGTTGCAAATCAAACAAATGTTAACGCTTTATTGATGTGCCATATAGCTATTCATCTCCAGAACTTGCTCTCAAAACTGCTGCCCTTCTCATGCAAGCTGGTGCTCAATTGGTAAAAATTGAAAGTGATTTATGGCTTTCAGAAGAAGCAATTGAACAACTCGCTCAAAAAAAGGGGTGTGTCTGTATGAGCTCATAGTCGTGTAATCAATCAAGCAAATCATCTTTTCAATACAGTAAAACAATTAAAACAAGCAGGAGCTGTAACGTTATTGTTTGAATGTATGCTAACTAATCTTGCCTCAAAATATCTCAGTCCGTCATAAGTCCAGTTATTGACATTGGGGCTGGGACAGTTCAGATGCTCAAGTCCTTGTGCAACAGGATTCAATGATAAACCTGCGAAATCTGTCAATTTTATGCCAGGCAAAACCAGTATTTAGGAAGCAATTAAAAAGTAAAAATATAGTCTTCTCAAGCAAAAGAAAATCATTGAATGTATTAATGAATGTCATATAATAGGTACAAGTAACAGGTGTCTCTATGTTAAGCCCCATCTTCCTTTCAAATGATCCATATATCTACAGGAATCGCTTTCATTAAAACTGCTCCAGAAGATTCCTCTGTATTTTTTGCCAAAGTTCTGCAAGACTCACATTCTCTAGAATACTATTGTAGAGGAGAATCCAGTTTTTTCTAATGCTCCAAACTGACCCTGGTGAACCAGGAAAGTTTCATTCAACCATAATGTATTACCACATTTAAAACCAATTTCAACAAACTGAGAAATAACTGCCACACCATCTCTCAATAGTTACACATACAAAGAAAAAAAAGGTAAGCCCACACGGGTCTATACAACATGAACAGAAGTTAGATAACAAACAACATAAACCTGTTTCTGAGAAAATGGCTACAATTCGATGACCAGTTTTCCCAAGGCAGTTAGTTTTACAGTTAGCACACTTTATCTAACTTGTAGACTGACTTCAGTTACTTAATATTTATGTTATAGCCAATTGTGTATGTGAAAAGAAAAAAAAAAAGAATAAAAAATAAATAAAAAATAAAGAGCAAAAATCGAAGACATCCAATGAAAAAAACAACAAAACTGCAAATTTCAGTACATTAATGGGTAATGACTCATATGACTCTTGAGTCTATTAATACACATTTAAAGCTTAAAGAATCACTTGAATAACTTACTTCTTGTCGGGTGAAATCTAACTAGGAGGAAAAAATGATCAGATTCAAACAAGTTGATGTTTTTACATCAAAACCATTTAGAGGCAATCCCGTTGCCGTTGTCATGGATGCAAACGAGCTAACGGCTGAACAAATGCAAACCATTGCAAATTGGACAAATCTTTCAGAAACAACATTTGTTCTCCCAGCTACAGACGGAAAAGCTGATTACCGTGTCCGAATTTTCACGCCAAATCATGAATTACCCTTTGCAGGTCATCCTACAATTGGAACAGCTCATGCTTTAATTGAGGCAGGGATCATTACAACAAAAGATAATAAGATCATTCAAGAATGTGGTGCAGGATTGATTAGCTTAAGCCTTCAGGACACTCTAGAAGGGGTGTCAATTTCCTTTGAATTACCAGATCCAGTCATTACACCTTTGAATACTATCCAGATTGATCATCTTGAGAAAATTCTGGGTTGTCCACTTGACCGCCAGCTTCCCCCTACACTGGTTGATGTCGGAGCCCGCTGGATTGTGGCACATACGTCTGATGCCCAAACTGTTCTAGCAACTAAACCCAACTTCGCTGAATTAGCTATTCACGATACAGAGATGAAAATCACTGGTATTTGTATCTATGGAGAATGGTCAGAAGGTCGGATAGAGGTTCGCTCTTTTGCACCTTCCTGTGGCGTCAATGAAGATCCGGTTTGTGGTAGTGGTAACGGCAGTGTTGCGGCGTTCTTACGGTATTATACAGCTCCATCTACTGCGTCTGCCACCATAATAAGATCTTCTCAAGGTCAGGCATTGGGTCGTCAAGGATCAATTAACTTAACTATTTCAGAAAACAAAATCCTAGTTGGTGGAAATGCCATCACATGCATCGAAGGTACAATAAAGGTATAGAATTAATAAACATCACTCAACCGAGTTGGATTCGCAGAGTGACAGGCAAAGGAAGGTTGAACCTAGACACTTGAGGTCGACAAACGACGTAACATCGCCTTGGTGAAGCTGACGCAGAGCAAACGAAGATGCAAGGACCTCTTGATCTCTAGTAGTGACTTGTCGATAGCTGCTTTTTCTACAATGCAGCAAATAGTAAAGGTGTTCGCAGTCACGGCAACAGGCAGAGTCTCTTCGCCACAACCTTGGGCCAAGAGCAGAGCCTTGAGGTTAGTCACCAGGGGTTTTTAAGCGGCTCCTTAGAGGGGACAAGAGATAACAAGCCCAAAAGAGTTCGGATGATGTGGGCGGCCTTACGAAGCTTGTCGCAATCTACATCGAAAGCAAAGTCTTCAGCAACGTATTTAGGGTGGCAATAGTAGCAATGGACGTCGCTACCAAATAAAAGAGTTCGTCACTAATACTAGCCCTTGGATCCCAATATTTCTGTGATAAATGATGGTAGCTTTTAATACACCACGCCCTTAATGATGGTGGCCCTTAAAAGCTTAAGTGTAGTGTTACCCATTAAAAGTAACTTTGAATTAGAAACTCCTTTAGCGGTGTGTCAAGTATTGTATGACAATAGCCACGAAAGGTCACATGTGTTCATTTACATTATGACAGTTCTAGTGTATCATCAATATTTTTCCCCCACCACTAATACTGATTAACCCACTAACTTGCCTAATGTGTGTTAGAAAAATTAACTTTTGGGTGCCATAGAAGATTGATTTATTATTATTCGCTGGCCATTTTAGTAGCAATAACCATTGGTTGCATACTTTGGGTGAGATATATGCACTGATGATAAAAAAAATGATGTTTATTTCCCTCTATAACTAAAAGTTACCCTATTATTAATACTTAAAGAATGCTCCATGATGCACTGTTTGAAAAAAAATCTGCATATTTTACGTGACAGCAAACCCTATCTAAACCTTATTATTCGGCTTCTTACTGGGCAGAAGATGAACTACCAAGTTAAAGCAGTTGGTCAAACTATAGCTGGAAAAAATCAATATAGAAGAGAAAGAGTTTTGTAATACTGCATTAAAAACAAACTACTTGGGATTGTGAATAAACATCGTTCTACCTCTTCCAGTCCAATTCAATAGTTGAAAAAAACCAGTAGGTAAAAATAATATGACTACAAAAGTAAAAATAAAAAATAAAATTGAAAGATTACTAAAAAACTGCTACCACCCAACCTCCTTCACCTTGTCACCCCCTCATTGTCTTATCATTCAGGTATCCACAGGTACACATTCCTGCTGTGTGGTAAACTTAACTTTGTGTTTGTGTCCACATTTTTTTTATTTAAGACACCATGGCGCCCATTTTTTTGATGCACCAAGAAACGTTAATACGTGTCACGTGACGTACAACACGAGGCAACAGATAACATCCATCCTATACGACAAAAAAACACATAAACAGACACCCCACTAATTCACCCTACGCTATTTATTATTTATTCAACATCCCATCACAATGACAGACAAACCACGTGAAATCAAAACTCGATTCCCTGTTGCGCGGATTAAGAAACTTATGCAGAGTGATGACGACATTGGCAAAGTGGCCCAAGCTACCCCAACGGCGGTGGCCAAGGCTCTGGAGCTGTTTATGATAGCTCTGATCGAAGAGACTTGCAACCAGGCTCGAATGCGAAACTCGAAACGGGTCAGCCCTAGCCATCTCAAGCAAGCCGTAATCGAGACCGAACAGTTTGATTTCCTGCAGGACATTGTCAGCAAGCATCCTGATGCGGTCGCCCCTGCTGCTGCTGGAGCAGAGGAGGAGGCTCCAAAGAGAAGAGGTCGAAAGCCTGCTACAGAGTAGGCAACACTTTACGAATGGCATAGATTAGCATGTATATTAGTTAATGATGGATGGTGGAGCATTAATTACAACGGGGTTCGAGAGTATGGAAACTGAATGACATAATATAGCTCTCAATGTGACACGTGGGTCTTGACTGGGGGTTGAGATTATACAACATCACTATCACAGGTTACTGATAGCAATCAACTCAATAATAACTCAATACAGTAATATAGACATGTTTAACTTCGATATGGCAGTTGCGACAGTTATAATGAAATTTCTTTTGCCTCACGCAAATACTATGTAATTAATGAACCATCGCTTCAGGGGTATGAGTATCTGGTGGTAATAATAAATAAACACAACTGAACAACTCTTCCTAACTGATGATTTGATATGCGTTAGTGGAAATTTGTAAGGCTCCTATAAAAGTCAACTAGGTTGATAAGCACAGTAGCAGTGCATTGCGCGACAAAAATGGGGGGCATGTACTATCCTGGAACAAATAGCATAAGAGCCAATTCGAATAGCTTCTTGGATAGAACGTGCATTGGTTAATTTAAGTCAGTTCAAGAGCAACATCTGCTCGAATTCCATCTAAGATCAAGACTGTGAGGCCAACTCTTCACTTGGTAACCAACTCGAACCTAATGGGCTTCATTAGTTAAGATCATGGTACAGCCAATATGTAAAACTCGCCATTACAAACTCCTTCCAGAGATTTTAGCGTTTATGATGCCATTGTTTTGTGTCCATATCACAATACAGCTGATGCATCTAGCCATCATTAGAGCTTGCTCTTGATTAGCCCATACATATAATGTGTTCAAGTGGAGGCTGCCGAAATATTCAGATACTAATCATTACTGCTATAAGTGTTATCTGCTAAGTGACATTTCTCCCTCAATTTAGAGCTATAACAGAGAGAATTAGGATGCATGAAGCATTACTACTTGAGATGAAATTGATACAATAACCGATGGGAACTATAGAAATGGATGCTCAATGTTTGACTGCGCCCCTATATATTTTTCTTTTCTTTTTCTTTTACTCTGCTCTGATTATTAAAAATGCTAAACCTGGTTCACCTTCTTGAACCTAATTTTCATTGCTAAGATTTGTTTCAAACTGGAGTCTAGAAACACAGAACGGCGACAAAATTATCTACCGATTATGGACTTTCAAGCGTATCTCCTTCCGATAGTTTTTTCCGAAATTCCACGCTCAGAATATAGGTCATAAATTATTCCTGGCTGAGCCGCACAGGAACGGGTCTATCTTTTGGGCTTGGCATACACCTCTTAGCAACGTTGTTGCTGAGACAATCAGAAAAGTTGGTGTGATTATTGTGTTAGAAAAGAATGCCCAAAAATAGAAAGCGAAACAAAAACAGGGTGCAAAATATAGCAGCAATAAATCTTGATTTTCTACCAAATACTTCAATTGCCAAATTACAAATGAGTAAAATAAAAAAAACCAAAACTTTAAAGCTTAAATTAGATGCAAAGCAAGATCTAAGTCATTTTTCAGTGGGACTTGAGAGTAGGTAAAGAATACTAAGGCTACTAATCACATGATTTATCAACAATTTGAGTGATAAAAAAATGTTTCTCAAGACTCCAACTTCTTAGATAACGGATCTATCTCCTTCTGCATCAGTTTTATGCAACATTTAAGTCCGTTGAAATTGAACTCTAACTTTATCTACCTAATCTATAAAACGGAGATAGAGTCGTTTCTTGATTAAAATTTTAGGATAGAGAGTGCTTTGACGGATATTCCAACAATGATCGAAACAGTGGACCCATTAGATACCTCACACATCATCCACCACCATGACGGTGGCCAGCAAGGGTACACCGGAAACCTCGAGCTTCGAGCTGAAAGTGACGAACACCATGAAGCTGAAAACGAATACATGAATGGAATTGAGAGTGAAGAGGAACTGCAGGATGATGAATTTGTGGACCAAGCTGAACGAGTTCTCAGCCGCCAACATGAAGAAATTATTGGAGGGTATCACCATCACCATTCGCATAAACCAACAATGTCAATGGGAGGAAGTTTGCCAGATGGAGAGGAGTTATCGCCTGGAATATCTTCAGAGTCATTGCCGAAAAAATCAAAACATAAAACGTTTTCTTTCAGCATGCCTTTTTCCAACCCATTGGCAGTAGCTGGGAAGAAAAACAAGTCTAAGACGTTTCCTTTATCAAAACCTAAACGGACCACCACCTTCGGGTCCGTGTTCAGCTGGAGAGACTCAGATGATGACAGTGACAGTGGCTCGGTTGCTCATATCCGACAAAAATTGCATAGAAATATGTCCATTACCCCAGAAGAGGAAGACAAGCTATTTGGCAAAAAACATAATCTTCCAGCAATTCGAGTGAACAAGCTGGTGAGCAACGGGACCATGCCTACAGTTTTGGATTCCCTGAAAATCGGAAGTAAACAGAAAAAACTAGCCAAAGATGACCCATTCTATTCTCTGGAGGGAGATTTCGTTATTCTAGGAGGGTACAGAGGATCTGTTCTTCGAGACGCCAAAACTAATCACAGAGTATGGATCCCAATCAAAGTGGGGTTCAATTTACGCAAAATAGATCTGACAGTGGATACTTCTGATGATGCGGAAGAAAATATGGAAAAAACCATTTACCCTGACGGGATGCTGACTCATATTGGCCCTATTGATTTGAGTAGAAGATTAATTCAGAAAATCTCCTCCAACCCGAAATGCCGAATTCGAGATTTTGGATACGATTGGAGGTTAGATTGTGGATTTAATGCTCAAAAGTTGCTTGCATTCTTGGAGAAGATTTATGCTGAAAACGGCAATCGCAAAATAACGGTGTTGGCTCACTCAATGGGTGGACTAGTTACACATAAAGCCATGCTTCAGCGCCCTGAGTTATTTAAGGGGATATTATATATGGGATCTCCTTCACAATGTCCTGCCATTCTGGGTCCTATTAAAAATGGAGATGCGGTTCTACTTTCATCGAAGGTTTTAACTGCCCAGGTAAACTTTCTGATGAGATCGTCGTTTTGTTTTCTACCCGAAAACAAACAACTTTTCATTGACAAAACAACAGGAAAACGAATTGACATTGATTTCTATGATCCCGAAGAGTGGAAAAAATACGGTCTATCTCCATGTGTCGCAGAGGAGCATAGAAAACGATGCCTTCAGAAAGATTCAGGAAAAGAACCAAAAACTGGTAAAATACACAAATTTGTTGATGCAATTACACATTCCATTGATCTTCCGGACTTCAAAAATGCTACTTCGTCTTCAGCAGATGCGGTAGCTTCCGCAACAGGACACTCAGGACAAGTTACAATGACAGCGGACTCGGAGACGAACAACGATTCGAATATTCCTACTATCGATTACGATGATGCATGCCAATACCTGGAGCGTACCTTGAAACGCACGAAGGAACTTCGTAATTCGTTTTGGTATGATGAGAAGCGAAAAGATGAATATCCACCTCTAGCTTGTGTAGTAGGCACAACTGTTCCAACTCTCAAGGGTTGCAGAGTTGACGGCGTTGAAGGAATCAAAAAAGGAGAATTCACCGACTTTGTTTTGGGATCTGGAGATGGAGTTGTATATTCGAAATGGAACATGCCTGAACCGTTCGGGTTCAAGGTTGTTTCCAAGGTGAAGACAAACCGAGGTCATGTTGGTCTCATGACGGATCACGTGGCAATCAACGAAGCCCTAATTGCTCTTCAAGAAGCTGCCGATAAGAGGGAAAAAGGATTGCCTTATCTGCCTGATGACACACCTATCTCGAGTGATAGTAACTAACATTAAGCTTCATAATCATATAATAGAGGCTAAGTAGATTAAAGCTAAACATTAACAACTCTATAATGAAACTTAACTGGGCGATGTTGAAGGAGGTTAAGAATGTAATGTGGCTCCCTACACAACGTATTAATATCGAAATGGAAGCCTCAAAAAGATTAAAATGATGTCAGTTCAACAAATATCGTGTTTCGTATTCTTCCATTGTTAGTGGTTGACACTCGGTTGTGTCATGAATGAGAAATAAAGCCTGCGAGGCTAAATCTGTAAAAAGGGTCAAGAATTTCCCATTGTTTCCACCTAAGATTGTCATTGTAACGATTCTGGAAAGCAGTAGTCCCCTAAAATTTATCAAAGTCTTCCAGGCCTGCGAAGTCTCAACCACCCACATCCTCTGAACACCAGGAAGCTCCACACCTGAAGCTAAGCTTCGTTCACAATCTTTCTTGACCTCACAGAAAGGCTGGCTCATGACACCATTCATTTCAGCAACCACCACACTAAGTTTATCGCGACTCTGGATTGGAATAAACGAGTTCTAGGTTTAGCGTCTTCTCCCTAGGCTCGTGATCTTCGCCATGTTCATGATGCTAGGCTTCCCATCGGAAATCACTCTCCGGGGGAATTACGCCCTCAACATTCTTATATACCCTGCAATACGACAGATCACCATCATGGCATTTGGGTTCGAGGCCAAAGTATGGATATCTCCTATCACAAGCCTTGTTTTTCTATCAATGATTCCATGGACCTTCAACAACTTGAGTAGAGGGAACACCAATTTGGTTGCACAATCAGTGGAAATCAACTCCTTTAAATCGTAGTACTTGTCCCCAAACTGATGGTAAAGTATGAGACTAGGGTCATCCGCCACTGTATTTCCTTCAGAGCATTTTGGCAAATACAAGTCATCAAAGTCACTTTTTGTCCATTTTGGTTTTTTAGGGAAAAGTTTTCGTTCGAAACGGCCCGTGTTCATGTTTTCATCGGAAAGTTGAAACTGGGCGGAAACTGGACCTGAGCCTGTGACAATCTTTTCTAAGTCACTTGGAAGTGAGTCATTGCCCCACCAGGAATGTAATAACCAAATACTCTCCATCAAAGTAAGTAAGCGATGGTAAACCTGATGTCTTGACACTTGGTTGCGTGCACCAAGCTGATTAAGATCCGTGCTTCTTTCGTACAAGTCCAAAAATCGTGCCACCAAATCCAAATCGCTGTGGGGGCTTCTGGAATCCAGCCAATGCTCAACTGTCACGTAATCTATAAAAGAAATATGAGAAGGGTGATTTGATATATTATACATTTGTATAATACATCTACCAGAATCATTACTACCCTCACGAATAACAGTGTAAAGAGAATACAATTTTTCATGGGAAAGGAAATATCGCGAGAACTGCATTTCGTCGACTGTCTTCGGAATTTCCACCTTGTCACAAACAGCATAGAATTTGCGCCACGTTTTCTGAATATAATTGGGTTCAATTCCAGTCTGCGCAGAAATAGTATGTTTTTCAAGTTCTGACAACGACGGTTTTTTGATTTCATCTCTAGCTTCCACAATAGCACGATTATCGCATCCCACCCAGGGCTCACAAATCCATTGTGGTGAGAACTTCAATGGTGCTGAAACTCGGATCTTTATCAAAATGTGACTCCATGGATGTTTTTCTAAAGTCACACAACTTTGACACAAATCTACATCCACACACTCACTGCAATGGTATCTTATTCCAACGATTGGAGACGTGCCACATCCATCACACGTGACTCCACGGTGGATCATTCCGGTATTCTTGGAACATGATTCAGCCAAATGGTACAGTAACCCCAACACCTCCGACTGATGACCTTGAGGAGGTGATTGCTTATAGAGGTACTCTACCAGTAATGAGATGTCCGTTGTCAGTCTGCTGGATTCTGGCCAGTCCATGAAGTTGGTGTACCAAGATAAAGTATAATTAAAGTAAACTTTTTATAATTTAGTTGAGGTTTTGTGAGAATGTAAAGTCAGTGTTAGGGCCATATAGCGAAGAAGTAAAGCTTGACCATATTCATCATGCTCGATTGATCAATATGAAACATACTAATCGAACCTTTCAAGAGACACTTAGCAATTAGGTACACAAATTGTCTAAAGAAATAAACGAACTCATGACAAGCCCTGAAGCTTTGAAAGCAAAATATAAATCATGAACTGCCGCTCGCGATATCGAGATCTCGGTACTCCATCTGACCTTCTTGACTCATCTTCCAAGTTCTTTATGATGCCTCATACCGACATGATGTTTCATGTATGAGTTTCCCCACATTAAATCAACCCCAATCGTGGGAAAAGGCAATGTCTGACCACCCCAGTTTTCGAGAAGGGTCGGCGAAAGGATTTTAATTCAGAAGAAGTGTTTTGATTCTTCTGTTTTCAGCCTAATTTTGTTTTTTATTTTCCTTTTCTTTCCGCTCTCCAACATCTCAATAAACCTCTCACCACTAGATGTCCAGACTTAACACACAGGCCAGAAAAAAAAAAAAACAAAAGCTAGGATAAATTGCAAAAGATAATATAGAAGTCGAACTGGTATGTTTTAGTATACTTGGGCTTCTGGTAAACCGCAAACCTCAGCGACAATTATGTCGCCAATATTACCACCCTTTCACAACTTTCCAGCCTCAACTAATGTACCTATGGTATCAGCCTCAACATGAAACACAAAAACTACATATAAGTAAACTAAACCCTTTTATTCAATTATCTACTTGAAATGTCGTTACCATATCATATGACTATGCCATTATCTGGACACAGTCCCATAGACTCTCCAAAAGGCGACTCTCGTTTCTCACGGTTCTTTCAAAATCTAAAGAATAGTGATGCCACTCAGAACCAAGTTCAGTCATCAAATGAACTTCCAAGCACTCCAGATGTTGATATCAACCAGTATCTTTCAGACTTGAGAGGAGTTGAGCCTGTTGAAAACCCAACTGCACCCGCTGCACCTGAAAAAGGAGTAGTAGGGGTATATGTGGATTTCATGAGGACTTTAAGGGGGGAAAATTGGAGAAATTCTGAGTGCAGAAGGCAAGCCGAAGAAAAAGAGCAAGACCTCGGAACATACAATTGGTCAAAAGACACTGATAATGTCACATTGACTCATTTGACCTCCCACAGCCACCTCCATGTGCCTTCATCTGTGTATAGCGTGGGGGACGAGAATCCATACGTCGAGTCCGCTAAAGAAGGCAAACAAAGGGACTCATTTACTCTACCTCCGAGAGACCTTTCGTCTCAATATGTTGAACCTGAAAAGACTACCCTCAGAATAAAAAGGTGTTCCACTTTGGCTTTCATCTTAACAGTAATGTGTTTATTGATTGTTCTGAAAACCCAAATGACCTCTATTGTTCTCAATTACGGAATCAAAGATGCCAAAATTTATTCTCAGACTGCCTGCTCCACTCTTAACACTTACGCTGCCACCACCCATTTTGGTCCTAACCTGTTGTATAGAGCCGTTACAGGCCAGGTGGCTACCGAAGTTGCTCAAACAGCTCAAAATTTATTGCCTGAAATTGACGCCTCTGACAAGTTTCCAAGAGTTGTCGATAATCTTTTAAATCAGTTGAGAAACGAGTATATGGCCATTTTAGGAAACACAATTAATTTTGGCGTCCTGTTGACAAGAAATACCACATTGGAAAAAGCGCTGCAAGCCCAGAAAATGCTTACTCGAGAGCTTGAACCTCTTGAAAAAAACATCACGCTTTTCCAGACCTCATTGAGTTCTCTTTCAGCCAATTTAGTAAACAATCCGATTTTCGGGTTTGAAACCTCCAGAAGCACCTCCCAGCTCAGTGTAGAGGGCTTGAAGAAGCTAAATTTTTCGACAGATTTTATGAGAGGCTTTTTACCCAGATTTTCGAACTACTCTGATGAGAGTACTTTGGATGCCCCTCTCTCAAGTGCGAAAAGTAATATTCTCATAAACTTGAATGATTTCAATTCTGGAATAAGAAAACTGGCAGTAAGCCTTCCTACTGCTAAATTAATTACCAACCAACTCCAAAACTCTAGCTACAATAAACTGTTCACAAGCTTTCAGCTGTGCACGAAAGAGCAAGAGATTGACGAGTATTTTTCGAAAATATCCAAAGGCATTACGAATAAGTGCAGGTCAACAATCATTGTTTTTGTGATCTTTTCAGTGGTGTTATTTGTGATTGCTGGGTTTTTGGAGGTGTTTGGATTAATCAGGAACAAAAATGTCCAACGAGCAAGTCACCTGAGGAAGCTTCATCTATCAAGTGCTTCTTCCAAAAAAAAAACAAAATTGAAATCTTATGGTATTCCACTTCCTCATCATATGTGTACTCTTACAATCGTCATTTTGGCAATCTCCATATCATGCATTTGTGATTTGAGTATTCTCAATGGTTTAAGACTTGAAGGAGGGGCCCAAATTGAATTTATGACGGACGTTACTTCTCAGGGGAATTCTAAGCTAGAACGAAGAGAGGCAGACTCCACATATTCTACAATCGATTATAAGGCTGTCTTTTCTAAATTTCCAACTGCTAAAAACTTCACCAAAACTAACTCCACCATATCTTCTGATTCCCCAACTCTTCACAACGTCTCAATGGATATCACCAGGCTCATTGATCAAGCAAACATCTACCTTGAAGGTCTCCAAACCAATTTAAAAGCTGAATGTTTATTGTTTCAGGAAGAACTTTTGAAAAGCGCCAATTCTACATTGACTCAACTTCAAGGAGAATTTGAGACTGCCACTTTCGAAAGATTTGGAGTCGAGGGTCTTGCAAAAATAGACAATGGTCCTATATTGTCTTATATTGATAAAATGTCGCGCAAAGCTATTTCTCCAGTCTTCAATCCCTACTCGATCAGTTCTACACAAGCCGTGACTGCCTTTAGTGAAGCTCACCTTGATTCATTGCCTGGTTTTGCCCCTTTACAGACAAAAACCACGATCTCTTCTAGTTTCGAAAACTTGGTGGAAATGATGAGCAACGTAGTTCTCTGTCAGTTATGGTTTTGTCTAGGTTTGCTTGCAGTTTGGTTTGTGTGTATTGGATTTGCCATTGTTAGAATGGTGGTTCGAGCAAAGAGGGAGAAGAGGTCAATTACTGCCAGACTCAATTTTGGATACCACTTGAAGGAGATGCTAAGAAGAAAATGAAAATGATGATTTAATAAACCCCATGTCCACCTTGTTCACTTCCACTGACTCCAGAATCTGTATTTGATTATTACCAAATAGTAGTGATGATAAAGAACAGCTGAGTAATTAAAATAGTCATATAATAATATATACTGTAAAGTTTAGGACTTTACAAGTTCTTTCAGGCTCTAGGGTTGGAAAAGATTTGATTTATCAATGAAAAATTTCAAGTAGATTAGATATGGTGGGTTTAAGATAAATAACTACTTAACAACCCCGGGAAACTATTTCTGACCACAACACTGTTTTCGGTTTTATACAATTGTTCTTCAGAGAAATTACTACAAAAAATAGTAGTTATCTTGTTTAACAACGTATTGAGCTGCTTTCATATCCACTCAATTGATTACACCATAAAAACGAAGAAACTCAAGTAACTAAAGTAAATTAACGAGTAAAATAGTACTTATTGGTGTTATAACTAGAAACACTTGCAAAGACAGGTTATCAGGTGGTAAATGACATTGTTACGATTTTCGATTTTCCCTCAGCATTTTTTTCTGTTAGTGGTTTCTTTTTTTATATCATGTAAAGGATTGGATCCAGCTTTTGATAGGTTCATGGCAGAACTGTGCCCCTTCAGTTGATTCATTCTCTGAAGTATGCTAATTTCCTTTTTCTCATACATTCAATTGACTATAACATAAATATGAAATAATTCTAAGAAATTGAAGCGGCTTACATAAGCAATAATCATTTCTGAACAACACAACTTTTTAATTTTTCAACAAAGCCTGGCTAGCTCAATCGGTAGAGCGTGAGACTCTTATTCCAAAGTTATCTCAAGGCTGTGGGTTCAAGCCCCACGTCGGGCTTGTTTAATTCCGATATAGTGTAGGGGCTATCACATCACGCTCTCATTTCGAGAACCGTGGAGACCGGGGTTCGATTCCCCGTATCGGAGTATTGGTTACGGCCATATCCTGGTGAAAATACGGCTTCCCGTCCGATCAGCCATAGTCAAGCACCAGAGAGCCTAGTTAGTATTGTAGTGGGAGACCATACGAGAATCCTAGGTGCTGTAACCCTTTTTTGAGTGGATGATTTTACGAAGATGAAAATACGTTGCGAGAAATAACAGGTTGGTTAACTGGTAAACCTTTGAGAATTTGGAAACTGGGGATATGAATGCAATCTGTCGACCTCTATTTTCTTCTCCAGAATTTTTTACCTCTCCTGGTTTCTGATACAACAAATGAAGTCTGAGCTATATGTGGTTACTAGCAGTTTCTAGATAGTTCTGCTGATAGCTTTCCACTCTGCACGACACTGCCATGTGTGCTGTGATAATCTTGCATTTTAACAATAACTGTTTCGTCTATTCGAACAAATGTGTTCCCGATACACTTCAGTATTCCCTCTTTGCAACTCTCAACATTCAAGGGCCAAACACTGGGTCGAGCTAGAATCCCGTATCACGATAACTCCACAGGGAACCCATTCTTTCGAGTCCAACTGGTGATTTGTTGTTGGCTCACATGTCGGGCACTACCAATGAACCACGAATGTATGTCTTTGTCATTTAAGCGACGTTAACGTCCGTTAATGGGCACTTGAGCCCATCGAAGGATGATCTATGCCACTCTCTTATAACATAGACAAGTCGCATTACAACACATCATTCCTTGCACACCTTAGATCCACCAATGACCTGCTGATAAACCCATCCCCCCAAAAAATACGCTGAAGCTCCGCCAATGACAGCTAGAATGACCGCGCCAAAAATATCCTCAGGAAGTGTGCCAAGAACCACCTTATTGAGAACGACCTGGTAAGTTGCAGGTAAAGGGAAACGGTTCAATTTGTCGATATGACTTACGTAATTCGAAAAATACTCCAACGTCACAGAGTTTGTGTCTGCCTCATAGATCATGTTGAATTCTAATGGTGAAGATGCTGGCCAACAAACACGAACTTCATACATGGTTCCATCAAGAGAGAGATCATCGAGAAGGAAAGTTTGATTTTGTGGCACGAATTGGGGTGTTGATGTCAAAGTCAAAGCATTATTTTTTGGTGAAAGAGTCAATGGGGTGTCAATGTTGGTAGAAGCCAGCCTGGGAATGAAACGGACCTGTGCTGTATTTGCCAGAGTTAGGGTAGCTAACGATAAAAAAGTGACAGTCACAAACGTCGAAAATAGTTTCATTTTACGGTTGTATTTTGACCTGCCAAGGAATAAGTGTGGTCGTGATGTCACTTGCCTACTGATTCATTAGAGTTAACGATAAAGTTCATTTAAAGTTTTCAGAGGGGCAGAGAGCACAAATGTAGCTGGAAACCATCACAAATATCTTGTTTTATAAAAGACATTCTGTTTAATATTTAAGACAGTCTGCCACTCCCAATCTTTGAAGGTTTCTGGAGTGGAGGTGGCATGATGTGTGTACCCTTTCATAAATACTGGGTTCTTTCAGGTGAGGTACGTTAATGTGCCAAGTTGGTTGGAGTTAACACTGATCCTAGAATTAGGCTATGGGATTCCTGAATATTATGTCACGCGGGAGGTGTCCCATATAGCTCTATAAACCTATAATTCCCAGCAAATAAATAGTTAGTGAATACTAATAAATAGCATCATGCTGCCCTCCTCTGTTTAAACAGCGATCGTCAAAGAAATCTAGACTGTTATAGAGTATATCTAATTGAGAAGACCATCCAAAGCTTGATTTTCTCCTTTATTATGCTTTTTTAATTTGACAGCTGTTGACGGAAAAAACGTCATTATGAATAATCACTACTTTGCAGACCTATAGAGCTAACTAAACCTCAATTCAATAGTGAGATGATTCAACATGATTTTTTTTTGTGTGAATAGAAAAACACAATTAACTGGCTACATAACCATTAGAATGAAGCATTTCTGGTTTCTCTTCACTCAATTTCTTCCAGCGGTTCTCCAGAGTAAGATCAACCGTATTCACGAAAGGTAACATATGTACCCCAACAGCAGTGAACTCTCAATTCCGTATTGCCTATTTCTTTTAGCCAATCATAGCAGTTTGCTCTCTTATTGTAGGCTTCCTCACCTGTCGGACCCCGTTGTCCATTTCTCCGCACTGCATACGCTTAAACCAGTTTGAGTTTCCATCGTGGGGGTGCATGCATATAGCCGTCAAACGTATATAAATGGTGCCAAGAGACAGATATTCCTGGACTTGGTCAGACTCAAACTCAGGCACAACCACAAGCCCAAACACAAAAAGGAAACCACACGACCTCCATCAGTTCACATAAATTCGCATTGGTCTCTAAAGTCGCTCTAAGCATGAACGGATCACAGGTGATTGCAGAGAGTCTTGTTCAACTAGGAGTGGACACAGTTTTCGGAATTGTAGGAATTCCGGTGATTGAAGTTGCGGATGCATGCATTGAGCATGGAATCAAGTTTATCGGATTCCGAAACGAACAATCAGCCTCCTATGCTGCTTCCATCTATGGATACTTGTCAGGGAAACCGGGAGTATGTCTTACTGTCGGCGGACCTGGTGTTTTGCATGCTTTAGCTGGTGTTGGAAACGCCCAAAGCAATTGCTTCCCATTGCTGCTTCTTGCCGGAAGTGTAGATGTGCACAATACACATAGAGGCGGATTCCAAGAACTCGACCAGGTTGCTGCAGTCACGGAGTATACAAAGTTTGCCGCTCGACCTTCTTCTACAGAATCACTTCCGTTTTTGCTGGAAAAGGCGTATCGGACTGCATACTTTGGTCGTCCTGGTGCCACTTATATTGACCTGCCAGCCAATATTATCCAATCAAAGGATAATAAGGTAAACTTTGGCGGGCTGAGAAAGATCCGGGATATTGCTGCTCCTCGGTCTTCGGCTGACCCTGCCAAATTGGCTGAAGCTGCTGCTCTCATTCGAAATGCCGAATTCCCGCTTTTGGTAGTTGGAAAGGGTGCTGCGTACTCGCGAGCAGAATCGGTAATTCGACAATTCCAGCAAAATACTGGAATTCAGTTCCTGCCAACTCCCATGGGAAAGGGCGTTATTGATGACAGTAACCCTGGCAACATGTCAGCTTGCCGATCCCAGGCCCTGAAAAATGCAGACGTGGTTCTTCTTGCTGGAACAAGACTCAATTGGATTCTTCATTACGGGGATGCACCCAAATATCGTAATGACACAAAGTTCATCCATATTGACATTTGTGCTGAAGAATTGGGAAATAATGCAGGTCAGGCTGACCTTGGTATCCTTGGCGATATTTCTCTGGTGATTAATGAACTTGGCCAAACTCTTCAAGGCTGGAAGGCACCTTCTCTTGCTTCTGAAATCGCCGCCAAACGTGCTAAGAATATCGAGAACGCCACCAAGAAGGAATCTGACCATTCCGTGCCTCTCAAATACTTTGGATCGTTTGCCAGCATTCAGAACGTTCTTGGGCAAGTCGCCAAAAACAGAAAACTCGTCATTGTCAGTGAGGGAGCAAATACCATGGATAACTCGCGTTCTGTGTTCAGCCACTCCAGCCCCCGAACTCGTCTGGATGCTGGTACAAACGCTACTATGGGAGTTGGTTTGGGCTATGCCATTGCTGCTAAAGCTTACGATCCCTCATCGCTGGTAGTGGCCGTTGAAGGAGATTCCGCTTTTGGCTTTTCAGCCATTGAAGTTGAAACCGCGGTCAGAAACGACCTTCCTATGATTATCTATGTCATGAACAACTCTGGAATTTATCATGGAGTTGACCCTTCAAGATACACTGATGCCAAGCCTCTCCCTTCCACTGCCCTCAGTCTCGACACCCAGTATCATGTTCTAGGCGAAAGTTTGGGAGCCAAGGGATACTTAGCGACCACCATTGATGAGCTGGAAAGTGCGACCAGAGATGCAGTCAACTCCAACAGAGTCTGTGTTATCAATGTCATTATTGAGAGTGGCAAGGACAGGAAATTGGAGTTTGGGTGGATGGCCAGTGAGAAGAAGCCTAAGGCCAAGATTTAATCATTGAGGTACACTAATACAGCTACTACAGTAGACGATGATAACGAACAGGTCAGTAGCCATGTAGCCGTGATAATTGCGCTTCACATAATGTTCATGGTGAAGCCAGCTAGAATATGAACGTCCATTTTGTTCTCTACAGTATAGAATTTAGTGGTGGAGATAGTGTGGTTCAGCACGAGTGGCCATTCCTTTATTGGTACCAGTTCCAGGTCAATTCCTGTTATCATTCTGCTGAGGATTAAAGAATTTGAGTGAAAGCATTGTCAATTGCAGACCAGAAGGTCTAACCTTTGACAATATATATGGGATTTACTGTCGTTAAGGATGATGATGTATGCCTATCTTTATACATAGATTATGTGTCAAGTGAAGTCAATAAGTTCATGATTAGTCATGGCCAACGATACCAGCCCATTTATCTGCCAACCAATCAATGGCGTCGTTAGTGTGTTCTTTAAGGTAATCAGCCCATCCTTCTCCATCACCTTGCTTGCTGGGCTCCTGACCGTTAGTAGGAGCAGTACCATTGATAAGAGCAGGGCTTTTGTACAACTCGTCGTAGGTGGACCCGTTAACGACATTCGTAGAAAAATCTACTCCTGGGTAAGGGTTGGAATCATCCTGCCAGTCGTCAGGCAATTTGACCAGTGTTTTAGTTAATGGTTGAGCGTCATTTTTGGATGGGTACACTTGGAGAGTGTCACACAAAATGGAGTAGACATTGACGTTAGAGAACGGCTCGAACTTGAAATCAGGGAAGTAAGGGCCTGATCCAAGGAAAAGAGCTCGCATCAAGATATCTCTGTTGTCATAGCCATGAGTACCTCGAGGTTGGTACGAAAAACCCATTCGTTCATAGTCTTTATGTGTCAGAACACTATAGCCTGTTTTGGGAATGATCCATACAGGGGCCAGACGGTTCTGGTATCTTCCTCCAGTTTTACCGCCAAAATTCCATCGACTGGGAAGATTCTTACGAGTGTAGACTTTCCATGTATCATCTTGTGGTTCTTGGTTCTTGAGTGTGCTGAACAACTCTGATTCAGTCAGATTAGAACCAGGACGAAGACCCACCAAAGGCCAACCGTCAATGTGATCAATCTGTGTGACATCCAGAAGTTCGTCTAGGAAAATGAGTCGTTCGTCCGAAGTCGGTGCCATTCCATGATCAGAAAGAACAATCAGATTGACGACATTCGTCAAATTACGCTCTTCGAGGGCATTGATAAATGAGCCTACAAGGGAATCGACTTCATTGATGCCTTGTTCCAGTTCAAGCCCGGAAATACCATATTGATGACCCAGTGAATCGACAGTGGGAACATAAGTGAGCATCAGCTCGGGCCTGGACTCAATAGGTTGATCAAGCCATTCAACCAATCGATTCAGTTTTTTGCCCAACTCTTCTGTCTGGTTGAAAGGATCCACAATTAGAGGAGCGTCCTCAGGACCCCATTTAGCTTCACTACCAGGCCACATGTGAACTGCAGTTGACACATTCTGGTAGCTAAGAGTCTGCCAAATCGGTTCCCCACCCCAAAAGGCCGTATCCAGCGATTTATCCGGATCTGTATTGATGAATTGACGGTTCATGTCTGGGTCAAAAAATGTGTTTCCAACAATTCCATGAGACGACGGATATAAACCTGTAATAAGAGTCCAATGATTGGGAAATGTTGATGTTGGGAATGATGGAATCATGTAAGGAGCTCCAGACTCAGTTCTCATCAACCGATCTAAATGTGGAGTCAGTTGAGGAGAAATATAATGTGGATGGAATCCATCCAGAGAGATCACCAGAGTGGTAGGGTGAAAATCATGAGTACCATTTGTTAGTATCGCTTTCTCACGCGATTTATATGTACTTGGTCTCCCCTTAGGACCAGTGGCTCCTCCAAATGTTAATGTGAGAATAAAGTAAACAGCGATGATAAGTAATCCAAACAATAGTAAATTAAGAGTTCGGGTATTATGATGCCGTAATCTTCTTCTAGGCCGGTTTTCCAAGTCAATAGAAATTTGGCCAAAGTCAGAATCTGCGTCAGAATCTTCATCACTTGAATCTGTAGCAAATCGGTTAAAATTGACTTTACCGTACCTCCCTCCAGAAAGGGAAGATCTTCTGCCACCTCCCAAAAGTGAATACGATGAAAAGTCTTCATCTTGAGGGTTTCCTCCGAATTTGGATTTGCCCTTTTTAATGATACTTTTGAGCTTGGATTTATGAGAAACATCTTTAAGCGGAATCGACTCTTTTCCTCCATAACTATCGTCAATATCCTCTTCTGGCCAATGAACTGTTTTAGGCTGGTTCGCTTCTAGGTCAAACGAATCCCGAGATCTCGACTCAGGAATTTCATCTTCTGATTCAATTTGAAACTGTTGCGTTTCCTTCTGTGACTTCTTCTTATTTGTCTTCTTCATGCCAAGCTTTTTCCCACTCCCCAACCCGTCAAGAATAGCGGAGTCGAGCTCTTCGTCCATGTCCACGTTTGTGTCGTTCATTAACAGCTCTGAGTCGCTATAGTCTTCAGCTGGGGTGTCTATTGAATGTCTCATGTCGGAAAGGTGGTGCTTTTATGTGTTCAGATGAATGTGGTTTGCAACGTAGTCCCCTCCTTCCTTCTAGAACATTCCAAGGTCTTTGCACACTGACACTTTTTTATTTTCTGTGTCGTTGCTCCAGAAGCCGAGGTGCAGTCCGAGAAAATCGCCACGAAGTTTAACCACGAGATTACAATGGATAGTTTAGACCTGCAGGAGAGATGCATGTGACTGAGGAGAGAGAAAAAACGTGAATGAATAGTGGGTTTTAGGAGATATAGAAATGGTAGAAATGAATTTTTAGGTCTTTGATAATCAGGTTAATAATCCCGATAGTTTATTCTTCAACAATTCAGAGTTGAAGACTATACCTGTCAGGTTGAGAACAAAGTTTATACTATATTTCAATATACATGAAGCTTGAACGAGCATCAAAACCAACCTTGATCAGAGAAATCCTACCAATAATTATTATCAACAACAGTATCCAAAACAGAAACTGCCGTGTCGTTAGGGTGGTTGTCTTTTCTACTGACGTGCGTTAATTTCATTCAAGAAGATCCAAGAATAGACAAGAACAAAGTCTTTAACTACTATGAATTAGAGAATGTAAATTTAGAAATGAAACTACAAGAGCGAATAAGGAAAGATTGAATATATTAGTACTTTCTTGGAGTTGTTGCTAGTATGCTTACATAATCACACCTCAATAATGCACTCCCCCAATAAAGTTTGTCAGATCACATCTTCAACCACCAACATGATTCGGGGGATAGGAGTGACAAGGAGGTTGTCATTAGTGTCACCTCGGGTGGCCGGTTTTGTGTCACCAGGGTTTGTATTACCCCGTTTTCGCTCCACCCACAGCCTAAAACCTGCTCCTTTCTCGAATGACGACCCATTTCTAGCCAAAGTCAAAGCTCCAGTTTCTGTGGCCGAATTCGATTCTCTGGTTAATGACCTGGTTAAGCTGAAGAGTGGTTCTGAAAAGTCTGAGCATTCTCCGTTTACCCTCAAAGATAGAGTGAAAACAGCATGCATATATCAACCTCTGATTGTCGTTCTTGGAGGATTACGCCAGCAAATCGAATCTGATCGACTAGATTGTGCTCAGATTACTCTTAATTACCTTATTAAAAGAGCACAAACCCAGGAAGAGCTGTTTGAGGCGTTACAACAGACTTTAATCCAGATATGTCCTTCTCATTATGCTCAAAGAAAACAATCGTTGTTCACAAAGCTAATGAAGGCCAATAGTTTATTCGATACCCGAATCAATATCATGCCCTTTTTGTTAACTACAGCTGTCAAGATTGGTCAGAATGCTGAAAAGAGTTCTGATCTACTGGGAATGTTATATACTCGTCCACAAGATTTTCTCATTTTGCTGGACCATTATCCTGAACTGAAACCTCTGGTAGACTCTTACATTTCTTTGTTTTCTCAGGAACTGATTAACTCCCGTTTAGTCAGTAAACAAAGAGGGCTCTGGGAAAAACTGTTTATTGTGTTGGCACGTGATCAACCGCTGGAATGGTTTATCAAACATGAGGTTCTTTTGAGAAGACGATCGGCCAATTTCTGGGGACATGTGATTAGTAATCCAAAAGCTCCCAATCTTAAGCAAATTCGAAGCCATGTGAGAAAGGTGCCCCCGCCCCAAACGATTTGGATTGAAGCGACTCTCATGACCAATGAACTTTCTCGAGCTAATGCTCTTGTTGATGAAATGTTAAATGAGGGATATTCAGCTACTGAAGAAGTAGGCCAGCATCTTGTCAAGTTGTTTACAC
The DNA here is from genome assembly GCA_900519005.1 of Yarrowia phangngaensis. Taxonomy (NCBI): domain Eukaryota; kingdom Fungi; phylum Ascomycota; class Dipodascomycetes; order Dipodascales; genus Yarrowia; species Yarrowia phangngaensis. The sequence continues at coordinate 1,795,065 of ULGR01000003.1, forward strand.
GTGATATGGATCCTTCAGAGGCTCTTAATGTCATCGACAACTTGCATAACCAATACGGAAAGTACATTTCTTTGCATGCGACTTTTTTCAGCCACTGGTGTAGAACAAGAAATTCCCATGCTGTCATGAGCATGATTAAAGTTCTTGAATCGCGTGGCCAAATCACAAACGATCTTTACGTCCAGGCGTTTCACAGTCTTCTTCAGTCTGGCAAATTTTCGGCAGCCATTTATATTGTAGACAAACTGACTGTTGATTCCTCACTCGACACGATATATCTCACTGGAGAGTTTCTTTCTGCAGCTCTGTATAGAGGACGACAGTCAGTGTTCCCTGCTGCAGTGTCAGAAGTATCAGATCTGATGACCGAGGGATTAAGATACCATTTGCATGTCGACAAGTTTGCAGCATATATTCGCAAATTCAACCCCGTTTCCCACGACATAATTCATCGACTTCCAGTGGAGGTAACGCTAGAGTACCTTAATGAGCTACACAAACGTGGGTTTTACGCCTCTGTTGCATGGTACAAATATAACTTGGAGATGATGCAGGCAGCAGCGCTTAGCCAACGGGAAGTTGCACTGTTTGTGCGGGGACTAGCGAGATTGATATCAAGAGGAGCACCGTATGTTTGTGGCGATTTTCAGGTAGAGTTTGGTGATATTATCGAAGAGGGGAAAGAAGTGGCTGCTGAGATTAACGAGAGGAGGAAAAAGTTGGGGAAGAATTTGATCATAGAGGAGAAGGAGACACAGGTACAGAATTTGGATGGACCAGTGGACACTAAGGCAATTGACGCGGAGAAAGCTGATTATGAGAAAGATGAGCCTGGCAAAGCTATAGCCGAAAAATCTGAGGCTGAGAAAACTGATATTGAGGATGCGGATAAAGTATTTGAGGTTGAGGTCGTTCCAGAGATGAATACTAAAACCTACTCAAACGTACTACAACCACAGTCTACTATTCCCTCATTTACTCCTGCAGCCCCACCAGATTACTCACATATTTTCAACTCTCCTTACTTCCAGTTTGAAACGGTCAAGTGGGGAGTGATTAAAGCACCTAAAGATCCCGGAGCAGGTGTCAGAATTCTCAACCACCTCAATAATGAATTCAACACAGCATTTATCCGCCCTAAAACTATAGCTGAGGCTATCCAGCACCTAGCCACAAAAATCTATATCTCCACCCCGCCATCATATAGAAGGCTAAGAGCACAGACAAAGTTCAACATGGAAGAGTTCATCGACGTGTGTGCCAAGGAGTGGCAGGGTGCTAAGAAGTAGCCACAGGCGCGCGAAGTAAATATGTACATAGTAAACAATAGATTTTAGTTAAACATTGTCATTATCAGTGAACGAAACCAGATTGAGTTAGAACAGGTTTTTTCTAGAATGAGAATTATTTGTGTGTTGCTTGGGGTAAAGAGGCAACGAGCTAACAAAAAAGTGAATGTTTCTAAACACTTAAACAAGCCAAGACTGAGGCTATGAGAAGGAGAGCCATTAAAACATGATTGATATTATCTGGTTCATCTAGCCAATCAGAACTTGGGATCCATTCTATCTACGTAAAGAGCTTGACTTACAGCCAGCAAAGAGATTACCCTAAAATTGGAACAGTCTAGTCACGATTTAAATAGTCTAATCCTTTCATTATCATTATCATACGTCATTATCATGTAACAACCCCATGGTCTGCTCATCTCCTCTTGAGGGTAAAATCGGCAAGGCCAACGCTTTCAAACGGTCAGAGTTGAATAATCGCCAAATATCCTCTTTTGTAACTAGTCCAACCAACTTTCCCTTGTCCACAACACAAATGTATCGCAAACCGAGCTTGAAGAACATGTTGGAAACAAGGTGAAGGGTGGCAGAGGAGGTGACGGTGGGAGGGGCTTGAACGACCCATTCTCGAAGTTGTAAACCCTCTTGTGACTCATTAAACACACACTCAGTCTCTCCAGTCAGTTGATCATATAGTAGGGCCTTGTCCATACTGAACTTCAACTCGGACCGGAAAATGTAACCTTGTAGAATAGAATCTTGGTTGACAATGGGGAAGCCTTGGTAAGTGCATGAATCGAGCATAGCTTGAAGAGAGTCAATTGTGTTTGTATCTCCTCCAGTAGTAATGACCACAAGCTCGTCCAGACTTGTCATAAATTCCTTAACATACACGATAGGCACAGGCTCATCGTCTTTGTTGTCCAAATAAGGTAAATCAAGAACATGAATCCACGATTCGTAAATTCCCTTTTTACCACCAACTGCATCTCCAACCCATTTACTGACCATGACTCCTGCCATGATGGGTAGAACGTAATTGAGAGCTCCTGTCAATTCAAAAGTTATGACAACAATCGAAATAGTCAGCCGGGTCACTCCCCCTAAAGCTGAAGCTGCCCCCACAACTGCATATACTCCAGGAGTCACACAGGTGCCTTCAGGAGAACAGCTCGAAAACAAGAAAAAATCTCGATTATTCTCCTGCCATGTCGCCATAAGAATTCCAACTGCTCGTCCGAAAAGAGCTCCAATACACATACTTGGAATGATAATACCGGCAGGGAGAGACACTCCAAATGAATAGGTTGCCAACAGAAATCCTAGTCCACATGCCATCAACAACAGCAAAACTGACTGGCCCCAGTTGCTCAAGTTACACAAGGCCTCGGGGGTGCTTGAGTTGCATTCTTGAAACAAGTACGATAATAACACAGAAGGTTGGAGCCTCATATAAATGTTAGGATAATTGATCAATCCAGTGATAAGAGCCAACACAGCTACTTCTTGAACAGGATAGTTTTTGATCATGCTGCTTTTCCTCCACCGTGCATATTTGAGATTCAGTTTAATAAAGTAAGCTCCATAGAGTCCACCAAAGATTCCCAGAATGGCAAATGGCACCAATTCGAACCTGTGCCATAATCGGTCGTATTCCACTTGGAACAGAACCAGTTTGCCAGTTCGGAAAGGGTTCACAAACTGTAAAGTGACGGCTGCAACCATAGCACAAACGAAACTGTGCCACATGGTTTTATCAGGGAAGTAATAAGACACTTGTTCTAAAGAAAACAACACGCCTCCAATGGGTGATCCAAATGCCACAGAAATACCAGCCGCTGCTGCTGCTGACAAGATTTCTCGTTTTTGGGCTTCGTTATGATCATGAGAAGTGTATTTTATTAGTAAATTGGCACAGCAACATGCCACATGAACCAATGGACCTTCTTTACCAACCCAGATACCACTTCCAACTGCCAATCCAAGTCCAAGGGATTTGATCAATAGTGTCCATTTTCCCATAAACCCCTTGATGATATATCCAGCGAGAATTGTTTTGATTTCACTGATTCCGGAAAGTTTCGAATGCGGAGAGTACGCCACAACCAATACAGAGGCCGCAGTGGCACACAAAACACAAATCAAAGTGTACATCATATACCTTAGCCAATAATAACTGGACCACTCAATCCAGCCCGGGCAAGGATCGTTTGTGGCAATTCCACTACAACAGGAGTCACGTGACAGATAAAACGCTGTACTACAGTATCCTTGTCGTATGTCAGCGATCCAATGGCTTGTAATATCAATACATGCTGCAATAAGACCCACGGCAATACCTGTTCCAATCAAAATAACCCATCTTCTGGAGGTGTTTACCAATCGTAGTGCTTGGCCTTTTACACCTGGCATATCCCAAGCTATTCGTCGTTGCTGGCGTTCTTTGGCAAATTCATGCATCCAATCAATTGTGGTTTTGTCATCATAAATGATATTGTGGTTGTAAGTGAATTCTGAATCATCTGAATCTGCTGTAAGAGCAGCTGTCAACGCCTGTGCCCGATTAATGGTATCTGTGAATGGTTTGAACACATTAGTTGTTTGTGGGGAAGGTACTGGTTCCTCAAGAGGGACTTCAAGAGAGTCAGCCTCTGATAATAATGACTCGAATGAGTCTTTCTGTGTCATCTGTGTTAGCTAAAGGAAATAACCTATGACTAAGCCATCAATGACTCACTTTAAGGCCAATAAATCAAACACAGTTTGCACTCGGTATAACTTCTTAAAGTATGCAGTTGGTGAATGTATGCCGCCTCCAGGTAACCAGGTATCCAGGCTTAGGAACCAACCCTGTTTTCGAATTAGTTGTAAGATCAGTATCATGCATCATGTAGATAGACCAACTTTATTATTGTTACTAAGCAGCCAGTAAGAATATGAATCATTTGAGGTATGAAATGGAGTAAAAATAAGCTAAACTAGTTGAAATCCATCGGATGAGCCATTCTGTAATCATCCACAATCTCTAGGTCTTCAAAATGTAGTGTGTTTATCAGATGACCTGGCATATTGAATATGCATGTGTACCCAAGAAAATGAATGACAGCTAGTTCGTTCAGTGCATGAACGCCATTTATAAAAAGTACAAGGTATTGAAAATTAATGGTTATAATATTAATAATACCCCGTTCTCCTCCTAGGAACTCCATGTAGCAGCTGACACTACAAAACCCTAACCTGTATCAACCCAAAAAGGTTAGAGTTCACAGTTCATCCCCAAAACTATAACAAAATGAACACTAATCACCCCTAACCCATGGTGGTACCCAGCCGACCCGCAAAACTCTAATTCCGTACCCAACATCACCAAGCCCTAACCTTCGGATACTGTAGAGCAATGAGAGCTGAAAAGAAGGGTCCCAAAATTTGGAACTTTTCGATTGTCCTTAAAATCAGGCTCTTTTACCAATTTCCTCTTTTGTTTTCTCTTTCTAGTATTGCTTGGTTGCGCTTAACTTTGGTAGCAATGGTGAACTTGACTTTCCTATGAGAAGGACATGGAGGTTTCACACTCATCATGTAAACAACTTACACAAGGAAATGGGTCAAATTCATTACTTTCCTTAGGCCCTAACTACCATTACTTTGGCCCGTTCTAGCCCTAGAACTTATTATTTCTCCTTTACATTTCGACATCTGTTTCAAATAGTACATCTTGTCCATGGTTGGCCACATCTCATGCATTAAAGTTCTGGATTATCACGATGGTTTATGAATTCTGCAGCGAAAAAAAAAAACGTTTGACAAAGGCAATGCATGATTGGAAGTAAGTGGCGATTCAAACTGGATCACGAGAGTTATAATCTACTCATTTGATGTTATGATATTGAGTTTATAGGTGTCTCTCGCTGTATAATATCTTATATTTGGTTTATTGGGATTTTTGGTACCTGTTATTGGGTAGGATCATTGGGTTGAGTTGGATGTGCTTGTTCCTGGGACTCCTTGCAGTTGATGACAGGTGTGGAACAGTTTAAGCTGCAAGGTGCACATGGCGTATACGGTATAGCAAGGGAAGGACGACGATGAAATGAAGAATACAAATATAAACATAAAATACGAGATTAAAAATAGCTTAGTAACTTACGTCATTACCCTCACTACTCTAGTTTGTTTGTGTCCGACCCTCCAGCCATCATGCATGACAGTGGGACATCACTGAGACTAGAGTATAACTTATAGGCAAGGCGGGAAAAGGGAAGTAAAAAAAGAGTGTGGAGTGGAGAGGCAGGAAGGGGACACCAACGCAACCCAACGCCGCACTGCACCTGGCAATTGTTAACTCCATTCTTTCACACCACCACATTATAGACGGCGCTAATACACCCAGTGGAATATTAGCCATGAACAACAACGATGACAGTGTGAGTTAACAACAGATTACACAGAATGAGCAGAACATTGACACCAATTACACAGGACGAACAGAGCAAACAGACAACACAAACGATACAGAGGGATTACACAAACGACAAGATGGTGGTGACCTTAGCGATGAAGAGTGGATCATCCTAACAGCTTCTGTATAACGCTGCTTCATGTAATGCTACTCTGTGTCGTCAGTGTGCTATGCTGCGGGTTTGTGTCTGTGCTTGGTCACAACATCGCCACTGTCTCCATCTCTATATGTAAAGACTAACCCAGAACCGCGGAGCAATGTCTATTTCTTCCATTCTGTCGGGCGAACGACGGGCTTCAGAAACACAAACGCAAACTCATCATCACCCTCCCCCACCCCATCTGTCGCCAATAAGGTCACCTCAAAATGGACATACTCTCGCCGCAGCTCCACCGATGATGGGCCATGAACATTTTCCACCACATATGGCCCCTGTGATGCAACAGCACCCACCACAACAGCACTCTCCTCCTCAGCCGCAACAGCACTCCCCGCCTCAGCCACAAACCATGCTTCACCAGCTTCCACACCACTCGCCCCCCATGTACAAGGAGCATATGATACATCCCCACCCACCTCCACCTCAGTACATGGACATGCACTACTCACAAATGTACATGGGCCAACCACCTGCCCCACAATGGCCCATCCAAATCCCCATCCAGGGCCACACCTCTGTTGACGGAGAACATCCAGCGCCAGAGTCCCCCCCTGCGGACGCAGATGATCCAGCATATGCGGACGCGAAAGCGGGTTTCCTCAACCAGATCAACCGCCGACTGGAAGCCGTGGTAGCTTTGGAGCAGCTACGAGATCAAGTGGTTATTGATGAATACGCAAAAACAAAGGCGCAATCCAACGCAGCACGATACACAGCAGTCAAGCGAAGCACAAAAACGTCTTTACAAAAGGAGGCTATTATCCGTGTTGCATTTGTGGAAGCAGAGGAGCAGCGAGAAGCAAATGGTATCTCTTTGGACTCAATTGAAAGTCTAGCTTCGTCCACTTCAGCTTCAGTCGCACCAGCAACACCCACTTCAAAGTCCACAGCCAAGAAACGAAGTAAACCTGTTTCCAAGACTGTAGCTACATCCAAAGAATCTTCTCCTGCTCCTAAGCCCAAAACAAAGAAGCAGTTACAACAGGAGCAACGGGAAAAAGATCGAGAACTAAGAGAAGAAACTGCTGCTGCGAAGGAAGCTGCTGCGGCTGCTAAACAACTAGACCAAATGTACGACAGCATTTGGAAAGATATGGCCAGGCGAGACGCTGCCAAGGTGCACAAAACCATGGCAGCAACAATGTCTGTCAAGCAGTCCAACCATAGGAAAACCGCAGCGCTGGCGTCCAAGGAGGCACGAAGGTGGCAGTATCGAACCAATAAATCGATTAAGGACATGCAGAGCAAGGCAAGGAGGGCCATGCGGGAAATGTTGTCGTACTGGAAACGTAATGAAAAGGAGGAGCGTGATCTGCGTAAGAAGGCCGAGAAGGAGGCTCTGGACCAGGCCAAGAAGGATGAAGAGGACCGTGAAAGCAAGCGGCAGGCTAGAAAGCTCAATTTCTTGCTCACCCAGACTGAGTTGTACTCGCATTTTATTGGTCGAAAGATCAAGACGGACGAAATGGAAGATACAGATGGCACCAAGAACAAGGTGCCTGAGAACGACGACTACCATGCGTTAGAGAAGCTGGCAGCGAGCGGTTCAGAAGTGGCTTCTAAACGTGCTTCTGAGCTTGATTTTGACGAGACAGATGATGAAAAACTAAGACAGATTGCACTACAGAATGCACACAACCAGGTCCGCAAGAACCAGCTGGAAGCCCAGGCGTTCGATCTTGCATCCAGCGAGTCTGCTACGCCTGCCGCAACGCCTGCCGTTTCTGCAACGCCTGCTGATGATGATGAGCTGAATTTTCAGAACCCAACATCGCTTGGCGACTTGCAGTTGTCCCAACCAAAACTTCTTAACTGTACTCTCAAAGAGTACCAGCTCAAGGGTCTTAACTGGCTTGCAAACCTGTACGAGCAAGGCATCAATGGTATTCTTGCTGACGAGATGGGCCTGGGAAAAACAGTGCAGTCGATCTCAGTCATGGCTTACCTTGCCGAAACCCACAACATTTGGGGTCCATACTTGGTAATTGCGCCAGCATCAACCCTGCATAACTGGCAGCAGGAGATTTCCAAATTCGTGCCTGACTTCAAAGTTCTTCCATACTGGGGTAACGGCAAAGATCGAAAGATCCTGCGAAAGTTCTGGGATCGTAAAAATGTCAAGTACACTCGTGATTCACCCTTCCATGTGCTGGTGACGTCATACCAGCTCGTCGTATCTGATGCACAGTACTTTAGTCGGGTCAAGTGGCAATACATGATTCTGGATGAGGCCCAGGCGATCAAGTCTTCTTCTAGTTCTCGATGGAAGTCGCTCCTAGCGTTCCAATGCCGAAATCGGCTGCTCCTGACCGGTACACCTATCCAGAACTCGATGCAGGAGTTGTGGGCTTTGCTGCACTTCATCATGCCGTCGTTGTTTGACTCCCATGATGAATTCTCGGAATGGTTCTCAAAGGACATTGAGAGTCATGCTAAAGAAAAAAGTCAGTTGGACCAGCAGCAGCTGAAACGACTTCATATGATCCTCAAACCGTTTATGCTGCGGCGAGTCAAGAAACACGTTCAGCAGGAGCTGGGAGACAAGATCGAAATTGACGTTTACTGCAATCTCACCACCCGGCAGCGAGTCATGTACAAGATCCTTAAGTCTCAAATCAACCTACAGGAGCTGCTGGCCAAGGCTCAGAGCGGCTCGGAGGAAAACACACAGAACCTCATGAACCTGGTGATGCAGTTTCGAAAGGTCTGTAATCATCCGGATCTGTTTGAGCGAGCTGATGTTCGTAGTGCGTTCAATTTCGGTATTAGCTATACTGGAAATGATAAAGATACGTGGATTGGCTACAGTAACCGGAACCTCATTTCGTTTGAGGTGCCCAAGCTCATGTACCGTGATGGAGGTTTCTTGGACGTTCCTAGTGAGACATCATCTGCTGGATCGCTCCAACGGCTGCTAAAGGTCGATTTGTCGATCTGGGAACCTCATTGGCTTGCCAAGAGACAAGATCGGCTGGTTATGAGTGAAGGAGCTGGTGGAGTGGCTCGGGTGGCTAGGGTAAGTCAACTCGGGGTGTTTGAGAGAGTTCTAGAGCAAGTTTCCGCTTGTCAGAAAGAACATCAAGCCGTATCATATGCTGCTGGAGGACACATCTATGGCTACTCAAGTCCACCTTCAGTGTTACTTCCACGATACATTCCAGCTGATGCGTCTCGTTTCGATGTCGTCACTTCGTCCTTGTACAACTGTTACCTACATCGCCTTGAGCCAGCATTCGATCCTCGAGCCGTAGCTCCTCCTATTGATTTCGTGTGTCGAGATCGGTCTTTCCAGATTGGGCATGAAAACCAATTACATGACACATCTGTAACTGGTTCACTCTCGCCGCTAACTCTAGACCAAGAGTTGTGGTGGCTTGAAGCTTCCAAATACAAATCTCATGATCTGGCACCGTACCTCCCTCCAAATAATCTCTTCCCCTACCAAGTTCAGGATTTCAATGGCATCAACACTCTTCGAATGCCGTCCATGTCCAAGTTCATTTCTTGCAGTGGCAAGTTGGCCAAGTTGGATGAGCTTTTGAAGGAGCTGAAGGCTGGAGGTCATCGTGTGTTGGTGTATTTCCAAATGACGAAGATGATGGATCTTGCTGAAGAGTACCTCACCTTCAAGCAGTACAACTACTGTCGATTGGACGGCTCCTCCAAACTGTCTGATCGACGTGATCTGGTCAACGACTGGCAGACCAAGCCTGAGCTGTTTGTGTTCCTCCTGTCTACACGAGCTGGTGGTCTAGGTATCAATTTGACCGCGGCAGATACTGTCATTTTCTACGACTCGGACTGGAACCCCACAATCGACTCGCAGGCCATGGATCGAGCCCATCGATTGGGCCAGACTCGTCAAGTCACCGTGTACAGATTGCTGGTAAAGGGCACGATTGAGGAGCGAATGCGAGACAGAGCAAAGCAGAAGGAGCATGTTCAGAATGTGGTCATGAGTGGCCAGTCACAGTCGCATGAGGAGGATACTAGTAGCAAGCCGTCACGAGACGTGGCTCTGTGGTTGTTAGATGATGATCAAGACGAAGGCAATTTCGTCAAAGCCAAGGAGTCTCGTGGACTGAAACGAGCCGCTGAGCTAGAGCTCAAGCCAGAGCCTAACGATACTAAAAAGGTCTGTACTGATTAGTATAATCAGTAATAATATTGCATTATCGAATAGATAAGGTGTTGTAGTTTTCAGGGACAATGCAATAACAAAGAACACTCTCCAGAATCATTTACAAATGCCATCTAGTTCTGCTTGTGTTGGAGACTTGTAGCAATATAAAAAAAATTAAAAACAAATAATGGCTGTAGTTCAACATAAGCTCACCGGAGAGAGCATGAGCGTCAAAGTGTGAAAAGTGTATGAATATTCCCAAATGGACCATAATCCTCTCAACAGCTGCACCTACGAAAGCTACAGCCTCATAAATATTGAACACTCCATACCATTGATATACTCTATTACTGATAAATACCCCGTATCTTCTGTTATTCTGCTACCTCCTCTTGTTGAAATCCCGCTTCAACAGTTGTTGTAGATGTTTAACTGACAGCACCAAACACTGCAGGTCAATCTCGTCCATTTCCTGGTCTGCAATTTCCAGCAGATCATCGATTTTGAAGTCCACAGTAATGACTGGGTCTGATCTTCCTTTCATTATTAACGCCAGTACAAACGTTCCTGGTGTCGGCGAAGCAACATAAAACATGAGTGAGTTGCTTGTGGCTCTATTGACAGGTAAAGAGCAAGAAATAATCACTCCTTCTCGCATCAACTGGGACACAGTATATTTTTTAACCACTCCTTCCGAGAAAGCTCCAGAAGAATTATTTCTTGGGTTGAGAAGTGGATTCGGGGTAGATGAACTGATATTGGACTCTTCCTGGATTGCCCGTCTATCCTTTTTAGAACCGGTGTGACTTCGAACGTTGTTCAAATACGATCTATAGGTATCCAGTTGACTTCGAAGGTACTCGTTTTGTTCGGTGATGACTTGATAAACTGTTTCAAGAGATTGAGCTTCTTGTTCGACAGAATCCTGCAGAGATCCCAGTTGACTGAGTTCATTTTCGATTTCTGAAACAAGCACTCCTTTATCGTCGTCAGCAAACTCATCTTTGTCCATTTCGTCCAGAAGATCCAAGGCTTTGATTCCTCTTTTGATGACTCCTGAATCGTCAATGGAAGAAGATGCTGCGAAATCAGCAATACTTCTTAACCTTAAAGGTCTAGTCAAAATAGGATGGCCTGGTGGAAACGCTCGAATAATGTTAATCAAAATGGTCTTGAGTTCCATGAATACCACATCTGATCGGGAAATATCTGGTAACAGAGATAATCCGTTATAAGCGGCTGTATCTGAATGTGATTCATTAAGAACAGACGCTTCCCATTGTGAGAACAGTGGAAGTTCCAAAGACGCATTTTGAGCACGAGGTACAAGTGCTGGGGAAGGACCTAAATCCGATAACAGTTTCCCAAGGCGAGCATCTTTAGTGTCGGATAAATATTTGTTCAATAATCCGTTCATTCCATAGATTTCGTTAAGGGTAATATTAATACTCAGATCCTTCTTGGATAAAGCGATATATTGGTCCATCTCCAAGGACTCATAAAAGTCTGGTACTTCACACAACTCGTTCAAAAACTTGTTAACTCGACTAGTATTTCTTTCCAAAAACGGCGTTAAACTAGCCATATAGGGTTCCTTGGAAGTAGTCGGTTTGTTTGCAATGTTCTGTAAAACTTTGGCAACAAGAGTCAATGTTCTTCGACAATTGGCGTCGTTTGGAAGTTTGTCAATTAACATATATGTCTGAGGAGACACAATGGCCGGATTAATGAACCGCAGAAAGAAAAATGCACCGATTAGAGAGCACAAAGACGCGTCCGGCGCATCAGGGTACTTTCTTCTTGCTAAACCACGGATCTGTTTACAGATCCATCTGATTCCATATGGCACAATGCTTTTGGAATCAATAATAGTTGAAAGAACTGATTCACAGATTTGTTCAAGAATCCTTAATCGCGGCTCGATTATTTGTCTCACTCGCGGATCCTCCGAAGCTTGATCCATAGTCATATCAGAGGTTTGAGACAATTCCAACAACACTCTCATGGGATTAATTTCCAGGTTTTGGGGGCTGAAAATTATGCCGTTGAGACAATGAGAAAGAGTCTCACGTAAATACGATTGCCCGGGTCCTCTCCTGGTATAAGTAGTCATCATTCTAGATACAGGAGTGTTTGCTCTTAGTAGAGAGGAAAACTCCAATGTGGTATCAAACTGGTATGCTAAAACTGCTTGAAACATTGACAACAATAAGTGCTCTTCTCGCTGTTCGTATTGATTTCCGTAAATGGTGAACATGACCGTTTGCAAAAGTGAATCGATTTCTGTCATCGAAACAAGGGTACACAAAGAGGCGATATGTTTAGGTTCCGACTGTAGAATGAAAAACAAATTTGAGTACAAGTCTGTTTTCTTCCTGTCGGGGAAACATGTCTGAGATGCCGAAGCCTCGACCCCTTCATCAAGACGAGACGCAATGTCTTTCTGCTCTTCCACGCCCATCTTGTTCTGGATGATGAGAGCGATTCGCGAGTCCAAATATCGTACATCCTTTTCTAACACAAAGTTGCGTTTCGATTGCTCGGAAATCGCTGCCTTGAGAAACCGAAGATGTTTCTGAGCTTTGGCCAACGCATCGCCAATATCATCGTCCCGATCCACGCCGCCCATGGACATGTACATGGCCGCAACGGAGAACCGCTTGGACTGGCGTTGCGACGGAGTTATCGACGTTCCTGTAGCTTGTCTTTGTAACGGTAGCATCTGTGTCGGAGGCGTGCTAATGCACAGAGTTGTATAATCCACCTTGCCAATTTCCCGAAACGGAAAACTAAGTGTGAAGTGGATGTGCAACCCCTGACCTGCTGCCTCAATGGGGTTAGGGAAGGAAAGTTAAACATCATAAGCTTCGACGCGTTTGAGTTTGAAACAAGTGATTAAGTGAAACATGATTTGGGAAACTTTATTTGGAAGACGGTGGGCGACATGAATAAGTGGGCATTCGCAATGTTAATTGGAAATTTTTGGTGGTAGTTGATGCTGGAGATTCCCATTTGAGGGAACTCGATTTACTCTACAAAGTTTATTGGTAGACTTAAAGGGGAAAAAGGGCTACTTCATTTGAATTAGTTGTCTTTTATTGATAGCCATCATTCTAAATGTAAACAAAGTCTTACCTAATATATTTCTTATTATGGGAATATTATTTGAACTTAGATTTATGTCATCTGATTACTTACTTGAATAGAATAACCCCACCCTGCCCCCTATGCAGGGATAGCATACTGTGGAATTATTGTTGAACACAATAAACTTGTTTGAAATGTTTAATTATTCATGCACTTTTCCTAGAACCTTGTGTGAGAGGAGGGAAGTGCTAGCATCTTTACTAAATAATCATTTCCATATAGACGCTTCCCTCATCTACATCAATGAACTATAGTGGCAGAGATTGTATGTCGCAAAAGGTGGATCTACATTATCGCAAATAATCGTCTTAAAACACTCAGTATCTTTGTCTGAATGAATTGTAATGGGGTCAGTTTCGCAACTCCCTTCGCCTCCGGGAATGAAAAGAAAGGTCAGCAGATGTGGTGGAGAAAAATCAAAAAAAACCATTCTGCTTGTGTCTGCAAACACGATAGTACATTTGGAGTGGCGGTTAATGAGAAGAGTTGTATGAAATGCCTTTGGGCAACCATACTGCTGTCATTCTACTGATATTTTAGCAGAGAAGCCAGAAAAACAGCATTCTGGCAATTCTCATCCTCATGTTCAAGAGCGTAGATGTAAAGTCACAGTAGATTATCATGCTTTTATCCAAGCTGATCATAGATACGACAACCTGTTGTATGGTGTTGGAAGACCGTAAATATGAAAGATCCCTCGGACTTATTCATAGCGCCGAAATTATACTCTGCAGAATTGTCGTCAAGCAGATCATTCTTTCATTGTATGTTGTGTTGGTCGTAAATCAAACAATCTGCGTATGGGACTCTTTTCCACGACTTCTCAGCTGTTGTAGCATTTTCAACCTCTTCACCCTCCAGACAACTTCTTCATCGTCAACAACATCTTTGACTGACCTGAACTTATTGTCACATCCAGCCACTGGACAATTTCGTTCTCCTTGGTTGACCTGCCTGATCCACACTTTGAAAGCCTCCTTAGAAAACAGATGTTTACATTTAGTAGCTCTCACGGGTTCCTCAAGATAATCACCAGTAATAGGACACTTGAGATTGGATTTTCGAGTGACAGATATTTCTTCGTCAGAATCATCATCTGAAAGCCCTAGTCCATTGGGATTCGGCTCCATGTGGATTTTGGATGAATTATCAACATGTTGTTTTACAAGACTTCCTAGGCTGATCCACCATTTATCAGTTGGCTGAAGATCAACTTCAGGCATCAAAGTCCAGAAAAGATTTTGCTTATGAGCCATTAAATCTGCAGATTGACATAATTTTGCAATATGAGTTTCTTTAGAGTCATCCACTTTGATTTCTTTCATTGCCAAATCGTATAACTCCACTAAGTCAAGATCAGGGTTGGAGGCGCCTTCCCCAGCATCATCCCCACCCTCATCTCGACGCCTTCGTTTATGTCTATGCACTTGTGTTATCACTTCATCCAATTTCGACACGTTTGCTTCAACTTGACAGCGTGCCAGAACTAATTCAGATGCTGCCGTGTCTAGTTTTGATATCACAGAGTTTCGATCATAAATTGGAAATTCCCCAGATTCAAGATCAGGATCACGATATACTTCTAGAGCTTCACGAGATACATCAGCAATGTCTTTCTGTAACGAACGAATTGCTTGGATAAGAGAATCAGCTCCAGTGTTTTCACGTGATCTGTGATTTGACAAAGCGTTCAGAGTTTCTCTGGAGTAGATATCCTCTGTCATGGTGTGGATAAAGAAATGGTAGTGCGTGAGATATGCATACTCATTTACGTTTAAGGTTAGAGTGTGGTTTGGGGTGATCTCAATAGGTTTAGGAGATGTTTTAAGTGTATTTTTAAATGAACTTATTTTTAAATGAACTTGAAACTCTTAGATACGCTAATTTGTGTTTAAAAATAGCATAAAACAAATTTATTTAGACACGATGCAAGGTCTCCAAGTTCCCTATAAGCATTTCGAATTGGTTTTTGAAAAGCAGATGTTAGGCAACGTCATAGAACTTTCAGCTAGTTATGGTTTACAGAATAGTTATATTTATGTGTTGAGAATAAGACATTGAGAATTACCAGTATGTAGTTAATCAAAGGGAGCGAACTTACACATTATTGGTTGGGAGTAAGGGGTTCCGATAGCAGCACACTCCCTAGAAGTGTGGACTGATGTCTTTGAAAGAAAGGAGGAATGGCCAGTGTGACAACACCCTGCCCACCTGTTAGGCAGTTATCAGCTGCGATATTAAGGAAATAGTTCTTAGAAGTAATCACCAATGGGGATTACATTCAACATTATGTTATGTTTTGTGATTAGCTGTTCTGCACAGAAGACTGATACACACATAAAGCAGCTCTAGGTCTGATACAGTTTTGTTTCATGTAGATGTTATATCATCTATTAGTGAAACTGTGTCTCAGACGAAACAAAAAAATGTGACGAACGTGGAGGCCATTAATATGGTGGCTAACTGGTATATTAAAACAGGTCTGGTTGATCAATGAATGAGGTTTATATTAATTCAGCTCAAGTCCAGGTATTTTGCTAGGATACAGCTGACAATCAACTGAGTCGTTTACTAAATTGCACTTTACCATCCGTCCCTAGCACCCTAAGAAGTGCAAAATCTATTATTCAATTAACACATTTTTTTACAACTAAGCTGTAGTCCTATTTTTGAATGTAATCTTCATGGGAGATTACTCCTAAGAGATATTTCCTTAATATCTGACAGGTGAGCAGGGTGTTGTCACACTGGCCATTCCTCCTTTCTTTGAAAAACATCAGCCCACACTTCCAGGGAGTGTGTGCTGCTATCGGAACCCCTTACTCCCAACAAATAGTGTGCCAGTTCGCTCCCTTTGATTAACTACATACTGGTAATTCTTGTCTGGTTCTCAACCTATCCTGCATGACTCTCACAGTTTCAAATACTCAGTAAAACAAATTTCCTTCAAAGAAAAGCCAAATTAGCTAAATTATGTAATAGATCGACAGAGGGTGTTTCTACTGATGATGGATTTATGTGAAGAATCCCCAAATTTTGCACGAAGCCGAAAAATAAGTTAATTTACCAGCTGTTTATGTCCAAGTGTCTAATCGGAATGATAAATTGAGCAAAGGAATTTTGCAATTGGACAGCAAATAAGGAAGTAGTGTTGAAACCACCAACTGGGACTTTCCCCTCCCCCTTTCAACCCTCTAGCCTTAGGCATTATGTAACTAGGTCACGTGAAATGTTATAATATTTTATTAAAGAACAAAAAAGAAGCAATTTAAAGTTTAATCCTTCCCCAACACCAATTGCTCACCACATAACCTCACGCAATTTCACCTCACTCATTTGTGGCTTGAAACGATAAAACAAATAATTAAATTAGTTCTAGAACGTCAGAATTGCAAAATATCACCTAAATCATCTCTTGAATCACGTGTCTCAATCAAGTAAACCTCATTTAATGATTCACGCATGACATACATGTAACCATTATGAGCTAGAATCGATAGCCGCTATACTAATGAGCAAGAGGGCTCTTAAAATTCATTGTATGACGAATTTTGATTCCCCTTTCCAGAGCTAAAGCCAGCCCAAAGAACGTGTATCGTATGTCTCACCTTCCCGGAAGGTCTTAAATATTTTTTCTCCCCTAACCCTAAAACAACACATCATACATGTGGTCAAAAAAAAACTACCTCTTCACTTCTCCACACCCCAAAACAAAAAATGGCACCCCCTCCTGTGGCTCAAACTGTACTGGACCATATTGGCGACACGCCTATGGTCGAGTTGCAAAAAATCCCTCAGTCCCTTGGAATCAAATGTCGAATTCTCGGCAAGTGCGAGTACTTCAATGCTGGAGGATCTGTCAAGGACCGTATTGCCAAGCGAATGGTTCTTGAGGCAGAAAAGCAGGGACGAATTAAACCCAACGCTGGATACACTCTTATTGAGCCTACCTCTGGAAACACTGGTATTGGACTGGCTCTGGTTGGAGCTGTGCGGGGCTACAGAACCATCATCACTCTACCTGAGAAGATGTCTAACGAGAAGGTTTCTGTTCTCAAAGCACTTGGAGCTGAGATTGTTCGAACCCCCACTGAGGCTGCTTGGGATGCTCCCGAGTCTCATATTGGAGTTGCACGACGTCTGGAGCAGGAGATCCCCAACGCTGTTATTCTAGACCAGTACGGTAACGAGGCTAACCCTGATGCCCATTTGTACGGTACTGGTGCTGAGATTTGGGAACAAACCGAAGGCAAGGTCACCCACCTTGTTGCTGGAGCTGGTACTGGAGGAACCATCACTGGTATTGCTCGAGCTCTCAAGAACCAGAACAAGGATGTTGTGGTTGTTGCAGCTGACCCCAAGGGATCTATTCTGGCTGTTCCTGAGTCCCTCAACGATTCCACTGAGGGATACAAGGTTGAGGGAATTGGTTATGACTTCGTTCCTGATGTTCTGGATCGAGATGTTATTGATTCTTGGATCAAGACTGAGGATCGGGAATCTTTCCTTCTCAGTCGACGACTGATCAAGGAGGAGGGTCTCCTTGTTGGAGGATCTTCTGGATCTGCTCTTGCTGCCGCTCTTAAGGTCGCCAAAGATCTCACTGAAAACGATACCTTGGTTGTCGTCTTCCCCGACTCCGTGCGATCCTACCTTACCAAGTTCATCGACGACGACTGGATGAAGTCTAACGGTTTTGTTGACGATGCTACTCTCGCTGAAATTGCCAAGCGAAAGCAGCAGTACAAGGGAGCCACTATTGCCGATTTGGCTCTCAAACCCGTTGTCACTGTTAAGGGTAATGCCACTGTGGCTACAGCCGTTGAGCTGATGCGAGAGAAGGGATTCGATCAAATCCCCGTGGCAAGCACTTCTTCTGGCAAACTTATTGGTCTTGTGACCCTCGGAAACTTGCTTTCTTACCTTTCTCGATCCCGAGCTACTCCTGAGACTCCTGTTGAGAAGGTCATGATTGATTTCCGAAA
Organism: Yarrowia phangngaensis; assembly: GCA_900519005.1. Lineage (NCBI taxonomy): Eukaryota > Fungi > Ascomycota > Dipodascomycetes > Dipodascales > Yarrowia > Yarrowia phangngaensis. The sequence goes on from ULGR01000003.1 coordinate 1,813,228, forward strand.
GCTCGATTCTCATCAGCTCACTACAGACGCTATTGCTGCCGCAGTCTCTACCATCTCCATCGGCACTCCTTCCGAGGATAAGAAGTCTACTGAAAACCACCGAAAGTTCGTGGAGGTCACTGTTGACACCCCCCTCTCCGCCCTCAACAAGTTCTTCGAACACAACTCCAGTGTCATCGTCACCGAAAAAGACACCGAAGGAGTCAAACCCGTGCATATCGTCACTAAGGTCGATCTTCTCGGTTACCTTGTTAAGAATGGTTCTTTTGAGTAAATCATGAGATAATCAAGCAATTTCGTGGTGGGTTGCTGTTAAAAAAACAAGCCACTTTCAACACTCTGTAATTAGTTCAACACTTTGTGTATATCTAAGTTATTTATCATTAACAAAATGGCCTGTTGTGTAGTGCTTTTGTGTAAAGGACAGTGGAATGTGTATTTTGTTACTTCATGAATGGTTCAATTTATTGATATATTGGGTGTAGTTGACTTCCTTGGACTCGAGATTCAACGATTTTAAGGCTCACCTCGCAGGTTATGTAAGTAGTAATATCTGTTAAACTATTGCACAATAACAATCTTACACTGGTATCATACTGGTGTAATCTTTCTAAAATATACCTATCTGTGTATCTTCTGAAAAAATGATAATTACAACACTTCAGTATATACAGACTTTTTGAAGTTCTAAAAGCATAGGCGCCATTCTTCTACTTCATACCAAGAGCGGCAACCAGGGATTTGATATCGTCCTTAGTTACTTCAATTTTTTCCTGTTCCAGGACAGCATTCAATCCTTCCAATCTCTTTCCCACTTCCTTGTCAGAGATCATCTTCATCATGTTCATGATTCCGGATGCTCGAGTTCCATCGGGGTTAACATATCCCTTTTCCAGCATGAAATCCTGGAATGCCGCAATCTCGTGTAGCACTCGGTCGTTGTTGCTGATCTTCTGAATGAAAGGAGACTGGGCAAGGGTATTCATGAGCTCTGGGTCGGGCTTCTTTGCGCTGTTGAAACGGACCATACATGTCGAGAATTGTCGGACAGTGGTCTGTTGTGTTGCCACTCGGATAGTCCGGGTGATCACCGAAGTTCGAGTTAGTCGGAGCATGTTGATATTTGAGATGAGTTGAGATGAAGTTAAGGTTGCTCAAGTCAATTAGAGTGTGGTGGGAAATAGGATTTGTAATGAACGTTTAGAGTAGAGTTTGGACTACCAGTTTCATTTGGAGAGGTTATGACACTGGAAAAAGTTGTTGCATTTTATTTCTACCTGGCTGACGCTAAAAGGGTTATAATAAACAACTGAAGTAATTTTATATGTGTTTACGATTAAAGAAAATTGTGAAAGTTCTCAATAATGTAGAAACGAAGAATGGTAAACGTTAGGCATATTTTAAATATTTGTTTTAAAGTCTCACATTTTTGATAATCAGCAACATATCCCGCCCGCCCGTGTCTTCTTGATTATTCAATGCGAGGCCTTTCTAATCTCAAGCAAATGGTAACAAATACTCATTGTACTATCTTGAGGCAGGTGTATTTGATCATCCATCCAAATCTACAACCACTTCGGACATTTAATAGTGAGATGACGAGACAGTAAACTTGATTCCTAGACTAGCAATCTAGATTCAAAGTTCTTGAAAATATTAAGGACCACAATATCATCAATGCCATGTAAGAATCGAATCTTGTTATGATCTTTATCTCAAGCTCATAGTTTCAATGTTCAGCCTATAGCTCCCACTTGGGAAAAGTGCATAATTTACCACCTAGATGGTAAATTGATCTGAATTAATCTTAGGGGCTCTTGTCACTCATCGCAAATCTTAGGCTAAGAAAGATATGAAGAAACGAACGAAGTACTATTACACTATGAAATGTTCTAGATATTTATTTGATATGATGTTCCCATACACCCGGGTTAACTGATTTCGCACTCAGGCACAGACAACTATTGCACCTATTAAAAATACGTAGAAATAGTGTCATTTGTAGCATATAAGATTAATATCAGATCTTTAACCTAAACGCCAATAAACTTCGATCCAAATATAAATAAACAATCTATCTCATTAATGACTATATACTGGCCTTACCCTTTTTGTGTACATAATTGTACCTTCCATTGTTACCTCTTCAGTTGGGTTAACTGAAAATTCCCCTTCTGTAATTATCTCTTAGATGCATGAGAGTAGCCCGTTGTTCATGTGGTAGTGATGCCAACTGTGCGTCTGTCAATGCCAAAACTTGATTAATCATCTGCTGTTGTTGAGGATCCAGATGTGTGGGAGCTGTAGAATAAGATTGGGGGGGCTCTACGTGAGCTGGTGCAGATTGAACTTGTGCTTGTGCTTGTGCTTGTGCTTGCTGACCTCCAACAACTTGTTGAACCACTTTAGCATCAACTAATCCCATTAAAAGCATGGCTTGGACTGTAGCATAAGTGATTGGCTCGGACACTTGCAGAATTTGAGCTGCTTCGGCAGGATTAGTGCCCATGAGGGTTTTCAAATGGGCCAATAGATCCATCAATTGGTTTGGTTGGAGAGCAGCCAAAACTTGCGAAGTAGCATCTGGAGTTGTCAGGGTTGGAGTTGGTTGAACTGGAGTTGGGTTTTGTCCATTTTGTTGGCCGTTAGATTGATTGAATCCTTGATTCTGATTGTATCCTTGGTTAAACTGACCTTGATTCTGACCAAAACCCTGATTATACTGACTTTGGTTGTATTGCCCTTGGTTATACTGCCCTTGGTTGTATCCTTGATTGCCTTGATTGTATTGATCCACTGAAGGAGAGCGGAAATCACGATCGAATCTCTGGTTTCCCTGGTTTCCGTAACCTCGCTCGGCCCGATGCTGTTGCATATCTTGAGTAAATGCCGCACGGATCTGTCGTTGAGCAATTCGCAATTCTTTCAGCGCCTCGAGAGCCCTTTCAGACTCTGGTACGGATGCATACTCCACAAACCCGTATCCTTTACTTCTTCTGTTGTCCATAGGTCCTCGTTCTGTGACGAGTCGAAACGCAGTGACGGTTCCGTAGCGCGAAAGAAGGTCTCGTACCTCGTTTTCCGACATCTCAAATGGGAAATTTCCCACAAAAAGCGTCCGCGAGGGCGGCTGAGGCGTGTTTCTATCCATGGTTGAGTGGTGGTGATAAGTTTCATGAAGTCCAGACTGCATATTGAATTATAAAGTTTAAACATTTTAGAGTTTGTTAACAATGATGGTGTAGAATTTCGAGAGGATTATAAAATACCATTCCTTACACTTTAACTCACTTCGGTGAATGAAATGACAATGATAGTGACGAAAACGAGGAGATAAATTACACCCTGTTTTTACTCAGTTTGTATTTGTTGGTTTAAGTGAATCGCCTGCATGGGTAGTAAGAGCATGAACTTGGAAGTTGGTCCCTTACAAATACCACAAGCGACAAGTTTTAATTAAAAAAGAAAAAAAATCAATGATTTGGTCTAACGTTGGTTATCACGTACAAGTTCTACTTATTACCAAGAAATGTCTCGATGGGGTTCACAATGGATGTGAATGAGTAAAACCAGTTGAACCAGGGCGTTTGTAATAATAAGTCTGCTTAATTATTGATATACAGAGCGAGTTTTATGTATAATTGGGAACATTTGAATGATGAAATTCACATGGTTTGGTTTGGTTTAACATTTGGGATGTGTAGGCGGAAGTTGTAACTGTTGAATGGGTAGGACATGTGACAAGGGAAGCATCCTAAATTAGGATTAAGTACAAACAGTATGTATAATTAATCTTCTACTAAAGATCGAACACCTACTGATGATCTTCCTAACAGGAATTGTTGAGATGCACTCACAGGAAAAATGCAATTAATGGACCATGGGAATTCAGTATGTTATCTACATGCTAATTTGAGTTTGTTGGAACAACTAGAACTGTCCAATGTTGTTCATTCTTACCTTTGTTAGCCTCTTCCCTGTCTGGTTCAGTCGATTATGGGTAAGCCACACCCATCTAATAAAAGCTTGCAATAGATGGTGAAAGACTTTAAGGCTTTTGTTATTTCGATAGCTTTACTGGAAGATCAGGGTCCAAAACCAAACCCTCAACCTTTGGAAAACACAAGCTAAGAGTGGTTTTTATTTTTTATTTTTTTCATTTTTATGTTCATGGGAATTGTACAAGGAGTATGACCTTCGTAAGACGGTACTGGAAGGTAGCTATGGAAATAGTCTAGTTCATTATCAAGGGAAGAAGAATATTATCACTTTGTAAGCTATGGAATCTTCAAGTAGAAGGTAATAATAATCTCCTTTACATGAGAGTATTACTTAAGCCACCAACAGCAGTTCAAAGCAAAGATATTAAAATGGTGCCCATGTCCATGACATACTAGAGGAAATACTGCAAATAACAAAAACAAAACAAAGCAATCCTCTTCTTTGATCCATATAAAGAACAACAAAGCACTCATACCTTGATGTCAGAATCTGCTCTCAACAATAGAATAGTCCGTAGCAACAGATCCCACTTCTTGAAAAATGTTTCCTGCAAAAATTAGAAGCAACATTCTAGGCAAGGAGAGCAGCACAGCTACACCCCAAATGATGCCTCAACTGGTACTTTGGACCAACCTTGACCTTGACTGGGACAGCTATCAAACTGCCCAAACACAACTGTTAACATGTTAACAACACTCAGCCTTTGATGCTGGAATAAAATAGAGGTTTTCAGAGTCCCTAGGCTCCCACTGAGGCTTTGAGAAACAGCAAAATTGTGATAAAAAACTCACAGGTCTGAGTAAAATACTCAGAAAACCAGCGACTAGACAAATGACACCTTCAACTATCCTATGATACATTGAGGCCAGTAACCCAGGTGATCACTTGATACTATGGTGAGTGTGCTATCAGTTACTATAACACATATATACGGAATTCACTCACATCACGCTAACTCAGTTAATACATTACTATATGGTTTTATGCTTACACAACCTCTCCACGCTGAATTCTCTCTCGGAGCTCTCTGATACTTCTCTGATGTTCTGGAGCCAATCCATTAATATCAGCTTCACTAAGAGCCATCACCTGCTGGATCAAAGCAGCATTTTGGCTGACAGGGTCAGCCTGAACTTGTGGCGGCAGTTGTGTTTGTGGCATTTGCTGTGGCTGTGAATGGGTCTGTGTAACACCTCCTCTTACCAAGCCTAAAATTTTTTGTTCATCAACAAGCTGTAAGTTCAACAGACACTGTACAGCAGCATACGCCAATTGAGGAGCCACTGTGAACAACTCGGCCAACATCTGGGGGCTGTTTTTGCTCATACTCATCAGATCGGTAACAATATCAACCATTGCACTTTTCGAGTATCCATTCATAGTTTCGCTTACTTGTTGAGCTGGATCGATTCCAGGGCGTAACGGAGCTCCAAGTGGCAACCCAGGCCGCACTGCCTGAAACGAATTCCCATTTCCACCTACTGGTCGGTTCTGTGACGCGAAAAACTCACGAACCTGTCCTTCATGCGAATGATCAACTCGTAGTTGCCTTGATCCAACTTGGAACCCGTTCAGATTTCTGATGGCTGATCGAGCTGTTTCTGCATCACCATACTCTGCAAACCCATACCCCTTGGAACGACCCGTTTCTTTGTCGAACATGAGTTTCAATGAAACCACTGGACCTACAGACTTGAAAATGTCCAAGATCTGCTCCTCCGTCTGGTCATATGGAATCGAACCCACGTACACTACTCTGTCAGTCATTATCGAGAAAGTAACTGTAGATGCAAGTCAAAAAGTTAATCGTAAGGTGAGGTTATGACTACAAAAACAAAAGGTATCAATTTCACGCAATACCAAAGAAGGATAGTTTCGATTTAAAATTTCTGATCCAGTGAAAAAACACATCATTCAAATTAGAGTCTATGAAGAAGTTGTAATAAGTGAAACCTCTAAGCCTCTCAATAGTCTGTGACAAATATAACCCATTGGGATCTGGTTATTTAGGTAGTAATATTAACCCAAGGGTGTGAGCTAAACTACTTATAATATAATTACTGTTCTAGTCCAATTTTCCCCTCTGTCACTTCACCTATAATCCACTTCTCTTAAGACTGGCAATCTGTCATACCTCCTTTATGTCACTGTCATGAATCGACTCTAATATAGTTATATATAATTCAAACGAGCTAAAAACTATGCTAAAGTTTCATCCCTTCATTATGAGTGCAAGTGCAAATTTCGTAACCAAAGGTAATCGGCTTCAGAAGTATCTTAGCTTACTAATCGTTGCTACCACATTAACTATACCCTAACCTTTTAACATTGTAATTGTGATTAGTAGATTTTAAGTTTTACAGCAACTTTGGATGGGAAATCTTGAAAACAAAAATGCTGACGGAATATTTACTAAAACTTCTTCTAGACCAAGCCTCGTAACAAAACAATACGTTTAAAAATTAATTTCAATTATTCGATGCAAATATTACCAGTTGTTTGGTAACACAATTGTAATCACGTGACCACAGACCCAAACGCGAATAGTGTTTTTCCACTTTGATAGCAGCTTTTCCTCTCCACTACTCTTCACTCTCCAAAAATGGCACTTAGCGTAGCAGAAATCAAAAAGTTGATGGGCGATCTGGATAAGGCCCAAGGTGACACAGTGCATGACATTCTAGAGGTGTTACACAAAGAGGTGGAGCCTACAGAGAAGCTACTTCGAGAAACCAAGCTGGGAATTGCTGTCAACAAGTTGAGAGCTTCCAATGATGCCAAAGTAGCTGACCTTGTCAAGAAGATGATCAAGTCATGGAAAGATACGGTTACCGCTCAGAAAAAACGTGAGGCCAAGAAGGTTGAAGACAAGAGTGTCAGCAAGAGTTCTGCCAACAACAAGAGTACTAGTAATACCGGGTCCTCGTATACACCCCCCTCGGGACCTAGAACTCCAGCTAAGGATGGCGTTTCGACCGACATTTATACCGACAAAGTCCGAAATCGGTGCATTGATGTTTGTTATACCGCTTTGGCAGTGGGCATGTCTGCTCATCCTAACGAGGTTCTTGCGTGTGCCAAGGCCATTGAAGGTGAAGTGTATAAAATGGAAAGTGGCACCGGCAACAATTACCGCCCCAAGATGCGATCACTGTACATGAATTTGAAGGATCCCAAAAACCCTGAGTTGCGAGAAAACGTGATTTCCGGGAAAATCTCGGCTGAGCGGCTCTGTAAAATGAGTCCCCAGGAAATGGCTTCGGATGAGCTCAAAAAGGAAATTGAGGAAATGGAAAAGCAGAACCTGTTTGCGGCTCAGGGAGCTCGTGAACAGAGAGCTGTGACCGATAGATTTACCTGTGGAAAGTGTAAGCAGAAGAAGGTGAGTTATTATCAGCTGCAGACTAGATCAGCCGATGAACCGCTCACCACTTTTTGCACTTGTGAGAATTGTGGAAACCGGTGGAAGTTTAGTTAACAAGGTCTTAAAAGCCAAATGAGATGATTGGGTTTGTGACTTTCTGAGAGAGCGACAGGGACTAATGATTGAAGGAACGAACGAATTGAGTGCTTGTGAATAAGTGAAAGACCAAGTAAGTCCGTTAGTAGACAGCATGAAGCAGTGAGTTTGTGTGAGGTCTGCCATTTGGAGAGATGTTAACTAGAGGTTTGTTCGCTTGTTCGCTCAGTGTATATAGAATGTATAGTAGTAATGGAGTTGGTTGTATTTGGTTGTAGGCCATATTTTCTGTAAAAAGGATCACAGTAGGAAAGTGTTCAGACTCATTGTCATTCTCTAGGTCCCTTACTTGGTGACATAGTCTTCTAAAAACAGTTGCAATTATATACATTTTTGGCAATAGTCTTGTAAGCTGGATGAACTAACTAGTTGAGTCTCATCTCTGTCCTCAGAGTCCTCTCTACTACTGCGGGATTGACTCTTCCTTGGGTTGCTTTCATTACCATTCCAATGAGGAACTTGATAGATCCAGGCTTGGAGCCATCGACGACCGACTTGACCACTTGTTCATGTTCGCTCAGAACCTTTCTACAGGCCTCCACCACGTCTCCTGATACTCCTAGATCAAACTCTTCAATTGCCTGGTCTAGAGTCATGGATTTGAGATCTTCTGGGTTCGCGAGGAAATGCTGAAAAAGTAACCTAGCAGAAGAAAGAGTGATTTTTCTGTCAATCACATGCAATATGAGCTCAGATAATTTCTCAGCCGGGTAAACTGCTTCAAACTCAACCGATCCAGTTTCCTCAAGTGATTTCACTCTTCCTAATAGCTCATTAACAACCCAGTTAATTGGCTGTCGAAGATGCTTCTCTCTAGATTTATCGTCTTCATTTATTCCTGATTCCACAGTGTCGAAGACCCGGAAATAGTATTCTGCAAGTCCAGATATGTGTATTAACGTCAAAGCATCTTTGGTAGCAACATTGAATGGCTCCTCTGTTAATCTGGAGAACATCTGATCGGGCAATACCCCAAGACTTTCTCTCACCTTCAACAACGTAGTCTTGCTCAACTTGATCAAGGGTAGTTCCGGATCGGGCATATATCTATAATCAACAGCGTTTTCTTTAGATCGCTGAACAAACGTTTTCACTCCATCAAAACCCATAGTAGATTTTTCAACCTCTTTCCCGCTTTTGACAAGCTCCACTTGGCGTTGGTATTCCGCCTCAATTGCGGCTTCTATACTGCTTGTGTTGGGCATATTTTTGATTTCACACCGTTCTCCTTGGTCAATTGAGACATTGACATCAACCCTCATCGCTCCAGATTCAAATTCACCTGTGGAAACTCCGATATGTTTCAGCAGAGTCTGAAGTTTCTTGACAAATGCTGCAGCATGGCTGGCCTTATAGATCACTGGTGCAGTGACGATTTCTATCAGAGGCATGTTGGTTCTGTTTAAATCGACCAAGAAAGATCCATCATGATAAACAGACTTTCCTGTATCCTGTTCTAATTGGATCTGAAGAATAGGTACATCAATTGCCAACTTGGAAAGATACTCTGGGTCTTTCTCAGCCTTTCGAAGAAGTTCAGGCCATTCATTTTGGGCATACAAGTCGTACCAGTGAAGTTTCAAAACTCCATTGGACGCTAGAGGCTTATGATGTTGTGTGATCTGGTACCCGGCTGGTTGATCTGGGTAGAAATAATGCTTTCTGTCGAAATTCGTTAACTCCTTCACATCACATCTCAAAGCTATAGCGGCTTTAAGAGCAAGTAAGAGAGCTTGAGGATTTAGTCTCGGCTGGGTTCCAGGTAGTGCCGCGTCGTAATAGCTGACCTTGGTGTTTGGTGTGGTACTGAGAGAAGGAACAGTCGTAGGACTGAATAGTTTTCGTTTGGTGAGTAATTGAGTATGGATTTCCAGTCCGCATATGAGTTTTGGAGGGGTAGATGTAGAATAAAATCTACGGCTCAAGTGGGGTGTAACTCTTGCTCGGAGCATGATGAGTGAGTGGGTGGTAGGGTGAGTTGTGCATGATAACTGTGAACTTCTTGAACTTTATTGGGACTAATGCGCAACAAATAGTTGGAGTTTAACAGACCTTACTCTCGTGAAAGGTAGCTTCATCATAAGTGCACTTCTACAATTCTGGATATTACTTCAGTCTTTCAGCGCCTTTTTTATTATTTTTTATTATTTTTTTATGGGGAACCTTTCTTGGAAAAGTTTGTTGGAGCGCACAAGGCAATTATAGCCTTAGTAGAAAGAGATGTTACTTAGATTAAGAATATTTAATGGACAATTCTATTTGGGTTTGGCTATCACCTAACCCTCACAGACTTGATGGTCTTGGTATGCTCAAAATAAACTCTCCACAAATTACAAGTTTTAATCAAAAACGTGGCCCCATATACTAACAATGGCTCAGTATGGGTGTCTTAAGAAAATGACTATCCTAGATTGTTACTATAATCACTATGACAGGCAATTGTGGCCATTGTTGTTCCTCTAGTTTGTAGATTCTGTGTATTCGATGTCAAGTTGCTGGTTTCACTTGATTATCTCGGCTCCTTTGTCAACTTGTCAAGGATATCATCAAGACTTTACTCCAAGGTAGGGGGTTCTGTTATTCACGAATGGTTCCAATTGAAATAATAACGATCTTTTAATCGGGCACTGCCTCTTTTCCACTGGGTTGCTAATCAAAGCACCCCAAGAACCTAATGTGTGAAGTTTGACCACTGTAATGGAATAATTGACATGGTCAATCTTTTAGTGGTTACGGAAATCTACAAGGAAATTCACAAAAAGGGAGATTGTTGCACCTGTCTACGTTAAAGAAACTCCAGTCATTCTGTTTACAATTCACCTCCATTTTCACATTTTACAATTCATTCTGTTTAAAACCACAGTTAAGGCACAATACACTAGTCCTCACCTCTCACTCAACTGAAGTATATAAGCTTCCCCAGCTTTCTGTTCAAGTTTTTTAGATGTTCTAGATGAGTAGTAAATCATCTCTAAGCGTATTCAAAGAAAGGGTGTTCCTTTCCAAGATTTCATTTATTATTCCCCTCCATATCTACTCCAGATTTCAATTACAAACAGTAAATATAAACTCTGTAAATGATACATTCTCAAGTTCAATCGCAATCTTTGGCATATACCAATATTCTTTCCACTTGATCTGGCATTTTAAGATGACAAATGATAACAGCAAATAATTCAAGAAATCTTTGTCTTGCTCATCATGGTCCCTAACAGACAACCCTAAACCATAACATATAACATGGTCCAAAGCTTAACCTTGTTATTTGTTTTAAGTCACATGATAAAACCTTATCTATACATGTTCATACCACTGATAACTTTAATATTTCATATCACCACCATGACACAATACACCGAACTGGCACTTCCCACGGTTCCACTCAACTCAACAGTATCTGAACAAATAGCAAACCAGTTTCATCTTGTAATTCATGATCTCTATGCACGACTGAGTGGCGATTGGAATCATCCGACAAAGTTGAATCCTTTCCTTTATCTTATTACGGCAAAGAATCTTCCCGCTATTCAGAACTATGTTTATTCGGATTTAGTCACGATTTTTGTCCGTATGAGGATGAGTACGTGTACTAGTGAACATGTGCATTCCTGGATTCATGTAAATCTGGGTTCTCTTTCACAAGCCCGGACAGTTCTTGTCCAAGAAGCCGTTTATTCAAATTCGGTTTCCCCCCCTCCTCGAGCAATGTCCCCCGAAGAACTGAGAGGGGCTGTAAAGAGGTTTCTTCTGGTGTTTGATTCACGAAAAATGGATTTGGACATCTATTCCACAGATGAGGATCTTTCTTTGGAAAGTCGACATCTTGAACATTTACAATGTTACTTGCCCATTTTGAAGGTCATGGAAAAGTTTCCTACTCTTACAGTTGGTGAATTGAGGAAGATTGCGAGATATTTTGGAGCCCAGTATTTGAGACTTTTAACTTCTGATGAGGATGGAGTTTTTTGGGATAGGTTTGCGACAGGCAATGATCTTCTTGACTTTATTAATGAAGGCCCAACTCCATTGATTAATGAAAATGAAGATGAAAATTATGAACTTTTTATCGACGTTTCGTTAATTTCTGATGCAGCATTTGTGGGCTTATTTAATTCTATGTCTGATGATTTACGAAAGTCGTTTGAACTTGACTACTTAGAGCATCCGACTAAGCTACCTGAAAATATAAATCTTGGAGATCTCATTGTTTCTCTGAGATCACGAAAAGGATTAAGACCACCCATAGAAGAAATCCATCTTGGATTTCAAACTCGTCATTCTTATGACCCAAGGCCAGGCAAAGACAATACTATTTTTTTCAACTGGGTAAAACATATCCTTCGATATCAATATGACAGCTTCTTGGATCATCAATCACAAAGATTTTGGGCTCGTATTCATGCTAATTGTATGTGGAACTTCCAATGCATCTCTTATTTAAATGACTATTTGGAGAAGCCCTTCCAAGACGCGCATTCGTTTCGAGACTTTCTCGGACACGTACGTTTCTGGAGCCAAAGTGCTATCGAGGAAGAGGCCGATAACTTCAGCCATACAAAGGCTCAACAGCTTATGAATGAATTGGTAAAGTACGCGTCAACTCCTTTTCTCAAACGAAAGCTACTAGCTGAAGTAACACTTGAACTAAACCGTCAAGACAAATTTTGTCAGATTTGTGGCTCTCTAGGTTTCTATGAAAGAGATTGTCGTCCTTTTGTCCACAACTATAGCTCTTGTCCTTTTAAAGGTGAGTTTCCAGATACAGACTGGGAACAAGCGATATCAAACGGCGACTTGAGGTATTTTCTGTTGCGGAAGTTGAACCCTGCGTCTGTTTCGAAGAAACGAAAGCACTGGACTAAAAATCGAACAGCCAAGAAGCAGAAAAAGGACATTCCTAACAGTGAGAGTAAATAAGCATCCTCCTGAACAATGGAAAACCCCAAGTTTCTGCTGATTGATAAGACTGTGTTGTGGTGTAGAAGTTGATCCTCCAAAGAAATTACATATGAATCAAATACCATACCCCCAGATGGAGGCTTCACTGTTCCTCTTCCTAATAATCTTCAGACTCATACCAAGCGGAAACTAGGATAAATCAGTAATTATTAATATTTGTTCTTTGAGCTCTTCGTATCTCAGGCGATATGATGTGGACAGCCAAAATTGACTCGGCATAGCCCAAGCTTTGAGATGCAAGATTTATAGTACACAATCTTCAATTGAGCTTTCTAAAATGGCTTAATGATTTTGATACAGTTCTATTATCTACTCATCTAATACACCAGGAAGCTGCTTGAGAGCATCGTTAACTGCCTCAATTCCCAGGTTGTAATCTGACAACTCATTGTATACCTGACAGGAGAACCGAACGTACACTTTGCCGTTGTGGAACACTGGCGGAACAAATGTGTCAAAGTGTTCCATGGGGTATGATCTCATATGAGAGATGAAATCCTCCCTTTGAGCAGCATCAGCTTGAACGAGCCATTTTTCAGAAATGGGCAATCGGACATTAACCATAGTGGTGGTTAGAGTTCCAGCAGCGTTTTCCAACACCTCGGTGCCCCATTTCTCAGCAGCAAATTCTCCGACTTGTTTTGCTAGGTCGAAACAATATTTTCTGATAGCCTCCTCTCCTCCGAGACTTTGTCGGAACTCCCAAGCTGCTGAAGCTGACAAGTGGGTAGAAAAGTCAGTTGTTCCAACATAGGTAAACTTATCAACCAATCGTCGGCTCTGTTGCTCCTCAGAAAGTCCTTCGTGGTTGTCGTCAAGATAAGAGTGGCTCACTGGAAGAGTATGAATGGAGTTGTGGTGTTTCTTGGCAACCACAAGTACGGCTGCACCACGAGGAACGTAACCCCATTTGTGTAGATTGGACACAAAGAAGTCAGGTTCGTCATTTTTGAGATCAAGCTCAATGAGACCAACAGCATGAGCTCCATCTACAAACGACATGACATTGAGCTCTTTACACAATGCAATCAACTGCTTGTAAGGAAGAAGGCATCCGGGCATAGAAGAGATGGTATCGAAAACTACCAATTTGGTTTTCTTGTTTTGTTCAATAGCTGCTCGGAACTTTGCTACAATATCCTCATCGCTATCTTCGGGGTAGTTGATAGTGACTCCGACAGATTTTACACCGTACCGGTTCTCCATGAAAGACAGTGTTTTGACGCAAGCTCCATACATGGTGCTGCAGTGGACAATGATGTCGTCCTCCTTCAAGGGCAAGCTTCGGATCACAGTGTTGAATCCAACTGATGCATTGGGTACAAACACAGTGTTGAGAAACTCGGAATTGATCCATTTGGACACAATTTCTCGGGCCTCATCTTCCTTTCCATACAGGTCCTTGAACATGAATTGATCAGCATTCCTCTCGATCGTTTTGAGCAGCTCGAATCGGTGTTCTCGAACAGGAACAGGTGTGGATCCAAACGAACCATGATTGAGGGGAGTAGTGGACGAGCCAAACTCCCAGTAAGCGTTTCTTGCTTTGTGGCCGAACATGATTGTGGAGTTGTGAAGAGTGTCGACTGGGTGCTGAGTGTGAGTGGGAGAAGTGCTGAGTGGGAGAAGTGCTGAGTGGGAAAAGTGCTGAGTGGGAGAAACAGATATTAATAATGAAGGTTAAAGTATGACAAAGAAAAGGCAAGTCAAACGGAACAAAACCTTCTCTTTAGAACACCAGCTTTTAAAATTCCACTTAAATCACACGTTGGATGTGGTGATTTAAGTAAACTATGCCGTTCCAACCATATTAGCTTCGGCTACCCCACACCGAACTTTATATCATGTAAAATACCGGCTATCAGCGGATATATTGACAAGAAACTTTTTCTTGAAATGTACTCCAAAGAATATAGCCCAAGATATCTTCGGAAAATGACTCTTACTTCGGATATACTTGTGAGGGGGTAAACAGTTAGAACCATGAGGCTTAAACCTTAACCCTATAGAAAATAAGAAAAGTTAAAGTTTGAGTAACTTCTAACAAGATATAGATGTTTTTTTCTTTCTAAACGTTGGTTGAGAAGTACTCCAGGAATAAATTTAATTTTTAATGCGTATAACACCCTACACTTAGCTATATTACATAGCAATTGACTCATTAACGGAAATCAGCCCAATAACTTTAAACGAAGCTCTCATAGATTGCATACGGTTAGTCATATCTAGTGTGAGCCCTGAACAGCACTAGAAGTCTAGTTCTATTAGACTTTGAAAGATCAACAAATTAGTCATTCCATGCATCATAACAGTTCTTTGGTTTTGTAAAATGCTAACAAGTTGATTGTAATGGTTTCACGCCTTAAGACCACCTGATTATACGTTGTGTCATCAGCTTGATGATTTACGCTTAGAGTTCAAATTGTCACTCTGAAGATCAGGCACTTGCAGTGAAACTATTCACTCAAACAGACTATCGTCTAACTGTTGATATTCATGAAAGTATGAGCTTGCAAACCAAACGCCAGGTAAGTTTTCCTCCAAGATTCTGTATTAGGGTGCGTAGTCATTTTTAGAAAAATACTTCAGGTCCCTGTTTGCTTTTGGCTGAGTTTTGACACACAGGTAGTCATCTGATAGGCTGATCTCGTCTGTGAACTGTGTCCTAAGTGTGAATTGAATGAGAAGAAAGCATCCACTACTGAGTAGATTGAAATGTTGTTGAAAAGGAACAGATCAATGTATAACATTCTTTGATACCCCTAGCATCACATTTATTTTTGTATTCCAATAAACGAAAACCGATGTTTCGAACTGGTCTTTGAGATAGATTCAACATCATAAATTGAAACAAGGTAATGAGAACTGAACCATCTCCCTTGGTTTGTCAAGTTGAAATCCTAGGAAACAGGATGAGTTACCCGAGGAGTCTAAATTCCATCTTTCAAAGCTGCCTATTTAAATTATAGTAGTTAACATGTCAGCGAATCATAGCTCACTTCTTGAAGCACCGCAAAAGGTTTACCACAGTGCCAGCGAATAAACAAGATCTAACAAACACTCAACTACTTCTTACCAATTAAGGTTACTTAGGATTTCAAAGTTATACTTATTATGGATAAAGTTAGTTATTGCATCAACCCAACTCCTGGTTGTAACCACATGCAAACCGACAAGCACACGAAGTACTTTAGCCGGTGTCTGTTTCTGCTGCCTGAAAAAGCCACTAGCTATGATGGAAACCGTCTGGCTATCGCGTATTTTTGCCTGAGTGGTCTAGACCTTCTTGGCACTCTGGATCAGTTTGTGAAGACTGAGGAGCAGAGACAAAAATACATTGAATGGTTGTATGAGCAGGTCGTTGACAATGGCGAGGGGTTCAGAGGATCACCAACTTTTGATTTGGGCTGTGGCAGTTCGGGAAGTTCTGATGGTTCTGGTGAGTTACGAGTTATGAAGACCTGGAGGGTTTGGAGATACAAAGCCAAGTTACGGGAATAACAGAGGGAGGATAATGAATTTTCATGCCTGCTGATTTGCTATTGCTTGAAGTATCAATTGGTTGTTTTCTATTGGTGCTATGTGGCAATTGAGTCTATCAATTGATGAGGTGCTCCACGGGTTTTTGTCGAGTGTAAAATACGATTGGACCTCTCAATTGATTGTGTTTGATGGCCAATTATCCCAGATCTAGATCTGGTTGCCTGTTTGGATATCTGACTAACAATTGGTATAGCAGAATGCAGTCGTTTTATACCATTGATCTGATCTTACTTCTGAATCGTTTTTCACTTTTGATGGAGCCTCCTTCTTGATATGACAAGTTCGTTCATCTGATATGGTCGGTCGAATTAAGGTGTAGACGACTTTCATCATCAGCAACTCTTTGGTTTCTTTTCCTTTATTAACTTTTCATTTTGTTCTCCCCCCATTGTTCCCTGCGCCTTTGTCTAACTCAGAATATGACCCAGCGAATCTAGCGGCGACCTTTTTCGCATTGGCATGCTTGGGAATCCTGGGGGACACTTCCGTGTGGACTAGACTTTCACGCAGGAAAATCCTGGCCTACGTGGCTTCTTGCCAGCGTCTTGACGGAAGTTTTGGAGCCTATTCAATAAACGGAAAAATTGCCCCTGATTACGATATGCGATACTGTTATTTAGCAACGAGTATCAGGCGGTTTATCCTTGGAGATTCCACAGATTCTAATGATGGTAAGGAAGACCTGGACTTAGAGAGAATGGAGAAACACGTTCGAGCTGCACGATCTTATCAAGGAGGATTGGGACAAGGTCAAGGAGGAGACATTACGGAATCTCATTCTGGTTTGACATATTGTGGCTTGAGTGCTTTGGCTAATATTGGAAAGCTGAACAGAAGTGAGTGGAGTTCTACTCTTGGGTGGCTATCCAGTAGACAATTCCGGGAAAATGATGAAGACAACAGTGACGAGGAAGACGAGTCATCATCTATCGGTGGCTTCAATGGACGGATTGGGAAAAAAGCAGACACGTGCTATTCTTTTTGGGTAGGAGCTAGTCTTTCATGTTTGGGAAGTGCCGACTTTGTATCTTCTGAATTGGCTCGAGATTATCTGCTTCTTCAAACACAAAATACTCTTTTAGGTGGATTTGGAAAGACTCCCGGAGAGTTCCCTGACCCGCTACACAGTTATCTGGGAGTCGCCGCCCTATCTATTTTCGGGCAGCCAGGTTTGGCTAAAGTTGTTCCTGAGCTATGCCTTTCAGAGAAAGCGTTCAATGTTTTGCGGAGTTGATAGTTGAAAGTTTTTGGATTATTGTTGGATTAGTTTGTGGCGAATGGGCTAGGTGATAGACTGGGAAAATGATGAAATTCCTTTTAAAAGTAAAACTAATCTAGGTGGGATGAAAAAGGGATCAACTGCAATAGATCGCGTGTCTTCTAATCTCTACTGATTTATATTTGAAAATGGTAAAAAAATTATGTTAAATTGTGATTTGTAAACTGAACACTCTGAACCACTGACTGCATGGGAACTGTGACGACTATCTTCAAGACAACTGTATTTGTTTGAATAAATACATACAATGAAATACCAGGATGCAGTATGATTAAAAGAAGTAGTTCTTATCACCTTCTTAAGGCACTGAAGTATTAATATATCACTCTTCGAAATAGACAATGGT
Organism: Yarrowia phangngaensis; assembly: GCA_900519005.1. NCBI lineage: Eukaryota > Fungi > Ascomycota > Dipodascomycetes > Dipodascales > Yarrowia > Yarrowia phangngaensis. The sequence continues at coordinate 1,830,877 of ULGR01000003.1, forward strand.
TATAGACATTGGGGTGCATGTTCAGCCCTATAGTTTGAAATGGTCAACTATAGGAGGAATAAATGGGCAAGTTTAGAGATAATTTTCAGAAATCTCTTTTCCAAAGATGAGAGCTGTAATCTCGAAAGTGGAGTGATTAAAAACACACAATAATTCAGAGGGAGAATAAATGAGCAACGAGCTAGGTTCTTCTAATTGGAAATCTGCACTCTTTTTACATAGAATGACTGCACAAAACAGACAAAATGTACCAGGGTAATACTTTGTGACATTTTGCGTTTATACTAGCACTTTATTCAGTCTAGGTTCACAAGCCCGTGCAGCTGGGAAGCACTCTATCGCATATCAATACTGTGTGTGAAACCTTATTTCGATTAGCTTGCGAGCCATGGCTGATTTGTTGCTACCCTCCATCTTGACTAACACTGATAGGCGGTTAAGCTTCATATATTAGAATATTTTATGCAGGCTTTCAGCTGACTCAACTTTTTGACATTAGCTGGTATCTGCTGAGGTTCATGGCACGTTGGGAAAGATGGTCTTTGGTTCGAGGTAAGTTTATTAAAACTGAGAGTACACCTAAAGTTCTAGTCATCACATTAATAATAAAACTAGCCAACAAGAGCTCTAGAAAGAATCCTTTTTAAGAACCTTTAATTGCATCGCCGACTATTTAAAAGAAACAAAAGTTTATTGTTTGCTGCAAGAGCAACGAAATCAAGCAAACGTCAGGAGGGTCATTTGTGCCTGGGGGATGTTACCAGCAACATTATTTCAACCGTATCCAGCAATGGCATAGCTGTAGTGGCCTAAACAGACTATTGATATGTGGTCCTTCTAGTCCTAAATATCGATGAAACATCACTCCCCACAGATACTTCAAATAATGCATTTATCGCGACGTGGGACAGGGCAATGCCAGATGGAGCGTATGTGATTTTGATGTTTATACCCTTGACGAGTTTTCCCATATACAATTGGAAGTCACAGTCTACTCCTTAAACCATTGTATCAACAGATCAAAAAAGGCAAATGTATTGTCATCAATGTATACGTGCTTGTATTAGGTCAAATTGGCGTTCCATGCAAGGTGTAGAATCATATATCCTATGGACCATATTCATCCATTCCTTAACGATGAGTCATACCCAGTTTTGTTCTTTCATCACTCAAAATTTTGATTAAGTATTCCATTTCTTTACATCAAGTTTCCCCGTAGAAGAAACATACAGTGGATATGACACAGTTTCGTAAAGGTATCAACAATGAAACTTTACGCATACAGATGGTTTGTGTTTTTTTCATGTTTAATACTCTTTTAATCATCGCGACTTCTGAACCAATGGGAGGGCTATATGATATATGGCAAAAGGATCCAGGGAGAACCTTTAACCACCATAGAATTTTTAAAGAACAATTTGTGTCCATCAATTAATAACTAAAGATTGGAAACAAAGAAAGTGAAATAAAGACTCAAGAACGAGCTACATCAGTGGCATTCAAACACCTTAACTAGAACCGCCAGGACTTTCAGACACGGCACACACAAGAGTTAAACAAATTCTACAATCAACATCTAACATCTCATTAGTAATACAATAACTATATACAAGTTCAGTGCTTTGAGTTAACCCTCTCAAATCTCTTTACTAGGTCCTCATAGATGCACCATGAAATTCCAGCCTGGCACGCCTTTCTGCATATTCTCAGTGCCAAGCCTCTAAACAGCGATTTCACACCTTCATTGGCCACAATCACCTTGACAGATGTGAAGAAATTGGGGTACTGTTTTGGATGCAGCTGCATTCGGGTTTTGACAGTATCGAATGGGTTTGTGCAAGTAGTAGCAATTCCTGCCGACGTTGCAGCTGCCACGGAATTAATCATTGCCGAACTGCCAGATGAATAGTACTTTTCCGAATGGCTAGAGGTTCTTAAATCGGAAAACATCAACGACGGAAGAATTACCTTTAATTGCTCATAAAAAAGCATGTAAAGCCCTGCGTAGGGAGCATCTCGGGCAAAAGTCGCGCCCCAGCCATAAAAGAAGCCTCGCATGCCATGACTTTTGTAAATTGACGTCGCAGCATCAACCATACTTTTGTAGTGGTAAGTAGACGACTCAAATCGAACCTTGATAACGGTAACAGGCATGACCACAAAACCGACTGTTCCTCGGACAACGCCACCCGATATCAGATTTTCTGTGTTGCTTAATTTCGGCAAAGATGATGTTGTTCTAGACGCTTCCGGAGTTCCAGCTAGTCGTGCACCAGCAACAGCCTCCCTGACTAAATTCAAGCAAGTAAAATACATTGCTGAACCGACGGACATCCTTAACGCCGATGGAAGAGTTCCTCGCCATAATTCCAAGGGAGATTTAAGTCCTTGAACTACTTGGACCATCGACTTACCATGACTTTGCTGCACTCTTGTCTTCAACAGATCAAACGGTTGCAACACCACTGAAGACACCAACCCGCTCGCAAACCCGGCGTAAATATGATTTTGTGATTTTCCAGACATCACGAACAATCACCACGAGTTGTGGTGTGGGTAAGTTGTGATCCACATAGAGTTTGATAGATGTATGCGGATATGAGCTTAGTAAGCATTGGCGAATAATCGGAAATTCTAAGCGATATCATCACAGTTTTTGAGACTAACAGTGCACAACGAGTTTATTGATGAACAATTTGCTAAGTTCTTTTCGGAAATGGCTGGTGAGCTACTAAGTGGGCAGACAGCAGTTTGTAAAGTGCCTCATACCTAAAGATTTGGTGTAAAGTAGACCCCTTTGAGAATCTCTTTGTTAATCCATGGTATACGATTCCATCTTGGGTAGAGTACATGTATTCCAACTTCTTAATAATGAGACTGCAGCAGCCTCATTTAGAGTATTATTACTAGTGAGTCAGATCAAGCCCAACGGCGAGAAGGACACACCAGCAAGGTATCATTAAATGATCCAATTGAGTCAGAGATCTCAACCCAATGATTTCGCCTCAAGCTTCTCCTGTGTTTTTGTGCTCAGCGCCTTTTCGGAAAGACGGCTCGGCTAAACTTCAATTTTGATAAAGTTTCCGTGTTGTGGCGGTAATGCATAGATGCAGGTATTATGCAATCCTGGTTGAGTAATAGTAATGCAATGGCGCTATTGGGTAGAAGATGGGAAGAACAGACAAGAGAAAATATAAAATTCTTCAAATTGATTTGGGAAGAGTACTTCTCGGACAGAGTTTTGGAATGTCACACCCGATTTGTCTTCTTTGTTTATTGCTTTCCTGTTATGGTATTTGCATATTTGTAGACAAGTACTTCATTATGAATTTTGAGGCTGAGAAACTGTTGTGTACAACGGTTCGTACATTCAACTTATCACTCTTTGAACAATGGTATCGTTTTCAGCTTGAAGTGATAAAGGCCTGGTTATTGCACCATACGAAACGTCAAGTTAAGGGCAGCGTAGCTCTCTAATAGAGTCAAGCTGCAATGTAACTAACGTAAAGGTACAGGTCGTGTAACAATAAATTATGCAATCATTGTTGTTATTTTATAATATCAATGTGATCTGGCATCTCCAAATCTCTTATCCGAACATCCTACTGTGGTCAAGGGCTCTATGAATGGGTATAAGTCGAAGGTGTTACATGAGGCACCAATTCAAATATGCTATCGGATTTTCTGTACTTTCCGTTTCCGAGTTAATGACTAACGTACTAGAAGTTTCTTCTTCGCAGCTTTCCATTAAGAGGTGATTGGCTATGGACAAGTGCATCAGGTCAATAGTCCTTATGATCTAGCAGGGGTCATAATCTTGTTAGACTCTTTACTCGAATGCTATTAGTATTATCAACTCATGCTAGAGGCAGTAGTCCGAATGCCTGCTTATATATGACTGCTTGGAAAGTATAGACACAAGTTATTCTCGAAAACCTCATAATTGTTACCTACCTTACCGCAGAAATTAGTCCAGAGCTTCAGCTGGTTGGCTAAAGGCTTCCCGTTTCATAACAAAACAGGCGTTTAGGATTATCTCATCCATTCTAAGAAGGCTAATTTCCAAGATTCTTACCGATTTGGGACGACCATTTGATCACGAAATTCGAGATATGCCTAGCCACGATAGATGTACAACGGTGGTTGATATTGTAAGCAGTTCTGATAGGCTGGTAGTTTTTCCATCAATGAAACACTACAAATAAAGAGAATGCAACCAAAATTCTTGCCAAGTTGTTAGCCACTCTTCTCTATGCGGCTAAACACAAAGTTACTTTATAGTCCTGCTGATCAGTTACCAATTCAGTGGCTACATTTTGGATGGCGTTTAAGAAGCAACAATGATCTGGTTCTTAACTTTCTGTGAGTCTGTGCATATGCCTCATGTTTAACCTGGTCGGCTTTTTTTTATCCAATCAAGTCTATCAATGGTTTGACATTCCGTCAAGCACTTTATTTGAAATGCTACCAGAAAAAGCAAAGACGAAATTGTAGATAATACATCTGTCAGGGTGATGCAAATGGATACCATTACATAATTTCAAGAAATTTTTTGTTGAAGGAAAAAAAAAAATAGAAGGAAGAAAAAAAAAAAGTCCTAAAAAATTATTCAAGTTGAACTGGACTTTGTAAGTATGATGATTATCCACGGCATTGGGAGATAAAAAGCAAGTAAAAGAAGCTTGAATTTTGGGTTTCAGGGTTTGTTTTTTTTTTTTTTGTTTTTTTTTTTCTTCATTTTGAAGTCATTTCCTTTTTCTGTATGGTCGGTTAAAGATGCCTCTGGTAGAACCATCATATGTCCTGATTTCCTCGTAACTCATTAAGCATACGAGCAAGTTATGTTGACGATGTTTTTACCCGTAGTTGAAATAATATTACGCACGTTTGTTTGTAGTAAATGAAAGTAGTGATGGCAATTAAGTAGTATTAGCAGAACTGACAGTCATCCATTTATCTGGTGGCTGTAAGCTGCCAAGACAATTACGTTTAATGGGCCTTCTTTAACAAAACCGAGACATCTGAACTGCGAGGCTAAAACATTGATAAGACATATATGGGATTGTTCGCAGTTCGAACATGACTGAGTGAGAGAAGTGAAATCTGGAAGTAGAATATTTTAGGTATGACAAGTCAATACGTTGGACTGCTCAGGATATACACAAACATACACCATACACACATACTTTATCTCTCTCTCTCTCTCTCTCTCTCTCAAAAATGTTGTTTGTTTGATTCGAAAGTAAGACAGGGTAGAACAAAGAAATGACTTAAGGAAGACTAACTAGACAATGAAGTAGAAGTCTAAATATAAAAAAGAATTATTTTAATTATTTCCATGGGACATTCCGCAGCTACCTACACATGTCAAATCATGCAACGTAGACACTGACTAAAGGTGCATTAGTTGTCTACTAAACACAATGCTAAAGTCTCTCTGAGTTCCCCTTGTTTGAAGTGAAGCTGTTCTAGAGTTTGCTTTTTAACACTCCATTATTTTCACGCAGACAGCATTTGGTAAGTTAACAAAGTCAAAATAGCATGTTCCATTAGCTCGAAAAGTTATAAATGGAACACATTTGATGAGCAATCAGTCTATGTATTGGATGTCAATACAAGAGACTTCCAACAAACTCAATTCAACAACTAGAAAAAATGTCATAACTAATTAACAAATAATTTATTGAACTAAAGTCCATCTGAATGAGGTTGCATGGCTACAGCTGGACCGAAGGGGAGAGCTCTTGACAACATTTCAGGCACTGTGATGTTCCAGAGACGGGTCTGGTCAAGTGGAGAAACGTCCTCTGAATGCGTAGCCAGTGCTATGACATGGTTATCACTCAACATAAAAAGTTCATGGTGCCATCTTTCCTGGTTGACATTGTTTATCCATAGTTGGGGAGAATTGCTCCAGGCCTTCTGTACGACTTCTGACGACGTCCTGTCCTTCTCTACAGCCTCGCTCATCAGTCTGGGAGTTTCTAGATTGCGAAACTCAAGTTTCGACAGGTCCATGTTAAGCCCCATACCCAAGGCCTTGGAATACGATTCCTTGAGAGCCCAGCGCAAGAAGAACTCCCCGTGACCGGTACTGTCGGATGTCACCTGAGAATACTCGTACTGAGAGTAAATCTGGGCGAATCCTTCCATCCAATTGAGTGGCCAATTTGTAGGAGGCACAGTCGAGGTTATATCGACTCCAATTTGTTTTCCATCGGGCCGCACAGCCAAAACAACCAACTCGTCATGGTGGCTGATGTTGTAGTCGAATCGTGAATTGGCCACATAGGATTTCCCTTGAGGAGTTTTCGAAATCACTATGTCTGTCCATTTCTTGCCTGTAAGCATGGTAGCAATGTATCTTTGGAGCAGTTGAGAGCCTAGGGCCATCTTGGCGTCTTTGCGGAACCGGAAACGTGAAATATCCAGCTGAGATTCTACCGGCAGAAGTCTCATAGCGTCGTTAAAGTCATTCTGTGAATTCCAAATGTTTCTAACATCCAACAAAAGGAGAAGGATAGTTTGTTTGGAGTTTTGCCAGTGGAACTGTGTTAGAGGAAACTAAGGGCAAACATGCATGTGGTAGCACTAGTGCTTCTATTACCATTCATAGAACAGAATTATTCTCTGAAATTGTGACACTCACCTGATCAAGATAGTTCATGGGAATATAAAAATCTTCCAAGATCGGTATTGGGTTAAGCAGTTCGATTTCTGGAGAAAGGGCAAGATTCATGCCCAAAATAGAGCCTGTGTGAGTCATGGGAGTCATGGGAGTCACAGGAGTGATTGGTGTCATGGGATGAGACATGTACTCTTGTTTGACCGGCAACTGGTACTGTCCTTTGTCTGCAGCCTCTTTGATTCTTCTCTTGATGGTTCTGACACTAAGCTCTGGCACAATTTGTTTCTGGATATCTTCCAAAGAATCGAGACGGTCATCTGTCACCTCCAAGATCAACTTGTCAATATCCTGGGTGGTTTTGCGTGGTCTTCCTGGTCTAGGTACATTATCATAGTGCCCTCTTTCCTTCGACCGCTTAATGAAGTCTCTGACTGTGGATCTTGGAATTTCCAGTTGCTTAGAAATTTCCGCAAGTTTCTTCCCACAATCAGCCAGTCCAACGATCCGGCCCTTGTCAAATTCGCTCAGTTCTCTCCGGCTTGTTTTTCGTGACATCATGGACAGATGAGTGGATCTGTGACAGTGTGAGTCAACGAGAATGAGAGTGAGGCAATGTTGGTGATTATTGTTGGTGAGTGTTGTGGGAGAGTTGGTGAGAATTTTTGCGATACTTCTCCTATCTTATAAAGCTATGAGTTGCTCCATCACATAGTACTCACCTATATAGACATTAAAAGGAAGAGTGCATTTTCATGCATTGTCAAACTGTTCTAAGGTTAGAGTTGGTAAAAGCTTATCTAGGGGGAGGTTTTAAAATAACCTTTCTTGGATTTAAACCTTAATAATACCAAAGAGAGCAGACAATAGGGCTTAACGCAATAGGACCACAAACAAGCTTTTCGAAACAAACAAATTCGCAATCTGAAACCACAAACAAAGGAGAGACCACAGCATACAAGCACACTGGCAGATATCAGCTCTAGATTACCCAAACACTCCCTGACAATTTTCCTCGATCGACAAACCTAGTGACAGAAAATCGTACCACTTTTTTATCCGGGGAACATCTCCTTGACCAAAGATGTCGATGGCTTGTGCCGTGACGTTGATCGTTGATCAAACTTTTGTCATTGCAAAATTGAACCGTTCCAATCAGGTCACTTAAAGTGGTAACCCATCTTTCTTAATTAATCCGATGACCTTACCACAAGCGACATCTCCGAAACTGAAACACTTCGATACACGGCTTTGGATTCTAGCTCTCGCTTCTCTCTAGTTCCCTGCATCCACGCTATACTAACTTAATAAGGACCCTGGTAGTGGCAATTAGGCGCAGAGCCTTAGACGCGGAACAAGAGGCGCGGAGAAATGAGGCTTTGTTTGCAGCAACGTAAAAAATATTAGTTTGCAGCCGAGTTGAGACCGACTCGTGTGTGCAACGTGTTTCATGATCCTTGTGATCGTCTGAATTGGGTGTTTCCAAACAAGGAAAAAACACAATAAGATCATCAACATGCATGACAAGAAACTTACCCAGATGTGTTTCAGCATTCGAAATTATTATAATAGAACACCAGAAATTGAAGTTCGATAATGAGAGAATTTAATTATTCATGAACAAAACAATGGTATCGAATTAATTGATGTGGCAACAATAGTCTCTGATTAAAACTACATCAGTTGCATCGATGACGCAATAACATACGGCTAAAGAATAAAGCTTGCTGCAGATCATCTTCATTAGAGTCAAATTGGCCGTGGGGGTCAAATTATAAGGTGGAGAGTATGCTGAAGTAGTTCTGAGACAGGTTTGAAACACTGGGAATATCACACATGCCTTTGTAATATAAGTGTGCAGTATGAGACATTTCATTTTTTTAGAATTTATAGATGCTTGATTTTCTAAAATCTAGTCGGTTGTTTTACGTTCAGATTCTATTCGAATTTAGACCCCTTGTTCGAGCCTCTTGTTGTGGGGGCAATCCCGGCTTTCCATAAACAGAATAAATTACGAGCAATTATACACATAGGTATTATTACTTCGATCATCAAGGATATTAACTGTACGACGCACGGACATTTTAACAGAGCCCGAAACACCGATATTGTAAAAATAACGTAACAGTATCTTTGAAATTCGGAAAAGATCAAGGTAGCCTCGGTAAAGAATACATTTGGTCGTACAAATAACTCGTATGCGGTAACAAGCTTGGCACAGGCTCCTGTCTTGGAAAACATCTGGATACACTTGGCTCCGTGATTTCCGTGCTTGCTTTAGTTCCCGCACATTAGCCCATCTTCCAGACACCTACCTCCTATACTTACTAAATGTGTAGCCAGACAGTTGTGTTTACATACTGGTTCACTGGATCATCAGAAATCTTGTTATCAGATGACACTTTCGAGCATTGGCCGTTATGACGATCGGGTGAAAAAACTGACTTGCTGTTCTGCAGATAATAGCTGAATAATCCTAAAACGGAAGTTGATTCCTTTTGATCAGCGATGATTGAGAGCAATAACTGAAGTTCTGTCAGCTGATTGTACAGCTGATGCTAAGACACATAACTTCATTAATGTGTACAGTTCATACAGCGCAATTATCTATTTTTAGAGAACTCTTGGTTGTCATGTCATTACAGTTATTCTTAGAACTGGTCAACCCACTATTCTCAAAATGTCTCACCATCTCAATATAATATATACCGTATGATTGTAAATGTTTTGATCTACAGTACTTGAAATTCCCGTTATAATGTTATTGCGAGTTTTTTAGACGATGGAGATTCTCTAGGGTGTAGCATACTATAATGATGTGCCTCATCATTGTTAAGCGAACGTCCCAGGACTTGTATATCATCTTCAGGGAACTCTTAATACCACTTCAATGAGTTCCATATTTTGCATTGCGAGCAAAGGTTCTAGTAAGTAGAAAAATAATGGGAGATCTGCGAACCCAGCCACCCTTGGAGGAATTTCCGAGTAGATCTCAAGATAATATTATATTATTTAGTTTACTCAGATTCACTGAAAACGGTGGCGGCGGCGGAACAAACATTGCAACTACTCACTAAGGTGAGGAAACCATATTACTTCCTATCTGTTCTTCCGTGGTGGTGCTCATTTACCCTCTTGAATTAGCCCATAAAATAATTAGTTTATCATCCTTCATCTTAATCAAAATTCTGGTTGGGATAATTTTTCGTTGTCTCAAGATGCCCAATGACAATTTCAACCAGAGTCTCAGGAACTCTTTTTTCAAAAAAGATGGCGTTGTTTTGGAAAATGGCAACACTCTAACGGCACACTGACTCAATGAGATAACAATAGGAAGCATCAACAGTTAAAGAAGAGATTGAGGCTTCATTATGTCTCCGCAGCGCCAGTCACCAACACGGTTATCGCAGACAGTATCACTTGGCGAGCATACAACTAACAGAAAAAGTTTTGGGGACGAAAAACTTCTTCAAAAGAATCATTTCAATGTTATGGACAACAACAAGCAGAAAGGATCCAATGACGGTGAATTCTCTTAAGGGTGCATACATGATGAATGTCAAGTTCTACCTGAGTATTTGGTTAAGGACTTGATGGTGAACTTGAATGGGCACTTGGTTGAGAAATTTGTTGGGTGTTTTTCGCGCACTTCAACCTTCTCTGTTATCAATTTGAGATTGGCCGGTCTACCACGACTGAAAAACAACAAGTTTACACTCCATTTATTATTTGTTCAACCTGCACAATTGTCGATGAAATTCTCAAGCTTCTTGCTCTGACTCCTAAAACAGTCTTAGGAAGATACCCATACTATCTTCGGGTAATCAAGAAGAGAAATATTTCGTTCGCATTTACTCCTGATGATATACGGGCAACATGGGCTACACATCTGACAATTGAACAAGAAAGAAAACGTATAAAAAAAAACGAAAAAAGTTGTCTCATAAGTTGCCCACCAAGTTTGTCTAATACCAGAACCCCCAATATATGTTCAATTGCTACGTTGAATGAAAGGCTGAGTTCCTCCAGTTGAGACATCAGCAGCTGTATGAGTAAACCATCAACTATAGCTAGTTGCAAAGGTTGAATATTTATGAAAACTTCATCTCATATACAAAACTACATTTAGAGAGATTTGGCCAATTTTCAGTGCGTCTGATTAGTAAAAACCAGCTTTTCACAGTTTACAGTTTATAGCAGATTTCTACAATACATTTCATCACACTTTAAACTTAGAGTTATAAATAAGGTTTTCAACAAAAACAAGGGCAGGCCTCATCCAACAACTTTCACAGAAAATATGCGACTATAAATAGCTCAATACTTGTTTACAATGCACTAATAGAGCAACGGATCATTCCCCATCTTCTTCAGTAAAAAAAATTGTGTTGAGAATGCACAAAATAGAAATTTCCCCTTGGAGCCATACAAACTTTATATTCCTGAATAAAGACAGCAATCAAATCCATCTACAGAGGGAATATGATGTGTGAAAACTTAGCTCTAATCATTAACAGTAACTACTGTTTGATTTTCAGTTCGTTTTATAATTTATGACATCACTTTAGATTCATAGTAACGTGTTTTACACTGATAAACTGATACGGATTTATCTGAACGAGATTCAATCCTAGTTGACTTTGAATATCAGCAAGTGTTTGGTTTGGGGGTTAGTACTTTTTTTTTTTAATTTATTTTTTTTTGGTTTTCTTTTTTTGATGCTTCATTTCATTCCTTCTTAGTCATCAGGAACATAGAAGATCAAAGAAGATGATCCGAGAATAAGGTTCAATATGTTGACAATGAAAAGAAATCAATGATTATTTACTAATTAAGTGCAGCTATACTTGCCAACTTTTCCACACACAAGGCTAACCAGCTGTACTTACTCATTGCGACTTCAAATATAAACACGTATGTAACTAAATCATTGCTTAAATAGATTACCTGGATTACATATATATGTGGTTCTCATCCATGTGACACAGGCACTCCAGTCAGTTCAGTACCACTACTTTCCACTGAATTTTCATACAAAATTGAAACTTTTATCTGATATCCCTGTAACGCTCACATAGGTCGGAGTTTTGTCCCATTTCACAGTACTTCTGCATCACATGACCCTATCTACCCCGCATAGCTCATATACCTCGGCTCTTTTATCATCCCACTTAGATTCTCACAGAACCGAGCCTTAAACATACCACCTATAAATTCAGATTCTCAGACTTTGATTTCGTCCAAATTTCCATCAAAACAATCCAGCACCATCAAACACAGAGATTTATCTCTCCCCTTGTACTTTCTACCCTAACCCTTAATCCCACCCCACATCAACCTTCTCTCACTTCTCTTACCTTCACATGGCACTACGAGAAGATTTGGTACAGTCGGCGGTGGCGTTCCTGAAGGATCCACAGGCGTCTACGGCGCCTCTCGCCAAGAGGATCGAGTTCCTCGAGTCCAAAGAAATGACAGCTGAGGAGATCGAGGAGGCTCTGAGAAGAGTTAATACTGGTGGAGCTGGTGCCACCAACACAGGAAATGTTGTTGGAACACAGTTTGGTGGCCATGTTGCACCGGCATACGCTTTCCAAACTCCACCACCTCTTCCTGAACGTAACTGGAAAGATCTGTTCATCATGGCGACAGTTACAGCTGGTGTTGGATTCGGTCTTTATACTGTTGCCAAACGGTATCTGATGCCCATGATTTTGCCACCCACTCCCCCTTCGCTCGAGGCTGATAAACAAGCGCTCGAGGCTGAGTTTTCCCGTGTCCAGACCTTGCTGGATCAGGTACAGCAAGACACAGAGGAAGTGAAGCTGAGCCAACAGGAAGTAGCCAAGCGGGTTGAGGCTGCTCTCAAGGGAGTCGAGGAAACCGTGGAGGAACTCAAATCTCAAACAAAGAAACGAGAAGATGAAATGAAACTTGTTACTGCGGAAGTTGAACGAATTAGAGATCGACTGCCGAAAAATATTGATAAACTGAAAGATTCACAGGAACAAGGATTGGGAGATATCCAGAGCGAACTCAAGTCACTTAAACAGTTGCTGTCCACCAGAACTGCTGCTTCCACAGGCCCTAAGCTTCCTCCTATTCCCCCTCCTTCGAGTTATTTAACTAGGAAGTCGGCAACTCCTACTCCTGAGCCACACAATGTGTCTACAAGCAGTTCTGTGCCTGCCGATAAAGACTTTGTACCCACACCGGGAACATCATCACCTATTGCAGACCCAGAGCCATTTGTCCCAGAGCCAGCTAGTGCTAAACCCAAGGCTAGTATTCCTGCTTGGCAGCTAGCCGCCCTAGAGAAGGAGAAAGAGAAGGAGGGCACCAATTAGTAGTAAAATTAGATTGATAGTGGTTTTTTTGATTGCAGAGGTTTGTGTTATTAGAACTATGTAGACTGCCGAGTAGCAAGAAAGAATGGAATCTTTTAAGTCGCTGGTTGATGGTCGTATATAAAGCAAAGACAGCTCCCTCTATCCGTGCCGTAACTGAAAACTATGAACGAGTAGAAGGACATATCGTTTAGTGACATCGTCAATTGTACTCGTAAACTGGTTATCTGAAACGAAATCACTTAGTTTACATGTAAGAGCTCCATGAAACTACCTCAGTCTATAAAATGATCATACTATGATTTACTAAGATTTTACTTGAAATAGTAGATAGGCTCAGACTGGTCATGAGGTGTCTAGAACATAGATCACTCGCCTGCGTTGGTAAATAAGAGTTTGGTTTAGTTACTTGATTTCAAGATCTTTAAGATTGGCATCTCTTTAACATTGGTCACATGACCTTGCATTCCCAATGCATGTCTGAAAATTAAAAAATATATCTTAACTCATGAAACGACTCTACCATACAATGAACACCCAAATCCTTCGCTTAAAACCTTCCAGCATTAAATACGACGCTAGTCCGAGGGCGGTATTGCCCGAAATTTCGGATAATGTGACTCAACAAGCTCTTGAGCAAGCGTCAACACTTCTACAAACCACCTCTCAACCAGTAGCATTCCCCACAGAAACTGTTTATGGCCTTGGAGGAAACGCTTTGAACACAGAATCGGTAAAATCCATTTATGCTGCCAAGAATAGACCTTCGGATAACCCTTTAATTGTGCATGTTTCATCTTTGGACCAACTACAGAGGAAGGTTCTTAAAGGACAAGCGATCCCAGAAATTTATATTCCTCTGATAGAGAAATTTTGGCCAGGTCCACTGACAATTCTGTTACCGTTGAACTCCGACTCAGACATTTCCCCAGCTTGTACTGTGGGCCAACCTACGGTTGCAGTGAGGATGCCAGATCATGCAGTAGCACGATCTCTGATAGCTTTGAGCGATCTTCCATTAGCTGCACCGTCGGCAAATGCTTCTACGAGACCATCCCCGACAACTGCAGATCATGTGTACCACGATTTACAGGGCCGCATCCCACTAATTCTTGATGGAGGTTCATGTTCAGTGGGAGTAGAATCGACTGTTGTAGACGGATTGTCGGATCCTCCAATGTTGTTACGTCCTGGAGGAGTTAGTCTCGAGCAGATTAAGCAGTTTGGTGGTCCTCGGTGGAAAAATGTATTAGTTGGAAAGGCCAGTGCTGGAGCAGATGAAAAAGTCAAAACTCCAGGAATGAAGTATAAACATTATTCTCCAAGTGGAAGAGTGGCATTGTTTAGTCCAGAGATTGGAAGCTCACATGATTCTTTGGTTTCAGCGGTTAAGGAGTACCTGAAGAGTAATGATCTTGAGGGCAAGAAGGTTGCCTTGCTGAATTCGTTAAAACTCTCCCAAGATGACTTTCCGGAGCTTCATACAGTCAGTCTCGGCTCAACTCCTGCGTTGGTCAGCAGAAATCTCTTCTCCGGACTGAGAGAAATGGACATCCAAAAGGTAGACGTGATTCTGGTGGAGGGAATCGCTGAGGTGGACGAAGGACTTGCGGTGATGAATAGACTTAGAAAGGCAGCATCGGAAGAGGTAAAAGTATAGACTTTGTGGGTTAATTTATGATTTCAAGTATCGATTATTTCATAGATGCCGATTTTTGAGGTGTCCTTAAAAAGCAGTTCACAGTTTTATCTACCAAATCTAGTCCGCTATAAGATAAGCGATGCTACACTGTCGCGGCCTGTTGCAAAAGGTCTAGCTCTTTCCTCAGAATTTTCTTGGAAAATCTCCATGATTCAAATTGAGGTCGACAAGTTGAAAAGACTAGTTGAGCTTCAAAAGTCTTTGCTTCCACTCAACCACATCGATAAGAACATTCAAGTACAATCATGGTGGATGGACACAAAATAGAAAAAAAATATGATAAGTGTTTACTATTTCACTAATGGACGTCAAGAGTACTCAGAATTGTATCATTCTCTTCTAAATTCTAGACGAAAGTTAGAGACGGCCTATGAAAGAGATGATGGAACTCCAACTGAATTTTTTTTTGTTAGTCAATGTGAGTGGACCCGTACTCCATCTTCCAGTTGCTTTACTTTAATCTTAACTTGACAGCAAGAAATGCTGTTGTTCTCGTTTATAGCATGGCCCACACCACATCGGCTTTATGTCTCCACTCCTTTATCTACTGTAATCTCCCACGCAATGGATAATAAGAATGCAGCTGCTTAATTCAGAAATAAACACCTGTCTAAATTTCCCTAAAAGCGACGAGTTCTTTGTTAATTGACAGTAAGAAACCGTTTCCTAAGAGATTCCAAGTGCTCATAATCACTGCTCGAAATGAATGAGCTATTACCAATAGTCAATTAACTAATTATTGGATTATCCCTTCTAAAACAATATGAAAAATTTTCTGGGAAAGACTTTATTGTTATGTTATTTTTAGTCAGCTGAAGTAATCTACACTTAGCTCTGGATGATACATGAGGACTTCCGAGATATACCGTCCTGTCATTCCAGAACTTCTTGGAACAAGTAGGGTAAAAGTTGAAGTTGTTAAATATTAACTTTCTCATAATGTGGATTATGAAAGGAAAAGACAGCCAAATGGTGTTTTAGAGATGCCTTGTTGATTTTATTTTCTTTTTACTGCTTGTGACACATGACATAATGTTATTGCTTCATTTTGCAAGTGAAGGCGGTCGCCAAGGCAAACAATGCACTTTCACACGGCCTAAAACAATTCCCGAACTAGGCATGTAGACTTGTACATAGTAGCCAAGCTAAGCTTATATCTGGCGAGAGACTCGCCAAAGTGTCAAATCTGAAAGAGTAAAAGAACGGGAACTTGTTCAGTGCTAAAAGGAGACATAGTACTTTATAATTGTGTACCACCCAGTAACTGTTAGCAACACCCTTGCCACTTTGACACAAAATATAGTTCACTCATCATGGATTTGTCTAGTTATTGTGCAAATCAATCTTACTAGTGACATTCTGGATCCTAACAATGATCAGGCCTTAGTCTTAACTGTGAAGAAGTAATCCATTTGTAATCGCAGATCTTCTAACACTAACCAAAAACCAATCGTTTATTCTGATAGCTCTAAACAAAGAACCACTATGTCTGGTTGAATATACTGTCGCAATAGGAAAATGTTTTTCTAAGTTATTCTTGTAATCAGAGTATCAATCTCTTCAAACTGAGAATGAAACAAAAAACATACATATTAGACGAGTTGAATCCAATTGAACTTTCCTAACAATCCAGTTTGGATCAGCTATAGTCACAGGCGTCGGGAAGAAGCTTGACCAAACATCAACTCAATGACAATTGCCTGAGTTAAAGTCTTGACCATACGAGAAACTTATAGATATTATTTATTTGAACACCTGACCATTTTGAAAGTGTAGATACTACATTTTTCATTGAGATTTGCAATATTTAGTGATAGGTTTAGGGATACTGCCTGATTGGTTAGGAACCTTGAAATGATCAAAGTTAAACTCGTCATAACTTATCCTGCATAAGAATGCACGAAGATTATTCACTGCCACTATACAATGAACTTTTCAACCACAGAAAGATTGCCGGCGAAGCTGAAAAAGCCCAAAGAGGTTTACCATTACTCTATTACTGATGGTCACGTGACCATGGATCAATCCCAACTCAAATATTATTATCTTCCTGAGGAGACGATTTTGAAGGCTCCCATTGATTTGACTGTTGGAATTGAAAATTGGACTCAACCCAATGAGGATAAAGATGGACATCTCGATACATTACTCGAGTCGCTGAGCAAGCATGAGCAAGCTTCAAACTCCACGAGTGAAGTCGATATTATTACTTGGAGAGGAATCCTCACAAAGATCATGACCCATCCCTATGATCGTTACAATGAGCCAATTGTTCTTAATATTGAGTTTTTTGACGGGCATTTCTTTATTGAGGAAGATTGGGCAAGTGTTAAGCAACACAAATCCAAGCGCAAAGAAGACGAACAGATGAAGAAGAATGTTTATTCTGGATACAAGTTTGAGAGTGTCGCCTTGTTAGATAAACCTTGGCATGAGAGTTCTCGAACAGAAATTGAGTCACGGGTCAGCTCTATTCCCACCGGAGACCAGTTTGTGTCGGTTGTACGAACTCAGATTGGCGATAATCGGATTCTGATGGGTGGGGAAGTCGATTGTGTGTTTGATGTGTGCGCCAAGGGAACAAGTAGATATGGCGAGCTTAAAACCAGTCGAGAGGTTAAGAGTCCTCGAGATGCAGAGATCCTGGAACAGAAAATGAATCGCGCCTGGGCTCAATCGTTCTTGTTGGGCGTCAGAAATATTATTTACGGTTACAGAACCGCTGATCATAAGCTATGTGCTGTGGATTATTTCAAGACAGATGATCTTCCCTTGTATGCCGGACAGGCTTGGAGTGGTACTGATGAGATCAATTTCTTGAATTATGTACTTGCTGAGATACGAAAACTGCCCAGAGAGGAGAAAATCTGGCAGTTAAAGTTCGATTCAGGTAACAGGAAAGTTGAGGTGAAAGAAGCTAAACGAGATAGCTTTTTGCTCAAGGAGTTTGTCAATTGGAGGAATAGCCGAAAATAGCTTTCGTGAATAATACTGTACTATAGAATTATTTGTAATACCATTCACTTGGATTTGATCTCAGTTTTGTTCACAGATACTGACTAACACTTCACTAGTAGCTTTTACAACAAAATCGAACTGGAGGGTCCTTTCATACGATCACAAATTATAATTGTTAAATCTATTATACAGTTAGAATATCAAATGAATAAAGGCTCCTGGGTACCTGTGTCTTCTGTTAGCTTGCGGGAATCGAGTTTGTGGGAATTGGGGACGTTGAATTGATCAACCTCAGAAGAAGTAACACTATGGAGGTACCGACAATAGGTTGGGTTCACCCGGATACCACAACAAGGAAGTAGAAAGCGTTCTCATTTTGTCATCTCTCTAATACCTCCTCCTACCATACCTGTGTCTATAATACCTTGGTGAAGCATAAAACGAAGGCGAGTCCGAACCACTATACCTGGAGTCATAACCTCTCGATCTTTTCTCCCTTGATCTTTTCTCCTTCTCACCTCTGTCTTCATCACTCTTCTTCTCGTCCTTGTCCTTTTCCTTTTCTCTCACCTGTTGGTACAGGGGACCTCGGTAAGTACCAAATCCAAAATTGCACACAAACAGCGATCCCACCAGCATAAATAAGACGAAAACCATGGATTTGAATGAAATTGGACGTAAAAATCCATTGATAATCTCAGCAAACGTTTCTGCCGAAACTCTAGCTCGTCCAACAACTTTAGGATCTCGATTCATGCATCTTTCCCATGCATTGCACATGGTTTCAAGAGCAGGAACTCTTTTCCCAGGCATACAATTATTGGCAATATAATCTTTCGAACACATTGCCATTTCTTGTAGAATATCAGCGGAGTACTCGTCAACTTTCATGTCGACGTCTCGTTTGACTGTCGAGTAGAACGTGTACACGAAGTAGGAAATCACAGCCATAATAATAGCATTGTAAGCAAGCTGTAGCCAGATTGAAAGAAGGATAGGTAAATTAAGAGGTGATGCTGGGGCGTCAGAATCAGCTTCAGGAGTTGGCGTTTGTTCACGAGCCTGGAAACGGTAATCATTTGATTGGTCGCGTGAATTGGCTGGGTAATTATGATCGTGTGAACTGTGCTTCTGGTTTCTTGTTTTCTTCGCGCGTGGGGTAACACAAGGAGTATTTACAGTATGGTTAGGATAATCAGCATAATCCTCCCATTCATCATCACTGAACTCATTATCTCTGTTATCCCGTGATCCCCGATCACCATTATACCTCTCATATCTCTGCTCAAATGACTGATCATAGGATGCATCAAACTGAGGGGAGTAATAGGATCCTCGAGGTTGAAACATGTTGCTACTCTGCTCGTAAGCTCGCCGCCGTCTCCCGGGGATCTCATGGTACTGTTTGATAGGTGAGAATTCCACACTAGTGGGTCTTCTATTCTTGGGTCTTCCCAAAAAAGACATGTCCACCTTTCGATGGAAATTAGGGTTAATGTAATAGTTTTGTTCCCTTGGGTGAGGTTTCTGAGGTGATGGAACCATGGCCATGTGCTCTTTAGACTCGAGTTTTTCAGCCTTTTCAGCTTCCTTCTGAACAACGTTTCTTCTCATATCAGGGAACATTTTTCTAGTCGTTTCTGTAGCTGCTCTTAAGAAGCCCTTTCCGATGGAATCTTTCTTAGGTTCCTGTAGATTCTGGTATTGTTGTTGACTATGCTGACTATACTGGTTATCGAAATGGTGCCGATCATCACCCAAATGCCCACCGTCGTTAATTACCTCAAATCCCTTAAAATCCTTGAATCCAAACCGCGGAGCTGGTTTATGGGAATTCCGCTCTATTCTGGACTGATTCACCTGAACAGAAGGAGAACTTAGAAAATCCACACTAGAATCGTTAGTTACATCGTTGCCCAGATTGGGAGACGAATTCGGTAATTTGTTCTGGAATCGCTCCTCTAAACCCACCACATTGCTTTCATCACGAATATGCGCATACTGATCAAGTGCAGAATTTTCGATTTCTGTCTCTTGCGAATCTGTCTGGTGGTATTCCGAACTCGTTTCTTGTGAGTGGTCCGAAAACGGGGGAAACATCTCATTTGCCTCGTAGACTTCATTACCCTCTTTGAAAATACGGTCCATCTCCGAATTTGTCATAATTTGCATCGTTGGGGCTCTATTTAGCCACTGTTCCTTGTATTGAATTGGATGAGTATCTTTAGGGGTTGATTGTCGGTTCAAATAGCTGATATTGGACTCAGACAGTGGATTCCGAGACGCGAGAGGGGTATCCGATTGTGTTTGCGCTGGTTCGGAATTGAGAATCCTCTCGAATCCGTTCATGTTGGGTTGTGTGTTGGTTGGGGTGTTAGGATGGGAATAAATTAATGTTTATTTGGGCGTTGCCAGGCAACCACATTTTAAGTGTTCACAATCTTAACCTTAAACTAATTGACATGGAACAATGCCAAAACAAAGCGTTAGAGTCTAATATAATAGCATTGTTTAGGTGATATTTATTCCGCTATGATACTTGATACAACAAATGGACGGACGAGGAATGACTCATCTGCAACCAGATACTTCCCTTTTTGATGAGTAAAACCATGGTGGCTTTTAATTTTTAGCTCATACCTTGTTTTGTTAATAGCAACAACCTTGTGGGATAAAGTGTGGATCATCGAAGAGAAAGATGAATACCACTACAAGCAAGGAACGTTCAGGTAAAAACCCGGTCGAAGGATTTCATTCTTTATGCCAAATGATTACATCATTTGACATCATTGTACATGGACACCTGACCTACGCACTGAATTGTGTCTAGCTGACCTGTCCAAAAAGACTGAATATTGTGCCTGCAAATTTGACCTTTGGCAAGAGAAACCACTGGAGCGTTCTATTGGAGTCCTCTGTTTGGATGTGTCTGTGAAAGCTGAATAGGAAAGTTAGTCACTAGCTAGATGTAGTCCCGAGTATCCAGTTTCTACTCCACTTCGTGTTGGGTTCCACTATATGAGACTTTTTGAGTGGCTTTTTTGTTTCGAAATCTATAGTTTTAACACCCTTTAGCCCAAGAGTAAGAAGCGGATCTGAACATCCCGAGGATACTTCAGTTACCTGATGGAGAGATGCCTAAATGTTGATAATTATACAACTAGGGTCCTCATGGAGGAGAAGAGGTTTCACTTTTCATTTCTGGTTTATTTTTATCACTTCCAACGCCGAAAACTATACGAGTAAGCGTGGCTAGAGAAATATGTTTCAGACCCAACAATTGATATGTTTGAATGTGTTCATTACCACATTAGCCACACAAAGATAAGGGAACTTCTATGTTGAGGGAATCGAACTTTTGACATATTTTGTCCGTCAAGACCACTTTAAAGAATCAACTGTGATTAAGTCATTCAATTAAATATATCTATCTTCTTCAACTGCTCCCAGTTAGCGAATCGTATCGTACTTCTGTTTGAATATGCCTCGTCTTCCTAGAAACTGGGTTTCTGGGCCAATAGCCTAGTGATTGAAAATCTTCTTCAAGAGTCCGCGAATACCAGGATACCTCGAAATGAAGAGTTACATTGTTCTTTATTTTCTAACTATCATATTGCAATGTCATGTCAAAACTACAAGAGTTGAAGTAGTGCGGGAAATATTAACATATAATCACTGGCGTTAGAAGGGTCCATCTTCCGCCCCATCAGTAGTCTTCAGAGTCATACAACCAAAGATCAGAAGATCCAGTATCGACCTGGACCAGAAAATCCTGAGCAGGAGTTCCTAATCGTTTTCAATGCAGTTGAAGAATTCAAACCGAACAAGACATAGTATCCATAAAAATTATGCTCAATTTTAAAAGTATCCCTAAGGATTTATCACAGAAAAGATAATAAATGTTTACAGTATCACAGAATTACGACCCCCATTCTCTCTAATAACTATTGACTCCAGTTTGCTCCAGGAAGTCCAAAAAAAAAACCACTCATAACCTCTGTTGAAAAAGAAACTGAGAAACTATAGTTGAAGTTGTGCGATGACGGATCAAAGTTCAAAGTTCACCTAAAATTTGGGTTACTTGATTATCAACAAGCTTTGCATCTTCTCTTAGTGAACCATTGCCTTTTTACAGATATCATTTTACTAATCTTTTTTTTACAATGATAAGTTCAATTTCATCTTTTCAGGAACTGCTTAACTATGACGTTTTAAATTTTGAAAAAGCATGGTTGACCAGCTCTCAGTAGATCACTAGAGACACCTACATCTGGGAAGTCAATCGTGGAAACATACTAGACTAATCTTAGAAGTTCAAGAGCTCCTTCTCAAAGTAACCTATCTGAATGTAATGTCGACGAGAAACTGACAGGTCCCCCTTTTTATTGCATCCCGCAGACTCGTATTTGTCCCTTGTTTGGGTTCCTCCCCCATATTCAATAAAGTTGATCTGCGCTAAGATGATCTGCACTGTGGGGCAGCAACAGTTATCATGGGGCAAGGTGGGGCAAGGATTCGGAAGATAGAATGCGGATGTCATATTTCCGTTTAAATAATTGCTTCATAAACTGTTATTGAGAATCCCCTATCACAGTTTTCCGTTTTTGGAAGTAACGGAATATTATCCTTCCAACAAAAAAAATAAGAAAACTGCACTGTAATGCCAACTAACTTGTATGAAAAGAAACGACCTTAACAAGATCTCAGCTTAGGATGATGCTCATTCATGATCTTGGAAGAATGACAGTTAGATCCAGACTTAAGATTACATCAGACCTCTCATATGACTACTCCCCAATCTGCCGATCCCAGACTTTTCGGATTCGGAAGTTGCCATATTTCGGGAGTGGAAAGTTCCGAAACCCGTTGGAAGCTGAAACAACTTTAGTACTAAGAATCCCTTGTTCGAACAAGCTGGTATTGTGTCTTTCTTCGCGGTCTTAAAAAATATTTAATTCCACAGAGGTTTTATTTCTGTTTACGTCTAGACAAAAATCTTCTCTTTTACTTGTATTCAAAGCCCAAGAGTATCGTAAGCAACTGTCAAGAAACCAACTATTTCCACTCTTGTCTATTTGATTTTCAGCCAATACATGAAATTTTAAGGTAATAACTGCTCACGTGATGCCCCACTATGCGTCACAGAGAAAAAGAGTATAAACATCTGATAATGTTTTGTTTGTGAATAATAAGCTTTCCTTTGTAGTGGCATACAAGGAACAGATAGGGCAATATGAAAAACATGTCATGATCATATAAATTGAATATATACCGTCTCCCACAATATCCTTGTTATGGGTTTCGTATTTAGCTTTCTTTGATTCTCCACTCATGTAAAGATCTTCTTAAAAGATCTACATTCTTTGGATCCGTCTTCAAACACTTTACCCCGCAATAATACGAGATCCTTGCTGACCGAACAATTGCGGTGGGCTGTGATCGACGATTCAGGATTTGGACCGATCGCTAGTTACCATCGAGCCAACAGGAGGTGCACGGCTGTAAAACGGGCTCCGCGAACTGAAACCGAAGCAGTTGAGTGAAATAATCGAGGTGGCGAAAAGGTGTATCGAGACGAGACGGTGGAGTAACTCCGTGAAACTAATTAGAACCTTCAAGACAATTTGTTCAAATACTTTAATTGTAAGTGGACTGAGAGAGTGACTCAGGCCACCATAAATAAACGATACATCATCAAACGAACTTCTCTGGCACATGAAATGGGAACTACACGAAACAATAAATGATCTCGACTCATTTTCAATGTTATTGTTAATATGCTTAGTATAAATAATCACCTACTCGACTGAAGGGTGTCGTAGAAACTGCTTGCTCCAGAGAATGTCCCCAATTTAACCCTCTCAAACAAACTTTTGTTGCTTTTGTTACTTCCTCCACTTTCACTTTTCTGTGATGCCATGGATCGTGTACTTTGGCTTGATGACAGAACATCAGGTTTAGGCAGACTCTCTTTGAGTTCACGCTGAATTGCAAGGGTTCGGGTTCGGGCATCTGACCATGTTCGTGAGTTGATATAACTCCATCCGGGTAAATCTGGGCGAGCAGCAGTAAGGACAGTATCGAAAGAAACTTGAGGGTCGTAGTTTTCTGTCCAGTTGCAGATTCGTTTCAGGGCATGCTCAATATTGAAGGGATTGCCTGTTAGTTCGCAAAGCACACAGTAGACTCGTAGATATTCTAGTGGCTCTGAAAACGCAGCTGGATGCAAGTTGACCAAGGTTTCTAGTGCCAGTTGATGTCCAGGTAAGTCTCCGAGCTCATGGAAAGCTGCACTTCGCATTTTCTGGTACCAATTAACACCCTGATCGCCTCCTCGAACTCCTTTTCTGTTCATCTCCTTCCAAAGTAGGGATACAGGGGGAGGAGGGGAGCATGCGGAAGCCCATTTGTCAAGTTCAGTTTCTGCTCGATTCATCCATCGCAACCATAACACGAACGATCGTTGGTCCCGAATCTCAGGACAATTTACCCACGTCGAGGTTACCACTGTCAGTTGTTGTTCTGCTTGAGGGTGAACTGGCCCATTATAAGGAAGATGAGGTATTATTCGCACATGGCCTCGGAGAATATATCTTCCCAGCTGTTCACAGCTTTGCTTGTCCTTGTAATTGAGCGGCATGTTGTTAGAAGAGAAAGATGAAGTTCCGTTTATATTGTGGGGTACTCGCTATATTTATGCCAAGTAATTATCGCCCTTTACATAAACTTCGACAAGCCTTTCGCTTATGCATAGAGTTTATTTTGTTTCCTTTGTGTGCCATAAACTATATTATATCATTTTCTTTGTTAAGAATAAAGTTTGACGATTCTGTTAAGTGGAGGGACAAGGGTGTGGGAACAAAAATAAAAGTCGAAAAAACTGTAGCAGATACTATGTTCTTTAGTCTGGAACAAATAAAAAATTATATTTTGTACAAATTTTCTTGAAACCCCTTTTGTTCCAGTATTACTGAGCTATACAGTATTCTTGCCCACAAGTTTATGTTGTGTAGCCAAGAAAGAAACTAAAAACGAAAAATGGAAGAATAAAAACTCGGAATATCAAAACACAGGGAGGACGTTAGGGCTTACCCAGGCATAAAAGAGCCCTTGAGGGTATCCATGTCGTCCTAAACAGCAACTCAACGTAAATGTCAAGCCGCCTCAGAAGGTCATTTTTCATTTTGCGTAGGTTTTTATCTTCTCGTAATTTTTCATTACTGTGCCATGATGCTTTCTACAAGTTCCGTTCACAGCCTTATCCGCTCCGTGCCTTTCATCTCTTCCCTTGCACTACCCCTCAATTTCCTCAAATAAAGTTTAGTTAAAACTATGCCCTGCCAAACTTTATGGGCATGGCTATTAATGGCAGGTGTGGTTAGGGCCTGTGCACCAGAATCACTTTGGTGTAAAATTACGAGACAAACCTGTAGTAAGTTTCTGAGGAAGTAAAATTGGTGGTCTCGGCTCAGCTTGCTGGAATCACTTGTTTGGTGAATGAGGAGGTAGTGGTGAACATGTTAAATTTCCTTTACGGCGGGGATTCAAGCTGTGTCCTTCAAGCCACACCTCGCGCACTTCCCTATTTGAATTATTTTCAACCGTTTGACATGAAGTAGCTTAAAGAGCACTTACTGAATTCGTGGACTACGGCAACAACGATATGAAGTAAATGGATGGCATGAACAACCTTATTCGAGGCGCAACAAATGCAAGATTAATGGTGTGATCTCTAGTATGGACATGAATTGAACGTCGACTGACTGACTCTGGGAGAAGTGCAGGGAAGGTATGCATTGTTGGAAGATGTCTTGCCAATCTTTTTACTTGATTCAGTTGAATTTGACACTTCTGAGTGCTCTCAGAGATATTAATTATACATGCAAGTCGTATCATTCCAAATTCGAAGAATACTATAGTTAGTTCCTTATTACATGAAACTAAATTTGATGGCTTTGAGTAATTTAATACCACAAAAGGAAGGCGGAGTAACTACAGTATGGTAGGCTTTAATGTTCGACATTTTTGCAGTTCCAGGAGTAACCAAGACACTGTATGATAAGGGGATTCACAAAATCGTTTTGAAAGCTTTGTTGCTCTTCGCTGCTCTTCGTTTCTCTTCAACCTACTGTCTCAGAATTTGACTGCACAATCTGCCCGTCGAGGCCAATCCTATGAAGCTGTCAGATCAATCTAGGATATCCAATGAGATAGACGGAAACTTATCATGCATCAAACGATATGGAAAGGATAATGCGAGGCCTTTCCACCTTTCGGGTCTATGCGAAAAAGGTGATAAAAATTGGATCTTTGTTTTCTTTAAGTCTACGGGAGAGATTTGCTCGAATTTGGAATTCAACACCATTCAGTACTTTAAATCTAGTCCATAGCTGTTATCAGCTTAAAGTGGGGCTTTCACGGCCCTTATGAAGCCAACTAGGTAACCAGATATTTCTAAGCGCAATCATCATGAGATAACTCACCTACTTCTTACCCAACTTGAGCCACTTGGGAGTGCCGGTTTTCTTCTTAGCTTCTGCTTTAACCGAATCATTTCTAACCGGGGTCTCCTCTACCTTTGGAGTTTCAACCACCACTCCCGAACGCAACACTTGTTTTGAATCAAACTTGGCCATATCTGGGAACTCAACTGTGACTAGCGTATTTGTTAGAAAACCCAAATCCGCCATTAATCTCATAGATTCTTCTACCAACTCCTTTCTAGGATAACTCTGCCACAATCGAAACTTCATCTCGTTCTTTAACACTCCTTGAACAGTTTCAACTAAAGAATGGACAGTATCACTTGATGAAAATTGCGATTCGACAAAAACACCATCTGGAAACCTCAGTCTAACTTTCACGGATCCCAGTTGATTGATTCGAGCCTGTTTTTGCTGCTCACGAAGTCTCTCAGTCATTAGACCATGAGATGTGCCTTGTTTACGGATTGTGCTGACATAAGCATGTGCATGGGCTGTGGTGGGTTCATAATCGGTTTCAGCAGAGTTTGACATAGTCTTCCCTGGTTCAAACACTTTAACTGTTTTAGTTGAGGTTGTTTTTGTGGATTCCTGATCGACAAATTCAACAGTGTAAACACCTTGTCTGATCATACTTTCCAAATCAACATTTGTGTCATCCCCCTCAGTAATTTTCAGTTTTCGATCAAAACTGATGCCTGATTTGTGTTGAAAAAACTCCAGCATTTGACCAATTGTAGTTGAAGGAGAAAAAAGTCCTTCCAATTTCTCACTGAAACTAGGTGGCAACGAAACCACTTGCAGTTTTACTGTAACCAAATTGGCAGGTTTATTGTTGGTGACGACTTCCTTTTTGGGAACACTTCCAGATTGAGATGACAGTTTAACAAGCTCCAGTTTCTGTCCAGTACTGAAATTTGCCAACCGAACAGTATCATTGAGATCCAAGAATGGGAAGCTCTTTTTGGCTAAAGAGGACGTTTTTCGAAGTCCGAAGTCACCTTCAAGTTGAAAATGAGCAACAGCTTGATCACGTAAGGACGATAAACGCATCATTGGCGTCGTCGCAAGTTTCACAGATTTGAAATTCCATGTTATTGTTGTCATGAGAGTGAGAGTGAGGAGGCGATTTTAAACTTTTGGTGACGTGCAGGATAGGAAAATGTTAATTTCAAATAGAGTTGTATTTTGTGTTTGAGTGAGAGAAGTGGTGGAGATTTCAGCGGATTTTCTACTGCTGTTTATCCCTCTCAATCGGCGCATTGATTAAATGGGATTGGAGAAACAGAAGGGGTTGTTTTATAGCCTGAACTTTAACGTTATTTTGGAAAGACCTACCTGATCGGTGACCTTGTTAGCTCGTCATAGTTTCTAACCACTGGACAACTCAGTCTTTATTTTCTTATAAAGACCAGGAAGAACTGTTATTTTCTTGGATAGTAAATCCACTTTAGTTGTCAAGAAAAAAGAAAAGAGTGAACTCTGCTGATTATGGTACCCCATTTTGTAGATATTGTTTTTGTCTGAAAGGGCCAACACTCTCTAAAAATACAGAATGACTTTCTTGATCTCTCGGTTGTAGCCAGGCTGGAATCGTCAGTGTGTCACCAAAATCGCACAGAATGGAGTTATGAGGAAACTATATTGACAAAGCGCTCTGTCGCATGACAACCATGGAAAAGGGCTTGGGCATTCAATTAGATTAATGTTCCCTGGGAACCACGGATAGTCAGACTTGGGTGTTCAATTCAAACTATAGTGACTTCACCGGAGCGGGGTTTTGTTGTTTCTATGGATATGGTTCCGAGGGTTCCTTGGTCAATATTACAATGGAGGAAGATTCTATAAGAATCAGCATATATAGAGCCATTTTTCTCATAGACACAGTATCATCTATTAAATACTCTCGAACCAATTGAACCAAATTAGTTGCAGCCATAATTAAGGTTGATTTATTTCTTGACTACTGTTCTACATGTACTTGATCTGCAAATTCGGGTAATCCAGCCCATTTAAACTCTCCACACACTTTCAGACTCGGCTTTAAATAAACTTTTCCAGCCAGACCTAAATCCGATTAACGTTCACCTATCCAATTGTCCACCATCTACCCCGCTTAGTTTCCGATCAACCATGTCGTTCACAAAAGTGGCCAAAATCTTTGGCTTGTCGCTTGGCGCAGGTGCCACAGCAATGATGGGCTACCATTTTGGTGCTCTCGGTCGTCACGAACTCAACTATTACAAGGCCACTGAAGAGGATCATTTCCACTCTAGTGAAAGTGAGTTCATCCACAAGAGTCAGTGGGCTCGAGAATTGCGTGATAAGGGGTTTGTGGAATCTCGATTGAGTGAAAAAATTCCTCTGGAGTATTCCCGAGGGTTTTTACAATCACTTATCAAGAAACCTGGATTCATGACGATGGATCCTCTAATGTTTTACAAGCAAAGTGAAGATGGTCATGGAAAGATGTTTGCCTTTGTGCATGTTGGAAATAATCTTAATGGCCATACCGGCATTGTCCATGGTGGATTTTTGGGCACTTTACTTGATGAGTTCGTTTGTTTGGGAGCCTTCCCTAGCTTGCCCTCTCAGCAGTACGGCATGACTGGCACTCTTGAAATTAACTATCGACAACCTGTCCGGGAAAATCAGTATTTGATGATTCGAGTTGACACATCTGAAATTCGAGGAAGGAAAGTTTTGGCCACGGGGTCGATCGAAAAGTTTGAAGGTGGTGACCTATGGGAGAAGAAGAAGGAGAACGTTTTGGCTGAAGCAGATCTAGTGGTAATTGAGCCAAGGTGGATCAAGGAAATGACTCAGTACTTTAAGAAGAAGCCCGTTCATGGATGAACGTGGTTGGAATAGATTCTAGTAGTAAATAGTGGAATATGAGTCCGTAAGTTGTGTTGATGGGCAAGACAGACGTTTGTTGAGATATGCTATTCTAGGGCTATTCATTCTGACTATTATGACTATTATGAGGGTGACAAAGTAGAAAAGTTTAGCGGATTTGGAAGCGTATTCTGGATAAGATATGATGCTATGGTAAGCTCTTTCAAGGGACTAAAAACTGTACTGCGTTTTTATTTACGTCTCTTAACTTTTACTGTTTATCAAGTAAAATCCATCCCTTTAACTTACTACTACTTGGGGAATTTATTAAGTATTAAGTAAATTGGGCAATCCGACGAATCATACATAACTAGTGTAAGGATTGGGGGGAGACGGCGGGAAACAAGGAAGCACTTCTTGTGGCAATCACAGAATCTCAATAATTCGACAAAATCAAGAATAAAACCACAGATTGGTCAACATCCATCAGCTTTGATCTCACTTTAATTTAAGTTCCAGCAAACTTAATCATTTTTTGAAACCTAATCTTGGAACCATCATCATGATCCAGATTAACAGAATCAACGACAAGTATCTGGTATTTGATGTTGATGCCATTCGGTCATTACGCCAGGACCACCTGATTGGTGGAACTCTAATCGGTACATTGCCGCAAATTCCACAGCAAAACGTCTTTTGTGGCCTTCCTTTACAACTGTTCGAGGAAGAGGTCATTTTCCTCGTGGAGAATGGAATCGCAGAAGTGGTGGATGATACACAAAGCCATTTGCTGGCTCTTAATTCTCAGACACAGAAAGATCTAGACAAGTATGCACAAACGCGAGAGCTGACACAGCAGCAGCAAATCCAAATGTACACAGAAGAGGTATATGAACGACGTCGGCAAGCACTAGCCAAGAAGGGAATGATGGATAAGGCCGTTGGAGAAATTAAAGTGTCTGCTGAAAATGCGGTGTCATATGTAACTGACGCCACAACCACAAACGATACTCTTGAAGGATATTCTTTGTTTGGTCAGCAGAGTGTGATTAGTGATATTTTGCATCGTCTCGAATCAGCTCAATATTTTATTTTTAAATACTTGCATTCACGAGGATATTTTCTGTCGCCCGGTCTGCGATTTGGAGGTAACTTTTTAGTTTACCCTGGAGATTCAGTACGGTATCATTCCCATTATATCGCGATTGGAAAAGATTACGAGGAGAAGTTTCCCATCAAAAGTGTGATTGTGGGAGGAGGAAGATTAGGCACAAATGTTAAAAAATGCTTAGTTCTAGGTGGAGCGAGTGATGAGGGCAAGGAAAGTGTTTATTGCATCGAGTGGAGTGGTTTTGGTTAGTGGAAAACGGAGAGTTCGACATGGGATCATCGTTATAGATAGGTCATGCCAGTTGTCGAAGGTTGTAAATAATTTGCGTTTGAAATGTGACAACAAATCTCTCATGTTCTGCAATCGGAGACCTTTCCTATATTTGCTAATAAAAGCCAGTTCGTTGAACTGGTAGTATTATGTGACTCAGTTCTATTAGACCCTCATAACTAGATAAAAGAAATCTGTGTAGAGGTATGATGGGTACAAAAAAAATTACACAAAAAGCTATCTGTTTTCTTTTGTGTTGTGATTGTTTATGGCATAGACCCAGACTCTGCGCCTCTGCGTTCCTCATTTCTCCTACCTGATGTTGAGCAAGCTATAAAATTACGTACTCATCTATTAAAAACCTTGATTGAGCTGTTAGGGCAAAACTAATGCCCAAATACGAGATAGTTTTACATTTCTTCTTGTAGTATCATGAAATGTCTACTGTCTATATACATATGTACTCTATTGGGAAAATCCCTTTCCCTGCCTAAAACAACGGAGTACGTCTTCTACTGTCTCCTCCGAAACTATATACATGTTTAGATCAACCTCTAGACCCATCCACAAGGGGTGATCATCCATTATTGGTCGCACAAACTCTCTGTTTTGGGGTCGTTTCAATTTTGAGCGTGCCAAAACCTGAGAAATCTCAGCTGCTTCAGGACCATCCAAATCATAACCAACGACTTCTTTGTAAAACCTGAGTACCGCTAAAGCTCCAACAAAGTCACCAGATCTAATAAATGCAGGAACAACATCACTTAGTGAGCTGGAATGCACTTGTTGCTCAGAAACCATCTTTAAGAAAAGGTTTCTGGGTGCTGGCGCACATTGACTATTGACAACCTCCCATTTCCGCTCTGCATCGTTAACCCACTCACCTTCCCATGTGGTATCTGCTCGGGGCGTAGATCCTGCCACAGAGTGGACAGACGACGGTTTTCCTTTGATAGCATTGTCTCCACTGGCACGATAATAGTCTGTCAGCACTTTCCATATAAGACGGTATA
Organism: Yarrowia phangngaensis; assembly: GCA_900519005.1. NCBI lineage: Eukaryota > Fungi > Ascomycota > Dipodascomycetes > Dipodascales > Yarrowia > Yarrowia phangngaensis. The sequence continues at coordinate 1,862,224 of ULGR01000003.1, forward strand.
ACTGTGAGGAGAAAACAGCCGAAGTTTTCAGATGATCTGTGGGATTATATTTGTTAAGAATGACCTGGTTGAACTTTGTCCAGAGGGCAGGATAATTTTTCTGTTTGTGGTAGTAGTTAACAACAGCTGAAATTGTACTTGGACTTGGTTTTCGTTTTTTGGAAAGAAATTGTGTCAAAGTTGATTCGAATTTGTCACTATCCTGAGAACGAGCGTAATGCCTTAAGAACGAGCCCCAAATTGCAGGAGTATCTTTTTCCAAAAGCTCTAGAGCTTTGGAAGAGTTGTGCTTTAAGTAATATGTAGCCAGAGCTACCTCATGAGGCGGCTCAAACGCAATTTCGTTTTCTTCCATTAATTGAAGTACCTCTGCAACTTTCCTCTTGTCAAAATATGTCAACACATTCAGCCAATGAACATAAAAAGCAGAAACTTTTAACAGTTCTGGACATTGGTCGATAAGCGAATCAAATAGCTTTAAAGCTGCTTCAGGTTTCAGTGTCTCTTTGGCAACTATACTTGCTTCTGTGGCCAAAATTAAACCCACGTCTGTGTCATCAGTGAGAATTCTTTTGACGCCAGGTTCACGAATCAAATGTTTGATATTCATCCCTTTGGAAATGTATTGAGTCGCAAGTTGGGTTAGATGTGACACGGAAACAGTTTTTGCACTGAGATATCGTTCCAGGGCTTCTTCAGAGTCACAAAATGGACGTTGTACTCCGCCAGGTTTTGTGATAATATTAGTGAATGTAAGGTTGCCTAAAGAAACCACAGGATCACGGGTGATTGTTGCCTTTGTATTGTTCATTTGTTGAAGTAGCTGGTCAGTCCATTTCTCCATAGTTTCAGAGTCTGTGGCAGTTTTGCACAGATGCAACAAAAGATTACTTTCCAGCCATCCAAACTTGCCAATAATCCTATCCGCCTCATTATTGGCATCCTTGATCCGTCCTAATGACAATAAAAGCACAACTCCAAACTCGTAATACCATCTCAACTCAGCGACATCTTGACTTGTGTGGTTGAGTCTTGCCTGTTGATAACGCAATGCTCTTTGGGCTTGATCCGAGTCCAGCAACAATTGCAGATATTCCATTTCATTGTATGGATCGACCCTGAACTTTCCAAGTGGATAAAACAAGTCACAAACAGTTTTCATGTCTCTTGCTTGATCTTTAACCACTCCCAATTTGGCAAGGTTGAAAAACGCCACATACTCTTCTGGGGAGAAGATATCGGCATGGTTTTTTGGTAGCACTTCAAGGGCATCAAAAAGTAACGATCTTTCATCATCCCGTCCTCTTTGGATAATTGTAGCTGTTTCTGGCTTGTCCATTTGAGCTTGCCTTGCCTCCATGGTGAGTCCGAAGAAATGTAGAATGTTATCCCGAATTTCCTGGCGGTTTAAACGATTTCTTCGGGCATCTTTTTTGATCGCCGCAATTAGACTATACTCTGACGGAATTTCCACCTCAGGATTTTTGTCCACTCTCGATTCAAACTCCTTGAGGACTTCGTTCTTGGCAGCCTCCTGTTGTTCTACAGGGAGATCCTCAAACCGTTGAAAAGCTGGCCGTTTGAACGGATCGAGCGAACTTTGAGATTTTGGAGCTATTCGCGTCCGGCCTATAGCTTTGGATCGAAATCCCCTTGTCAGTCGGAGCATGTGAACAGAACTTCAGTTATTTTATGTGTTTCGATGAAAGATTATTGATAATTCTACTGTGCGTGTGAGATGCATGAAAGAGTATTTCATATTGTTAGAGTTTGAGTAAGGCTACAAGTTCGATCCTGGCTGAATCTAATTTTCCAGCATCGAATTTCGTTGGGTAGGAGGTGTCTGAGTAACAGTAAAGCGCTTAGAGGAAAGAATTGTAAAGCTAAAGTTTGGGATTTGATTTATATTATGTAAGCAGTATTTTCTACCCTGAGAGAGACTACGCCTGCAGTCGAAGCATGAAAATCTATAGATAATCTTGACTCCTGAAAGGTTTTGTTCACGGTTTACTAGAAAACAGGGTACCAAGACCAAGCAAAAAGTTGAGCGATATAAGCCTGAAGAGTGGAGGGAAAGGTGCTTCCCCTTACTATACTTCCATATGTTGAGAAATTTGACGGATAATTGGGTGAGATCACTTTAGAACCCCATATACCCCTTTACGATATATTATACTACGAACAAATAGTAAGCTTACTCAGAACCAAGGTACTGTTCAAACCTTACTCTTCATTGAGTTTATTCTAGCATTATCTTTCTCTTAAAATACGAACATCTACAAGCGTGTCTTTGACATTTGTAGCTCCAAAATTTTATCCTAAAAATCCGAGAAAAACAAATTTGCCGATAAGTATTCCAACCCTTATTATTCATATTAATCTCTACGTGAAATCGATATAGACAACATCACACACTTAAACCTTAATAGTTAGTAAGAAAGTTTATTTTGCTAGCCTCACAAAACTCCCATTAACCTCGGAGTTTATTCAACTAATCCTAACGCCAATAAACTTTTTGACTTGCTTACACCATTACGCGTCAAATCATACCCAAGACACCTCTGGTTGGCGCTCAAACATGGAGAATGAGTACGTCAGTGGCAGTGACTTTGAGGACGAGCTGCTGGGGTTCCCTGACTTTCACGAGGAGGCGTCTGCGAGGTCAGGGGGGACACTGGACTCCGACCCGTTACCATCCCACCAACCTGTGAACCTGACGCAGGTTGATGAGGTCCAGAGTGTTTTGTCTCCTGGCTCACCGACAACGAATAGTGTGGCTGGGACTTGGAAGGTGAGTAAATTTTAAAGAGTAGAGTTCAAAGAGCTTTTTCTTGTTAACAACTCAAGAGAATCATTAACACAGCGAACATTGAGAACGAGAACATTTGCACAGCAAAGGCCTTACTCATACGACAAACTTATGTATAGAGGACTGGGTCTTGACCCCAAGGATGTTAGGGAGTTGCAAATACACAAAAGCGATGACGAGGACTATGAGTATCAGGGGCAAGAGGAAGAAGATCCAGTTCTTCTGGTTGATAGTCAAGAAGGGAGGGAGTTGTTCGAAGATGAAAATGACAGTCCTGCAAGACGGGAAGAGAAAAGATTGGAAAGGGAAAAAAGAAAAGCTGAATTGGAACAAAGGAGGGTGGAGAGAGACAGAAGGAAGGTAGAGTTGGAACAAAGGAGACAGCAGAAGGAGAAAAAGAAGGTTGTATTGGAACAACAGAGATTGGAAAAAGAGAAAAAGAAGGCCCTGTTGGAACAAAAAAAATTGGAAATGGAAGAAACCATGGTGGAAGAGGCTGAAAAGAAACGAATTCATAGAACAGACTACCAGAGATTTTTCTTGCCAGAGTCGGACGATGAGGATGGAGATTTACCTCCCCCGTTAAGAATTAATGAAAGAAGTTCTTCGCGGATCCATGATGAGCCTGAAATTGACCGAATGGAGACAACTAAACGCCCTAATATCAACTCTGGAAATTCAAAAACTAAAAGACGTAAACAGGATTATGTGGCCGCCTCTACTGCTAAAACTCGACGTAAACCTCGAGCTCTGGGAGACCAGCAGATCATTGATTTTTTTGATGGACCTCCTAATTCTCAGCAAAAATCTGTGTTGGCTACTGTTCGAGCCATGGCTCAGTCGACTAAACAACTTGTGGGAAGAAGGTCAAGATATCTGAGTCAAAAGCCGTTCAAAGAAGATCGTCATTGGTTGGATGATGGAGGAGGTCGTATCGGATCAGGGAGAGGTGGTAGAGGTCGGACCAGTTCATCTTCGGTATACCGCCCTTTACCTAGAATTAAAGATCCAAGAGCAGCTCCTCTGGAGCCTTTGAGAAGATATGCATGGAACCAAATTCAAGAAAGGAAGATAGCTAAAACTGGAGTTAGCGTTAGTAGAGGTCCTCGCAATCCTTATACCCGGTTGCATCCTAAGAACACCAAGAATGAAGGATATATTAACGAATATGGTGTTCGAATTTTACCTTCTGATAAAGTTCCCATTACATCAAACACGGCTGGCCGTTCGAAACCCTCAGCTGGTGTTAGAATAATGCAGCCCATGATGAGGCATGTCCGTTTGGAAGCAGTTCCAAGAGCGCAGAGGTTCAATGAGCAAATTTCAGGAGAATATGCCATTCGCCGAAGAGCTGGAGTGAGCAGTAAAATCGTTCCCCCACAGCCGGAGATCGAACCTGAACCTGTTCCCTTTGTTGGTCTTACTGAAATGATCGAAGGTCGTGGGGATCAAGAGGAACTTCCCAAACAGGAAGCACAAGTGGATTCGACGTTCGTAGAGTTTTCAAAAGCTGTTTCTACTTATGATACCTTTGAGACGACTTTCGGGTTGGTGGGACGACCATATGAGCTGGAAAATCCTGTTTTTCTGGGAAAGTTGGATTCTCCACTGGAATCTTGGCTATGTCCAGTTTTACGAAAAATAGTCACTGTTGAAGACACCAAAACTATCCTCAAAAATATTCTTCAGATATTACCTGACTTTGACCACCGAGAACGAGTTCTGGAAAGTCTCAGATTACTTCTCTCTCACTCGAAGCTTGATTTGTTTGCATTGGAGGAATTTCAGGAACGTGTTTTGGCTCTAGATTTGGGTGATTTATGTGACCTAATTGTGTCGGCAGTTAACATTCGAACTCAGTCTCATAATGGAGAACCTTTGATATCCACCGATAAACTGTACATTGCTGTCAAGGATAATGCTCGACCATTGCTCGTGGAAGCAGCTATACTCAGAAAAGACAAAATAACTATTCCTCATCTTTGTGAGGGAATTCCTACTTTGGAAAAATCTTGGAGAAGTTTATTTGTCGCAAAATCGATAGGAAGAGACGAATCTAACGCTCTCTTTAAACTTCTGGATATTCTCCCCCCTGTGAAGTTGCACGACCGTGATTTGGATCAAGTGGATTATGATCGCTACAAGAAAATTCTTCTCATCAGAACTCAGGCATTATGGCGATTCAATGGTCATGTCATCTTGTGGTGGGCTAGAAACACACCCTATCCTTATACCGAAATTCCTGAGTTGGATCTAGACTACTTGGCAGCTACTCATTGTCAGCATGGATTCTTCACGGTCGCCAAAATGGTCAGCGAAGTTTACAAAAGTGGAAAATATGGTCCTGCTACTATTGTGGCAGGAGGGATTACCTCTGGAGCAGGCATGAGATTCCCAAGAAACGTTGGATTCCACAGAAACAAACTTCGCATGTTGGCTCAGACATATATTTATTTGATGATCCGCCTGAGAGATATTTATGATCCTGACCTTCGTCCTTCCTTGGAGCAACTTCAAGATACAGTTTATTCTGAAAAGGCACATCTAGAGGTGACACGAATTGAGTTTTCGGCGGTTTGTCAGACTTTGAAGATTGTGTCTGGTTCAGGATTTACAGAAAGGAACAGAACATTAGTTAAAAAATGGCTCAATCTGGTGATCGTCTCGACCACAAACGAGTATGTTGAAGCACTTGCAGAATCCCGAATCGGACTTGCCAGAGAATATGAATCGTTATTAATACGGTTTTTCCACCATATTGATGATGATACAAGAGATGGCCCAATAAAGAAATTACTTATGTTGGAACGTGGTTGGAAGAATGTTTCAGAAACGATGAATAGGGCTTTGGTTGGGCTTATTCTTAATTCTGCGAGCATGACCAAAACTTTATTGCAGGCATTTGCTGTTTTTGTATCTCGTCTGGGTCCGAAATATTACCCTGAGTTTGCGAAACTCCACCCTAACCCATGTATTTATCCTATGCCTCAACAGGCTTTATGGATAACTACTTCCTTAAAAGCAGGCACTCATGTGGATGCCACAGATGTGACTTTTGTCGCGGTCAAGTCTGTCCTTGAAAGAAGAGTGCATGAACCTTTGTGGAACTATGTTGTTGAACTACAAGATGTTGCGATTTCAGGTTTATCCAATGAAACCATTTTGGAGAAAATCATGCTTGCCATGACCTCAAAACGCTTGGCAGGACAAATTTGCGAATATATCCGCAACAATCTCGATTTTCTCAAAGACAGACTTCTTGTTCAGAGAACGATTTCCTACCTCAAAGGAAATCATCATACTCAAACCGCTCCTCAACTTCAATGGTTTTTGAATCCATCCAATTTCGAACTTCAAGCTGATTCTGCTCAGTTGGCTAAATATTCCAGTATGTTGAAACAATCACAGCATGCTGCCGAAATTAAAAATTATCTTCTGGGATCTCTGTCCATGTCTCTCATTTTGGATGGAGGAAGTGTGTTTTTTGAAGCAGTCAAAGAACTTTCACCAACGCACTCTGTACATGTCTCAACTGTTCTTGAACTGTTTGAATCGCTTGTTTCATCTTCGCAGTCAGCTTCGAAGCTATTTTTACCCCTTTTTTACGGCTAGCAACTGCCATGGCATCTGATAGCGCAAGGGTCCGAATTTGGTATACTGCATATGAACGTATCAAACAACTGGATCTAGAGAATTTATCTCCTTTGGAAAACGCTTATCTATCGTCATTCCTTCATTTGACAACCATAATTCCTCCTTCAGAACAATCTATGGAAGTGCTTTTGGATGTTCTCCAGGTACCTTATTCCACTACCTGCATTGCCCCATCTGTCGTAACAACAGATGCTGATGTGGAATCATCTTTGGGACGGTTCAAGTTGGATAGTTCCGGGGAATGGTTCCGTGGAATTGGAAACTCCAAAGACTACATTTCTTTGCATTTTATCCTCTCTTATAATCTCACAACCCCTTACGATGCGGTAATCCAATGTTTGTCCAAGGTGATGGTGTACAGTCCAGAACTTTCTGTTCGTTTGGAACATCTCACTTCGAAAAACTACTGGATAGGTCGATTCTTAGGTCAGCATTTGTTTCAGGCCCCTCAGGTTTCCACCATAGATGAGGAGTTCATATAGTCGGCGTGACTTTGGAGTGTAACTCCAAAATTACGTTCAGCTTATAGTTATTTATTTATCATTTAGATCGATCTCGAAAGATTGCAACTGTAGATAGTCTATCCGCTTTGACAGCTTGTACTCAGAACCTTTCAACCTTGAAAGTTGGGTAGCAACTTTTAGATCTCAATTAATAGAAGAATAGTAACATTTGACGATTTGATACACAAACTCATGGACTTATCATCTAGACAATTATTTTTCATTGTAGTCCCGCGTTACTGGTGATTTGACTAGTGATCCAGAGGAATATCTATCTTATTCACAATATCATTTCCTAGTTTGGGTGGTGAGAGGACTTGTAAGATTTTGCCTTATAATAAAGAGGAGAAAAGTCCATGCTTAGAAATTGAAACTGTGATCTCATCACAAGTTAGGTTAATTTTTCGACAAATATTCCGAATTCAGTTCATTCTGGAACCTGTCTTTTTTCCATTTGTGTCTCTTATTTATTCGTCTATGTTTTAAGTCTTAGTCTTGTCTTTACCTTTTGTGCCTCGTGGTTTGTAACACCAACTAACATCAACTAACAACGATCTTACATTCAATCTTAGTTTCTTTTAGACAATGCCAATATCCAGCAAAGACAGAGTGTTCTACTCTGGAGCAGTTGCTACCAACATGTTCTTGAATGGCAAATTGGTTTCCCTGATGATCCTGGGTTTCCAGCTATTCTGGTGGTGTGAGATTGTCTATTCCCAGAATCTTCTACAGCTCTAACACAGCTTTAACAACCTTACGACATTTGATAAAAGTACGCGTTTTGTACACCTACGATCGTCAATCCGGTTTTTGTCAAAGATCTGGTCTCACAGAGTATATGGGAATGTTTCTTGCACGATGGATGCTTGATAGAGATCAGATCACCACTGGGCAGGTGCTCTTCGGAGACAGGGTCTGGAGATGGTTGAATAGATATAGGAGGACAAGAACAGGTGCTGCTGACATGGGTGATGTTACTTTTGATGCAGACAGGTATATTCGAGGGTTATGGGTGCGGTCTAAAGGGCGCCCAACACAGCACGATGTAATTATCTTCTGGATGCATGGGGGAGGTATGGTTACACACACACCTCATCTATATGTTGAATTCTTGACTTCTTTAATTACGGCTCTTCATATGCAAGGATTCCAAACGCCTGCTGTATTTGTGCTTGAACATAGCCATGCTCCACAACATGGATTTCCTCACCAACTCGATGAGGCAGCCTTGGCTTGGAATTATCTTCAACGGAACCACCCGGACACAAGTTTTGTGTTTGCTGGAGATGGAAGTGGTGGCAACCTGGCTTTGGCGTTGTTGCTGCATATTACACGGCCTTGTGAAGGCGTTACGGAATGTATTAGAGACGTGGTACCAGATGCGGCCTTACTTGTAAGTCCTTGGCCCAACTGGAAGACTAAACTTCGCCCTGAAAATCCTGATTCGTGTTATTTCATGAATTCGCATCTGAATAACTATCGTCGCAGATATATTCGGAATTCTCAGGCAACGTCTCCATACTTTGATGTTTCTTCTGTGAGCTCCTTAAGTTGGTGGCGTGAGTCTTTTCCTTCCAAAGGCATGTATTTGGTTTATGGCACTGAGGAAATGTTCTCCCAAGAAATTGAGGAGTTGTATGCAGTTCTACGATTGTGTGGACCAATCAAGATAGATGGGGAGATGCGTCAGATCCATTGCTGGCCAATTACAACATACTACCTTGCTCGTGATGAGTCTGTGCAGTTGTCAGGTTCATTTGCCCTTGCGTTGAATTTAGGCAAGATGTTAATCTGGGGCTACGAAGCTAGGTAGTTGTTGGTTAATCAAAACTGAAAAATATTATGTGCAGAAGGGTGGGCATATCTACAATTGCAAAATCTCACTATAAGCAAATGTAGACGTATCTAGGTGTCTATGTTTGGATCAGAATGTTTGAGTCCAGATATAGAACTGTATGATTCTTTCGTAAAACGGTTTTATTTTAATTGCCTGAGATATTGATATTATTAGAACCACTCTCTGATTGAGCGAGTGTAGTACTCCTTCTAACACTACTTCTTGAATCAATGCCGAAGGCAAGTCGCGTAGAATCCATTACTTCATTCAGTTACACTACTCAGAGGCATTGAAAGAATTAATTAATCTGATATCTGTAAAATTAATATCTAATCTACATTACTCCAGGGGCTCGTCTCGCTTCTTGTTGGAGATGACGTCGATAGAGGCTATGTTAGGAATATTCATCGTGAATGTTAATTCAATTGTGATTAATCATTCGTTTTGCGCTAATATATACTCACTCTGTGTAACACTCAAATAAGGAGACTTGCCACTGCCAGCCTCAGAACCAGGAGGGTACTGGTAAGTGGCGTTTCCACAAACCAGAACAGGAGTACCGTTCTTGAGACTGGTCAGAAACTGGGCAGATCGTTCCTCAAAAGAAGTCACGGAAATAAAAGAGGCAGGTCGGTCCTCTCGGAAGTCGTTCACAGCAACTGTGTATTTGATGTAGGGCTGTCCGGCAGCAGAAGTCACGGTTTCAGGGGCACGGGCAATTCGGCCATGAAGAGTGACCTTGAACGCATCTCGAGCGGCAGCAGTAGACGAGAATTTTCGGGTGAATCGAAGCATTGTGATTGTGATGAGAAGGGTGTGGCGGATTAATTTAGTTTGCATGAAGTAATGCATGCACAAGTCGTGTTCTACCCTTACTTTAATATAGGCAGCACTGAAAGAAATAAACAAAGAAATAAGATATAGAGTATAAACAAAGACAATTGAGTCGGTAAATCATGCTATTTTCCGATCTGGACAAGTTCTCTTTTAATGTTATTCACTCATTTGAGAAATTGGGTGGCGGGGCTCAATTTGTCCCAAAACGGACGTGAATTATTTGAGTTTGGGCAACGAAGGAAAGCTTTGTACAGATTAGTCAATAGTCAATTGGCTGTGTCGTGAAGTCGGTGGAATTGCATTGATGCTCTATTGTCTTCATTTCTGACACTATTTTTGACACATTTAACTGATAGCGGTGTGGACAGCATGGTTCAGCCTCTTTGAACACTTCAGTCACAGGTTAGCCAGTACTAGGGCTTCATGTAGATAGTCATTGTGAAAGGGCTTGATTTCATCTTAAAGATTGGCCAATTAATATGTCTTCTCAGTTGATTAGCAGTCTTTTTTGTTCCTACATTGAAAGTCGACTGTTTGAATACACAAAAGAAATTGTGTTTTCAGCCACAGCTTTTGTTAATACGAACTTCGTCAGCGAGCCTTCCAAAGGTCGACTACAGTAATGATATCCGAATCTGAGATGCAGAAAGGACTCTTAGAACAGATTATAGCTATTCTTTATGAGGACTTGATTTAATGATCGCCATCTATAGACGCCTAGAATGATCAAGTCTCAATTGACATACTAGAAATCTTTGAAGGATTATTTGTAAAGCTGGTGACTTTTTGACACGAAGAATAAATGACTGTAGTATTATATATTGTTGTTTTGATATCTCTCTTGTAGTGTTCCAGAAGAATTTCAGAATTTGTAAAACTGCTTGTGTTTGTTGGGAACCGCTGTCACACAGCAGTGACCCCTTTGAAGGCTGATTCATAATGTACGTCTTCGCAAAAGTAAAATTTAGTCTCATCTTTCACCTTCTAATTATCATTTTTTAAAAAAATGAAACTTTTTTGTTTTATTTTTATTTTTTTTTGTTTTTTTGACAATATTTTATTTTTCATTTATTATTATTGCAACTCTATCCCCTCAATGCATAACCTTCCTTATCAAGCCTCGGTCGTATGCACCTTTAGTACTCCACACCACCCCACCCCTCAACATGTGGGAATACCAAAACGCAGCGATTCGATTGGACATTCTGCCGGCTGGTGAATCGTGGAAAAAAGATCCTGACGGAAAAAAAGTTTTTCGTAACTATGGATCTTCGGCTATACATGTATGGAACAGGAATAAACCAGATCAGGAATTTCTGATTTGTTCCAGCTGTGATCTGGCAAACCTGACAGATGAGTCTAGGCCATATGGACTCAAAGAACATGCTAGATTGTTGGTTGCCTCTGAAGCAGGACTCAAACCGGATCATCTGGAATGGGTGAGGGGACAGGTGCAGGCGAGAGTGGCTCTGACAGAAGTGAATCAAGTTCTACAACAATATACAAGTGGAGGGTTCAATTTTAAACCAATGGCAGAAGATTCTAGATCGATTGGAACCAAATGGAGCGGTTCATGGGCTGAATTACCTTCAATTATTGTTATTAAGCCATTATCTAAGTTGCCACGAAAGGGTAAACCATGTCACCAATTAACGGCTACAACAGAAATATCTAAAGTTCATTTAGAGGTACACTGCTCTCCGTTTGTGCTCGTGAACCCTGCTGTCTTCATGGCTTACACTGTAAGGGGTAACGCTTCGTATCTCGGGTATGCTCCGAACTATGGCCGGCCTCAAACTAAAGCAACAGTTATTTTTAGCGACATCCGGTTTTTGGAAGGAATGGAAGGTGGAGTGGTTACTGATCATCATGGAAAATTGATTGGAATGGTGGTTGGAAGTTTATCAAAATCAGGAGGAGAAGGATCCTTAACAGTGGTTGTCCCTTGGCAGCAAATTATGGATTGTTTAGAAGACCAGACTAAATTAAAAATGTCAAGAACTGTCTCTGTTGAACCTCTCCTAACCGCAACACCTTTCAATGGAGTATGTGCTATTACTGTATCGTTAACAGGAGGAAGACGAGGATGGGGTTCAGGGGTTCTCATCAACAGAACAACAGTCATAACCAACCAGCATGTGCCTGGGGACGATTATCGTGGAGTAACTGTTTGGTTTGACAAAACTCATCACATTGAAGCATTTGTAGGACAAGCTCCTCTTCCTGGAATCGATTTGGTGTTTTTGACACTGAAGACTCCTGCTCCACCAATTTTTGCTCCTGCACGACTCAGCACAACCCCTGCGTATCGTGGTCAGAAAGTGGAGTCTTATGGGTTTGGTCTCATGTATCCCACTGCTCCATTGAGACCCATTCAACCATTATTCTCCCGTGGGCATATTTCTTCAATTGTAAAGATGTCTCTGGAAGGGAACCACAGCGACGACAATGCTATGCTATGCAGCACTGCCCATTGCTGGAATGGTTCTTCTGGTGGGGGTGTTTTTGATTCCAAAACTGGAGACCTGGTGGGAATCATGGCCAGCAACGGAAAGGTGGACAGTGGAGTGATTGTTCCAGAAATGGCGTTTGTTATTCCTGTGTGTGGCGTCATTGATAAAGCTTTGGAGCTGAATCGACGTGGAAAAATGGGCTCAGTAGGTACGAGAGTCCAGGACTTGTGGGCTCTTAGAGAGACTCATGAGAGTCTTTTCAACCCAGATTCGAAGTTGTAGCCGAAAAATTCGTCATGATAATAGATAATGTAGATGAATCCATGAGTTTTATGTGGTAACAAGATTGTTGGCTGTAATTCCGAATGCGCAAATATTCCTATACGTCATAGATAGCCATTACTATTGTCTGATTCTCAACAAAGGTTTATCTCAATGTTGACCGTTTTTTTCTCATTATCACCTAAGTTGTCGTTATTTTATTGTTGGTGTTGCACAAATATTTGTCAAATCAACCATCACAGCAAATCCCCACCAGAAGAAAGTGCATTGGCATTTTAATTCCCACAGCACTCAATCTCTCAGAAGTCCTCACTCCTTTTGGTACTTCCATTACCCAAACAGTTATTTGCCCTTAGTTACAGTTATAGTTTGTTTGTTTTCTTGGACTTTTCGTAATCTTACACCAGCAATTCTTGAAATTCCTAAATAGTACCTTATTTTTCATAATAATAGTCTAAACTCCTCTGCGCCTGTAAATTACCTATGACTCATGCAGAAATGTGGGGTTGCAAAATATAATAGAAAAACAAACACAAAAACATTTATTGAAAATAAACCCATTCCGTTTTAAGAGAACTAAATTTATGATTTTGAGGATGGGCCCTTCCTTTACACTCCAATGACTACAAGCACGTGACATTTCGTATTCAGATCGGATGCATATCGGATATGCATACCACAAGCGTGGAGTTAATCCCAATCAATCTGATTCATTCTTGTCCCCACTCTATGTTAAGAAGAATCACCAAAACACAAAACCGATTATTCTCATCCATGGCCCTCCAACCCCTTCCCAAACCCGCCCGATTTGCACAGACCCCCAAGGACGTGTGGTCTCTGATCAATGAAGCCGCTGCTGCTTCGGAAGAGTCATCTGGTAAGAAAGTAGTGAATCTGGGCCAGGGTTTTTTTTCATACTCTCCACCTCAGTTTGCCATTGATGCTGCCAAGAACGCTCTGGATGTAGCTGCTCTCAATCAGTATTCCCCGACAAGAGGTCGGCCATCTCTTTTGAAGGCAGTTTCAGATGCTTACTCTCCTTACTTTGGCCGAACTCTTGATCCTGCTTCTGAAATTGTGATCACTTCTGGTGCAAACGAGGGTATGTATTCAGCTTTTACTGCATTCCTGAACCCCGGAGATGAGGTGATTGTGTTTGAGCCCTTCTTCGATCAGTACATTTCTAATATCGAACTCCCTGGTGGAAAAGTTGTTTATGTGCCATTACATCCACCTAAGGACACTTCCAAAACCACCTCGGCTGGCGATTGGGCTGTGGATATCAAGGAGCTTGAGGCTGCTATCACCTCCAAGACTAAGATGATTGTTATCAACAGTCCACAGAACCCTACTGGTAAGATCTTCAGCAAAGAAGAACTTTCACAGATTGGTGAGCTTGCGGTCAAACATAATATCATTGTTCTATCTGATGAGGTTTATGATCGTCTTTACTTTGAGCCTTTCACCCGAATTGCTACACTTAATGAAGCCCTAGCGCGTCTCACTCTGACTGTCGGTTCTGCAGGTAAGATTTTCGCTGCTACTGGCTGGAGAGTTGGCTGGCTCATTGGTCACCCTGAACTCATCAAATACGTTGCAGCAGCTCATACCCGAATCTGTTTTTGTGTCAACTCTCCTCTTCAGGAAGCCTCTGCACAGGCCTTGACCCAGGCTCAGACAAACTCGTACTATGAGGACACAATTGCTAGCATCAAGAGAAAGCACGAGCTGCTTGCATCCGTGTTCGACGAGCTGGGACTTCCTTACTCAAAACCCCAAGGAGGTTTCTTTGTACTTGTTAACTTCTCCAAGGTCAAGATCCCTGAGGATTATGAATTCCCTGCTGAACTTGATGGACGAGCTAAAGACTTCCGAACCGCCTACTGGCTCATTCGGGAAATCGGAGTGGTTGCTATTCCCCCTACAGAGTTTTTCATTCCCGAGCATGCTCATCTGGCTGAGGATTATCTTCGATTTGCTGTCTGCAAGGATGATGAGTTGTTGGAGGATGCAGTACAACGGCTCAAGGGACTCAAGAAGTACATTCAATAGAAATAGAAATAGATTGCAGTTTGCGCAACTTTGAACATTACGAAGAATTGTAACTCAACAGAAATAGATTTTAGGTAAGTGTGCTTCGGAATTTTTCCACTGGGCCGTTGTTCGAAGTCGCTCATTGTATCTCGAATAATGGTAGTGAATAATGATGTTCTATTTTGAAGCACTTACTAAGGCTAAGCAATATATTTCCAGAAATTCAAGGCTTGCTCTACAGCAATTGAAAGATGACCAGGGCAGCATATACCATATCGAGGTTCAGGATATTTCTCTTACTACCTGATTATTTATTGAAGTCAGATTATACAACAAAATTCGTGAATTACTACAAGCTGCACATCATAATAAAAACAGTAGTGGATTATCGTATAAATAGTTGTCAGAGATCTAAATTATAAAAGAGAATGGTATCAGAGGGCTAAGTTAGAAAGATGAAAAAAGGATACAAAGTATCATCGATGAAAGATCAGACATCCAAGAAAGGTCATACAACGGTCACTGGCATACTAGATGGGTTCTATACGTATGCTACCGAGGAAACTGCGAGCGTTTAAGTGAAAATTTCATCAGAAAAAAGTTGATAGTTTCGAGTACTCACGTATCACATTGTATCAGATTGTTGCGTCATGCTTTATCATGGTTGATGACTTCCAAAAGCTTAGGTTAGTAAATCGTCAAATGACATTTAAAAAAACTTCGGTGCCTCAGACAAAAATTAATACTGGCAAGTATAAGCCTTCTTCCGTGCAAGCACGGCTCCCGGCGCCTTGTTCCTTGTCGTCTTAGTCGAATCGGATATGGAAAGAAGTAAAGGTTGTATCATCATCAGCGATGACAAAGACGAGAGCACTCACAATTTGAAGTGATGTAATATTGGGGTATCCTAGGGTCTATATATACTTTGAGATTGAACCTTGTGGAATTTTCTTTCCCAAGGTAGGGTAATTGAAACTTTGTTTTGTGGGTCTGCGTAAATTTCAGCACCTAGGGTAATCTGTAGGCTTGTTTGTGATTGGCTGCTTGTATGGTCAGTAACATTATGATACAGGCAAGTATAATATGGTGGAAATTGATGGAAGAATTAGAGCCTTGAAGGATTTTAATTTATAGGAATAATGTGAAGTTTCAAAGATAGTGATAATTCGTAATATAAAAATCTCAAAGTAGATTTGGCTTTGACGCTTAGTATTATACCAAACCCAGTCAAGAGAGAGAGAGAGATAACAATCAGTATTGTATGGCATTAGCGTTCTTGGATTACCTTCGTTTATGTCAACCACTTTGTGTATTCAGGAAAAGTCATTGATGCCCTGAGTCTTCTCCAGTGCATAATCTAGAACCTTCCAAAAATCAACTTCGAGATGATACACAGTAACCTAAATATAATGGTTCCCAGAAGAATACCATGATAACAGACACATCATCTAAGCGGGGTGAGAAATAATATCCGTTAATCTGAGACATTGATCTTATTTCAACATCTGTTGAGATAACCTTCTTCCTTCTGATAAAATCTGTCACTGATAGTTGAGAACATCAATTTGTAAAGTTGCTACTTATGCATCAACAAGTACACTTGAAGAACACAATTCAAATAATACGACGATTAGTGGAAACTGTAGAAATTTGATAGTCATGCCACAGTATTTGAGACAAAAACAAACAAATACGTAAAACCAAAACGTCACTTGTGGTATCTCTCAGTAACGTATCCTTAATCCAATCCTCATCGACAGGTCTCAAACAAAATATAAATGTATGAGTCCCCATGTCCTCTCTACCCTATAAGAAGACTGTAAATCTCTCTATCTCTTTTTTCAACATCGTATCTGTATGCTGGCGCTTAAATGACGCACGTCCCATCGATCGTCTCCACACGTGTTCTTAACGGTTGGCCAGAAGACACCTTCTTAGAGGAGACACTCGGGAGAAACAGACACCGGATTGGGATGCATTAACAGGCCATACAGGCGGCTTTGATCGTATTCAGCTACTTATTGATTTGTGAAAAGTCTTCTGAATGTACGACTTGCTTAAAAAAAGAATCTCGGTAGTCCTCCCATCATTACTTGGCATGTGTCGATCTTAGTGGCGACTCAACTTCAACTGAGACGGAGAACAAAGACCTTCATTAAACAAACTAAATGTTGAATTATTATGATAAATGTTGGGTTAAGCCAAATTGAATAATCATTTATCGAATAAGCCAAGAGTTGTTTACAGAATCGTATTTCTATCAAACTCCTCAACCACTTGGAAACCCCTCAAACGCCTCATTAGTCCCCTCTCAGATCCTTAAACTCAAAATTGTTTAAACTCTACCGAAAAATAATATATGGGAACATCAGCTCGGCGTACATAGACTTACATATGGGCACATAGGAGCTGATACTTGGAAAAAAATCTAAGAGGACATACGTTTGTGTTCCTCACACATGCCATTCATCTCCATCTGATCATGAAATTCGCCAAAAAGCTACAACAGACGCTGGAAGAGGAGGACATCCCCCAAGAATGGAGAACAGCTGCCATCCAGTACAAGGCGTTGAAAAAATGCATCACTAAAGTCGTCAACGAGTTGGAGGAGTATGGTTTGGAGAAGGAAACCCTGGAAATGCTTTTGCAGTACCACAAGGCTCGGCAAGATAAGGATAAGCTGCATGAGGAGACCATGGAGGTCGAGCAGTCAGGAGATCCAGCAATTGTTTATTCGTTTGAGGGAAACCTGCGTGAATTTGTGCCTACCATTACAATCACTCTGGACAAAGATCGGAACATTCCCATGGCTGCTAAATTATCTTCATCGACCAGAAAGAAGCTCAATCGGATCTTGCATTCTCAGAAATCAATTCAAGTTGTGGACCGTTCAAAGTCAGATATTAAGCATGTGGATTCAGATGAAGAGGAACTGGAGGATACTGTAGATTTAGAGACAGGCTTAGATATGGATGAGGCTCGTTTGGATGACCCGAAACCTAAAAAAACGACTGACAAACGACGGTCTGCCCAGAATATCTCGGATTATTTGAAAAGCCGTAAATCAGATTTGCGCAGGACTGAAGAACATTTGGAAGATCCTGAATTTCGCCCTCTTATTCGGGTTAATTCAGCCGACTCAGACTTATCGAATTATTCGAATTATTCGAACTATTCTCAAAATTCATTGATCTGGAATGGAGACATGACTGAGATGTACGAAAGTGACGATGGACTTTCAACAAGGCCAAGTTATGCAAGCAGTGTGTTTTCTCAGGCCGATTCGATAGGGTCGAAGGGGGGCTCAAGAGCTGGATCAGTATACAATTTCGATCGTTCCACTCGACCTACGTCCATAAGGAATTTCGATGACGAGAAAATCATTTTGCATCCAGACAGGTATCCTCGGAGGGCTAATTCAGACGTCAGTGCAAACCCTCCTAAAGGTCACACAACTGGCTCGGTCAATGGTTTAACAAATGGTTTAGCTACAGTTTCTGACACTAATGGTTCAGTTACGGACAGTCCAGCAAATAGCACAGTTTCAGGAGTTCTGGCTGAAGTCAAAATTGAAACTGAGGGAAATGAAGAAACTGAGGAGAGAGAATCTGCTCACCCTATATCTCCTCGGCTAATGTACACTGAAGACGGCCCAAAAATGGTGATACAACTTCAGTCAGACTCCGAATTTTTCCGTATGCTGATGAAAGAGTTGCAGGATCTTGACGACCTCAAAAAGTCGCTCCAAAAGACCTTTGAGGCAGAAGTGATGGACCTAGCCAAAGAAATCGAAACTGTCGCGTCCCCGTCAGCCAAAAAATCAGACATGTATAGATGGAGAGAGATCTTTCAGCTATATATAGACGCAGGTATATTTTTCTCGGACCATGAAGTGATGGCAGGACCCACAAACTCAGTTCAAGCTAAAGAACGTCTTAAGTGGTTCTGGGACCAACTTCAGCTGCATCATCTGGATACAGGATTCAAGAACAAACGCTCCACACAAGCATTTGTTACATTTTGGAACCTCAACTCTGAGCTGGTCAAGAACCATGTCTATCAGGAGCTCAACCAAACTGCAATCACTAAAATCCTCAAAAAGTTTGATAAACAAACTGCTCTTACTTCACGGCAATCTTTCCCTTCTTTTATTGCAGCGGGTCCCAATGGAACTGCTTCTCTGGCTAAAACTATGATGTTTCTAATGTCAGAACGACTACTCTCGATCGTACCTCAAATTGATGACTATTTATGCCCCATTTGTTCTTCCATCGCAGTCAAGCCTATCAGATTATCCTGCAACCATGTCTTTTGTGTAAGGTGTCTAGTCAAGCTGCAAAGAAAGGGCGAAGACAGATGTCCTCTTTGTCGAGAGCAAAACGTTTTAGAGGCTGACGAATCCAACCTGGATGAAGAGCATCTCAAGTACCTGAAATTATACTTCCCCAGAGAGGCAAAAGCCAAGCAGTTGGAAAACGAAAGAGAAATTACCGCCGAGCAATTCCAAGCATTGAATAACGCCAAATGTGTCATCATGTAACATCATTGTACTAACATTTTAATTAATATGAATCATTATTCTATCTCAACAAAAGTGAATGTATTAGTTAAGCAGAGGTGGATTTTAGCTGCGATACATGGCTTGGGTATCTAATGATTACTACTGAGATAAAACTATAGCTTCTGATTGAGCACCGCCCATTTTGCTAAATTTTTATTATTTTTTTATTTTTTTTATTTTATTTACAAGCAGCTTTTTGGCTTAAATACGCATTATTTTGCAACATACAAAGAAAAAACAATGTAAAAATATGTTGTCCAAAAAGATTGCTTTATCGAAAGTCACTTGGAACCCCCACGAGCACAAGCGTTGACTTTATGAAACTGCTGGGAGCTCAGCAATCTTCAGGAAGGTTCACTTTTATGTAGAACCCTTTTCTTTCTTTGTATTTCTCGTACTAAATGATCGTCATAGTTTATCCACTTAATTTTATGTACCCTCTCAATATACATACTCCACCAAGATGGTGAGCACAATACGTTGATAAATCCGGTTTATGCGTTTTTTTTTGGTCTCCACCTGAAGTGATTCTGCTGGTAGAACAATGAAAAGATAAAAGAAAATGAATAAATAAACGAATAAATAAACACAATTGAGCTAAGATTGTAGTCATATCACTTTTGCACAATATCCCGAACCAAACTTACAAGCTGCTGTACTTTGTCTTTGTCTCCAGCTAGATCGACTCGGGTACCAGAAATCATTCCAGAGTTTACCACCGAGGTTTTGGTGGAGATGCCAAACCCGTCTGAAAGACGTTGAAGCTCGTCGTGGAGAATCTGCGTCTTTTTGTTCAGATATGGTATTACAATCTCTGTTTGGTAAACTTCTTCAAGTGGCAGTTGCAACATTTCAGTTTCACTTTCTCCACCACTGTAGTCTGCACCATAATCTTGGTAGTCATAGTAGCAACTTAATGATGGCTCGGTCCAAATTCCCCCATAATCGACATTCGGAATAATTGGCTGGAATGGGTACTGTGTGTCAAGATTGTCACACTCTTGACGGTTCACATAGGATAGTTTGGCAAAAGTATCAAGATTGGGTTCAACTGACCATTGATTAACTAAACTTTCAATAGTCACAGGGATGGACACCACAACTTCGTTTGAGCCTGGTAGGGTAATAGCGCCAATTTCTACTTTGGGACGAAGTACACAGCATGCAGCTGCTCTTTGTTTTCGTTCTTCGCTGCAGAGATGTTGAATCAGGATTTGAATCACTGAAACTCTAGATCGAATACAGATGAACCGGATAATCCGAGAGAGATGAGTCAATGGGCCCTTAAGGCTTACAACCGATTCCATTGTCCCCGGTTCGCATGGATTTAAAGTAATGCAGGTCAATTCAAGATCCTCAACTGGTTTGGGATCTGCAAGAATATCTTCGCCAAGGAACATAAACTCTTGCCGTGGAATAGCAAATACTGATTGGCATCTGTATGCTTGATTGTTTATTAACGCATTCGAAAGTGCATCATGTGGGTGGGTGGCTCCATACAGGTCGTGTTGATTGATCGAAACTAAACACACAGGGAATGTTGTCGGTCCAGACAAGTCAACATAACCATCAAGGGGAACACAAAACTTGGAGATTCGACGAGTTGTTTCCTCACTTAACAACAGCCTAATAGACACAACCTGATCGGATGTGTATCCGTCTAAAAGCTGGTCAATAGCAGCTCCACCCGAATCTGGTTGATACTCGTCCTGTAGAAATTGAAACGCGTCAAATGAATCTTCTATCTCGTCACTTTTTGTAGTATTTTGAGACGATTTCCTATTTAGAACCTCTTCCGAAACTTCTTGGAGAGGCATCAAGGATTGAGGCATGGTGTAAGGTTGGGCTGGTCCATCTCCAAACACAGGAAAAGAGGCGACGCTCCAAGATTGAGCTATTTCTAAAGTGTCGAAGTTGTGGAAGTAATCGAGTTGAGGCGAATTGACGTAGCCTTCTGATTTTGTATCTTCTGTTTCATTTGTGTCCACAGTTGTGTCAGTTGTGGCTGCAGATGGATCAACTGTGGCTGTCACTGGCAGTGTGTCTGCTTTTCTGTCCACAGTCGTGTCTATATTAGCGCATTCCGTTGTAACTTGATATGTAGCTGGATTACACGCATTTTCAGTCTTTTGGGGCTCGGGATTTTCCTGAGGCAGAGGCTTGAGGTCGATTAATGATGACTTTCTGCTTTTTGTGGCTCTGGTGCGTTTGCTTGAAACTCTCGGCATTGTGGTGGAGGGAAAAGAAAGAAGCAGATAGCATTTTAAATCTCTACACTGAGATGCTGTTTTTGTGGCACACAACTTGTCACATCACCATTGAAATATACTCTGTACTCTGTAAAAATGCCAAGACTTTATCATGCAGGTGTCTGCATAGAGGAAGACCCTTTAGATAAGGTTTGTGGGGAACATAATGTGATGCAAGCAAAGATAACAGAGGGTGGATAAACGGTGGTGGCTAGGAGAAACCATATATAGTATTTTCGTGAAAATTCGGCATTAGCTCCGGTTTTTAATGTGGCATTTTATGTTCCAGTTCTTTCCACTATTTAGTTCATTTCTTCGTTTCGGATAATTAATGACGCTGCCTGCATTGCAAAGTCGCACAATTCACTGGCATGATTCAGCACAATTCAGCAACACTCAGGCTTTGATTTTAAGACAATCAGCGGACTTTCAAAACCCTGTCCTGTCCATCCACCTCGCTCACATTACCGCCCACCCACCCGCTTTTTTGTCTTATCCAACGGGTTAAACCTCATTACCTTATTTGGATTACCCCACCCTAACACTCCTCACGGTATAAGCATGATAAACTCAGACCAGATGTGTACCGAGGCAGGCCACAAAGGTATATAAGCGACAGGTTCCCCTCTCAATTCGTCACACACACAGCAATGGAAGAATCAAAGTACCTCCCAAGCCCCCTCGAACGATACAAGTTTTGGGACGAGCAATTCACTGCCGCCCAGGACATGCTTCCTCATGGAAGTTGGGACGCACACATTTTTGGCAGAAGCAAAGCCATTCGAGCGTTTGACGACAGAAAGGGTTACACAGAAGTGGACTTTGAGTTCACTGTCACCGACGACGTTCTCAATGGACTTGGAGTCATGCATGGAGGAGCAGTGGCTTCGTTGATGGATAATGCCACTACCATGTCCAATTTCATCGATTCGCGTATCTGGCGAACCATCCCAATTTTCTACGAAGCCACTGAAGATGAGCCTGAAGAGGGTATGGTTCTCAAGGCCTTGACCCAGGATCAAAGGGATGAAGTCTTTGGCCACCTTCTCATGCATGTAGGTGACTGGTGTGGTGTTTCTAGAACTCTTAACACAACTTATATCCAGGCACTTGTGGTTGGTGAGACGTATATCATCAAGTGCAGCACTCCTTCTCGGGGTATGCGACTTCATCATCATCTGGGACAAATATTCGACAAGCAAGGACGACTTTGTGTTTCTGTAGAACACGGTAAAGTCCATCATGGAGCGGCGGTGCTTGCTTTCCAGAGACCCAGAATTATTAAGCTGTAAAGCAGTTTATCATAGCGCAATATTCACATATTCACAATGTATTAATTATCAGAGTCAAGACTTAGCATAGGTGTGAATGTGAGAGAATATGAGAATCTTAATCGTTAGTTGAAATACAAATTCACTCCAATATGGGATGTCATTTGTTGTTGCAACACTGCATCCTCTGGTCAGAAACATTTATAGTAGGCCCCAAGTGCCCCATTGAAAAAGATTAAATCCCATCTGATTAGTCATTGTCAGGCTCAAGAGTGTCCATTATTGTAGAAAACGACCATCTGAGAATCCTGGGACCTGTTTTTCGTTTTGGTTTTTGGTTTTTTGGTAGTCAGCAATTATGAGGATCTAGCCAAGCTTTACATCACTTTATCGAAATCTTGGTATGAACCCGTGTTATGTTTTTCTTGATTTTCTTCTTACAGTAATCAGTAGCCGAAGGCATCTTGGTTTTACTACTTTATTCTTCATGGGACTGGTAAAATTTCGACTTTCACAAGTTCACAATATGTTAAAGGAGTTGATAAACTACGGACTAGAGAATTTCCTAGATTCAAAAAAAAACACTAACAGTTATTAATATTCAAATCAACTACTTGAAGGACTTCCCAAATACCAAATTATTGGCCAACAAATCGACGGTGTCTTTTTCAAGATGAACAACAGCTGGAGTAGCTTTCTTGACCAACAACGAAGCTAAATCAAAAGGAGAGGTGCCTGTATTCAGACTCATCCAATAAGCCAGAATACCAGATACATGAGGAGTAGCCATAGAAGTGCCAGTTAGAACCGCCAAGCCTGTGTCTGACTGGTATGATAAGGATACGATATCTACACCTGGAGCAAAAACACTAACGCATTTTCCCCAGTTAGAAAAATCAGCAATGGTGTCGTCTATATCTGTTGCTCCTACTGTCAAAAACCCGTTTAGTCTCACAGCATTGTTTGCAGGTCCAATATTGCAGGCGTCTCCAGCCACGTTTCCTGCTGCGGCCACAAAAGGCAGTCCAGCAGCAACAGCTTTTGCTACAACAGCATCTCGAGCTTCGGAAACAATCCCAGAACCTGAATAGTTAATAATGGCTCTTTGTCCTGGGTTCTTAAGATGATGTTCGATGGCCCACGAAACACCAGACAGA
The DNA here is from genome assembly GCA_900519005.1 of Yarrowia phangngaensis. Classification (NCBI taxonomy): domain Eukaryota; kingdom Fungi; phylum Ascomycota; class Dipodascomycetes; order Dipodascales; genus Yarrowia; species Yarrowia phangngaensis. The sequence continues at coordinate 1,885,871 of ULGR01000003.1, forward strand.
AAACCTGTCAAAGACCCGTTTCTGTGTTTATCAAATATTTTGATTGAAATCAACCGTGCTCTTTTAGCAACTCCATAATCATAAGCAGCAATAGTTCCAGCTACATGGGTTCCATGTCCGTTTTCGTCAGTATCAATATCGTCAATAAAATTGGCTCCATGGATTGCACGACCTCCAAACTGTCGGTGAGTAGTTCTTATACCCGTATCAATCACATAAACAACAGGAGGAGGAATATTGGTATTTGGTTTTTTGAAAAAATAAGATCCTTCGGTAGTAGTTCCTAGAGGATTTTTTCGTTGTGAAATTCGAGCCAAACCCCACGTAGATTTCTTTTTCTCAATCACATCAGCCGATATCGACTCAACCGCATCTTTTTCAACAACAGAAACCCCATCGCACACTTTGATGTTTTTTATAGTGTCAGCTGTAAACTTTCCATAATAACCATAAAATGAAGATCCAAACGAATAAGTGCCTTCAATACCCTGAATAGGAACGCTGTTGGAAATCATCACGTCAATTTCGTTAAGATGTGTTTTCAGATTTCCTTTAAGCAACACAATGTATCGGTCTTTGATGGAGTTGGCAAAATTGTCATTGTCCCTTTTCGTTAGACGAAGCCTGTTTTGATGTTCCTTGAGAACTTGTTCTACGCTTTTTAGAGCTGACCCCAAGGTCAGAACGAAGCTGATTATAATGATTGCTCTCATGTTGGTTGAAGAAAGAAACAGGTTGTCTCAGGGCAGAAAAAAGCTAGCAATGATATATTCAGCAGTCCAAGACAGGTCTTTGTAGTGGCCAAAAGAAGGAATTACTTTTTTGGGAAATCTCAGTTATTCCTGTCATTTGTAACTGGTTAGGAAGTTGTAGCTACTTCATGATGTATAACAGGGGTAATTATGAGGTAGAATAGTGAAAATATCGGCATCTCACAATAATTTATAAATGTGAGACAGTAGGATTTCTCGTATGAGCGATGCATTCTGTTAGTCAAGATATTGTATAGACTGTATCATTGGCATGGTATAGATGCTTTATGCTCACCATCCTTGCATTTAGTATTTCCATTTCTCAAGCTGGAAGCCCTTAGAACAGCTAATATTAGTCATGATGACACCTTTCATTCTCTGCGGTCAATGGGAAAAGTTGGGAACTTATAAATCCTGGTGATTCAGCTATCTATTTTTTTTTATGTGTTTTCAGACTAACCATAAACTATTTGTTAACCCTGATGTTACCAGTGCCCAAACCCAACTGAGTGGAAAGATCTTGTAAAATACTCAATATAATGTTGCAATTATTTCCTCTGTTTTATTGCATTTATAGCAAATTTCAGTCAATGAGTCAACTTCACTATCTTCATTACTTTTCTATTTTTTCTCGAATTATCTCGAAATATCTTAAATTTCCAGAATAATCCATAATAATCTTAATTTCACTTACTTAAGCTACTACAACAAGTCAGGCCCACCCAGTAACATGTCTGATGATGAAAGGTTCTTTGAACTGGAAAAGGACAAACGGGTCACTGTACGCGAATTCAAGGGCAAGGTCCTGGTAGATGTCCGGGCTTTTTACGACAAAGATGGCCAAAAATTGCCCACTAAAAAGGGAATCTCTCTAACCAGCTCGCAATGGGATAAACTTGTGTCCAAAATTGACGACATCAAGGCAGCAATCAAGGAATTAGAAGAGAAGATTGACACAAAAAACGGGGGTAACAAACGTAAGGCAGAAGAGGGTGCCGGTGACGATGACGACTCTCGGAAGAAGGTAAAGGATGAAGAGTAACTGATGAGAGTGAGCATGCCCAGTTATCGTTTGACGGAATACGCAAAAAGGAATTATAAGTTATTCTTTGCCATTTGTGGATGGTGGAATTCTACATTGTAAACGTCATATAAGTTCTGTGTCTAGGTGATATACAGCATGCTGTCTTGGTAATGTTTAGTTCAATGTGGTGTGAGATCTATCTTTGAGGCGCTGCTTATGAAATATGATAGATATATTTCTGCTACCAATAACAATCATTCAATCTGTTGAATTCACATAACGAGTCTCTTATTCCTGTTGTGCAATTACTGCTTATTCCAACTATTATGTGAAGCACTTTTATAAATAGTGGAAAGCCTATCATTGAGGATGGAATGTGCTAATGGTCATACAAAATAAATTTGTAAGTTCTATTCTCGGTTCATTGTCTATGTCTATCTATATCTAGTGGCTAAGCAACTCATAGAGTTTACCCAGATTGTCAGTGTAGTATTTGGGCTTGGCAACGGCGTTATCACACTTGATACTCTCCTCAGTGTCAACTCCGCTGAGCACAAATAAAGTGCCAAGGCCACCTTCAACTCCGAATCTCATATCAGTATTAAGTCTATCCCCGACCATGCATGCCTTGGAAGGGTCAAATTCAAATTTAGCCTTGATGCAATCCATCATGGCGGCTGAGGGTTTGCCAAGAGCCACAGGTTTTCGTCCTGAAGAGGTTTCGAGAGTGCTGACAATTGTTCCTGCCCCGGGTAATAGTTTGCCGTGTGAGGGGTAAGTGGAATCTATATTTGTGGCCAGAAACAGTGTTTCAGGGTCCTGCAACTGCAAAAGAGCGTTGGCGATCTTAAAATAATTGATATGAAAGTCTAGACCACAAAGCACTGCTCCAATGGACTTATCACGTGAAATAGAAGCCATGGCTTCATCATCGGCTACTCGATTATAGGTGGGATCGGTAGCTCCAGCCCACGGGATGCCCGCTTCGGTCAATTCTTCCTCCAGTCCTGTTTCTCCAACCACAAGCACCTTTTTATCTTGAGGGAACTTTACGACCTTCTGAAGGTAAATTGCAGCCGAATAAGCTGAGCCGAAAATCTCTTCCTTGTTCACAGTAATTCCAAACTTATCAAACTTCTTGGTGTACTGTTGTCTTGACTTTGTGGAGTTATTGGTGACAAAAATCAGCCGCTTACCCTGGTCTCGAAGAAGTTGGAGAGTCTCAGGAACATGGGGAAGAAGATGGTTTCCCTGCCACAAAACGCCATCACAATCAAAGAGGAAGTCGTCGTATTGGTCCAGAAATTCCTGGGCTTGTTCTTTTGTGGTGATTTTGGACATGCTGATCAAGATGGCAGTGACTGGTGCTGTTAGATCTTGAGATGATCTTGAGATGACACATTATGCATGAACTTAATGTAGTTCGGAACTTTGCGTGATAAGAGATTGCGTTAGATTAAAATACTATAAAAATCTAAAAATAACGAAAAAGAAAAACAAATTAAAGATATCTAATTTACCAGGTTTCTATTGAAATCATCTAGATTCCACACCCACCCTAATAGTTGTGAATCAACCATAGTGTACAACAGCCGATTCCTGGCAATGTTGAAGTTTTAGGGCGCACTGGGAACACATAAAGGCGATTGATATATGTTCAAAGGAAGTTCCATTCTACATACTTCACTACGGAATTGGAATCATTGTTTTTGATTTGATTTTCATGTGATATTGCAGTAGTTTTCCATGCCACCAACTAAGGTCAACTAAGGATGGTTAATCAAAATCTTATGTAATCTGGAATGAGAAATTTTAATCACCTTCAACCTTGGTCAGATCTAATCTTGTGGGTTTTTCATTAACCGAAAATTGAGACTTCGTTGTTTATAGATCAAATCGATAGATTTAGTTGAACAGTGAAACTGCCGTAACTAAATAAATCCTCAGCTTGGGTCATTCTACTTCCGTTTGACGTTTAATTGAATAGTAACGCCCAACAAAATTTAAAACACTTCAACAAAGTTCACCAAGACTGTCTTGATAGTGTAAAGTCTTTCTCAAAAATACAGCTTATAGCAGATCTATTGTTCCACTTTCCTCACTTTTTCCCCTTGTTCCGTAAACCAATACTCACAGGGACTTGCACTACGATGCCCTGAGATATGTGATATTGAACAACAACCGAAACCAAATTGCCCTAACCCTCAATATTACCTTGCCTAGCTTGTTACTGTGCAACTTTAATCCCCATGTTAAAACGACACTTGCTTATGTTTACAATCCAAATTATTGGCGTTAAGCCATCAATTCTTTTGGAAATGAATTTACTGCCGCTCTGAAATATCGCTACCAAGAAATCTTACGCACTTTTCATCCAGTTACACAATATTAGTGTCACGTCATGAAAACTCTAACTTGATTAATGTTCTTCTCTGAGGTTAGGGCTCACGTGACGCCAAAACTCCCAAACACCTTAACCCTGATTGGCTACGGCCACGCTCAAAATATTGGCATCACCAGCTTGACCGGATAGTCCGATCTTGTTACAGACTTTGCATATTTATTCGACAAAATGCCTTCAGTTGGCCAAGATCTGCCCCCTGTTGGAGGATACGAACCTGTTCAGTGGAGAGTAAGTATGGCTAGAGGGAGAAGGGAAAGGGAGTGTCAATCAAAGAGTGGAGAAAGTAGGAAAGGAGACGAAGAAGAAAAGGAAGAAAGAGATGGGAAAGCGAGGAAATTGAGCATGAGGGGATAGAATGGAGGCCTTGAGGATGAGGGTTTAGGGAGCTTGAGAGTTGCCGTGCGACTTTTGAATAATCTGAGAGCAACTTCAAGGTCAACAGAATGAACTTCAGTAAGTTGACCTTGAGAACAAAGTACTTCTGAATGGGCTTCTGAGTGACTTATGAATATAAGACTTCAAAGTATATTCAATACGACCTCCACGCTTAACCCCAGAGTACTTTAGAGTGGCTTGAAAGGAGACTCTAGAGTGACTTCTGATCATCATGTGCAGACAGAATTTGACCTTCAGTAATGTGAGGTTCAGGCTTCTGGGGCTTCGTGACTTCTGGGTGAGCTTACATTAAGCTACTTCAAAATGTTGAACGATCATCAAGCTCTTCAAGCACAAGTGGTTAATACTTGGCTTACACAACAAGAGTGTCATATGGTACTCGTGAAGTGTGACATTTTTTAGTGAAGCTCAAGCCGTCTGTTGCATTGAAGCTGAGCTTTGAGTCCTTTGTACATCACAGTGACAAATACCTGTCTACTCTCCATAACCACCTCTCTTCATCACCCTTTCTTTCTCTTCACCCTTTTTATAATTTACGTCGTTATAGTCCTAGAACTAACCCAGCGAAACCTCCCATCACGAGGATTCCGACCACTGGTGTACCTGGCTGCGCTTTGCGGCATTTGCGGCTACGGATTCTACAGAGCCCTGGGAGGCGTGCGAGAGCGAAGAGAGCTCAAGCGAGAAAAGCTGTGGGCCCGAATTTATCTGATGCCTCTGCTCCAGGCCGAGGAGGACCGACAGACTGTTCGACGATCTCTTGCTCAGCTGGAGCGAGAGAAGGAGATCATGCAAGGCACTGGCTTTGACGTGGAGAAGTCTGTCTACAACGACGGCAAGTTCCATGCTCCCACCCTTATGATCCCCCCCAAATAAGTATAACTGAATGTATGATAAAGTAGGACAGAGATGACGCTGCTATATCACAGACAAGTGTCATAGGTTTGTCATCACAGAGCCGTACGTAAGATTGTATTGAATCTTGGCAACTCTCTAGAATGGTGGGATAAGCAGATGTGAGATGTTCACATTACTTGAGGCATTCTTCAGAGAGTTGCCAATAATAGCTATAGATCTAAGTCCCATGTTTAACAGAGGTTTATAAATTCTGGACTGTCAGTGATCGACCATAGAATTGTTGGTATGAGAAACTGAAGACTTTAATGAAGTATCCTACATCTCAATGTACTTGAATTTTCTTGTAAACTATACTCCAATTTTTCATTCCATTACAACTATTTTATTTCCTGAAGTTCAGGCAGTTATTCTCAGAGTATATATATGTTGATCTTGAACTCATCTTAGCTGTTAGAGGCTGGAGATCCAGGTAATCCAATCTTTTATGTTATCATTTGGGGATCAGGGGATAGAATAGTTTAGCCTATTGTTTACAGAATTTGGTTAGAGCGCAGATTGCTCATCGAAGGTAAGACCAAACTGAAGATGAAGATGATAATACTCTACAACAAAGTGGCCAGTGTAAGAGAGAAAATTAAATGATTCTTTGAAATAATCAACCAGCCCATTGGTTGGAAAGGAGATACATGGTAAATAGAAACTCCTTACAACACCAATTGTTCAGTGGGCTCTAAGATATTCTGTGGTGCCCACTTTTTCTATAATTATATCTCACTTAGTCCGAAATAATGGCAAATTTAAGGAAAAATCTCATAGGATGCAATTAATGGAGTTCTACCGATTTAGCAATATCTCCTCGTAAATGATGAATCACCATGGGTCACCCTGAGCACTGTTGAGAATGACAAATAATAGTATTATGAAATCAATAGGTAAGCTAGACATCACCTTTCCAATAATTGAGAGCAAGCATCAAGTTTTGAACCAACAGATATTTATTTATTTATTTATTTATTTATTTATTTATTTATTTATTATAGAAGGGCCATTTCCTACTGGAGTTATCTCCTTAATATAAACTTCCGTCGTCATGCACACTATACATCTTGTATGCACAGTACAGACATGATGATGTTTTGACACACCACAATGATCTCCAGCGACTATGCGGTTCTGTGTGTGTTGATTGTTTCACGCCTTTTGTCAGCGCGATTCAGCATAATTCCCGATTGTGATGAGGTTTTTAATTACTGGGAGCCTTTGCACTTTCTGACACATGGGTTTGGAGCGCAGACATGGGAGTACTCTCCAGAGTACGCGATTCGTTCGTGGGCGTACTTGTGGCTTCATGGATTTGTAATTAAGGTGTGCGAGGTGATTGGATTCGGAAACCCAAAATTTGCTTTGTTCTATGGGTTAAGAATCGTGTTCTCTTTAGTTTGTGCTTTCAGTGATTTCACACTCTATAAATCGGCAAAAAAACTGAGTCAATCGATAGCTGTGATCTATGCGGTTATTTCAGCGTCCAGCACAGGAATGTTTCATGCTAGTGTCGCTTTTTTGCCTTCTACTTTTGCTATGAATTGCGTTTCCCTGGCAATGGCAAACTTCCTCAACACAAATGACAAAGTGTTTGTGACGAGCTATTGTAAAGGTTTCGTATTTGTGGCACTTGCTGGGCTTCTTGGATGGCCTTTTGCACTGGCTATTGGCATCCCCTTTGGTGTTTATTACTTGGCGAGATTTTCTTGTTCCAGCTTTTATGCTCTGATCAAGACTTTACTAGTGATTTCTGGGGTTGCAGCAATTATCCTGGCGATTGATTCTATATCCTACCGATCAGTCCAACTCGGAACTCTCAATATTGTGCTTTACAACGTCTTCGGAGGAGAAGGACAAGGTCCTGAGATTTTTGGAGTAGAGGACACAATGTATTACGTTTACAATCTTGTTCTTAACTTCAATCTGGCATATCCTCTTTCAATCATGGCCTTTGTGTCCCCAGCTCTTTTTTACCTCTTGCCGGCATCTTCTACTTCCCTAAAGGTCCGTCCAGTTCAACTTTTACTAGTGACAACTCCTCTGTTGTTATGGTCTGCAATTTTCTACTCCCAACCCCACAAAGAGGAACGGTTTTTTTATGTTGTCTACCCTCTTATTTCTCTTTCGGCTGCAATTTCTCTGGAATGGATTTCATCGTTCATCTATACCGTTGTGAAGAGTAAAGCCATCAAGGTGTTGACTATTATGGTCGCTCTGACAACTATTACCACAATTTCAACTCTTCGATCGATTTCTCTTGCGCAGAATTATTCAGCTCCTATCAATGTCCTCAAAACCCCACGACTGTACGAAGGCGACGGGAGCACATTTTGTCTTGGCAGAGAATGGTACAGGTATCCGTCGTCGTATTTTCTGGGTCCTCATCAACGTCTCCGTTTTGTTAAATCTGGTTTCAAGGGTCTTCTTCCTACAAGTTTTTATGAAGATGATGAAAATAACACAGTATGGTGGAATCTTCCAGGAACTTCCAAGATTCCTCAATATATGAATAATCTCAACCATGAGGCTCCAGAATTGTATGTGGATTCTTCACAATGCGATTACGTTGTTGATATTAATATTCCTGCTAATACTGAAGAGGGCGAAATTTCATACTTCACTTCTCCTGAATGGACAAAAGTGAAATGTCAAAAGTTTTTGGATTTTGATTCTAGGGGTTTGGGCAAACTTATTTGGTTGCCAAAGTGTCTGCACTCTGTGACGAAGACTGATCTGAAGTTTCATGATTATTGTTTGTTTGAGCGTGCTGCAAAGCATTAGCGGTATGTTCTATATAGGAGTACTCTCCATTTGTTTATATTTGTCAGTTGTGTAACCGTACTGTCATCGCTCACACTACACGCATCAGTAACTCTCTACCTATCTATCACTCAATAATTGGGGCTGGCCAGTTACTTGAAATGCAGCTCGCTCGTCAACTTATAAGCTCCAACAATTCATACGACAATTGTTGCCCACTAACTATCACTCCAATCCTATTGCTATCTCCTCACCATTTAACCCGCCAGTATATCCCACTCAGGTGTTGCTTTTGCCATTAACTCGCTACAATGATTCAGCACTTCTTCAAGCTCTTGAAACTCGTTCGTTCGTTCCTACTTCTCTAACAACTCAACCTCACCACATCTACTATAAAATGTATTAAACATGCAATGATTTTTTCTAACTTGTTTGGAAGTCACCTTGCAACTCGCCAAGATTGATTTCCTCATTCCAATGTTATCTTCTCACACCTTACTGCATAAATCTAACTCGTTCGATTGCGTTCGAGTTACAACTCAAATAGCTACACTCGCTCATTGTTGTCTTGTCTACATCTCACCAGTAACTCATTGTAACTCGTTCTAATTCTATTACGGTCTACTCACAACGTAGGTCGCTCCGCTCACTCGTTGTTCGTCTGCCTTCCATCTTCCAGCCTAGTTAATAGGCTTGGAAAGCATATGGGATCGTCCAGGACCAACACCCACCCACTGCACAGGGGTCTCGAGGAACTCCTCGATAAAAGTGATATACTTCTTGGCATTCTCTGGCAGATCGTCGTACTCTGTGATCTGAGTAGTATCACACTTCCAGCCGGGCAGAGTCTCGTAGATGCACTCTACCTGCTCAAGCACGTGCAGATCCTCAGGGAAAGACTCCAGCACCTTGCCGTTGTGCTTGTAGCCTACAGCAATCTTGAGCTCCTCCAGCTGGTCGAGAACATCCAACTTGGTGATGTTCAAGCTGGTGTAGCCGTTGATGTAGGAGGAGTACTTGAGGACAACCAAGTCGAGCCATCCACATCGTCGTCGTCTTCCAGTGGTGACACCAAACTCAGCTCCAACCTCCTGAAGATGCTCTCCGATCTCGTTGAGCTGCTCGGTGGGGAAAGGACCAGCGCCGACTCGGGTAGTGTAAGCCTTAACTACACCGTAGATGTTTCGCACAGCGGTAGGAGGAATTCCGAGACCGGTGCACACACCTCCAATACCGGTGTTGGAAGAGGTAACGTAAGGGAAGGTTCCAAAGTCCAAATCCAACATCAGCGCATTAGCTCCCTCGATAAGGATTCGCTTCTTCTCCTTAAGAGCCTTGTGCATGAAAGGAACGGCATCAACGACGAAGGGTCGAAGGTCATCAGCAAGCTGCTTGTATCGCTTGATCTCCTCCTCCACGTCATACTCGAAGTCGCCGTATCGCTTCTGTCGGGTTCCTACAAGTCGTCGGAGTCGAGACTCAAACTCCTCCCAAGCACCAGGCTCCTGGGAAACAAGGTGGTGCACTCGGATACCAGATCGAGAAGCCTTGGTAGAGTAAGTGGGGCCAATTCCCTTACCAGTGGTTCCAATGGCCTTCTTGGAAGAAGAAAGCTCCTGTTCCTTGAGTCCATCGGTCAGCTGGTGGAAATCAAACACCAAGTGGCATCGCGAAGACACGAACAGTCTGTCTCTGCAGAATAGGCCCTTATCCTCAATGGCCTTGAGCTCGGCAAAAAACGAAGGAACATGAACAACAACACCAGAACCAAGCAGGTTCTTACAGTTGGGGTTCACGAGTCCAGAAGGCAACATGTGGAAATCATACTTGATGTCTCCAACAACAATGGTATGGCCAGCATTGTTTCCACCCTGGCATCGGGCACATACATCAATCTGGTCACACAGGATGTCCACAAGTTTTCCTTTACCTTCGTCTCCCCATTGGGAGCCAAGAACAACGTCAGCCATGTTGAGTTTTTTTTTTGGTCGTGTTGTGAAGCAGTCAGCTTAGCCAAGTGCAATGGGCGACCCACCTCAACCTTATATACGGAGTGTGACTCTGAAAAAACTTTGCGTCATAAGAAGTTTAAATAAAGTTAGAGTTGTTGAGCATGAGAGCTAATGCTATTTCAGATCCATTGTGTTGTGTCAAGTGTGAGATGAGCAGTACGTTTTATTTAAAAAGGTACTTATTGGTAGAATAGTAGTGTGTTCAGTAGCAGTAATGCTGGGTGTTTGACATTGCCATGGACCGGGTTTTAGTGCTTACCTGTCTATCTCCTATCTTTTGGGTAGTGAAAGTCACCATGCATCATGTAACCCAGGTACAACCTGGGGAAGACCAGGTACAACCTGGGGCAGGTGAGTGGGGAAATGTTAAGTGGGGGTTGAGGTATTTGCGGCTTTATGCGATTTGTTTGAAGAGTTAATGGGTACGTTGCCGGAGTGTCTGTTCAAGAAATCCTAGTTATATATGATAAATGGATTTCTTATAGTAAGTATTAGAGTTGCATGGACACTTAGATGATATCTAAATCAGATCAAGTCAGATACTGATAAGTTCTAGAATATTGAAGCGACAAAAGAAAAGATTAAGTTATCTCCCTTTTTTTTTCTTTTCTTGGTGTTGTTTTTCCCTTTTGTCTCCTTTTAATTGTCGGCTATTTTTTCTGACCCTCCACGTGGTATTAAGAACTTTAAAAGTGTTATTGTTAATATATTATATATCATGGTTTTTTTGTCGAGTTATTCTCTTTTGAGGTATTTACAGTCTCATAAAATCAGAAAATTCTGTAGTAATTTAGACACTGAAAATTGTATACCTATCATCACCACCTGCATTTTCCACAGTGAAACCCAATCTTTCTGTAGAATTTAACTTCACGTGAACCTTTTGTAAGTCATGTCTTAGCCGTTGCTAAAAGAGATGAATGAGAATGGATGAGAAAAAAACAAAAATAATGATAATTCTACCGACTTTAACAAAAAGTTCTACTAGAATCCAATCAGAATAATGCTCATGTTACACCAAGCCACAGTAATTTCAATTTTAGTCGTTGGTGTTAGTAAGGTAAGCCAATGAGTCAACTACAATTAATAGGCGTAAGGTTACAAAGGAAAGCTACAATACGGGTTAGGTCCAATAGACTGCTTTAAAGGTTGAATAGTACTGGATCAGCAACTTCTGTACGAGCAGATTTAGGTATCACAGATGAGTCAGTGAAATGCATGTTTCAAGGATTTCTTATTAGAGTGCTTTTGTAGTTTGATTCTTCGTTGTGCAATGATTTTAAGGCCAAATATCTCACTCTACTTGCTTGTACATATTTGGTGGGTCTGTGCCGATGCCATTGAACATAGGGGAAAGCTTTTTAGTTCTAGAACCCATTGTTTGCGCTATATACAGATGCTAATCTTAGTAGCAGTTTACTTCCTTTTCTCGCTTCTCCCAGTTCGTTCAGTTAGCCCACTTTGCTCATTCCTCATCTCGTTTAGACTCCTCCTGATAAAAACAATTCCCACCAGACAAGACTGAATCGCCAAAAGAAAAACACCCATCAACACGGCCAAAAGAAATTGTCTACTTTTGTACACAAACGCCAAGACCTGGAGCAGTACCACCTGGATGTACTTTTGCTTGTACCATGAATAAACCAATGCAACAGCTTCCAATACTACCACCGGCAATAACCTCCTATCGCCATGCTTCCATTCTTTTTCCACAAATACAAAAGTAAGTGTCAGAAAGCCTACCATTGATAGAACCAGGAGCAGGGTCAGGAATCCCACCGATCCTTCCATGAGGTCTTGCTTTTGGAATATTTCGGATGCGGCAGATTGGCTTTCAAATTGTTTTGATGAATCAACTTTCAATTGTCCTGGTTCATCAATTCCAGACTCGTCTGACAATTCATGCTTCTCCTCTGGGATACCCACTAGCTCCCAGGTATTACCCTCACCCTTGACAAACCCAAGCTTGTCCATGAGCTCATCCACCTCATCCAAGTCAATATACTCCGTTTCACTGGGATCGGTTTTCTCCGTGATGACCCGCGATGACCCAGAAGCCCATTTTGTTTCGTTTTGTAGTGATTGACTCGTTTTTGACCTGTTCATGATGAAGTCAGTAACATACATGACTGCGCATACCAGATGCATATACAGAGACAAACCTTAAATTAAAAATCCAAAGTCTAATAATGTGACGATGGAAATTTCACAACATCACAATAATTATTTATGTCCCTTTAGGATGCCGCCAAAAAAATCCAAGTTATTCAACGCGAGACGAATTCTCGTCCAGAATACAGATGATGCTCTCAAAGACGGAAGAATCAATGTTCCTGCTTTCATCAATTCACGGCAAGGTGAAATCCAGAAACTGGCATCTGCCATGAAATCTTCAAAGACTGTGGCTTCCCAAAGAGCGTTCCAGACATTGCCACGATCTCTGAGACGTCGCGCAGCATCTCACGATGTCAAAAGAATCCCGAGACGGCTCCGGGCAAGAGCTTTACAGGAAATGGCCAATGATGATCCGAGCTGCCATCAACGAGATCTCACTGGAAAGAACAAATTGAGTAAATTGAGAGGACACAAACGGCTGGTGGCGATTTTGGAACATCGAAAACATGTTGTAGGATTGAGACACAAAAACGCCCTCCGTTTACCTTCCCAGCAACCTAAAGATATAGTGGTCAAGGACCAGGCTGCTTCTCCTCCTGTAGGTAAGCTTCGTTTCGAACATCGCCAGAAAAATAAGACCTGGCTTCCCACTCATGTCTGGCATGCCAAACGGGCCCACTTGGAAGCTAGATGGGGGTTTTCTATTCCTGAAACTCCCTCTCAGAAGTGCTATAGGAAGACTCATCGGGGAATTAAACAGGAGGGAGCCTTTGTCTGGGACTCATCGTATATGTCTACTTTCCGAATTGAGGCGGAAGAAGCTTTGCTGAAGGATTTGATTAGTGGATGGTTTGGTTCGCGAGCTCTCAAGAAAAGGTTTTTTTCAGGTGACTATTGTTTCAGGGGAGAGCTCAGCCTTGAAGAATCTTCTATCGGTCCCTGTCAATTGATATGGGAAAACTCCTCTTCGGTTATCCTTAGAAACCATCCTAGCATGACATCCACTCTTTTGGCACGTTTCAATTCCATCAGATTACAATATGCCTCCTTCCATTATACCGACTTGAGATTCGCTATTGGATCGATAGGTATAGGAGGTCCTAAATCACTTCAGGTGCTAAATACGGTACTGAAACCGGTCGATGAACAATCAGAAAGTGCCAGAATGTTCAGAACTCTTTCATATCTTGCTACTTTGGATTCTCTTCCTGAAAATTGCATGGTTCATTTGAAGGTTGTTGATCCTCGACTTGAACAACCTGCAAAACTTTCTTTACCTAGAACAAGCAACGAAGAGTCAATTATTGAGACGATTTCATCATGGCCGGGTGCCCTAATAACTGAACACAAAGAGAAGAACCTTTTTTCACGAGAAAGTCGTCTTTCTAGTTACTCTCATCAATTGTCGCTCAAAGGATTAGCTCAATATCGCACAAACCAATTGAAAGGTGACTTTCAACGTAATAAAGCTGAAATTCCCATCACGTTGATCCGTTCAGGAGCATCGTTTTCAATCCTTCTCCCCTGGTTCTGGGTTCTGCCTCTTTGGTTCTCCCTCAATAGAATTCCATGTGTTTCGTTCATTGGACACAAACAATTGCATCAAATCGCCTATGAAACTGGAACACCTTTTTACCCCAACGATTATCCCAGAACCCTTGAAGGACAAGGCTGTGAATATCTTCGAGGAGTCACCCTGAAACTCCAACATGAACGCACTCCTCCCGCAAAGAGAGTATCATACTTTGCTGAAATAGGAGACGCCTTCATGTGTGACTGGTCTTTGCTGAAGGGTAATGATCAAGAATTGAAACAAGTAACTGTGAAGTACTTGCATCGAGGCACACCTTATGATCGAGCTAGAATCTATTCGATTCCACAAGAAAAGAAACAAGAATGGATGAACGCGAAAAAAGTCGACCCCGAAAACACTGAAGATTACCCTATTTGCCCACCAGCCGAAAACTTGATTGGATTCGTGACTACTGGAGATTTTAATCTGCAACAAGGAAGAGGATTTGGAATTGGAAGTGTTAACATGATCCCAGAAGACGGATTGGTGGTTGTAAGGAATAGTGGGCAGGGAGTTGCTAGGGTTGCTAAGCTGGAGCTTATCCAGTAATCTGTAATCTAGCTAATTGAAGTCTGGGTGGTACACACAAGAATATCAATAGCCACATCAACTTCTTACAAAGTTTTGTGAAGACCGAAATGGACAACTGTATAATTGTGTTAGATATTTTCGACAGGTTGTAAAGTACTCCACCTCTCAATGGCCTGAATGATATATTAAGTATAAAGGCTACCATCAGTATGTAATTCTAAGATCATATTAGGGATAGCTCAAAAATCACTGAGCTCGCCTCTGCTTTAGCCGCGCGATTCTCATCCATAAGGAAAACACATTCCAGCACAAGCGTGCATTGCTTCAAATCCAGCTGCTCAACCTGGGCTAAGGAAGGAGCCTAATCACTCCCTCCCTTGATATGGTGTTGGGGTGACTGCTCTGCTGTACAGTCTGAGACTTATCCAAAAGCTCATGACATTGCCGGAACCGCAAAACACATCGCATCATGCTTTCTTCTCCTCCGTCACTACATTGGTTACGTTAACATCACAGCTTCGAGCATGAATATCCTGAACATGCGAGCCCAAGAAAGCGGGTGGTAAGGAATCAGCAATCATACGTGAAAATTCACGTACAGTCTGCAGAAATACTTCATGGTTCGCATCCACGTGATCTTTGACGCCTTCTTCTCGAACTAAAGATACTGTTTTTAAAGCACGAAATTCTCGAGTCAACGCGTCACTGCACGCGTCAGGCATGTTGAAAGACACGTAACTGAAAACATGTCTAAGTGTCTGGTGGCTCACTTTGTGTTTGGACATCGTCTCGAATGATTTGAGCGATAGGTAATGGATCAGGAATGCGGTGAGACCTACTGCCTTCTGATGATGACGTACACGTTTGCGACGCAAAAAGGACACTAACAGAAGTAAAACCGTAGATTTAAGATTATCGAAAACCGGATTAGGCTGGATTTCGGGCTCTTCCCCAACTGGAATATTTTCCAAGTTCAAAGCTGGCATCATTGCCTCTCTGTCGACTTCACTTGGAGTAGTACAGTCGGCCACGAAATCTGTATCGCAAAAACTCGTCATTAACAGCCGAAATACCAATAGTCTTTGTGTATAAGAATGGGCCATAAGATCGCGTGAACCCTCTGGTTGTGGCAGGTGTGATAAACAGTCCTCTACAAACATGAGCGAGATGGTAGTTCGATCTATTAGCTTCTGAGCACGGCGGCTATCGAGACATTGGTCGTGTTTGCATCTTGCTAGCACAGATTTCATCAGCACCTCGCTCATATAATCCAAAGCAAGTTCTTCCGGAATCATGTTGATAAAGTCAGTTAGCTGGAGATTAGACTTTAGTGGTTTAAGTTGTTGAGAGGTTAAATGGGATAGGGTTGTAGCCTCAAGTCTTACCAAGACTGACTGATTAGCCCAATTGGGTCAGAGTTGAGAATGCCTGCTAGTGGTACATAGAGATTAATATGACTGAGTGGTGTTCTGTACAATGCCTGTCCCGGATTGTCCATTTATGTAGTATCATTCAAAATGATGCTGTTCATTTCATGTCTCTAGAGTGAATTACTGGCCTTAGACTTTTCAGCCTTCATGAAACTGTTCAAAAAAATAATAATCACTAGTGTTTTACGAGTTTAAAAATTGTTTTCAGCAACTGCTCTCCGAATCGACTTTTGTCGACATCAGATCCTTCTTTTCTTCAAGACACACCAGCTACTTTTTCTTTGTGAATTGATTACTTCTTTATTCTTTTCAACCCTGGTCCACCTATCTTTCAACTTTGATAATTATATAGCATCCACGCATGGTATGGAGTCAGGTGCTTTAAGGAGACCAGGCCGCCTGATTGTCACTTTATTCTATAGAAATGCTCAAAATTAGCATAATCCGTTTTAGACAACTGATGTTGTAAACTACTAACACGAGATTTAAGCAACTTTCTATTTTAATAACTATCAATAATAATACGACTTTGATCATGATGGGCGAGGGAGAAGTTTGTATATGGGTATGGCTTTTTTGACGTTTTCAGATTCGCGTTGAAGTTTGGTGATTGACAGTCTAATGTGAATTGATGTTTCAAAGCATCAAAACCTTCAGTCTGTTTTATACACTTCCTCTCAGAGCGATTTTATGGAAGTTATTTTATGGCTTGGAAACAAGGTTTCAAAGGTTATACATTTTGATCATAAAACCAACGCTGAACACTTACCAAGGGCTTATTTCTCTTTTCTACAAAGCCCACTGATCCATAGAAATAAACATCACATCTCTCCACATCATTTCTACCCCGGAATCATTGTAAATCGAGAATTAATTGTCCCTGCTTAAATAACGTTCAAGTATCCATGCACTTCTCATGCATCTCTCAATATAACCTTTTCTCTAAATTTCAGCCTCACCTTTAATCCACATGAAACGCCCTGCTCCGGACTTCTTCGCACCCCGGAAAAAGAAGCCGTCAGTTCCTCTTCTTGATCTAGAGCCAGGACTCCACTGGAAACTCGTTTCAAATGGCTGTTTACGCGCTGTCTATGTCCCCGATCAAAGTGGGCATCTCCATCAACAAGCCAAACAGCTCCAGCAAGACCAAAAGCAAGCTCTGAAAGTCCCTGTAGCTGCCTTCGATCTCGATTCGACACTGACAGTGACGAAAAGTGGTATGAACTGGGCTAGAGACGGCACAGACTGGAAATGGTTTCACCCAAGAGTAGTTGACACTTTGAAGGGCATGCATCAGGATAACCATGGATTACCATCCAAAGCCCATATAGTTGTAATTATTACAAACCAGGGCTCAGTGGTGCCACAGGACGGCAAAAAGCGATACTTGCATTTTCTAGAACGTATCAAGAGTGTTACTGAATGTGTCAACATTCCTATACTAGTGTATGCAGCGACAAAAGTTGATTCAAAGAAGGGGGAAGGAAAGGAAGGATTTAGGAAGCCAGGAACCGGTTGCTGGCGGCAAATGGAGACTGATTTGAACAAAATGCATATGATGGTGGATCTGGAAGAGTCATTCTATGTGGGAGATGCTGCAGGTAGGGTTGGAGATTTTGCTGCAAGTGATAAAGAGTTTGCACAAAATGTAGGAGTCAAGTTTTTTACTCCGGAGGAGTTTTTCAGAGAAGGGCTAGTGGTCAATAAGAAGGATGTCAAAGAAGAAGTTATTAAGGAGAAGGTAGTAAAGGTAAAGGAGGCCGGGAAGGACATTATAGAAGTTGCGGAGGAAGTGGACTCAAAGGAAGAGAACAGGGAGAAGGTTGATGAGGTTGAAGAGGTTGAAGAGGTTGAAGAGGTTGAAGAGGTTGAAGAGGTTGAAGAGGTTGAGGAAGTTGAGGAGGTTGAAGAGGTTGAAGAGGTTGAAGTTGTTAAGAACTTTAAACCAAAGGAATTGATTACAATTGACTAACAATCCACTGCTAGGTACCTTATTAATCGACATGACAGGGCCAGTCAAGATGCCAACTCTCTTATCCATGGAGATAGAGTAGCAATTTCTTATCCATGAGGATATCTACATGGGATATCGAGCTACAAATAGCCTCCTGGGATCAGTTGATCTGATGTTGTCAACTCTGGCTCCAGGTAAATTGATCTTAAGACCTCGATGAGGTTACGAAAGGTTATGCTGACCAGGTGCCAGACACACGCACAGATCCGTTGGTTTTGCACAAGTAGAACCCTACCAGGTCATGGCTGCGTATACTTAGATGATGTACTAAGAGTTTACTTTTTACTTAATAGCAGCCTTACTCTATCCGAACTATCTGTGAGCTGGCGTTGTTGTTGTGGCAGCTTCAGACATAGTCTTCCCCTACCTTGAAGAAGCTAATACACATACTCGGAATGAAACCATTGCTTTGATCTGATCGTCAAACCTTTCTCTTCTCACCTCAGTGCAAGTCTTACTACCACTAATGATGAATACAATTAATTAAGTTGCAATATTTTTATTATCTCATATATGATGTGGTACTGGGTATGTCAACGTTTACTTCAAGATGGGTATCATATACATAAAAAACCTTACTTCGCTTAGGCAATACATAGACGTTGCTGACCTAACTAGCAAAGTAAGCCTACGGTCTGTTCTACTTTTCTACAACACCCGCTACGGTACTCCGCAAGAGAAAGAAAGACGGCAAATTCATTTTCTAGCAACTGCCCAGTATTCTTTTCTTGACGAAAGTATCTATGATACATCGTTAAATAAAGAATATTTTAAAAATTTTTGGTCGCAAAGAGAATTTACTCTTCAACGACGTTGGTCTTCTCGGAAACGTAGATACCATCGAGGAACTTTCGGATATCCTTGTTTCGGACTCGGCAGATCTGCTGGATGTCAGCACAGGTCTGGGAGACGTTCTCAATGGAGTTACCAACGATGCAGATCTCGTCCTTCTGGTTGGTGGAGATCTCAGCGGTGCAGCCCTCGTGAATGGGGACCTCTCGGACTCGCTTCTCACCCAAGAAGTTTCGGATCTCAACAACGGAGCCATCCTTGATGAGGTTGACGTTGATGGGGAAATGGGCGTAGACGTATCGCATCTTGTACTTGAAACCCTTGGTAACACCAATGATCATGTTGTTGATCAGGGTCTTGACGGTTCGAAGAGCAGCAACATGCTTTCGGTCACCGTTGAAGATGGTGATCTTGATCTGCTCATCAGACACCTTCTCGAAGGCAACATCAATGTGGTTCAGGTTCTTCTTGAGGGTACCTCGGGGTCCGGTGACGGTGATTCGTCGGGATCGGATATCAACGGTGACTCCCTCAGGGATGTCGAGCAGAACGTCAGACTGGATGAACTTCATTGTGGAGTGTGCTGGAGATGAGACCAGAGTTTTTTGTTTTCAGGAACATCTTGTGCAGAGTTGGGACGGAGAGTTGGGACTTCCCAAAACGGAAGCAGTCACACTTAGGGTTAGCCCTAATTAGAATTTCAAAACAATGGTACGTGGTATTTGGGAAAACTATTGAGTATGTAATGTTGGTAATTTCTAAAAAGGTATTACTGTGGTCTCTGTGTAGGCGTTTTGTGCCTGGGAAACTATTTGCCAGGTTCACAGAAATTGTCAAACACGTGATCGATGAAAAATAGTTTAACCTTATATAAAAGCACGTGACTAGTGATACGAAATAGAAGAAAAGACACATGCGAGAGGTTCAGATCAATTTTCTATCTCTTCTAATTTCCCCTTAGTCGTTTGAAAAAGCGCAATATTCTCATAGCTAACTGTAATCATTTTCAGAAACAAAGTTCGCATTGTAGAATAGGCCAAGCTTGTCACCAGAGCAAGGGACGTATGAGACTGCTACAACAAAGACTCTTCGGGGTAAGCGTCTCATGAAATTATGTCATGGTCAAGGTTTGAGAGTATCATTAATGTCCTGCCGTTCCATTGTGTAGCTTCAAAGAGATCACAGTGGTTGTTAGAATACCACATGTTTTGTATGTTTACATTGAAGACTTCCTGATTTTCTTTCTGGTTACTATTGAAGTGAACCTAGACATATAATAGGGTAAGTTGCGAATCTTCAGCTTGTTACAAACAGTTTTCTCAGCAGAAATGGTTACCAAGGCAACAATACCATTATGCATTGCGGGTTAGGGTTGGACATATATACATACTCAGATTGAAGCCCCGGAAGCGCAGTAGAATCTATACTTGTATAATATGTGGTAGGCTCTTTTAGGATTTTGTTTTGTTCATATTTTGTTATTTTCTTCTTTTTTTTTTGCACAATGGTTATATCACATTATCGGGAAGTGTATGTTAACACAATCTATGCATCTGGACCAGGAAGTTAAAAAGAGTTGAAGTTTCACTTATCGGCCACACTGGAATTCTTTAAATCTGGTCATTAAGTATACTTACTGAAGTGAATTCGTTCTAGAAAACTTCGATCTACCAGCTACCTCAGCCCCTAGGTGGGAGTAGATGAGGCTCGACTATTAATTATATGAGGCACTTCAGTTTTACGATAAGTCAGGCTTGAGATGAGAGTCATTTAGTTGCTAGCAGGAACATTGACGAGACTAGAATAGAGGGTAAGCTACTGAAGGTCGCCCAACAATGGAGAGCTATGCAGACTCTACTTGGAATAAGTTACATAGGTTGAGAAACGAAAGCAATAGGGAGTAGATATCTGAGAGAACCACTCGGCGATTGAGATCTTAGAAAAGTTGGCACTAACCAGCCTATTGAATGCATGGTTCGTCCGTCATCCCCTTTGAGCTGTTCAGAATGTTTTGCATTCTTCAGAGGTTGAATCGCTGTGATGACCAGATACATTTCTTCAAATAGACAAAAAAACATCTACGAACAGGCAAAAACTTGAAACAACTTTTCCAGTCTTTCAAGACGTATCTATTTTTAACGTATTACTGGAATGTGACAAACTCCATACTACTACCATCACCGTCAAGTAGGGGAAGTTGAAGATCCAACTTCGATCAACTTCGGATATTTGACTTTACAGATAGTCACCATTAATGCATAATCGGTTAGTACTTTGGAATGCTACCCCATTAAGAATCATCATGAAGGAGATATTTGTTAACTCAATCTAGCTCTCCCAGAGGTCCCCTGGAATACATACACCACCATTCAAATAGAATTATGAAGGATATACCACTATCAGCCTGGAATAAATACACATTAGTTTTCGACATGCAGTAGATACTCACAACTAATAGAACTAGCACCCCACACACGAGTCTCCTCAAAAGTAATCAATACCATTTTTATCGAAGTTGCAATGCTGAGAACAATCAACCCTATTATCTCCGACGACTTACTATTTCAGGACCGGGTATACTTTCAGCAATTCAATCTCAGGGGATTGGTCTAGCCATTCTTCAACTATCATCCATTTTGAAACATAATCCCCGCTCACAGGTACTCGATAGTCACCAACCATTCCATCTAATTGTGACATCGTTTCTATCAAACTAGATCAAATGACATTGGCTACACTCAAAATGATGATGAATTCATTAAACTGAGACATTACCCGATATTTGATGAAGTTCCAGTTATAAACATAACAGCACCTGGTAGTCAAACCTTATGCTCCTTGAGCAACCCCACATGATTGGATGCAACTGATAGGCCCTCAACCCATATAGATGCCATTGAAAGAATACAAAACCGAGAGAAGATTTCTATTTAAGCTATTCAAACCGCTTTGGTCCCTCCACAAACGAATATTTCGGCTGTCCCCCGTTGGTCACGTGCCACGCCACCAACCAATCACACGTCTCCCAATCACCCAACCTTAACTCATGAAATATCAACTCTGCACACAACATCACCACCATCCGAAATGATTGCGAGTGTTCAGAGAGCTGCGCGAGTTGCGCCACGGGTTTCCCCTGGTCTTCGTCACCTGACTCTACGGGCTTATAACCAGGAAAAAGAGCTGGCTTTGAAACAGCGGCTGGCTCAGCTTCCTCCTCCAGGTCAAGCGTTTGTGACTGCTGATGGATCCCCACGACCTGCAAAGGAGTCCGAGCTGGCCGAGCTGGCCGAGATCGCCGCTCTGTACAAGACTGAACGAGTTGGGGTGTTGGATATGCTTTTGTTGGGCAACAAGCATGCTCGACTGTACCGAGAGAACACAGCCCTACTGAAGGACTACTACTACCATGGCCGACGAATTCTAGACAAGATTCCCGTCAAGGACAAACAGACTGGAAAAGTGACCTGGCAGGTCAAGCGAGAAGGAGCCGAGAAGGAGGACTGGGTCAACCAAATGTACTTTTTGTATGCTCCCTCCTTGATCTTGTTGCTGGTGGTTATGGTGTACAAATCCAGAGAAGATATCACCTTCTGGGCCAAAAAGGAGCTTGACCAGCGAGTTCTGGACCAGCATCCGGAAATTAAGGACGCTGCCGAGTCCGAGAGAGACGCTCTCATTGTCGAGAGAATTATCGCCGGAGATTACGATAAACTGGCCAGCTTACAGAAGAAGGCCACCCCAACTCCACCCCAGTTGATTTAGTAGCATAACATGAGTAGATGAAACAGTGTCGGATATGTAGTCTTGGGAGGTGTAGTATGGTAGTGAAGGAAGGGGGAGAAGGGTACTGTGGAAGGAGGTAGAGAAGATGTATGATCTGATAAGCAGGAAAGTCGGAATGGGTCAATTTCACCAGGATGTATTTCCAGGCCACAGATCTGTGTATTTGCGTGTTCTGAAAAGTTGGAGGTGTCATGTACTTATCTTGCTTTGTAGCTCAATGTCAGGATAAGTAGAATCATAGGAATTGTTATTCTGCATGGTCTCAGAGAAGTAAAATGAATACGAGATTATCTAACATTGACTAAGTAGGAACGTAAGCATGGATAGTACTCTTTGGGTGGACTAATTTTTGACAGAAAGGAATCCATCACGTAACTCGAATAATTGATAGGGGAGAATGTGTTAGGAATAGCGTTGGCAGATTGTGTAAAAACTGTTAGTATAGCTCACCTAGTCATCATAAAGTATGTCCTAAAAAATCCGCCTAATGGTGCTCAGCTGAATGACACTTGTGAATAATTCATATATTGCAATGATGGTACTTAACAGTAGACCACTACCAAGGTAATACATGGGGCTGCTAGAAATCCCTAGTGTTCTTGATGACATTAAAGTTGATTAACCAGCTTGAAATTCTCCAAAGAAGGTCCAGACTGGTGCCGAAATCTTTATGAGAAATTTCAAGATACTGTAGGATTATAATGAGGAATTTAAGGCAACCGGAGAGTGCTTTTAAAATGTTCATTTTGTGAAATCGGGCAGGCCAAACTACTAAGGATGCTCACTGCCGAACTATAGAAAGATACAGAGTCGTAGTCACTCCTAAAGTGATAACATGCAATAAACATGGCGCTACAGTAATAGGCCTGTTTCCTGTATAACTTGGATACTTCTCCATCTCCTATATATCATACATTACATTAAATACATAAATAGTTAGTCACGTGGAGTGTCCTTTACGGGAGAAAAATCCAGCACCCGATTGACTCCTCCCACCGCTAGTTCTCTTTCTCTTGCTAATTTCTTCTGCGGACTAATCCTGGATTTCACTGGAGACGGGGTTCCTGGAGTAGTACTTAAATCCAAATGTTCATCATCAGAAGGAACAGAAATGGTAGAAGCAGAAGATCCTCGCCTTCGTTTTTCAGGCGATGACGGACATAAATCCGTATGAGGTCTATCTTTCAAAGGAGAACTAGGCATGATATGTTGTGGAGGAGGCTGTAGTTGTCGTGGCCCTCGGAAAGCTACAGGACTCATAAGCTCAGTACGATTGTGTTCATGCAGAGCCTGAGACGCCAATAACCCTAAAGCGTCCATCTGTGGCAGTTGGATATGTTGTCTTGGAGGAATATTCAACGGAGGAGGCCGCGAGTCCAGCTGGCGGTTCTCATAGGCTGATTGAGTGCGTCTATGACCTGCATTTTTCTGCACCACGCCGACAGGCGACATTGGATGAGGGTAGTAGGATACGGGGGAGGATTGTAAGGATGTGGGTTGTGGAGGAGGAGGGAGTTGGTACGGTGGTTGTGGTTGTGGTTGTGATTGTGGCGGACCATGATATTGTGGTTGATATTGTGGCGGTGCATGATGACCTGGCGGTTCCACCTTAGGTGTAACTGGTTCTAACCTTGCTCGCAACCGTTGAATCTCTCTGTCTCGCCACTCGATGTCAAAAACAGCATCTTCCAACCTCAACTTGGCCCGTCTCAATTTCCGCTTATAACTCTCCAACACTTTTGTGCTGGATTTATTATATTCACCTAATAGTTGACGCGGCGACTCTCCTTCTTGTTCAATAAGCCTCAAACGATCAACTTCCCGTTTGGTGATGTTATTCTCCACTTCAAACCGTTGAGCAGCCTCATGACTCTCAATAGTCAGAAGTTTATTCTGGAGCTGGAAATGAGACTTCTGGATTTTGGTCTTTACCAACAACTCCGTAAGAGCCTCAATAGTCTCATTTGCCGTCCGTAACGACTGAGAAACTGATTCTCCACCTATAGCTATTTCTTCTTCAGATAAGGGTTTCCAGTTACGAATAAGAGCTTCCTTATGAGAGTCTTCACCTGGAGTTTGTGCTCGCAACAAAGGGGTATGAATCTCTTTTTGTGTATCCTTCTGTGTGTCGTCTGTGTCTTCCTCTGGCAGTTGCTCTCTCTCCCTCTCTACCTCAAAAGGCTGACCACTCGGAAGAGGCGTGGGAAGAAAGTTCTGCTTATCTGTAGGTGGCGTATGAGGCCCGTCGAGCTCGGGGTCGTCCTGGACTTTCGACATGGCTGGCAATGGGTCTGGTGGCGCGTACTACTGGTGGTGTTTTCGCATTAGCGTTGCTCAGTAGGGTAACGTTCATGTGCATTAACGATGCATACCGATTGGGAAATAACATGCCCCAAATGGGGCCAATAGATTAAACGAATGAAGGTTTATTATATAATAAGGGCAAAGAATCAGGAGGAATGGAGTGGAAGAACTTGGAATGGGATATAGAATAATATTTACAGGAGAATTTAACATGGAATAATATTCGAACACAGAACAATCAGAAAGTACACATCAAATTGATTCTAATAGAGTTATGGGTAAGGTTCCACAAACAGACAATTCTCTGGCAACTGTAAAATCTTGGGTCCTCGGAGATAGAGATTCATCCTCTCTGGGTATGAGAAGTTGCTGAGTTGATTATTAAAGAGTAGAGTGAGAAAAATATTTTGAGAAATAAACATGTGGCAGAGAAATGGTGCAGATACGAAAAGGAAAATGTTTTCTTGGGGTTACTTCTAGTAGAGTGTGAATGGTTTGATCCGTTGGTTTTGTTTGTGTTTTAATTTAACTTTGGGGGTTAAGGTGACAAGAATGAGAATATATATTTACATCTAACTGGTATTATGGGAAGGCATCAAAAATGATTTTTCTTCCTCGCTAGCTACTAAGGCCTAGCTGCAAGTTAAATTTGTCATTCATTGATTTTACAAGATAAGAAGACCTTTGCCAAAGTATTAAAAGTTGTTTGATGTTCAAGGTATTAATATGGTGGCCTTGTATCATTATTTTTTTGAGCCCTCGTTAAGAATTATCAGGGATTTCATTTATTACCAACATGATACAGTCCATAAACGACACATGGTTTGAAAAGAGACTAATTATGGAGAAGTAATGAGAGAATTATCACTCAGCGTATATAAACCCAGGACGGTGATCTCTTCGTAAGAGCACGAAAAGGTTTTGATTCAATTGGTAGTCTCATTATATAATGACTTCTATCTTTACGCCAATCGCATTCGGCACTTCACAATATCTCCAATTCTGAACATCCCTGATAACGACATGCAATCTCAATTCTCCCATAGTATCAATTAACACCTCTGGAATGTACAATTGTAATTAGACTGTCTTTTCCAGTCTCCAAAATCCTGTTTAATTTAGGGTTCGTTCGTCACCGATTTTTATCACAGAATAAACATCAAGGCCTAACCTTAATTTGAAACTTATGGTCAGTGTCGTCACCGACCTGAAACATTTACTTTCTGTCCTGCAGATCAACTTTGATACCACCAGTAACAATGCTTCGGTTGAAATGGACGAGAGCCTTCACTTCTAAAGCTGGCCGAATCTCGTCGACAGGCGTATCCTCTTTGTTTCGAAATGAAGTCAAACCGACCACTCTTAAAAAGACTGCTCAAGATGAAGTTGGAACAGAGTCATTTCCCTCACTCCTGCACTATCTCAGAGAAAGAAATCTTGTTGCCAATGTAACAGAAGAGTCGCTCGAACAACAGCTGCAGCAAAAATTCACTTCCTTTTACCTTGGTATTGACCCTTCAGGTCCTTCCATGCATATGGGACATATGGTCCCTGCGATGATCATGTTGCATCTTTTTATTCGAGGTCATTATGCGTTTGCGCTAGTTGGAGGAGCCACGGGATCAGTTGGAGATCCTACTGGAAAGACTGAAGAGCGTAAAAAAGTTGTCAAATCAGCCTTAGATACCAATCTGGACGCTTTAGCCTCGTCACTTGAAAGAATCTTTTTGCATGCAGTATCGGCTGCCAAAAAAGAAGGAGTGTACTATGGCGACCAGATGAAGCTTCAATATGCGATTGTCAACAACAATGATTGGTGGAAAAATGTCGGTTTCTTGGAGTTCCTTGCTTCTTATGGACGATTGATTAGAGTTAACCAGATGATGGCACGAGATTCCGTTAAAGATAGACTCAACTCCTCCACAGGAATTGGATACAACGAGTTTTCCTATCAGATCCTGCAAGCTTTCGATTTCTGGCATCTTTTCGAGACCCAGGGATGTTCTCTACAAATTGGAGGAGGAGATCAGTGGGGTAACATTACTGCAGGAGTAGATCTCGCCAAACGAGCTGCAGCCGTTAATGAGATTAAGGAAACTCCTTATGGCGTTACTACGCCATTGATGTTGTCCAAGAGTGGCAAAAAACTCGGAAAGTCTGAAAATAACGCCACCATCTGGCTCAACCCTGAAATGACTCGTCCTTTTGAACTTTACCAGTACCTTGTTAATACCGCAGATGAAGATGTGGAAAGGTATCTGAAAATGTTCACATTTGTGTCTCTCAAGGAAATTTCCTCCATCATGGAACAACATTCTCAAAATGAATCTGCAAGATATGCCCAGAGAGTACTTGCTGATAAGTTCACAGCTCTAATTCATGGGGATACAGTTGTTGAGCGATGCCAAATTATCACTCGAATCATGTTTGCCAAATCTTCTCTGGAACTTAACCAGCAACCCAAACCTGCTGCTCTCACCAACCCTGAGTCTCTCAAACAAATCCTAGCTGAAGAGGGACTTCTTAAGACTCTCGACAAAAACACAGATTACACCACTCTTGTATCTACACATTTCAACATGTCCAAATCAGCTGCAAAGAAACTTATTTCTAATAAAGGTGTTTCTGTGGGCCTCGACAAGCTTCGAAAAGTCGAAATTGGTCCTATTCTTGAGGACCACAAAGATCTGGGCGATTTCCTGATTGTGCGAGTTGGAAAACTTGTTCAGCCATTTTACGTGGGCTCTAAAATCCTTGAAACTACTCCTTCCAAGGTGGGTATCTCTGAATCCTTCGAAGTCATCTCCGAGGATATTGATGTTACTAGGAAGTAATGGTTTAAGTAAATTGTAAATATGTATATAGAAAAACCAATAAACACGAGCACAACTAAACTACAAAAACCAATCCTTCATAAACTGTTGTGGAAACAATTGTTTGACACAAGGCTTCTATGCTCATTGTGGAGCTTGAGAGTGGTAAATCGAGATTATGAAAATGGGAAATATACCGTAGAAAAGGTTTCCAACGACGGATGTGAATTAAAAACAATTTAACTTGGATGCAATTCAATAGTACACTCAAGCCCTGTCTATTATAGTTGCTATAGAGCATGTGATGGAATCAAGTGTTATTATTACCATGTGCACCAATGGACACATCCACAGTACTAAGCTAAGGGCCATTAGGGGTTACTGAGCGTCAGAGGAAAGCAGAAATAAATATCTGGCATTCTCAGAAATGGCAAAGTTAATTATCAATCGCACCATACATTTCCGAACTCTCAACTTGTGTCACTGGTTTAATGGTCATTTTACCAAACTCTAATACGTTATCCGTTGGAGACGGACTTTATCACAAACCTTAATTCATAAAAAATGAAAAAGCCGTTAATGACGGACTTGACTTAAAATGATAAAAGAGTGAAGCTCTAGGAGAATTCCATTTATTCATCTGATAGTTGATGGATAAAAGATAGTCATGCATATTATTCTGTTCCTTCACTGTTTTTCTCTTTTTTTTCTCTTGATTTTTCTCTTTTTTTCGTTTCTTCAGATAGTACAATGCCATACCAATCTCAACCTTGTTAACATCTAAATTCAACCTTGTTAGAAGAGAATTAACTCAAATAATGTAGTTTCAAATATATAAATATGGCCAATTGCAACCTCAAACCCCATCAATTTATCAAACTCACCCAATCTACTACAACATCAAATTCAACATGCCTACTACACTTGTTACTGGAGCTACTGGGTTCCTTGCTGGCCATTGTGTTGACCAACTTCTCAAATCAGGTCACACCGTCGTTGGTACTGTGAGAAACCCCCAGAAAACCGAACAATTGGCCAAAGCGTTCAGATCCCAGATCGACGAGGGAAATCTTAAACTCGAGACTCTTAAGGATGTCAGGGACGAGGATGGATATAAGAAGATCTTTGAAAAGTACCCGGACATGACCTACATCCTTCATACAGCTTCTCCTTTCAATTTCAAGGCTCAGGACCCTGCTAAGGATATGTTGGAGCCTGCTGTAGAGGGTACACTTGCTTGCCTCAAGGCCACCAAAAGTTTTGCTCCCAATGTGAAGAAGGTGGTTATTACTTCCTCTATTGCCACTAATATGGATGTCAACACTTATTTTGATGACAAAACTACTCTTTCTGAGGAAAGTTGGAATCCCATGTCCTGGGAGGAAGCATCCGAGAAAGGTCAGCCCTTTAAAAACTATGTGGGTTCCAAACTGTTTGCCGAAAAAGCAGGTCTTGACTTTTTGAACAACAAAAATCCCCATTTTTCCATTACTTGGGTCAACCCAAGTTACATTCTTGGTCCTGGCATGATTCTCGACCCTAATGCCATGAACACCTCCAACGACGCCATTGTTTCTAATGCCCTAGAAACAAAGAGAGGACAAGATACTCCTCATCTTGCAGGATGGTTTGTGGATGTGCGAGACTGTGCCAAAGCACACGTTCTCGCACTAGACCCTTCACTGGACGGAAAGAGATTGGTCTTGGCAACCTCAAAATTCTGCACCCAGGATTTGCTGGAGATTGCCAACAAGATCCCAGAATTGCAAGGAAAAATTGCAGCCCCTAACCCTGCTGAAAAGCCCAGTGAGCTCAAGAATGCTTGCAATATCGACTGTTCTGAAACGAAGAGGCTACTGGGCATTGATTGGATTGAACTGGAGAAGACAGTGTTGGACTTTTCCCATCAGTGGCTGCAGTCCAAGATGTAGAATTTATTTAGTGTAATTGAGTATACTTAATGTTCATGCTTTACAGTGAATAATCCTTTGACTCGAACATATAGAGCTTCTGTTCAATACTGATTTCTTGGTGATGTAACAGTGTTATTAAAATGTTGTAAATCTTTTGTCAAATAAATAAGGTATCATCCAGATCAATCAGGCTGACAATAGCAACTGTGTTAGTGTGAACTTTTAGTTCAGGTGTTCTTCTTATACTCACTCTGGAACCATCAGAATGTATCTCTCCATGGCCTCTCTGAATCGATTTTTGTATTGTCGAGGTGTGACCACTGTGGGTTCTTTGGATCCCCCTCCTACTAGACCTCTTTCCTTGACCCAGGACTCAAGTTTTTTGTCCCATGTAAACGTCCTGATAATGTCAATGATGCCCACCACAAGCACCTTTTCTTCATTGTCAATACCAATAATGAGCGAGTAGTCCATTACGTTCATTTTAGCCAGGAACAAGGTGTCGTTATAAAGTGATGCTCGTAGAAGCTTTTTGGCGTGCTCTCTTACAAACAATGGTGACTCATAAATGTACTCGACCATATTTTCGTCCAGGAGAACTTCATCATCTTTGCCAGTCTGTTGGACGTGCCGATTTCGCATACTGCCCTTAAGATCAAAGATTCGAAGGTTTTTGCGCTGGTAAAATAGATTTTCCATTACTAGAACGTCCATTTTAACGGTGACTCCAGTGATGGTGTTTCTGATGAAGATCTGGTAGAAGCCCAGAAGTTTGGCGATAATCGTGGGCAAGTCGTGGAAAAACGCTCGTGCCATATAATCAAAATAAGATGGTGCAAACGATAAAAATGCATCCAATTCGGCTGGACTTAGTTGTTTAACGACTAGACGGTCATCAAGAGTCTTGAGAAATGCAGATCCTGATTTACCACCTCTTGTATCCCATTTGACACAACGAGACAAGGATTGGACGTAGTATTCGTCCACCTTACAATGACGCCTAAACGCTTCAAACTGTTCAGCATAAAACACCTTGCAAGACAACTTGGCAGATCCTTCCTGGAATTGGTACCGTAAATGCGACGAGGTTTTCTTGAGCATTTGTTTCTCCAGAGGAGACTCTTCCTCCATTCCAGGAATTTGGGTGTCTTCTGGTGACGTTGCTCCTGGAGTTTCAGCTTCATTCGATACTCTGATTTTTTGTTTATAATCAGGCAAGGACAAACAAAAGGCAATCAAAGAGGAAGGTTCATCTTCTCTAACAATGACGTCGGAATCAGCGAAAATATGTTCCGTCGCTGCAAGAGGGTACTCTAATGAATCCCAACCTGTAGCTGATCGATCAGCCCAGAAGGAGGCCAGAGTTTTCATCAATGATTGACGTTCAGCGGTCTGATGGAGATCTCCAGAAAGAGCATCATTAACAGCAGTAGTGATGGCTTGTTGTATCACGGGACCCTCACTAACTTCAACAACCTCCTTGGTGATTCCGTCTTCTCGTACTGAGGCTGAAATATGAGCATCAGGAGAGGAGACAGGTTCCGGGTCAGGAGTGGAAAACAATGTTGATGGTTTTGAACCAATGTTTCGAGCCGATGTAGCTAACCTACCTCCGATTCCAGTCGACTTCACAGCCTTATTAACCTCATCTTCTGAACTGGCAAACTCTTCCTCCTCTACAGCAGCTTCTACTGACTTGTAGACGTCCACGATAGGTTTAGAGGAATGCACTGGAAGGGCTCGGAACCGACTTGCCGCAAGCAGTTTTCTTTCTCGAGCCCGCTCCTTCTCAAACTCCCGAGACAACTGGTCGAAATGTTTGGCCAAAGACGAAACTCGATTCGGACCTAGTTGAAGTTGTCGTTCAAGTTCAATACCTGAATTGGCAAATCGTTGACGGATACTTGTACCATTACGTAGAGACTTGTCAGGAGATACAGAACTAGATCCTGACATTGGAGGACCCATACCACGGTCAGCAAGTTGCTGAAGCACAGGAATAGACGACCGTTTGTTTGGCGAGCCCGAGCGGGGTTTAGGCTTTTCAAGGGCTGTCGCAAGCGCTCGGCGAGGAATGCCAGACATTCGTTCACGGAATGCATCACTTTCCGGATCCTCCAAAGGAGGTGGTAGTGTAGGGGAAGTAATAGGGGAAGCCAAAGGAGATGAGGGTGTGGATACCTTTGGAGTGATGTCCTCTTTGGGTTTCTCGTCATACTCATCCTTTTCACACTTGGTTTCCTCCTCCTTCTCGATTTTCGCCTCTTCCTCTTTCTCTTCCTTATCACATTTATCATCTTTCTCGTCCAAGAAAATTCTTCTTAATTGCTGCGCAGTAATCCGTGTGATATCCTTTTCAGATGGGAAGAAGGCCTGTTCAAACTGGGTAAATTCGTTTTCCCATTCTACTACCAACTGCTGAATGTACTTAACAGCAACATTGAGCTGAAGGTAATCTCGGGAGGAAGACGTTCGAGCGATCTGTGCCAAGTAATTTAATGCATCCTGTCGCTCAGTCTCACACCTTTGTTTGAGTTCTGAGGCACGGGTTTTGAACTCCTCAAATCTTTGGGGTGTCAGGCCCTCAACTTTGACTCTCAACAGACGCTGCATCACTGAATCAAAGAATTTGTTAATGGAATCCTTAATCTTGCCATACCGATTCAGACGATGTTTGATATCAAACGTCACATCCCACTCCGTCTTGGCTCGTGGTACAACAATCTCCAATAAATCGATTTCAGAGTATTCAAACC
The DNA here is from genome assembly GCA_900519005.1 of Yarrowia phangngaensis. Lineage (NCBI taxonomy): Eukaryota > Fungi > Ascomycota > Dipodascomycetes > Dipodascales > Yarrowia > Yarrowia phangngaensis. Next base: position 1,918,146 of record ULGR01000003.1, read on the forward strand.
GTACCGCCATATTCTGCAAACCAAAATACTGGATGTGATCTCTGTATAGACTGTGGGGACAGGCTGAAGCTCTGAGAGATACTTTTTTGCCCCAGAACGTCAACTCTAGGTACTTGCCAAACGAGTACTTCCATGTGTTTTCAGACATGGGCATGAACGCAGGCATGGGTCGCTTGCAGATCTTGCAGTACGACCACATGAGAATTTGGTTCTCAAGTCCAGGCAGCCTGCAAGGAAACGGCTCCACGACTACATTGAGGCGGCCGTGGCCATGAACATATGTCTGGAAATGTTCCGCTAGGGGTCGCCCACATCCTTCACTGCATCCGTTTCGAGCGCTCATAATCACATTTTCAATGAAATGACCCAGGGTGATATCACTTTCGGAATAATAGTCCATATTGAGATTCTGAGGACCAAGACAAGGAGTAGCAGTTTTAATGTTGACCATGGAGTATAGTACAACCAAGTTCTGATGTACACTTGGTGAAAACATGTATGGATTATTAGAGAACATGAGTTCCCAACGATGCTTGGCCAAGTACCATTGATCGTAAAGTCGCTGGTACCCCTGGTCTGCAAGGGTTTTCATTATTCGCTCAATTCCGACTCGTGGAATCGAACGAAGATCCCAGTTGCTGCTCTTGAACCGTGTTTTCATTTCGTTGTTCACTAGCTCCAAGAACTGCTCATCATCCAAACCTTCAGATTTCTTCTGGAGCTCAATCTTGCAGTCCATCTCCACCAGTCGGTCCTCCAAGTCTCGGGCAAAACTCAACAAATGAGGCAACTCGAACTGTACCAATGGTGAAGATGACAGTATTTTAGATTGCTGAAGACGTACAATATCGTTGAAATAGCCAGATTGGTGTTCTCCATGGGACTCTCCATGAGACTCCTCAACCGTCTCATCCGAAGTTGTGTTAGGGATCATCGCCATTTGGTCACGTAACAATGAAGTCTCAAGTTTGAGATTGAAAACCACATATACCATGAACTCAACCACAAGTTTGAGAGCCTCCTCATCAGGGCCACGAAGAACAATAGTGCATCCCAGGGCTTTAAGACAGCCAGAGAAGATTATATAACTCTTACGAATTCCGTCTGAAACATAATGTCGTGCAGAGAAAAGTTCACTCTGACCTAGACGTGGATGTGCAAGTTGATCTTTGGAATAACAAACATTCGCTCCAGTGTATCGTGCCACTCTCTGGATAGCAGTTTCCTTGACATTATGAACAACTGCAATACCAGATTTAGACAAGAGCTGAAGAGCGAACCCAGCCACAAAAGACTGCGAAACAAGCACACTTGGTCGTAAAGCAATAATTCGCTTGACAAGTTTTTTCAAGAACTCCTTCTCCTGAGCAACCACAGGGTTAATAGAAATGAGATGGATTCCATCAGGCCGAGCGTATTCAATAGGGAAGGTGATTACCAACACTCGAGGATTCACAACTCTTGTAGGCATACCCTTTAAAGCGATATTGGAGGTAAAAACCAGACCCTGCAGGTAAAATGTATCCTTTGGAGCTCCACCGATGATACGCTTGATTTTGATGTAGTTTCGGATATCAATAGAATCCTCAGCACGATCATCAAGCTCAGTATTTTCGCAGCACTGAAAGATGGGCTGTATTAATGCCTCAGTCCACTCTTCAACATTGGGAACACCGTTATCCTGTAGCAGCTGTCTGCAAAACTTGTATGCGTGGTTTTTCGACACTGTATTGAGTTTGAGAGCAGGACTTTGTTCTGGGGTTGGAGAAGATCCACCAACTGGTGAAGGGGGAGCTACTGACTCTTCCCGATGAATACTTCCTGCACGGCTTAAAGGTCGCCCAGAAAGTCTTTTGCTGGACACAAACGACCTGGACCGTTTTTTCATCCGCTGGATCCTAGGTTCTCTGGAAACTCCAGGAGCAGTAACAATATGCTCCATGCTTCGGTTAGTGCCGCTTCGAGGACGTCGCATGGGTGTCTGCATGGACGATTGGCTGGAATTTGGGTCTACTGCTGCTGCTACAGGTCGATCAAGCTGTAATGCCGCCAGCAGAGATAATGCATGTTCATCTTCACTTTCACTTTCTGCAACTTCGTCGCTGTCACTAGCCACAGAATTCCAAGGCAAAGAATGTGTGCGACCACGCCGAATGTTAGCGTACCTGTTGCTCGTGGGCCTGGACCCTCCATCCATAATCTCCACTGCTCCTCCTTCACCCATTCGGGTAGTAGGAATGGCCATTGTTGGAGTTGGTAAAGGATTGTACCTGACAGGATGTAATTGGCTGGACTCTATATCCACAGAATTATCATATATACTTTCCGCAATCTCTCTGTCAGATTCTGAGTCGGAATCTGTGGCTTCATAGCGGTCAGCGATATCCATGCAATTGTAACATGACCTCATTTTTCCAGGGTACTTAAATTTTTTTCCGTCCAATAATGTCGTACAAGCCGAACAGAAGATCTGGCCACATATTCTACAATGGTGTTTTCTTCTCCACGCTGTGTTAATGGACAGTCTCTCCCTAACAAGCAAATGATTCATACTCACTGTTAAAAACTTTGCCGCAGCTAAAACATTCTGTGGCGTTTTCGTCTTTCATCCAGAATTGCTTTTCAAGGCCGCCTGCTCGAAGTAGTGACATTCGTTCAGGAGCCTCAGGAACACAATCGGCTGGACTGGCAATACTTTCGCTGTCACTGCTTCCGTCGCGATCTATATATCCTGGAAGATGGTATTTCATGGACGAACGTGTAGATCTGAGAGTGTTTGTGGAAACCGATCGTGTGACCTTGTTTCTATTGATCTGAGGAACTAGTGGTGCTGGAGGCGGTGGAGCAGTCATGTTACCGCCCCACAAGATATTGACGCTACTCACGCTTGGCGAGGGCTGTCTGGAACTGATGTTGACTCGTAGAGTCTCCTTGTCCGTTGTGTCATCGTTTGCCATTGAAGTGTCCAGCAATGATAACGAATCTGGCAGAATGCTGTTGGTGTCTGAGGATGTTTCCTTGTCTCTTGACTGTACAAACGTAGTAATTACAGGTTTAGTAGAGGAAGCAATTGAAGGAGTACGGGAATGGGATCTTGACGCCACTTGTGACGAGCTCCGTGATGAGCCATTGCGTTCTTTAGGTAAAACTCCCGAAACCGCCGAGGTCGCTGCACTAGTGATGCTCTTGAACTTCGAGTATATGTTGCTGAGAATCTTTGGGTCGTCACATTCAGAAGTTTCTGTCGGAAACGACACCAGCGTCGACATTGGCGGATTGTAGTGGGTGAACCCCGTCGCTGCTGTGTATGTAGTGAACAAACTTTAAGTTGATATGTGATTGTTGAAAGGAAAGAATAAGAAGATACCAGGATCATCTATTACCCAGAAGTAAATTGATAACAAGAACAATGCGATAAGCACTTCATAGTAGTGGAATGTACTTTATACTATTATTTTGAACTATTCGCTTTAATGTCATGTCTTCAAGCTATCTGTTACACTCATGCATACAGAAGCATAACCATGCAGGGCTCAGTACTATACACTCACCATGAAGATACAAGCGGTTCTGTGTCTATTGATAAGCGCGACAAATGCGTTTGCTCCTCCTGGTTCATCGTCTCCATCTCGATACATTGGAGATGAAGGGATTCAGTTCCTGGCCGATAACTTCCCACCAGAAAAATACCTCACGATAGACGACCCTAAGGGACTGTTAGAACCAATTCTCATTCCACGAGTTCCCGACACAGAAGACATCCGAAAAGTGCAAACGTTTATTACAGACTTCATTTCCACTCAAACGTACTCGGATGGCGAAGTTCCAGGCTGGGATGTACAGTTGGATGTGTTCCAAGATGATACTCCCCTGAAAAGCAATGTGACATTCACTAATATTTTAGTGAAACGAGATCCACCGGGTGCACGCAAGGGTCATACTGGATATATTACTATTGCTGCGCATTACGATACACTCATCAAACCTAAAGGGTTCGTTGGAGCTATTGATTCTGCGGTGCCTTGTGCTTTAATGTTGTATGCAATTAAGGCAGTGGATGAGGCGATAACCCGGAAATGGAAAGATATGAAAAATCACCCTGAGCAATTTTCAGAGCATGAAAAGAACACAGGTATACAATTAGTGTTTTTTGACGGTGAAGAGGCATTTGATCACTGGTCAGATACAGATTCAACCTATGGTTCTAGACATTTGGCTCGTGTGATGGACTCAACCTTCAATGAGGTCAATTCTCCACGGCATACTTGGCTATCCGAGATTGAGACGCTGGTCCTTCTCGATCTCATTGGCCACGAAGAAACATATATTCCCTCGTACTTCCGGAACACACATTGGCAATACGAGGTCTTTTCGTCTTTGGAGCAACGAATCCGTGATTTGGGACTCAGTAAGAGACCCAAAAACCTGGATCCTATTTTCTCACCCCAACAACCATCGTTTTTCCGTGGCGCTGTTATTGGTGATGACCATTTACCGTTTCTGCATCGGGGGGTTCCTGTACTGCATCTTATCCCTAGTCATTTCCCACCAGTATGGCATACTATGAATGATAATGCTGAAAATCTGTCGTCATCTGAAATTCACGATTGGGCGTTGCTAACCAGTGGATTTATTGCTAATCAGCTTAGAGTCGGTGATTGGTTGGTTCGATAGATCTATAGATGATCATTAATACTATGAAATTTAAGCAGTTCGAAAGCACTGTGAGTTATATTTACTTCTGAAAAGCTGAAGAAGTTTTGCGAAGAGATTTATAGAAACCTAGCCAATTTTGGACTTGCAACTTTTAAGCCTAATGGCAATGGAAACCAGATACTCTTGTGATTAGATTTTTTTCTATGCTGTCCAAACGCTAGTGAGCCTCGACTTAGTGAAACACAATATTTATAACTCTTCAGACTGGTGTCAATTTTGCAAACTAGGCATGAATCAAAACACCATTACCCACACCTGTCTGAAGAATTCTAAGACTCCACGAAGTGCTTCATTCCGAGTGAAGAAGACAAGTGTGATGAGAGATAACATGATATACACAACTATCTCTTGTCGCTAATAATTCCATGCGATAATAATGCCAACACTTTGTACATTTATCTCAGATTTGTACGTAACTGGGTCGTTTCCTCGACTATGAATCTCATGCTGAAGGGGAGACACAAGTCAAAACTGAAACAACCTATTCTTCAACAGTGTGGTACATGTGTGGGATTTGCTTTGAACTGCGCTATCATTGGTGATCTACAGCCAACATGGTAAGTAGAGTCATTCCTGCTAAAGAAAGTCAAGTAGTGTTAGTCATTTGGAATCTTCATGATACTCTAGTTCATAAGCTTGGCAAGCTTGACGTCATACAATCCCCACAACCCAAGAAGCCGGTTACCACTATCTCGGTTATCACCTCGGACCAACTTTTGCATGTTTGAAAAACTTGAGTCCCATCCAACTAACAATGCACCATACCCAAGCCATCACTAGGGCCAGAAAAAATGATGTGGGATAATACATTCTGATAGGAAAATCGTCATCATCTTCAGGAGCTCGGTGAATATCCGTGCGATCTTTCCCAAACAGGTAAATATCTAAATCAAGCATAGTGAATACTGCGAACAGAATTAATGACCAAGTTGTGATCAGTAGAATCCACCCCCATGATGCAATTTGATTGTAATGTTCGATTTTCTGCTGAGTATGATTAAGAGACAAAAGTTGTGGAATATTAAATGTCACGGGAACATAATGAGATGCTGATCGAGGTCGTTGGGCCATGGTGGCCATGAGGTTATGAGGTATGAGGGGCTGTGGTTAAGGTTCTCTGGAAATAAACTTAAGGTTCTTTCAAGCAACGTTCGTTAAGGTTTTATATCACGTGATACAGTTTTGTGATGTCTAAATGCAGTGACATCCAGAGATCAATACACGGTTATTGCTTATAATTTTTTGACATATAACAGTAAAGTTTGGAGCTGGCACCTGAATGAGTTGACTATCTTCACCTCGATTTTCAATGTTTCTGACTGGGGAATCTCAGACGAAGAGGAAAAAGCAACAATTTCAGAAATAATATTCTTCCAATGCAGGAGCCAAGATTTCTGTTGTGGGAAATCAAGGGAGCCAAATTTCTACAATTTGTAAAACCGATGGTGCTAAATAACCTCACTAGACATGTTGAAATATCAGACCAAGTGACTGGCTCATTGTAAACCATGAGTTGGAAAATCTGACAATAGAGTCCTGCTGGAATCGGAACATGGTGATGTGGTTCTACGTTGGCACAAGGTAAGAAAGGAGAAAGACTTGAGTGTGAATTTTTTTTTATCTCAAGCAGAGGCAAACTAAGTCACAAAGTTACCCAAACAAGTTATGACTGATGTTAACAAAAACTAGTAGGCAACAACCAAACTTGATGCATGTCTATTCTACCTTATCTCCAAAAGATCAAAAGATCAATCGGAGAAGGGTCTGAAATGGATTGAAACAGATTTGATGTTGTTGCAGGAATTTGAATTATTATACAAACTATCTGATATAAACAAAAAAAAGAATGGATACCGCAGGACCTCTTTAAATACTTCTATCAATACTAAGTATGCAATGTTGAGAAACTGCCAAATGTAGTTACCACGACCTCGGAGTTACTGTACTCTGGCCTTTTCCAGAGCAATGTTTTTCTTTTTGGTGGACTGAGAACGCTTATTATGGGGATAATAAAGACGAACCAAATGCATTATTACATGGGATATTCTGTAGTGTATCCGCATTCAATTGAAACCAGCCATGAATAGACCAAAAAATTCTGAAGTTAAATTAGTGATATGCCATGTAGTGTCTATCCATGCGATAACGAAACTCTAATCACAGTTTTAGTATCACGCACCTTAGTTTAAATTAAACTTTATTTGTTCAGATAAAATAAGGAATGGTTCTCAATTGACCAATAGAAGCTAATGTCACTGGAGAAAGACAAAGAATCCAAAAACAAGAACCGGAAATAGGAAAAAAAGAACAGAAATGAAGTTAGCCCCCAAAGATGCGGAGAGAATGAACTAAGAAAAATTGCCTGAAGAGAATGAAGGTGCTTACCATGAAAAGGCCTACCTTATACTAGCTCATATACTGTTCATTTTTAGCATTGGTGGAGACTGTTTTAGTATTCAAATGATTGAAGGCAATGAACATCTGAGAAGGAATTCAAGTGAACACGCCGAACAATTGACATATATAATTATCTAACAAGCATTATTTTCATCTTACCCAAGAGAGAGAGAGAGTATAGATTTATATCTGCATGGAGTTGGGATAGATTATGTCTTCCCTACCACACCATACTCCACAGGTATCCAAGTGCCATACCAGTTGAGGCTGCAAAGTCAAAATCAAATAATGAAATAAGAAAAAAGAGCTCCAGTCTGAGTCATTCTACCTCTTGTTTGTGGAATCGCTTTTTTAGTAGAAACAGATGGTCGATGAGGGACATTTTCAGCTTCTTGTAACAGTCATGAGAAGGAAGATATGGAGATAGATTTCTAAGTAGAAAGGTAAAATATGATGATCAGTCAAACTCATTTGAATTCAAAACTCCACACGTTTACAAATTCGAAGAATAAGTAGCCATTCCTCGATTACTTGACAATTGGGTTCATTAATTTTATGGAGAGTGTGTTTCAATTGCCAGTGTAAAAGAAGTATAGTCATATTTGGCACAGTGACCTTGTGATGTGACACAATTTTAAGTCAAAGGAATACGAATAGTGATATTTATGTATGGTGTAGTCTTCCAAATAGTTCCTTGTCGAGTCACTTTTTTACAATTGAGGTGGAATTTATGAAGACAAAAACCGCATTTTAAAATTCAAGAATAAAAACATTACGACAGAAAGTTTACTACTCAGTAAAGTCTCTCAACAGCGGCTATTATTGGCGGTTATAGTTAAGAGTATGATTTAGACTTGGTCACTATAATCCGAAAACGATTGAATCACTAAGTTAACTTTCCAACTTGGAATTGATCTAGGTTATAGAAACGACACTTGGTTTTTGATACTTTTGATTTTGAATCAACAGATATCCCTCTAGCATCTACTACATTAAATATCATAACTTATTGTGAGTTTTTTGTTTCTCTCAGATATTCTTTTACCCTCCATCAGTCGATGCAAAATTAGGTAGAATCTCTAAATGATAACTCGTCAAAAGTAAGTAAGTGTCAGTTATACAATCCGCATCCAGTATCTTGAAGGGTATCAAGTAATTGATGATCAACCTTAAGTGGGAGTGTCCATCCCTACCATATGATCATATAGTCGCGCTCGGATGAAGTTATCATGTACTTTCGAGCGACGGCAGTGTATTACTAACTTAATAAAATAGCAAGCTAAGTCATGTCCCAGACTAGCATTTCCACAACGTATCTGTCTCAATGGGAGATTAGTAAGCAAATCGAGTTGGTAATATTATAACATACTAACAAAATAGAAAAAAAAAAAAAGAAAAAAAAATTAACACGTTGAACAGCTTTTAGAAGCAAGCAATCATTCTGTACATAAAATCCCAGCATAACCAACTGTTACATCACTCACTCACCAAGAACCTTCCCCATAATCTAAACTTTAACTGAAATCGCTATGCAAGAACCCTTGACTCCACGTCACACACGACTATGTTCGGATTTGGCAAAAAAGATACTCCTAATCCTTACCGCCCCGCTGATCAGTCTCCAATGAATTCCGGCGCGTCTACTCCTCGCCAAAATAACCTTCCGCCTCGTCCTCGAAACATGAATCCTCCCCTTCCTCAACGTCCGCAACATGGAGGGTTTGATATGATTCTTGGCGTAGGTCAAGATAAAGCCTTTGCTTTGGCGAATGTTCTGGAAGTTCCTCAAGGATCTTTTAATGACAATGATTATGTCATTATCAACAATCAACATGTTTTCACTGTACGACAGTCTCCTCATGCCCAGCCTGGCCAGATTCTTGCTGGAGCGGTGCAAAGACGATGGGCGGCTCTAAGCACAAATGTTAGTGTCCACGTGGCCCCTTATGACCCTTTTCACAAATCGCAGCAAGTTTATTTGGGTAGTTTGGAGTTGGAGATTGATTTTCTGTCTGCTGGCGCAGCAAATGGAGCTGGCTCGCGAACCTTCGAGCCTGAGAAGCTGGCTAACCATTTTCTGCACCAGTTTGCCAACCAGATTTTCACTCCTGGCCAGACCTTGCCCATGGACTTTGAAGGAATCACTTTCCAGACTAGAGTCTTGTCAACCTCAGTAGTCAATCTGGGGGAAGCTTCAGGAGGTGTAGTTGCTCGAAATGTGCGTGGAATTCTCGTTAGACATACTGAGATTGACTTCCATAAGGCTAAAGGTTCATCTATGAACTTGAAAAATGCGAAGAACAAACCTCGTCAGAATGCGATTATCCAGCCAGATTTCAATTTCCAGGACCTAGGAATCGGAGGTCTCGATGCTGAGTTTGGTGAGATTTTCCGACGAGCGTTTGCGTCGCGAATTTACAGTCCAGCCGAAGTCGAGGCGCTCGCTATTGATCACGTCAAGGGTATTTTACTTTACGGACCCCCTGGAACTGGTAAAACTCTTATTGCTCGACAGATTGGAAAAATGCTGAACGGACGTGAACCCAAGATCGTCAACGGCCCTGAAATCCTCAACAAGTATGTTGGAGCTTCAGAAGAGAATATCAGAAACCTGTTTAAGGACGCTGAGGCTGAATACAGGGAGAAGGGTGATGAGTCAGGTCTACACATTATTATTTTTGACGAATTGGACGCCGTATTCAAACAGCGAGGTTCAACCAGTGGAGGTACAGGAGTAGGAGATAATGTTGTTAACCAGCTGTTGGCTAAAATGGATGGTGTGGAACAACTCAACAATATTCTTGTGATTGGTATGACTAATCGAAAAGATCTGATTGATTCTGCTCTTCTTCGACCTGGTCGTTTCGAACTACAGCTTGAAATTCCTCTTCCTGATGAGCCTGGCCGATTACAGATTTTAAAGATTCACACAGCGTCTATGCGAAAGGCCGGCAAATTGGGACCTGATGTGGACCTTAATGAACTTGCCCAAGACACTAAAAATTATTCAGGAGCTGAAATTAAGGGTTTGCTGAACTCTGCTGCTTCTTATGCTTTCACCCGAAACCTCAAACTTGATCAAGTTGGAGGTGGAGTTCACCAGGAAAAAGATGGGGAACTTATGCTTACTAGAGATGACTTCGTACGAGCTCTTCAGGATGTACGACCTGCTTTTGGAGTTTCTGAAGAAGACCTGGAAGCTCTAGTATCAGGGGGAATTACCAAGTTTTCTCCTAACATTGATAAAATCCTACAAGAAGGAGAATTGCTTGTTGATTGGGTCAGACGTCCTACCCGAGATCGAGCTCTCGCTTCTTTGCTTTTGCACGGTCCTGCAGGATCAGGTAAAACAGCTCTAGCAGCTTCTATTGCTATGAAATCTGACTTCCCATTCGTTCGTCTTATCTCACCAAAATCATATATTGGAATGTCAGAAGCAGCAAAAATCTCCGCTATTCAAAACTGCTTCTTGGACGCCTACAAATCGCCATTTTCGGTTATTGTTATCGACTCCATTGAAATTATCCTGGAGTATGTAAGCATCGGCCCTCGTTTTTCAAACTCTGTTCTTCAGGCTGTTAAAACCCTCTGCCGAGAACAACCACCCAAGGGATGTCGTCTGTTGATTTTGGTGACTACCCATGAACGACGGGTGCTTGAACAAATGGATCTTATCTCTGCGTTTGTGTCAGAAATCGAGGTTCCTTACCTGAACTCCATCGATGAGCTTGCTAAGGTTTTGGACGCTGTGCAATTCCTGGACTCTACTGACGCTCGAAATCGTGTCCTTAACAGCATCCAGCAACAAGGTATGTTCTCAATCGGAATTAAGACACTGCTGTCTGGAATTGGAAAAGCACAATCCTCAGGCGATGTTGAACAGGCATTTGTGGACTTTATGATGGTGAATGCACAGAAGTCCATACCTAGACTGGAAGATTTTTAATGTGACAGTTACTTAGAAATTAGTTAATGAATTAGACTTATGACATAGTGAAGAACCTCAAATTCATTTCCATTGGTACCCACAATTCTCAAAACAGTCTCCAAGACGGGATCTACGTAGAGAGGAGTTGGCATTTAATGCCATTAAGCTCCAGATATCACTACACTTCTATTACTTCTACTACCAAGACTACTGCCACCAACCCAGTAAGAACCAACTTTTACTCTACTCTTCCCACAAATATATCCAAACAAGTCTAATACCATCAGACCAAACTAAAATCAAAATACAGTCACGTAAGTCATCATATGTACAAGTATAAATAGCTCTAGCCCTGTCGCTGCTTATGACGAGGGTGGGTCTTGCAGTAGTTGAAAACACGTCCTTTTCGGGTGACAATCTGTGTTAGTAGAGAAAAAAAAATAACAGCGGCAAGGGTTGTTAACTCACGTAGCAATCAGGACATCGCTTTCGAACAGCAGACTTGGTCTTCATGCCTCGGGTGGTCAAAGCAGCAAAGACATTGGTGACAGGTCGAGCCACATGTCCAGCAGACTGCAACAAGGTGGGTCGCTGGATAGAAGCCATCATGGCCGGAACTCGGCAAACGGATCGAAGAACGTTGAGCATTGTGTCGGTTTAAGCAGTGATGGTGAAAAATCCAATTTTGATATTTCGAACCTTGTCAAAAAGAAAGTTTACTGTTGTGGTTATTTGTTTGGGAGAAACCAGTATTTGAGAAAAACTAGTGATTGGTTGAGAGATGAAAGGTGATTTTTCTGTTCACTCTGTTCATTAGACAGAGTTGAGAAATTTCTGTTTGTCAAAGATGCCTAATGGAACCACTATAATAGGATGCCTCAGCGTAATAGGTATTCATTAGTAATACAATGACTGCGCTCAAGCAGATGTAACACTTACATTCCATAAATCTAACCAGATAAAGTAGTTTTCACCACTACCAGCCCTGAACATGATCATTACTTCAATGGTATTTTGAGTTTGTTTTGTTCTTACGTATTTCAAGGGATGTGTATCAACCATTCCTGTACATCAGCCATTCCCAACTGAACTATAATTTTAGTTCGTCAACTAAGCTTTATTTAAGGTCTGAATCACTAACTGAATCACTAGATGTCTAAATCGACTAGCACCTAAAAACTAATACCTTCGTCCGCCACCTATCCGTGACACATAACTCACTTATTTGACTTTTTGACTTTTCTAGGTCAGTGCAACCAATTATACCGTATCCATCATTAGTAAGTCACTTATCCCCTAACCCTCTCAGTTATGAACCCTTTGTTCACCACGTGATTAACTCTACTGTGCGCCACGCAACACAAGATCAATGAACCGACTGCCGCTGAGTCAAGCGGATATGCGGCTTCCTGGCCGGTCAGGGGGAAGTGGAGATGGCCCTCGGAAAATGCTGCGCCGAATATTCCGTCCTCGAACTCTGGATTTTGAAACTGCATCGTGGGAGATCTTCTACTTGATTTTTCAGCCCAAGCGGGTATACAAGAACTTATACTACCACAAACAGACCAAAAACAAGTGGGCTCGTGATGACCCTTCCTTTTTCATCTTGTTGAATGTTTTGCTGCTGATTAGCGCGTTAGGATGGGGGTTGGCCTATCAACCTGGAATTGTGCGAATCATCAGACTGATGTTTTACATGGTATTGGTGGATTTCCTGGTTTTGGGTCTAGTGATTTCAGCAGTTTTCTATACTGTGATTCGCAAATTTTTCACCAAACGAGGCGATGTGTTTTCTCAGGGAGCTTTGGAATATGCATTTTGCTTTGACGTGCATTGTAATGGATTCCTCATTGTGTGGCTATTACTCTACGTTCTTCAGTTTGTGCTTCTGCCTGTTCTGACACGAGACAATTGGCTTTCTTTGTTTGTGGGTAACTCTTTGTACGCGTTTTCCACCTGCTACTACTTTTTGGTTACCTTCTACGGATATTCCAGCCTACCATTTCTGGAACACACTGAGCTCATCCTGCTACCCATCCCCATCATCCTGGTCTTTTACATTGCATCGCTGTTTGGCTTCAACGTTGTCCAGCACATGGTCGAGTTCCACTTTGGAAAGTAGCCTATATTTATTGAATAAAATAGACCAGGTAGTTTAGAATAGTGATCAATAATCTAAACTGATGGGTATTATGGCAAGGCTTATTTTATATATTGGGGCATTACGTAACATAGAAATCTTGATGTTTATTAGTAGTAGTTGGAAAGGAGAATGATGTTATGTTGCTATATTACAATAGCCTGTTGAATGCGGCGACATGTGTCGTGAAGGAACTGCTTATCACAGGGTAGGCTTCACTAAATGAAGTCTACAGATGCTTTTGCTTTCTTTACTATTGGGAGTCTTGATAGTTGAAACCACGTGAACTAGTTGGGAATATTTCATTAACAGAAGATTGCGAAGTCCAAACTTCAACTACTCAACATTATAATTGAGTGGGTGATGTGTGGGTAATGACCAATAGTATATGGTGTGCGCATCTCTGCAAGAAGCTGGAATAGCATAACAACTATCAGAATTAGTTGTAAGAGGACACGTTTTTTCGCTTCAGGTAAACTATCAGTGTTTGCAATTACTACAAGTATTCTGACATCATTCCAATTACTAATTTTGAACATCATGGAACAGCACTAACCAATAAAGAATTATGGAAAATGATTTATATGAAGGTATATATTACAGAATTCGAGTTTCACCTCTTTATGACACTTTTTTCCAGAAGTCAGTGTGAGATTCGGTATGATATAGACTGTGGAACTGCTTCACGTTTTTGTTTTTCTTGAAAAAAATAGCGCATAAAGGAAAGGAGGGGGATAAACACACTTCTGGTCATAACCTCAGTTTGGCAGTGGCTGATCTCATCTCTCCCTAAAGTTTAATACCAACTTTATTGCATTTCCGTTCCTTGACTATAGTTATCTTAAAACTTTAAAATACTGCAGTTGGTCTTTCCAATCGTAGGAAGTAGTCCATGGTTGATAATTTGGTAAAATTATAATAATATGGAATTATATTAATATGTTCTGGATGTAATAATATGTAATTTTTTTGCAGGTATCAGGTTTCGAGCGATATTATATCATGTCATGGATGTCATGTAAAACGCTGCTTGAAGAAACTAACCTTAAAGCTTATTTACCACTAGAAAAGCAGCAGGAATTCCTTTTGCAAATTAGACAAAGTATTACTATCAGTATTTGGTTAATGAATACGCAATAAATTGGTGGGAATAAGAGGTTTCTGGTAATAACACTGCAGGTGTAGTGGGCTGCTGTCTTTTTCAAGAAAAGACTCAGAGTGGCAGCACCCTGCACATCTGACAGATGATCGACATTATGGGTGTATCTACCATGAGCATGGCCTCCTCTCAGGATTAAATTCAACAAGTCTCTTAACCTTCTTTGATCCGTGAATTCCAACCTAGAGATTTTTTGATATTATAATTCAAGGAGGTATTTACTGATTGTGATTGAGTTCAGAGCAGAACAATGAGACAACATGAGGCAGCCATTATGCCTGTAGTGCCCAGTACTTGTCTGATTTAAAACTCGATTCGAGGATGTCTCCAAAAGATAAATATAATATACTCGGGGATAAAAGATATCAATGGATCAGCAAGTGACAAGTATCTCTTCGTTTCTATCTATATCGAAATAAGGAGACTATCCATTACTATAATCAGATCACACGACTTGACAATGCACGGGTAAACAAAGCACCAACTCGTTAAAAGACACTATCATGCTATGTTCATCTCTTCAAAGCACATAAATGGTAAAAATACAATGCCTATATAAATAAGTTACTTCATGTAGTTAGCAAAACTCCACCACCCCTCTATAATAGCTCTCGTCTATGGGCCCATCTCCACAAAAGGCTAGAGTGGGCGTGTCCTGTCCTTTGCGATAAAAGTCGATCTGTAAATGTCCGTCCTTGCTGACCCCCTTGAAAAAGTAATGGTTGTTGGGCTCTATGTCGTGTTCGCTATTGTAGTAGAGTTTCCCCGATGGTGTAGTGGCGTCTGCTATTGTGATACATCCTGTAGCCAGTGTTTTTCCGTTCACCCTCATCTGTGTTAGTGGTTGTTTTCACATGGCACCTCTTTTCTTCCATTACTCACCTCAAAAGGAGAAACCCCAAACACCGTATTGAAGATGCTGAGACTTGCGTTGGTGGCGAGTTTGTATGATCCAATACCCGAGTCCATCGTGCTGCAAAAAAGACCGCGGGCAAACCGTTCAGAAGTTATCTGTTCGGGTTTCACTAGTCACCAAATCAAAGTGACATTGGTGCCTACTGATTCAAGCTTAACTTTAACCTTCAAGTATGAAGTGCTAAAAATAAGGAGTAATTTCTTTTTCTAATAAATGTGGTAACAAAAGACTGAAAGAAAAAAAATGAAGAAAAGAAGCCACAATAGCAAACCACAGAAGAGCTGCTGAGTTTACATGTTGGAATAACGTCTCTTGTGTTTGACAAAATTGACCATGCCAGCTACCAACAGAAGTGTGAGAATGCACAAGAACTAACCACTATTAATGGGGTTGAATACAATAAAATGATTTGTTTTGTAATAACTGTCATCAATTAACGCACGTGATTTCACTATCCAGTCAGTCACTACAGTTGTGATATCTCCAACTAACGGGACAATAATTAAGAAACTCATGTGGATGGACCTTCGACAACAGTTCATAAATAAAAAACGGGGATGGGGTACCGTGGTAATTTCCTCTAGTTTGCAACCCTGTAATATTTATGATATTATTCATAGGTTTACCCCTGACTCTGCAGGTTCTAGATACACTAGCTGCCAGAAAATTCCTTCCTGGTGGTTGTAATCACGAGGGAGCCGTGTAGTATTGTGACTAATAATTGATTTCGCGTAGAGGTTTTCAAGCCTGTTGCAACCATTTACTCACTTTTGTGGTGTATGCATTATTATACCAGTAAGCAAATGTTGTTGAGTGAATAAGCACGTTTCTCAGATATGACTATCTCAGTTTCACTTGCCATTGGAGGGTTGTCGTTGATCTTTCTACCATCCTTGCACAACCACTGTCACTTTTAGAGATTTTGTTGGTATGAGGAATTATGGGAGAGAACCCAACAAGTTGAACCATTAACATGAAATTGTCAGAAGTCACAAAAAAAAAAAAAAATTGAAAAAAAAGGAAGGGAAAAAAAAAAGACAAACTAAAAAACTTCTCAGTATTTGAATTCAGGAAACAAACCAATCCCTTTTAGCAGAGAAAATGTTATGGTCGTAGTAACCGTGGTCATGCGATTAAACTCCTCATGTTTATGATGGTACTTTAAGATGGTACTCTCGTACCAGATAGCAGTCACCACGATAGTTTATTGTGACTACCAGATACCTGAATCCACAAAAGTTGAAGTGGACTTGGCAGCTTGGTGTCTCTGGTATGATCACCAAGGCCATGCCCAATTACTTGGGTGTCATAAGTACCATGCTCTTTCATAGAGCATGTGAAGGCGACATCCCGAATGCAATAGCGCATTCCGGCTAGGTCATATCCCTGTGACATTGAGCAGTAAACCCCACCTTAAATCCATCTTTTATGAAACCCCACCTTAGATCGCATGGATCAATGATAAGTGTGATATCACCTTATGCAATCCACAGAGATGGCCTTTTTAGGATTTCAAATGCAAGCGAAGAGTAAAGCTATTATATTACCCCAACCGGGAAGCCAACTCACGAGCGCGATTGGAGTATTCTCCATTGGGACGATAACTATCATCGTAGCCTCTCCATTCGTCCGTATGGTTTGAACCACCGGGTCTAGGCTGGAACCTATCTGATAGTAAATTAGGTTCAGATGGACGAGACGGGAACGAAGTTTGACTTCCCCATACGAGATCGTCAGTGTGAGGGTTATGGGGGCCAATATTGGGGTCGACCCCTGAAGGAGGGGCAAGTGGTTGGTGACGTTTTGGAGATCGCCCTCCCTCATCACGATTCTCTCTTGACCGAACAAGCGAAGAAACAGATGCAGGATGGTGATTAAGAGTGGGTGGAGGAGGGGTGTCTGAGGGGCCTCGAGAACCAGCTATAGAGTATTCCATAGAAGTGTCAGGTTCTTGATTTCGGTTTCTAGCAATAGACATGCCCATGCCAAATTCATTGGACTCTGGGGTAGGAGAAGTCGAAGCAGATATGCTGGTAGCTCTAGAACGTTCACGAGAAGGAGGTTCTTGGGGAGAGTGATCCTTGGGTAAGGAGGAATTAGACAACAACGTAGAAGATGAAGAAGAAACAGCAGGAGAAGAGAGAGAAGTGTCTTTTGAAGGTGGTGGTGGAGGTGGTGGTTTAGAAGGAGGGGACAGAGATGACGATGATGACGAAGATTTAGGTCGTCCGTAGTATCCAACTGTACACACTTTCCTTAAATATTCTTCAATTGCGTTGATCTCCGCAATGGTTCGTTGATACTCCACTGAAAGAGCTTCTCTTTTGTGTGGGTCGCTAACAGCACTGACAGTCTTTCCAATCTCTCTCTGACGAGCCTGCAGAGCTTTGACTTTAGCAACTAGTTTTTGGGTTCCAGGAGGGTTGTGTATACTGTTTTGGGAAGGTGGTAAAGTAGGTACAATGGGTACAAATGGCTTTTGTGAATTACTGTGACCCTGGATCCTTTCCCTTAGTGAATCTACTTGTCGCTTCATTTTATCATCCATATGAATGGATTCATCGGCACGAGGGTTCTGACTAGCTCTGTTATTCTGGGCCTTTTCAGCCACCCAGTGTTGGCTAGCAGGATCAGGTCGGAGGGTGTTTTTCGAAGTTGCGGGAGCTGTTGGAAGAGGTTGGTGAGCTTCAGTAGCCTTGTTTGTGTTTGCTTGGGCGTTGTTCGTAGTCGTAATCTCACTAACAGGGCTACAAGCTTTTGGTTTAGGCTGGGTTTCTTCAATACGAGGTTGAGGGCGAGGGTCACGTCTTGGATCCGCAGTTACAGCAGAAGAAGTCCGAGGATCTGAGGTTAGACCATTAGGAACTGAGGAACGTCGAGGTTCTGAGGCTGGACCAGCAGAAACAGAAGAACGGCGAGGGTCTGAGGTTGGAGCAGATGGAGCAGAAGAACGTCGAGTGTCTGCGGTTACTGTTGACGTTTTCGTTCGAGCTTGAGCTTGTGTCGAAGTTTGGTTAAGAGTATGCTGGGTCGTAAGTTCAGTCGTAGGTTGAGCCCTTGCCGCCGTGTGTGGCGTTTGTAGGTTGTCAGGTAAAGCATGAATGATGTGAGTTGTTGTAGTAGGTTGACCATTCACCTGAGTATGTGGTGAAGTAGCAGAAGCTGAAGGGGCCAGAGAATGGCTAGGAATGGAAGGAGCAGGAACAGCACCAGGCTGGGAGTCAGCTGAAACTCCTCCAGTAATACTTTGCTGAGCTCGTCTTTGTTGAGTTCGCTGAGTTTGTAGCTCAACTTCATCCACAAACAAACTCTTGTAGCTTTCGACTGAATCCTCTTCTTCCAGCCATTCATAGTCCTCGATTCGATCTACACCTAGGAGTGCGTTGCAACAATCAAGTAACGTCACATCCAACTGCCGGAACCGACTCAGATTACGCTGCACAAAAAGGGCAAGCGTCTGCTTGTTCTGCTGAATCCGCAAATTGTTAACATGATAAACAGCGTCAGAAAACAATTGTTTGATTTCTTTACGTTTGCGCATCTTGAACACCTTTGCTATGGTTGAAATTGCCTCCTGAGGTTCTACAATCCCCTGCAAAAGTTCCTGGAGCGGTCCTTCAGTCTGTGACAAAATATACTGGACTATTCTCTGAGCCAGATCATACACAGGGAGGCGTTGTGTGCCATGGGCCACCAGGGCTTGAGGATCGCTAGTTGCTTTTCCGTGTGGGCTGCTCGTTTCGTGTGGTCTGTGTGTGCTTGTTGGATCTTCTTGGTGTGGAAAACGCTTCTCTGGAGAAAATTTGAGAACACTGGCAAGACGAAGAAGCGTTTCATCTGTGTCACTGTCATTGATGGCACATAAGTCGTGCCGAGCAGCTAAAGTGGTCACCAAATCGATTGAGCATCGTTTGAGCCATAAGGCTTCATTCCCCAACCCTACTAGAAACCGGTTGAGGTGAGTATTGAACTCGATATACTCCCCGTAGGAAGATTTGAGACCCAGCATTTGTCGTGTGTTGTATTGAGTCGATTTTGCTGGTAAATATGCCTGAATAAATAGTGTAGCTTTTGTGTTTAGAAAAGTAAAAGAGTTAGTAGATTCGATTCGAGTGGCGGCTATTGTGCCCCTGGCCAAGTGGTGGACAACTGAAGATGGTTGTTTGGGTGTTATCAATGTGAAAATTATATAGAGCACAGGAGTATGTAATTATAATACAAACCTTGCCCAAACAAAGGAAAACTAGAGCGGTGCAAAAACTACAGTACAGTAGAAAATAATGATGAAAATAATTGGCATTGATGGACGGGGCACTTTTTAAAATAACTGCCACTAGTTGGGACACGAATTCATTTCATTAGTGTATCTCCTTCAGTTGGTTTTACTGTTCCTGAATCTCCACCAACTTGCATTAGCTTATTTAGTGGCAGTCACACATGTGGACCCACCTACATCCTCAAGGATCATCTATTTTTGGAATTGACATAGGTCAAGGAAAGTAAGTTACTTTTATCCGCCATATTCTTAAAAAAAATCCTCAATTCCAATAAATTTTAGAACGTACTTCTTAGTTAGCCACACCACCCCCTATCTCCTGTAAGGTTCTTCAGTTTTCAAATACACCGCAAGCAGGGGGTTGCATCCTTAAGCAGCATAACAATGAACGTTGGGCGGGGTTTTTTACCAACCCAAAACACCCTATGCAAAGCCTCTTGGACGGACTGGCAGTATTCCTTTCACATCAAAAACTACTTGTAGTTTATTATCCATCCTCATGCTTTCACTGCTTCTATTTGTTTTTTTCGTTGCTGAGAAATTGTGGTGTTCAAAATAACATGTGGTTGCTTCACCAACAATGAAGATTGTAGAGAAAATAAAGAAAATTAGTTGGGTAATTAGATACTGCGATGATCATCGAGTTTAAATGGGAATGCAAGCAGCACGAAACCTCCACAACAAAATAGGAAGATTGGTTAGTGAGATTATCAACCAATGTTCCAGAATACTGATTGATTGATTTAGAGTGACAGGTGAATAATTTTTTATACATACATCATCATGGAGGGTGTTAATTCTAAACCAATAGTTATAAAAAATCGAGAGATAATGATGAATATGTACATCAACTGAACCAATAAGAATGGTTGGGTATTCTGTGAGAGACCACTTTTCCAAGCTCATCGAAGTAGCAGATTGAATCACAGCAAAACCTCTTCCCTACAAACGTCTATTTGGGTCACAATAGGGCGTTGTCCATATTGGGTTATGAGGACACAATGGAAGGTTACTTAGGGCAACATAATGTGGGTGGTCAATATGATTGAGAAGGAAATTTCTTCAAATTTTCAATTGAAGCGAAATACCAACCTATGAAACCTTTTGGAAATCATCTAGAATACCATGAGAAACCTGACAGTAATAGTAAGTGTTAGATACCTGAAATCGGGTTTTATGGGGTTTTGAAGAGGTAAAAGAACAGGTAGGGCCAGTTTACGTGTTTCAACCACAAGATAGGTGAAATCCGTAATATTGGCCTTAAAAGGAGCTAAAAAGGAAGGAGTGTTCTGCCAAATTCGTCATGATCTTCTGATGACCTTGGGTAGCAACTTTAATTTTGGGGGAAAATATTGAGAGTGTTCTTCTAGTAATCAATAGAAAAGTAGATCATTCAATCACTCCAAGAAAAAAAGGAAAACATCCGAGAGTTTTTCCCTTTATCAACTCAAAAATGAATTAATTGGCGACCGTTACACAAGCACAACCACTACACGAAATACACGCAAGTACTTATACCAAGTTAATTAACAAATTGCTATAAGAAAAGTAACTAAGAGAAAGGAAGAAAAAAAATCAACAAAATGAGTATGGTAAAGATAAGTAACTAGCAGTAAAGAATTGATAATAGAGAATGAAAATTTAGCCTCCTGCTCGGTGAGTGCTTCTTCGTTGTACTTCATCACACCTCACTCCAATTAAACCTTGCTGCAACTTCCTGCACTCCACTACTCACCATGGAGGGCTGGCAAGAGGTATCTATGACGATCGGAAAACACAAACACGGGGAGACTAACTCAGATATGCAGAGTGGCGCATACGGCGCCATCAGCAACAGAAATTGGACAGCTCACTGACTCGATTCCGCTGACGTTTGATCTTACCGAGGATCTGGTCTGGGCAGGCGACATCAACGGTGTTGTGTCCAGTTACTATGGAGAAACAATGCAGCCTTATTCGCGGTTTAAAGCTGGTCAAGGACGTGTTACTAGTCTCGTCAGTCACGACAGAGGACTGGTGTCACTCACTTTGGACGCGTTACACTACTCGACACGAGGTGGGTTGACGCGACAACACGTGACAGATACTAGTCTCACCAATAATCTGTGTATGACCTTTACACATGGTCTGACGGAGTTTGTAGTCGGTGGTAACCCCGGTAAGCTGGTTATCATCAACAGTGAGCGTGGCGATGTGACCCGAACCGTCCAATCAAATGATGTCGTTACACATATGGCTGGAAGCAGCTCATGCGTTGTTTGGGGCACAAACAAAGGTAAACTTGTTGTAGCCGACAACAATGTCAAACAACAACATGAATTTCAGGCTCATC
Source organism: Yarrowia phangngaensis (assembly GCA_900519005.1). NCBI lineage: Eukaryota > Fungi > Ascomycota > Dipodascomycetes > Dipodascales > Yarrowia > Yarrowia phangngaensis. Next base: position 1,940,010 of record ULGR01000003.1, read on the forward strand.
AAGGGCCATTTTCCGATGTTTCTATTCAAGATAACGTTGTCATGACTTGTGGTTTTTCAGCAACCTCTACAGGCCACAGAATCGACCCATTAATCAAAGTATGGGATTTACGGATGATGCGGGCTATGGCTCCCATATCTTATCCCTTGGCGGCTTTTGTGTGCCAAACTCCAGATTCTAGAACGCTTATCGCGTCACCATCAGGCCAATTGGAGTTTCTTGATCATTCTACACAACAAATAAAGTTGTATCAAGCGGAGGTGGCATTGATCAACGGTGTCAAATTGAGCTCGAGGGGTCATCATTTTGTGATTTCCGATACTTCTGGACAACTGCAGCTTTGGACTGACGAGCCTCACTCAGCTTTTGCAGAGTTTAGTACGCCGACGGCGTTTCCTACACCTGAACAAAGTTTCCCGCCAGTTTCTATTCATGATACATCCTTTTCTCTGGGCTCAATAGGCATGCCGTATTACTCAGATACACTTCTTTCGGCTATGCCTTCTTCCATCATCCATGTAGGTATGCCGCCTGAGGAAATTGACGAGGACCTGGATATTCGTCAGATCGATTTTGTTGGACATGCCCCCAACCATAAACAGCAGAAACGAAACCTCGCACAAAGATACACCAACCAGAGAAGGACTTCGATTGCTGCACCCAAGTTTCTGTCTGAGAAGGAGAAAGAAAGGGCTAGACGAATGGAGGATATAGAAGATGAATCATTCTTTGAAGATGAATGTTCGGAAACAGCTCTGACATCGAAAAAGGTTCCCCGTCTTTATCGAAAGTTAGAAATCAAGTATTCCAAATTCGGAATTTCAGATTTCGATTTTTCATACTACAACAACCATACCGATTTGTCCGGCTTGGAAACAAACCCGTTCAATCCATTGTTACAGTTGTTTAGGTTCTGTTCTCCGGTTTGCAACTTTGCTTTAAGGGCAGTTGCGGCTGGAACTCCAAACAGAATGCTCAATGAAATGGGACTTTTGTTTGACATGATGCACAAAGCCCGAGGTCAAGTATGCCGTGCTTCCAACCTTATGGATTGTTACAATGGATTTTCACATTCGTTAGCACCCGAAGATGCCAACAATATTGTGCTGTTTTGTCGGTTCTTGTTGGAACAGATAGGCTTTGAACAACGACAAACACCAGCATTGTTTGAGGATTTCCGGGCTCTTTTGGGAGTTACAGTCACCACTGTTAATACTTTTTCGTGCGGAAAAATCACTACTTCTGACTCGGTATGGTACACCTTGGAACTTGCTCCTGGAATTTCTTTCTACGATAGCCTAGAGAAAACGCTGGATAAAGAACTTCAGACAAGAGCATGGTGTGACAGATGCAGGAAATATCAGTCTCTTCATGTCGACAAGAAAGTTGAATCATTCCCAAGAGTTCTGACATTATCTGTGAGTCAATCCATAGACCCTGCTCTGAGTTTTGTGGTTTCAAACCGAAAAGTGATACCGTCTTCTTCCTCTGATGAAAACTCTTACAACCTTGTAGGGTTCATTTGTCAGATCCAAAATAACGGCCAGGTAGCTTTCATTCGTGTCAACAACGAGTGGTATCTGTTTAACGATTTCCTTGTCACCAAGGTTTCGGAAAAAGAAGCGTTTATGAAGACTCCCTGGAAACGTACTGTAATGATGGTATATGCTCAAGGAGCAGACGAACCATTTGACTATGATTCATGGAAATCCAAAATGGACGTCTCTGCGTTATTTGAGGAGCGTTTAGTGAATGCGGAGACTGTTAATCGAGAAACTACAGACTTTGGATACCAGCTGTTGAAAGAAGTACCCCCTCCAAAAACGTTGTGTGCTATTGATGCAGAGTTTGTGGTGCTTAAGAACGAAGAAACAGAGATTCGTTCAGACGGCACAAAAGTTGTTTTGGCACCCCGAAACCTTTGTTTAGCTCGTGTCACACTTCTCAACGAAGATGGACATCCTTTTATCAACGATTATATCGCCATCAACCAGCCCATTGTTGACTACTTAACGGCTTTCTCAGGAATCGAAAATGGAGATCTAGACCCTGCTCTTTCTAAAAAGCCCTTAGTTAGCCTCCCCACGAGTTACAGACGATTGTGGTTGCTTCTAAATCTGGGATGTGTTTTTGTGGGACATGGCTTGGCTAACGATTTCAGAACTATCAATATGCAAGTACCTCCTGAGCAGGTCATTGACACCTTGGACCTTTATTATATTGCCTCTGAACGGCGAAAATTGTCTTTGCGTTTCCTGGCATGGTGTGTGCTTGGAAAAAGCATCCAGACAGGAAACCACGACTCTACTGAAGACTCGCATACCGCCTTGTTGTTGTACAAAAAGTACCAGGAGTGTAACCCTGAAGAATTCCAGGTGTTGCTCTTAGATGTATACAGACAAGGACGTATGTGCAACTTCAAGGTGCCCGAATAGAGGCGCGAGAAAAAACCAGAAAAGTATAAAAAAATGAATTAACCTGAAAGTACTGAGTTGTAGGGGAGACATTTATTAGTCCTAATGTAGTCGTTGTTGCAGACCTTGAATAAGTATTGACACACAACCAACATCCTTTGTACGAGGAAAATGAAAGAAGACAATAACCTCTCAAGTAAATATTTCGATTGGCATGTCCTTTATACTGCATTAAATAATCAGATAATCTACTAGGTGCGTTTGTTATTAAAAACTGGACCACTCAGACGATCATCCTCTCGGCTACTCTCCAGTCTTCATTGCTAAGGCAGCTCTCTGAGCCTGGTTGGCTAAACCTTGGCCTTCACTTTTAACTCCCTTGAATAACTTCGCTAGAATCTCACCGATGTTTCCTGTAGAAGTTTCCTTAGCCTGTCTTTGTTGTTGGGCTTCTCTTCGTTTGGGGTTCACGACCTTTCCGTTTTCATACCACCGACAAATCTCATGCCGTTGTAGGCCTTCCAGAATAGGGTTATAGAACGTTCGGACCGTCTTGTATTGTTTGTCAATAGTCTGGTACTCTGATTTCCCGTTGGCTACATGGTCATGTAACTCTGCAACTGGTAATCGAGGTGTTCCATGCTCGTCGAAGGCATTTTCTCTTTGAAGCCACAATTTTTGCTGAGTTCGACTCTGATGCTCTCTCTTGGAAGGAGTCGTGGGTTTGTGATGATTCGGCTCGGCTTTCACTACCGTATTCGAGCTTAAAGTGTGACCTGAAGAACTATCGGGATTGGAAATCACATGATGATTAGAAAGTTCCAAAGTAGGAGCTTTTTCGGTAGCTTGTTGTCGAAGCCTCAATGAATCATGTGACGATGTTCGTGAGGCATTTGACAGTTTATTCAGAGTCCCTAGATTGTACATGAGACCCAGGCCTTCTACTGAGGGGTTTCTAGAAGGATTTCTGGAAGGATTCGCCGAGTTCGCCCGTGATGGTTCAACCGAATCACTGACATTTTTCAATTCAGGCGAGTCGGGAAATTCGGTTTCATCATATACTTCGTGGACGTTCTCTTCAGCAGGGATAACATGAAAAACGTCAGAAGGATTATCGATCTGTATTTTTCCTGTTTGTGATTCTGTCCCCCTTGTGTCACCATTCACCTCATATGACTCCCCTTTCTCTTCTTCCCCAACAACCAGCTTATCTACTTGCTTGGCCAGATCAGACTCCTCATCTGAGCCCTCGTCATCACTCACGGGTAATCCAATCACCACTTTTCCGCCTTGTCTCAAGTGAATTGGTTTCTCCGTTTGAGTGAAAGCTTCTTTGTCTTCCTCTTGTTCCGCCTGTCTAGCCCCCTGCCCCTCAGTCTCTTGTTGCTGACTTTCCTGTTGATTCTCCACTTTCTCTAATTTCTCCAATTTCTCCAATTTGTCACCACTACCGTTCGCTTGTTTTTTCTTCTTCTCCTCCTTACTTTCTGGCTCCTTCTTTGTCATCGATAAGTTCAACCTGTTGAGCTTTTGGAGAGAGTCCGATGATCGGCTTCTTCTGTCGTCACTGAGAGCAGAAAGTTGAGTGGATGATCCCCTCATTTTTGCCAAATTCCGTGACGATGCACTACGATATTTGCTTGATGCCACGTGCTGTTTTTTCACCACCATTGCGCTAGTTGATTGTGATAGTTGATGTTGACCAATGTCTCCCCACTACATGTAATCGTATGCATGATTGGGGCATAAAAGAGGAACTATGAAATCTTTATCATTTAATTACTAAAATTAGGAAAGTACACTTATAAATTGAAAAATTACAGGGAAAAAATAACAAGAGAATATTAGGGCCAAATTCCCCATAAAATCTATTGTGGTAGTAGTTACCCACCATCATAGCAACATTGCTGCAGTTTAGTTTACTGACTTCTTATAAAGTTTCGTTAGGGCATAGCTAATTTCCACACCAGCTGTAAGGGTGTCATCACCATTAACTAGCGATGTCTTATAGAATGGCAGGGAGTTATATATTTCTACTACTGCGTAATTTTGTTCACTCATGCTGGTATTATGGGATATTTCAAGTAAAGTACGTACCTGAGAGTATTTTGTATTGTTCACTCGTCCAAGATGGTTCCTTATAAAGTGCAGTATATTTATTACATTGGAGAATTTCGCTTAGCTGATGAAATGATCAAATCTTGCTTACATAACAACCTCTATCGCTCGACATGGAGTAATCATCTCCCAAGAATTGAGGAACTTTACAAGTAACGTGGGTGACAGCTAGAAATAAACCCAATAAACTACAAAAACGATCTATTGCGATCTATAGCTATAAAGTGAATCAGTTGTATTAGCCATCATACACACTAAACTCTTGTCAAATAACTTTTCAGCTATTAATTAATACTATACAAATGAATCCATGCCATCCCATAGGTTCAACCTGCCCTTTCCTCATTGCCTTTTTTATCATTGTCTTAATTCTAATCCCGGTAATTGTCACCTCGTTCATCATCCCATCTCTTTCCAAATCCTCCTCGGCCAGAGTCGTAATCTTGTCTGAACTCGTCTCTGACTTGACCTCCAGAGGAACCCCGTCCAAACTGTCTTCCATCTTTGAAACCAGGATCCAAATCAATTGAAATAACTCGCTCATCTAGTTTGGTTTTGTGCAGGTATTTGAGACAAGCCACCGCATCATCGTGTGTGTGGTACTCCACAAAGCAGAATCCACAGGGCGTTTTCTGATATCGGTCTAGCCCCATAATGATTTTCTTGACTTTTGCGATTCTGTGTTAGTGAAAAATAAATGAGTATTGCTATTAAAGCATTCGCCTCATAGAGATTTTACGTTATTCAATTAACACCTATCGAGACAGTATGCTTTTGTCATCTGTCAAGAATGGCCATCCACTTTAATTGATGAAAATTTTCCACATTATCCATAAACACAAACACACTCACTTGGAAAACAACTCATGGATCTGCTCTTCGGTGGTGAAAAACGAAAGATTGCCCACATACAAAGTAGTTGTGTCTTCGAGAGCCTTCAAATCCTCCTCACCCTGTCGTGATCTTCGAGCTTGTCGCAAAACATAAGATGAAGGTCCATCAAGACGTGAGGCCGAATTGATGGGTTTGGCCGTGAACAAATCCGCTGGTTCAGACATGGTTTTATTATTGTGAGATGTGAAGTGTAAGATTAAGTTTGACAGAGAATGCACAACTTCTTTTAATCAGGAAGTCATGGAAGAAATCAAAGTTACAGTATAGGTGGGAGCAGCAAAGAAAGAATGAGACCAAAAGAAACATCATAACCTGTTGGTGATATAATCGTGATCGTGTGCTTATAACTATAAATCGCTAATCTGGATCATCCTCTTTTAGTGTCATATTGAGTTTTATTTTCCCTACTGTCTGTTGATAATGATAATTCTGAAATCTATTACTGTCTAGAGTTGTCAAACAAGCCATCACTAATCAGCTCTGGGTTAAATTGAGCTTATGGGATATAATAGAATGACTAAGGTGGAAAAAAAAAGTAAGTAACTCACTCCTCATTTTCGAAGATCAACATTACCATATCCTGTAAACTCTGTAGCTAGATGATCATTGCTGAAGGGAGAATGACATGGATATCTACTCTAGATAGCTAATACTTTGATCGATTATGTCCAACTAAAAAACTTGGTATTTTCAGAAGACAGGAAGGTTTGTAAGTGTTCGAAATATCTAAGGCAAAACTATGAACTTCATAAACAAACCAACAGTACTTACTTCAATCATGTAAAACTATTTGGTCACGTGATCATTTGAGAAACCAACTTGTGTGAGAAGGGTTGTTTGCTTTACGGTATCCTAACTTGCTAGTTGAATGAATGGCATTGTGGTGGCCAGGGCCAACCCAGAACTTCCAACAAGTTGTCCTCCAACCCTAACCCATTAACACAAGGTTGTCATGATAACAAGTGTTATCCCCACTTGGGGCAAAGAAAGTAGACGGCGGTGGCAGCGCATGATTGATACGCACGTGCATAGTCGCATGCATAGATCACGTGGGCAAATCAACACACAAAATGAAAAAAAAGGATGAAAAAAACCGAGTTTTACTTATTAATCTCAAGGATATTTTAGATAAGGGTGTTTGTTATTTTTAGAAAGAGTGCTATTCGTGTTAGTATAGTTTACCTTCTCCTTGGATTCATCTGGCAAAACCACACATGAATCTGCATTTGCGTACATCAAAATGTGGAGAGCCCATCCATGCCAAGAGTCGTCTGTACATACTTCGGCGAAAACGTGGAAATTGTCAAGGCGATGTGTGTATGTCATCCACAAGAACATTCCTTTCTCAAGTGTCTTCACATCCTTGGTAATCTCATTTAACCTCTATGTTTCATTTCCTGATTTAGGTTGGCTTTTTTTGTCTGATTGATTTGGGGGACATTATTTGTCTGATTCTATGATTCACCAGTTCTGTGGTTCAGGCATTGCATTATTCTTGGATTAAAATTATTTTTTCTTCACCCATGCCCTCATTTCATTACTCTGTTCCCCAGCAACCCCTTTATCATTGCTATTTCTTTTTCTCGTTTTGGTTTTTCTTTCAGTTTTCTTTTTCTTTTCAGAGTTACATGGTTAGGGTTTCGCCAATCATTGTTGTGAACTCAGCTGAGACTTAGCTGCATCAAGTTGGAGGTGACAAAATGCCCAACGCGCGTCGAAAGAGTGTTCAAAGTAGATGGTTATGTGGCAAATGATTCAAATGCAAGAAATGTGGCCTATATTTTTCTGCCCCAGAGTGTCTCAAACGATTTACCATCTCTTTCCTTACAAAGAAAGTTCAATTTGCGTGGTTAATAAGGTTATTAAGGTTGAAATTGGTTCTCCAGGTCGGACTTGATAATAGCGTTTAACGTGGCGTCGCCTTCTTACTCTTCATCATCACCCTCGTCTCAGAGAGTTGACTAGCTAGAAGAAACACAAAAACACCTGTATTAAACCCCCCTCCGCGCACAAAAAAACAAGTCCTTCCGATTTTCTTTCGTATCGACTTCTTCTCTTTCTGTGCTCTAACCCTTCCCAAACCACAATACAGTCTCCACCAGCGCCGTATCTTTTTCCTGATACGATACGATGGGCCAGTCGCCTTCAAAAAATGCAAACTCGACCTCTTCTCTGACAACTACTAACGGCCACGCCTCCTCTGGAGGTGTAGGCGTGCTTTCCGAAGACGGAGGCGATGACCCCAGTAGTGGTGGGTGTAGTGGTACGAGTGCCCATTTTAACACACCACAAAACTCTCGGAAAAAGTCTTCTCGGTCTAAACCGCGACGGGGAAGATCTACCATGTCGTTTGACCACGACTTTTCCATTGATAATGCCTCGGCAGCTGACTTTATGAGCAAGTCCAAGAAGTCCGCTCCTAAGCACAAACAGAAAACAGAGATAGATAATGTCACCGCGGTTATGGGAGAAGTAGTTATTTCCCGGCCATACGGTTCAGAATCAGAAACTGAGTCTTCTGAATCCGATACTGCTTCTCTCACTTCTTCCCAACCTATATCTATCCCTAGCAATGAACTTAAACACTCAAAGTTCCTGACTGCCAAGAAAACACCTCCTACCGTTGACGCTACAGGTTCGTTGACCTCTAATATCACTTCTGAGGGCTCATTGTCTGCAACGTCAATCACATCTGTGGCGACCTCTGCCTCTCCGGATCGGCTCAAAATGAGCCCTCCTTTGGGGTCGCAATCGTCCGAATCTTCTGACGAGTTGCCTCTTCCAGCTTTGAAATCTCCGGTTCCAAACACTCACGTGACGGGTTCAAAAGCAAAGGCGGTAGTACTTTCCTCCAACCCTTCTCCTTCCACTCCTCAACGTGTAGACCTTCCTGCAGGTTATCAGTCGTCCTTGAGTGTGTCTATCGACAGCGTCACAGGCTCACCAACGCGGAATATCCGGAACGGGAAATCAATTGATCCAGCTTTTTCTGGATCATCTGTGTCGTCAACTTCTTCCACTAAAAAGAAACAGGCCTTGCCGTTTGATATCAACGATTTCATCAAACGGCTACTGGATGCTGGCGTAGGCAAGTCCGGGGGCTCAGCTCCGGTCCCTCTTCGATCTAATGAAATAATCCAGCTGTGTGCTGCTGCTCGTTCGGTTTTTATGAGCCAGCCAGTGTTGTTGGAACTGGGGACACCTGTAAAAGTGGTTGGTGACATTCATGGCCAATTCGGAGACCTTATTCGGATCTTCCAAATGTCCGGATTTCCCCCCAAGACAAATTACTTGTTTTTGGGTGACTACGTGGACAGAGGAAGACAATCGCTTGAAACCATTCTTCTCCTTTTATGTTTTAAGGTGAAGTATCCAGAAAACTTTTTCATGCTCCGTGGTAACCATGAATGTGCCTCCATTACCAAGGTGTACGGTTTCTACGACGAATGCAAACGACGAGCGACCACCAAAATCTGGAAATCGTTTGTTGACACCTTCAACACCTTGCCAATTGCTGCCACTATTGGAGGAAAAATCTTCTGTGTCCATGGAGGTCTTTCTCCACATCTCAATTCCATGGACGACATTCGTAAGATTTCCCGCCCCACTAATGTGCCTGATGTAGGCCTTCTGTCTGATCTGCTATGGTCTGATCCCGAAAGGTCCATTCTGGAATGGAGCGAAAATGACCGTGGGGTTTCTTACTGCTTTGGGCGGTCTGTGGTTAACAAGTTCTGTACAAAGTTCAAGTTTGACCTAGTTTGTCGGGCTCATATGGTTGTGCAGGATGGCTATGAGTTCTTCAACAAACGAAAACTGGTCACGCTTTTCTCAGCCCCCAATTACTGTGGAGAATTCGATAACTGGGGTGCAGTCATGTGCGTGTCCAAGCAGCTTCTGTGTTCGTTTGAGCTGCTTAAACCCATGGACTCAGCCTCTATCAAGGACGCCGTGCGGAGAGGCATAAAAAAAACCCAGAAGGTTAAACTGGGCGAGAGCTGATTAGAGTATATAAATTATGATTATGTGATGAATGTATTTGAATATTGTTAGTTGAATGAATGCATAGGTGTGTAATGGCCATACAGCACCCCAGCTGTTCAATACCACCAAAATGGCTCTAGGAAACACTTAATACTCACTACTGGTTGATCCTTTCTCCTGGTACAAGATTATTTTAGGAAGATGTATCTGGTCTGGATAATTGACCTAATTCTAGACGTTCTTGTCATTATTGGAGGCGTGCCTATATTCAGGTTTCATAATCGTATCTTCGTGTCGTCATAAATTATATAAACTGTCTAAGGCGAGTTTCCGGATCGGCGCCTCTCAGAAGCCCTCGATGGTTCTGGTCCAAACACTCTTGAACAAACTCGCGTGAGTTGAGAATGGAAGTTCCACCAAGAACAATACGTACGGGCGACTGTGCATTGATTTCAGCAACCAAGCGGGCTTCCTCAAAAGTGACTCCTCCAACCACAAAGACAACCACTTCCTGTACATCGTCTTCATAAACTCCATTGGTTTGTGGTGTAGTTCTACCCGCTCCTCGGACAAAAGGATGGGTGGTTTCCCGTAGTTTATTTTTGACAAGATTTAAGAGAGTTTTCTCCAGCAAAGGACGATGTTGGGTATACACGTTTTGGACACCCTTAATACCCATGAAGTTGCCCTTGGCCTTGGCAATGAAACCTTCTTCAAAAAGTGACTCCTGACGTTGAGCTAGACCTCCAAAGTTAATGACAGCCTGGACAGACTTTACAGCGTCTGGGCCTTCATATTGGCCAAGCATTTCGCACAAAAGTTTTAGGGAGTTATTGTCTTTTTGTTCGTACCGTAGTCCGTAAAGCGCTACGAGTCTGATTTTGTTTTCCAGCAGAATAGATGGAGCAGCAATCAACTGCTGGATTTGTCTAAGAGATTCGTTGTGAGCATCTGAGCATACCAGAGTTTGCTCTAGCTCGGAAACGTTCAACAGTTGGCCCTTGTCGACAATGCGCGAAAGCTCGCCAACAAGCGTTACATGTTTCGAAACGTTTCCTGACAATCTTCGGAACTCGGGGTACTCCTCCACAAACCTTTTCATGTCGGCAATACTCTCGATATCCATATTGGACTGTGTCTTTGACTGGTAATGGGAAACATAGTCCTTGATGGATTGGCCCAGGTCTCCAAAATTATGGTACATGTTATCTGCAAAGAACTTGTCATCATTTTGCGACAACACAATCTCCTTAAGTTCCTCGCGAATCTCAGGAGTATCTTTCAAATCTACACGATTGTTGTCAATGCCGATGAACTCATGTACCATAGCCTGGTAACTCCAAGGGGTCAATAGCGGTGTTAGTGGGTCATTTTTACGGTCCAGAATGAGTAATACTGGCGCGGAATCTCTGTGGGTTTTGAAATTAAATAGGTTTTCTTCCTGTTTAATTCCATACGCTACTTCCTCCGCCAATTTACGAGCCATAGAGGAATTGGCATCGTACCGAATTTGTGGTTTTAATTTGAGCCCTAGAAGAACTGCTTGCAAGGACTCTGTACATCTATTGAGACTCTCCACGTTCCAGCCACCATCTGAGTAAATCGACACTGAGTTCCTTGTCAGGGCAAAATTAAACAAATCTTTGTTCACTGCCAAAAAGTCGGCAAAACTTTCCTGGACTTTCTTGACCACTTCGTAATCATCGCTTTCCGCTAGTCGTTCCAGTTGGGACTTTTTGACCACATTCGAGAAATACAACTCGTAAGAAGCGTATTTGGGGTTTCTTAACTCTTCACAGAGCTTTGCGATCGAGTCGTTACTAGGTCGCACAAAAACAATACATGCCAGATGACGTTGTTTCTCCCGATTGGGGTTATCGATACGATCAATCAGGTATACTTCGTTTTGAAGAAGACTAGATTGTGTGGTGCACATGGAAACAATGGGGGTGGTTTCGCCATCCAGCAAAAGAACTTTGAGTTTGCCCAATTTGGCTCCCACCATGGAGGCGATATATTCCTTTCCTGTTTCCGTCACGTTCATTCTGTTGTAATGAAATGAAGTGGTGTCCTTATGCTAGATAGCTGAACTTAAAGTGGTGTTAGAGAGACCAAAGACCCCTAACCTGTGTATACCAGGTTAGTTGAACTCTATCCCAAACTACATTACTTACATTCCTACTTCAAACTATTAACTCGTAAGGCTCTCAGAAACTACAGGTAATATCATATAATACTCTATTAGAAAATGACTACGCCAAGTACCGGTCGAGGGACTCTCCCAAGACCTCTTCGACGGCAGGGATAAGCTCGGCTCGAACAGCAGCCTCGACCTTCTCGTCCTCGTTTTCCAGCAATTCTGCAATCTGAGGAACCAATTGGGGCAGGAAGGGCAGGAACTCTTCTCCAACGTGGTTGAACAGAGCAGCAAAGCATCGAGATCCATAAAGGGGAGCCTGCCGAAGCAGTTTGATCATCATCTCGTTGAGCTGCTTCTTCTGGTCTTCAGAGGCAAGCTCGCAAAGCGCTACAACAGCCTTGATAAGAATCTTGGAGTTTTCAGGTGCAATTTTCACCAGGTATGGGAACTGAGCTCCCAAAGCAGCGGAAATCTTGGTGAACCGCTCTTCGTTGTTCCAGAACTCCTCACGGTCAAACCGGAAGGAAGAAAACAAAGAGGAAAGAATGTTTCGCTGCAGAGCGGGGGTGATGGTAGCAGGCTGGTTGAGAATGTCAAGAGCAAGGTCAATAATGTAACCATAGTAGGAAGTGACAATGGACTTGAAGTTCTCCTGAAGTCGACAGACGATCTTAAACAACAAGGTAGATCGCTCAGAGGTATTCCAGTCAACAATCTTGACAAACAAAGGTCGGAAAGTCTTGTCGTTGAGTTTCAGAACAACAGCAATCAGACACTTGATAAACAGGTTCTGTACACGGGCCATGGTGTTTGTGTCCATTTGCAGTGAAGAGTCGAATGCTTCCAAGCACAAGGATACAAGGTTTTCAGCCTTGGAGTGGATTTGTTTCTTGTCTGCCTCGGCGATGGCCAAATCGAGAGTGTCAGCAAATAGTCGAGCGTTATCGAACCCTTCAACAAACTTCCAAGAGTCGCAAAGTGTTTGCAACACAACTCGAGTGTCCATGGTCTCAACACAGACCACAAACAGCTGCTTTCGGGTTTCAGTGTCAGCCGAACATTTGAGGGCAAACTCAAACATCTTTGGCAGAGAGGAAACCATAAAAGAAGGCAGACGTTTGACAAAAGTGGCGAAAAGAGCCAGGATAGACAGAGAAATAAGATTGTCTTCGGAACCTGACTTTTCTCCTCGGGAAAGAACAGCTGAAATCGTTGTAGGGAAGAGACCAATCATTCGAGCTCCAAGTCTTAAGCAAAGAGAAGAAACTACTGAAACGGCCTGGATGAACACATCATCATCGGAAGTAGACTTCAGTTGAGCCACGGCGTCTCCTGCACAGCTTACAAGTAGTGTATCAGAACAGTTGGGGAAGTTGGATGAAACGGTTTCCACAGTCTGGAGAAGAGTGATAAGATCAGCCTGATCAGTAGTAGAAGGAAGAAGACCATGGATAGACTCAAGAAGAATGTCTGCTGCCTTTGTATCATCTTCCTCAGAAGATCCGTTGGAAAATCGGGCCAGCACGGTCTTGTAAACTGATGAGCCAAGTCGACCAGAAACGGTAACAAACAAGGGTAGAGGAAGTAGAGAAAGGATAATGTGGAGTAGATCGGGGTAGTCACTGGCGACAAGAACAGTCAAAATATCTTCAGCTGTCTTCAGAGCCTCAGGGTTTTGAACCAGACCTGCCTGAAGATGGAGGAGTCTAGACTCAAGCAAAAAGACCAAAAATCCAATAGGAGACACATCCGGAGATTTGTCGACCTGGAGGAAAATTTGCCGTCGGTTTTTCTTATCCTTTTCACTCATCTTTACAATCTTTTCCTGCTCTTGAACCAGTTCAATAAAAGGCAGAACGGCTGCAAGCTGTTTGGAAGCGTCAAACAGCTTGAACAAAGAGTCGCTGAATTTGGTGACTGCAGCCACTTCGGAAGTTTTTCTGGCGACCTTGAACTCGTCTGATTTTTGTGCAAACAAAAACAACAAGGTAGCAAGAGCATTTTCACTTCCAGAAGAGTCCAAAGCTCGAACGAGCTCTGCAAAGAGCTTCACCCGTCTGTGCTGAGGAATATGAGGGAAAGCAGTCACAAACGAAACAAGCAGCATATCAACCTTCTGGGTGTTTCCGGCCAGACAAGGCACGATTCGAGCTACAGTCTCTTCAATGACTTGAACTGAGAAATCGTCATCTTGACGAAGAGTGTTAGCTCCCATGAAAGTGAAGATAGGCATGACAGAGTGCAGTACTACTGTGGGAGCCACTGAAGCAAGCTCGGCAACAAGAAGCAAAAACTTGTTCTGGATCTGAGCATTGGAGGCTGTTCGGATGGCTGAAACAACAATATCAACTCGAATATCTCGGTCTACACCCTGGTTGGCTCGAACAATGTTGAGAAGAACATCCGCAAGAAGTGACTGACAGTAGTCGATAGGAAGGTTTGAGTCGGTTCCCAGGGTGAGGATCTCACCCAGCTGACCAAAGAGAGGTGCCAGAAGAGCAGAGTCTGTGGTTTTTGAGGCAACCAGAAGTTCCAGAACCAAAGATACTTTTCGGAGATTTCTTTCCGCAATGTGATGGAGTTTACCTTGTAGAAGGTTTCTGGCAGTAGATGAAGAAGATCGTCTTCGTCTCTTGGTTGACTCGTCAGAGGGCATTTCCATAGTGGAGGCGTTCTTCTCCACCTTGCAATCTTCCAACAAAGCGTTGAATACCTTGGTGGGGACATTGACTTGAGAGAGAACATCCAGGGAGTCAAATGGTACGTCCTTGTCGAGAGAAAGATCAACAAAGAATCGACACAGTCCCAGGTGAGCGTCAGCCTTGAGAGAAGGCCACAACTTGACTAGTCGCTGGGTAACCAGAACACATACTTCATTGTAGACAGGCGAGTCATTTTTGATAAGGGATTCCAAAAACTTAATACCGGATTTGTCAGTGACAGTCAAGATAAGCTGTGAAATGAACGAAACGTCCTGAACAGGGTCCTCGTACAAAGGCTCAACCACCTTTGAGGTAGGAACAATAGGCTCCTCTGAAGCAGTAATTAGAGCCAACAGAGAGGTTCTAACAGCAGTGATTTCCTGAGAAACCACATGAGATCCAAAATAAGCCAGCAGTGAAGTGGAGAAGGCCGACTTGTAACCCTTCTTTTTGGAGATCATATCAGTAGTCTGTCGAACAACAAAAGACTCGTCCAATTGACACTCTTCAAGAGAAAGACCATTCAGCAGGACAGAAACATCACCGGATCCCAAGTAAGAGCAATCGTTGGCGTAAATCTTCTGAACTCCCCAAATAGGTTTCTTTGCTTGCTTCGATTTAAGGGTTTCAGCAAAGGCGGCTGCAGCCTTTCGGACTCGCTCAGAAGCGTCAGACAAAGCAACACAAACGTAGGGAATCAAGTTCTGGTAGTCGGCATCCTTGTCAAGCACATTTGAAGCGGCCTGAACAGCAGCCAGACGTGCCAGGAGAGGAGAAGGAGAAGACCACACTCGGGCATAAAACGTGAGAGAAGCAATAGGAGAAGAGAACACCTGGGAGAACTTGGTGGTGTCATACTCTCTCTCCAAAAGCTGAACAAAGACCTTAAGCAACTCGCTGTAGCATTCGGAGCTTGCAGAAGTGAAATAAGTGGACTGAGAAGCTTTTTCTTTCGCCTGATGAAGAAGAGACTCAACATCAACATTTTCGGCAATTTCTTCTACCTCCATTTCCTCAACCGCAGCCTCGGTGAATACAGTCTGTAGCTTGAGTTCCAATTGATCAATCTGAGGAACAGTTTCACCTCTGGTGACCCACTTGGTGATCACAGGAGCGGCTTGAGCTGCCTCAGAAGTCGAGGTATCCTTGGAAAGTGCCCAGTCGACAACATATCGCATCAGGAATTCAGACTCGTTGGTTCCAAAGTGACAATTTCCAATAATCTCTTCCAGACCTTTGATGTCAGTTCCAAGAAGCGACATGCAATAACCCAGAGTGAACATGGCCATGTTGTACTTTCGAGACAAGGAAACGATATCTGATGGCAAGAAGCCAGCCTTGTTTAGAGCGGTCATCAAGGTAGAAGACAATTTCTCAGGTTCCTGCTTCTGCTGGTACATTTGAGAGATACACAGAATTCCACTCTTCGTAGCCTTGGTAGTCCAGTTGGAAGCAATGGTTTCGACAAGAGCAGTGAAAACTTCCTTGTTCAAAGGCATCTTGTTGCCTAAAACAGTCAAAACCATGTATCCGGCAATTTGGCAGTCGGTGTCAGTGGAAACTACTAGCTTGGCAAGAGCAGGAAGATACACTTCAAGTAGTCTTTCAGGATCAGCTTTGTCCGCAACCAATCCGTAAATAGCAAACTGAGACCAGAAAGACAGCTGACGTTGATACGAAGTCTTTTGGGTTGTCTGGGCAACCACGTATTCAGTGACAAGCTCAAAAAGTCGCATATCAGCACTGAAAGCTCGAATCAACAGATTTCGAGGAGGGTTTTGGGCAGCAGACTTGCTCTTGTTCAAGAACACAAACAGGGGAGGAAGCTTAGCAATCACATCCACCACCCGCAAATAAACGTCCTGGTCGTAGTAAGGCATGACAGCCAGAAGAAGTTGTTCAGCGTTCATCTGGGCAATATGGAATCTTCTAACCAGCCATTCAAGTGCCTTTACAGCAGGGGCAATGTTCAAAAAAGGTGCGACAAGTGAGAGGAATGCATCAATCGCATTATCCAGCTGGTCATTCTGCTCTTGGGTCTGTACATACCGATCCAGATCAATCGAAGTATCACTGAACAAGTTATTCTCAAACTGGGTGAACCGAGAGTCGAGAGAAATCAGCTCCTGAAGCCCCTCAAGCGCCACAGCATGAATGTACGTAAAATCTTGATCCTGAGCAACTTTGGGCTCATAAATCAACGACTTGGAGTGCAACTTAAGTTTCCAAGCTCTATCGACGGTGGCTCCGCCACCAATCTTGGAAAGCTGCTGAGATAGCGTTGACACTGTGTTAGACATTGTAGCTGTCGGATTATTGTTATTGTACTCACTTTCTCTTAGTTGGTGAGGCTGTAGAAGAGATTATCAAATACAGTTTTTGATACAGATTTTGGGATAAAATTATTTTAACTTGCAGTGCATATTTCAAGATTTTGAGGGTAAGGGTTGAAGTTGAATTGTAGAATGTATGTAGGACTTTACAATGAGGAAGCTTTGGTGTATTAAGATAAATGATGTACAAAGCATTGTGCTATAGATAATGTTGTTATGTCGATAGTAATAATTTCTGCTTTTGTCTCCCAAAAATGAAAAAAATTGTTACACAGCAGAACAACAAGGAGCTAACGTAGTTAATAATAAACAAGTTTAAATAAAACTCTCAGCTCTTATAACAGTCAATTTTTGTTTGCTGTGGAAGCCAGAGTTATCCTTCATCAATAGGCCAACCAACTTGACAAGTTCCTAGCATTACAGGTTGTTGTGTGCTTTTGATCTGGGGCACCGTTCTCATCGGGTCGTTAGGATGACAAAAAAAGATAATAAAAGATACCTAAAACATTGTCAATCTTTTATTTTAGGAAGTTGTCATTCTACATATTTATGATGGGGTGAATTCAACAAGTCACCTTTAATAAGGTTTGGTATGAAAGATAAGGTTTGATCATGAGTGAGCAGTGGGTCTATTAGCAAGTTTGGATCCAACCTAGCCTTCATCAAGCACAATCATGAACAAATCTCATCTTGTAATTCTCCCACCGTTGACACGTCCCACAATTGTGTCATTGCCTCATCCACGAACACAAAAATTAGTTCGATTTATCCTCGATACCTCTGATGAATCTCACACCAAGATCCTTGAGATCACTCAGATCAACGGCTCCAATGCTCATTTCGACGCGTCCCCTGACCCGCGAAGTATAATTCTTCAGGTTCAGGATGACAAAGGAAGTGTGATTCAGGATCCTTCTGTTTTTATGACCACCCCTTTTTCACCCTTGTGGTTGATTCTGCCCACCTTGATTCGACACAAGGACAAGTTTATGACCGTCGATGATTTGCACGAGGTTGCGTGCCATGGGGTTGATCGAATGGATCTCATTACCCCAGCAACCGTCGAAAAGTACCTTGAAGATGTTTGTGAGGTTATGGACGAAGGAGAACGGTTTTATAAGTTGAGCCAGGATAAGCTGATGAACCATCTGAAATCGATCGTCTCCAACCTGAAAAAGGCAATTCCAAATGATCTTTATACTCGCCATGTGCAGACTTTACTCGATTCAGATGCATCCGATAAAGTCGTAGATCTGGCAAGAGAGCACATTGCCATTAATATGATTGGTTCCAACCTGCCTCCAGATGTCACAGATTCGCTGCTGGAAACAGTGGATTTCAGCGAGTACACAAAGCACAAAGCTGACTATAAAGCTCGCCGAGAAGCTGAGTTGGCTGCTCAGGCCCCATCAGAGCCAGTAGAGAAGAAACGAAAGAAGGCCCCTGCTAAAGAAGCACCTGCTCCGAAAAAGAATAAACGGTTGACGGCGTTTTTCTCTGTTGTTCCAAAGAAGTCCTGATTAATATCATGTCTTTGGATATGCAATTTGAAGTCACCTTTAACAATTGCTCTAGTAACTGATGATAGTGTTGCTTAAGAGCGGATTAGGCTTCCGTTGAATCACACCTTCTATACATCACAGTTGCTTTCCTGGCTGATTTGAATGTCCTGAAATGAACCTGGCACGCTGTTTTCATTCGCAAATCGTTCAGGAGACCTTCAATAAGAGTGGCGAGATTTGGTATAAGGTACTCAGACTATTTTCTATCTCCTAAGTCTTATCTAAATTTTTGTTTCTCCAATGTTAATACTATCTTGTTTGCATTTCTTGACATTCAGCTACGTTGCAATATTCCTATTTTACGAGGCCTTCAATAACTAATCACTGACCAGGCTATAGCATTTGTACTGAACATAAACCAATGGGGAAGCGGTTGATCAAGACATACATTTTAATCAATCTGTAATCATTTTTTCGCCTTTGCCAAGTTTTTTTTACTGAAGCGAAACGAGAAGATGGGTCTTGCAAGATTCAAAATTCTAATGATCTATCTCAGGGTCAAGTCTATGCTCAGTTAAAATTAAGGTATTGTTAGAGTTTAGCTTAATCAATGAGGCAGTTAAACTTAACTTAGTATTGCCTCATCACATTAGGTTGGCTGTCTCTCTCGGCTATTCTATCTTTTGCCCGAAATATCGATATATATATGCTAATATTTGGTTAACATAAAAAATCATTGAGGCCTGCGTTTTTTCGTATTTGAACCAGTCAATACTGAGTTAAATCGAGGTTAAAGTTTGGTTTAACGTTTGTTGGATTGGAGGCCATGGTATTTGATGTACACTTGGAGTGACCAAAGAGTGTTAACCTCTTTTCGTCTCTGTGAGCAGCTATGAACTGACATGGACTTATATGTTTGGAAGCCCCAATCATGGCTCTTGTGGGCGGCACATTGAGAGTAGTTATCTGCTCAAACTGTACTAAACATGGTCACTCTAATAACGAATAACGAAAGCTATATATGGAAACTATTGGTTGATTTTTACAAATAAAATATGTTCAGAATGGCGATTGACAGAATGTCTCATAAAGAGCACCATTGAGTATAGACTGGGGTATATTAAAGAGAAAATTGACTGATGTGTGAGGATTCCAGAATAAGAACTATATTTGTATTTATTTTCAATTTTCATTTTTGATTATTGATTATTGGTTGTTGATTTTTTAGTTTATTGTACTCTTCTGAGTTACTGATACTCCAGAAAAAAAATACATGTCATTCGATCATATTGAGGCTGAATTTTATTGGCTTTGGAGGGTTAATTTTGAGGCTGGACCCAGCTTGTCCCTTTAAATTACTCCCATCCTTCTTGACTCATTTCTTTTTCCTAAGGATGACTGCAAAAGGACCAGAGCCCAAACACACATCTCAAGTGAAACGTTATCTTCCTGACCCTGACCGGCTGGATTTCCCATACACAAAGGGTTCCGAAATTAGGATCCGTCCGCATACACCTCATCAGCCTTTTGGGGGAATGTATTATCAGCAACCCTCAACACCTCGTAACTTTTCTATTTCAGTTGTTGAGAAGCGGACACAGAGCGAATGGTGTCTGGAACAACCTCCTATTGGTTGCCCACAAAACAGAGATAATGGGGAAGGATCTGAAGCACGAAAACTACACATCACGGAAATGATAGCATGCGAGACAGGAAGAACAGCCCAAATAGTTCAATGTTATCTGGATAATGAGGCGTCCAAGGTGTACGTTGCGAAAATCTATGACCCAATGTACTACCCATATCCTGCAGATGTCACCTGGTGGGCAGATAGAGAGTATTGCTGCGAATGTGCTGCATACGAAGATTTGTACAAAGCTGGGGCTGATGGTAAACTGGTGCCCAAATACTATGGGTCCTGGACATTTAATATGCAAGTGTGGAACAATAAAAGTGTCCTTCGGCCAGTACGCATGATTCTGCTGGAATGGCTGCCGGCCTATTCCATGAAGCTTTTGATGGACAAACACGGAGAGTATTTATTCAGCCCTAGCCAACGCCTTGAAATATTTGCCAATGTGTTAGAGGTCGCATGCAAGATTCGTTTTCATGGAGTAGCGATTGGAATGTTGGACCCTGGTAATGTAATGTTGACATATGATGATCGATATCCTACCGTTATGTTGGTTGGCTTCTCATTTTCGGGAACCTATAGTCGCCCGAATTGTAAGGATAGGGAGAGATTTCAACAAAAACTTCCTCCCAACCCTGCCTATGAATACTGGGGCTGTTGTCCGCCCAGGTTCCGGAGATGGGTTCCCAACCCCCACCGTTATGACAGCAGAGTATTTAAAGGGTGGCTAAAGCAAACGTGGGGTATGTCAAAAGAATTTGCAGGTCGTCCCAAGACCTCTTCGGAAAAGAAGGTAAACTTTGACGAAGCAGTTGTGATAAGCCATCCCAGAAATGACATTCCCAATGTTTACTTGGGAAGTAGCCATTGAATGGGTTTTTCTAGTCATGCAGACTTTGGTTGTTATTTCTCCTTCATTCTTAAGCGTACCATGGAAAGTAATCCGCATACCCTAGAAAACACCACCTCTGAATGTAGTGCATTGGATATTGTATATCAACTGGTTGATGATGTGTTTTTATTAGGTATTAGATCAGAATATCACATCGTATCAATAAACAATCAAAATTAACTACATACAATACATATCATACAATCATAAATAACGCCATCCCAATCCTAAATGTCAGCCAAAAAGTTGCTTGGAGCTAGACCTGTTCTGTTTCCACGGCCATAAACCTCCACTTCCCACCATCCATCATCCTGCATTCTGAGAACCAGCATCACTTCTCCTTTTCGAAAAGACACTTCTTCAGGAATAGCAGCTCGGTAATCGTATTGAGCTCGAGAATAAGATATGACAGGTCGCCCGTCTGAAGACACCCTGGGAAGTTGAGGAGCTCCTCTAGGAGACGACATTCGTGGGTCCGGATTGAACCGGGGATCCATTCTAGGGTCTACACGGGGCTCTCCAATAGACTTTGATCTTGGTCTATCATATTGACTGTTAGTGTAAGGGTCATAAGATCTTCCCTGAGGAGTATGGCTTCGTGGAGGACGTTGTTGAGGTTGAAGAGGTTGTTGAGCTTGGAGAGGTTGTTGAGACTGGTGTTGGTATAGATTCGGTTGAGATCGGCCATGAAGAGGCTCAGAGTACGGATTTGCACGTGGATTAGGAGAAACACTTCTAACTCGTGGATCAGGAGACACTGACCGAGGGTAGTGGTTGTCACCGACTAGAGCTGGTGACACGGATCTGTGGTTTTCGGCATATAATTGTCGTTGGATCTCGTCAGCTGAAGCACCTTCATAATAGCTCTTTGGGCGAATCTGTTGGGTTCGAGGAGCTCTGCCACGTTCAGAAGGAGAAGCTTGATTACTGACTGGTTTTCTATGCACGGGCTCTCTGGTCTCCCGAGGAGAATGCTGGTCACGGGATACGTTTTCTCCAAACATGTTTGTGGAGTACTGCTGGCTGGTTTGTTTCATGTCACGAGCGGTAAAGGCTGGAGCTGGAGGACTCAGGTACGATGGCTCGAAAGTTCTTCCTGGTGACGAAGGAGCCGATCTGGAAGCTACTCTTCGTTGTTGCACAGGTTGACCTCCTCCCAGGTTGCCATACTTGGCATTATGAGGTTCAGTTTCTGGTGCTGATGTCGATGAAGAGTTGGATCCAACAGATAGTTTGAGCTGCTCCAGGGCCGCAACCAGAGGATCATCACGAGATAACTTGTTGATTGGTTGAGATGACGTTGATGACGACTTGTAATGGGAAGGTGATTTAGAGTGGTTAGAAGAAGGACCCAAATCAAAGGTGTTGTTTCCAACAGAAAGAGCTTCACGAGTTTCCATGGGAGTGTTTCTACCTTGACGGGTTGCCAGAGGAGAATGTCCACCCTCATAGCTACTCTGAGCATCATAGGTAGCGCTTCTTCCAGTTGGGCGGCTTTCATGGGTAGTTCTAACTTCATGAGGTGTAGATCGACTTTCGTGAGGTGTTCTGGACTCCCCAGCCTCACGAGACTGGCTTCTATTCCATCCCTTGTTCAGGTCTTTCTTTGATCTTCTTCTGAAAGGAGTTGCCCAAGATCGGGTTTCAGAGGATGATTCGTTCCAGCTGGATTCAGAGTTGACTGAAGATCGGATATCAGAGTTGACTGATTCGTGCATATCCGTACTGACAGAGTCAGGTTTATCTCCCTTATTCAGCTTGAAGGAGAAAACATCCTTGGCTGTTTGAGCAATATTATGAAGAGGTGAAGGTTTAGGATCAGGGATAGCCTGCTCAAAAACCTCATAAGAGGGGTCCATAACAGAAGTAATTTCGTCCATGGAATCATCTGCTTCCCCTCCCCCTCCAGCTACTCTAGGAAACTGAGCCACCTTGAAAGTAGGCTCGACATTATCATGAGAATGTCCGTTTAGGAAATTAATAAACTCTGGAGGATCTTGGATTTCTGATCCTGAAGCGTTGTCACGAACAAACTGAATGATATCTTCCTGAACATCAGTTTTTTCTAAAGCCAACCGAATGTTCTCACAGCATTCGTCATCTGAGACACAAACCGTGGAGACAATGTTGGTATAACCCCATAGATTGCTCTTGAGAAAGTTGATTCTCTCCTCCTCAATGTCTTGCAATTTATCACAGGCCACCTTCCACTCCTTGTTCCATCTGTCCATGATATCTGCCAGGTTACGCAGTTGTGTCTGGTAATCTCGTTTTGTGGCATTGACGCTCATATGAGTCTTATCGAGCTTCTGATTGTTTTTTTCCAGCTCTTTTCCTAACAGTAGATTTTGTTGAGCATAGTATCCATTGATCTTGTTGCAGTCCAGCTCAAACTTCTCCCGGGCCTTCTCAACATTGGAGTTTTGTAGAATCTTGGCCTTGAGAAGCTTCTCGACTGTCTGTTGAGTAGTTTTGCGTCTTTCTCGCATGCTATTGTTGAAAGCCACGAGTGGCTCTTCCAGTTGAGTTCGAAGCTGCTGAGCGGCAGTAGCATGAGATTTACCCATTGCTTCAGTATCCTGTCGAATCGTCTCCAGACATGCCTGCAAAGTTCCAGTTTCGACGGCACCTAAACCCTTACGAGAAAGAGCTAGCATTCGCTTGGCATATTCTTCTTCAATGGCGATTCGTTCCTTGTAGAATAGTCGTACTTCTTCATTGGTTTGTTTGGAGTGTTTCATCCGCAGAAACACATTGTGGACACCCTGATCGTCCTTGCCCCAAAAATTGTTGGCGAACGAGTGTTCTGACATGATTGAAGTGTCTTGTGGAGGATGCTTAATTGAGGTGGGACTTGGAGGTGATACTGTTTGGGGGTTGTTGTTGTTTTGCCTAATCGGGTGGACAACAAAGAACCATGCATAAGGTTTGGAGAAGTTTAACCATGGAACTTTTGATGTAAACCTTACTGAAAGCCACGCCTCCTAAACGTTTTGGATCACGTAACTTGGGACCTAAATCTGTGCATTGCGAAAATGTCCTCAATAGGCTTCTCTCGATAATTTAGCGTTCTGGTTTATTTGGAATGTATAGAATGATTTTCAGAGCCACATCTGTTGAGTTTCTTATCGGAAATGAACTAACTCAGTTAAATACCTGACGTACAATCAGGTGTTTTTTGTTTTACCGTTATTGTTGAAAAACATCTGATAGGTTTAATATCTGACTAGCATAGCAGTTCTGTCCTTCCACCTTTCATATCTGACTAGTATATGAGGCCTTGTTATGCTACTTCCTTTTTGGGTTATTATTAATACGGTTTCAAAGTGATAGTGCCAGTCGAAACCCAATATGACAATGATAAGAGGATCATTGGATTTCTCTGGTTAATAAATCATTTAAACCCAGGCTTAAGATGATACCCTTTTCTGCCACGCATTATGTCTCTGACGTAAGACGGGCAATACAAACAGGAAGCTCATATTGAGGTGGTGTGAGGCAGATATGCTCATCAATGAAAGTTATCAAGACCAATGTAAGCAAATGGAGATAAAGCTTTCTTGAAGTAATTTTTCTGAACAAGATGGAATATGGAACTCTCTCCGTCATACTCCTCAGCGTGAATTTCACACTAACAATGTTCTAACATCACTGTCGGAGTTCTTCGCTTTAGCCCATCATTATGGGATATATCTCTAGGCATAGATTGTCTCCAGGCATAGATTTTCACCATTGAAATTGCTTATTTATCAGATCAGCAGGTATTTGTTGGAGAATTCGATTTCATTATGCTCCCTCAGAATTATTACTCAACACAGTATTATCATCTAATATTCATGCTCTAACATGGCGCCTTGACTTTAAACACATCACTATCGAAGTTCATGGAATCCTATTAATTTGAAGAAGTGTTTCTTATTGTGATTCTAAACGATAGATTCTAGAGTACCTGGTTATAATCTCGTATGGCTGGTCATTTCGTAAGAGAGCACCATGATAAGGTTTGGACCTATATTTGTCCTCTATAATTGGTGGACCCTCATATCATGGTTCAAGTGGCTTCATTTATTAGGAAATGTGTTGGACAAACAGTGCTACTTTTGAACTCCATGAGAGGTCGAATTGATCACGTGAGGCTAGTTGAATAAACTCAAATGACCTGATACAACTAGTCTCACTCTATATTCAGTTATTGGTACCAAGGTTAAGGTTAGTGAATTGTTCGGTATTAAAGTTCTATAGTCCCAAAATAGAGAAAGTTTGTGACTGTTTCACGTGATGCTTCCATTTTGGGACTGGCCAACTCCCAACCGTCTTCTATTGAAAAGTAATTCTCTGACACACTCACAGCATCCAACACAGCAAAAATGGCCAAGGCTTCCATCAACGACGTTGTTACCCGAGAGTACACCATCCACCTTCACAAGCGAGTGAGTATTATCTGAGAATCCACAAATGCGTCTGATCCGAGACTAACCCCAGGTGTTCGGTGTCCAGTTCAAGAAGCGAGCTCCCCGAGCCGTCAAGGAGATCAAGAAGTTCGCCAAGCTCCACATGGGTACCAACGATGTCCGACTCGACCCCGCTCTTAACAAGGAGCTCTGGAAGCGAGGAATCAAGGGTGTTCCCCACCGAATGCGACTCCGAATCTCCCGAAAGCGAAACGATGAGGAGAACGCCAAGGAGAAGCTCTTCTCTTACGTCCAGGCCGTCAACGTTCCTTCCGCCAAGGGTCTCGAGACCACTGTCGTCGAGGTCGATGAGGAGTAAATGGGTAAAAATGGATTGATTGTCACTTAAAAATAAATTGTACTTTATCAGCCTACAGTTGACACCTGTAGCCTACCTCCTAACGGAGTGTAGTTTTGTGTAGCCAGTGGTTTTAGTAAATTTGTGAAGAGGTGTATCCAAGACGGCTTACGGTGTGGTAAGGCCTGATTCACTGGTAGTCAGTGATCTTCCAGAGACCACTTTGATCCACCCCATCAGCATAAAATCATCGAGAAGTTCTTCATGATGCAGCTATGCGGTTGTAAATGAACACACAAGAGTGTAAAAATCAAAGTTGCAAAGATTTACATATATTACGTTTATTTAGGAGACATCAAGACTAGTTGATACTGCTTACTCAGCTGCAATCCCTGACTATAGAAAAAGAGGTTTTAACTATGTCTTTCTGGCTGATCCCTTGCCCCTACAGTTTTCAACTCTCACCCCCAGTAGGGTTCATTGAAAAGAGGCAGGTTATTTCAAGACAAAGAATATCTACAGATAATCGCTCTAGAATAAAAGGAAAAAAGAGACATCCTCCCCATAAGAATAAGACGCGTCTCCATTGATTTAGCCACTAACAGCTTGAACTAGTCCTGACACCTTTCTTAATATCCCCACTATTCATTGGACATTAACCCCACAAATTCTCCGTGCTGCCCACCATTTCTTTATGATGCCTCATTTTAAATGTACTCTCCACAGATCACTTGAGAGCTAATTTCATGGATCTCTTTGTTAGAGTTTTGAGGCATAATACATCATCACATGGTAATCTCATTAAAACATATATCCAGGGATAAAGGTCCATTGAGATCCAGAAGAATTGAGGTTCACGTAGTCAATTTATTGACATACATAGAAATGTAGAGCTCACTTTAATATGATTTAAGTCAGGGTTAAGCCACAATTAGCATGTTCCCTCTTGCAAGAGTATCGGTTTTAACGTCATGCACAATCAAAAGTAAAGTCAATGAGGCATGTAAAAACGTAATCACGGCTGGGTCCTGATAAAATGAGTGTTTCCTCCTCAGCTCATCTTCACTTCCTAAATGACAGATCCTCTTCACATCAAGTGCCGCTACTGTGGAACCGAATACACTGAGCAAGACTTCCGTGTTCACATCGATGCTTGTTTCTTTATTTTGGGAAGACGCAACAAGAGTGTTGATAAAACGTCTTATGGCGTCACGAAGAGACCTCCATTAAAATAATAAAGGGGGGGGGGGAAGACGACTAGTAATGGGGCACATGGCTCGCCTTGCTTTTATTTATACCCTACAGCAACCTGTTCTTCAAAGCCACTCTCTTGAAATCATCAACTCTTCAGCCCATAAAAACATGGATATGGACGAACTTCTTCTGATTTGTGGCTTCTGCAACAGCTATTACCCAAGCGCAGACGTAGCCAACCACATGGATAGCTGCTCCGAGTACTATCTCAACTTGAGAACTGATAGCGAATGATTGAAAACCGAGTAGATAATTGATAATCAGTGTTTTTCTGGGAGGTAGTTCGTACAATCCTTAGTGTGTAACTCTAGCTACCGTTGAGTATAGCCATATTCATTCTACGAACGGAACATGGTACTTGTTTACATGATCATAAACTTGGTCAATAATCTGAACCCTGCAAAACGTATATATAATAATGAATAAACAGTTTCTCTAAAAAAATCCAATAGATCGCTTCATAGTGTGATTACTGCTTTAGAACAGTCAAAACTCCACCAATCAAATGAAGAGATCCCACAACAAAAACATCTACAGGCCCAGCCTCTGCCTGCTTGTTGACATGGTTTACAGCCTCCTCAATAGTGGCAAACACAGCGGCCTTGTCGGGGCCTTCCAGATCCTTCCATACCTCTGCCAATGCCTTCTGCACCTCCAACTTGTCTACAGCTTCTGCCGAGGTGTTGAGAGAAGTCAGGTCGGCTGAGTAGTTGCCTGAGGCCCATGTGACGTTTGTCGAAAAAACTGCCTCGTCAATTTTCACTTCCCCAAGGTTAGAATGAAGGGTACCCAGAAGTGCATTGGCATCTCGAGTCTGCTGATTGAAGAAAAGAATGGTTTTAGTGTCATCATTCTTTTTGACTTCTTGAAGCCATTGGCCTGCTACAGTGACACTTTCTTTGGTGTGAGCACCGTCCAGGAGCCATCTGACCTTACCCAATTGAATGGTTTGACATCGTCCAGCCCATTTGGATTCACCAAGGCCATCAATGTACTCTTTGGGAAGGGGCTTTCCATCTTCAGGAATAGTTCCCTTTCCATCCGTCAAAACTCGCACATGCTCTCCTACAAGAGCGACAGCTAGCGATGCATTTATCTTCTGGAACTCTGCTGGAAGACCCAGTTTGATTTCTCCTGATCCAATGTCAGGTCTGACTGTAACTTCCTCAAAAGGTGCATTGCGCTCCTGGGCACGTTCTCGAAGCACATTTAGGGCTGATTCGGGCTGAGAAACAGAAAATGCCTTGGCGCCAGGTTTAAAAATACCACCCTTGTTCCAGGCAATCTCCTCAATGGTATTTCCAAGCATGAAGGTATGATCAATACCCAAAGGAGCAACGCCAGTCACAGTAGGCTTCTCAATCACATTAGTAGAGTCATATTCGCCTCCCACACCCACCTCATAAATAGCTGTGTCCACGCCTTCTTGCAGGAAAACATGGAATGACAGCAATGTCAAGTATCGGAAATAAACAGGCTTGATGTCCTGTCCAAAAGTGGGGAACTTGTCAGTATCGGACTTGGATCCCGAAAGTCGCTCCCACAGCTCAAAAAAGTATTTCGCAAACTTCTCTTCCGAAATAGGCAGCCCATCAATACAGATTCGTTCTCGCACACTCTTGAGATGAGGAGAGGTGTAGAGACCAATCTTGGAGATCTTATTGTTACTGGGAGCTCCCTTAAGCTGATTAAGCATACCCTGAACAAACGCGCATGTAGACCCTTTACCCTTTGTACCGGTAACATGGATTATGTTGAGTTTGTTGAAATCTGACGGCTCATAACCACATCGTCTCACCCACTCCAACATCTCAGGAATCGCCTGGTTGTTGGCTTTGCCTCCGCTTTTACGGATAGCATCGATGACCGCAAAGTTAGATTGTAACGTGTTGAGCGCATTGACTGCGTCGCTGTACGATTTGGCCATGGTATGGACTTTTCGCAGGCCACGGATCATGAAGGGTGGGCTAGATACCAGATCCAGGAAATAAAGTTCGTCACGTGCAGTCACACACTGCATGACAAAAGTTTATCGTGAGGGTGGAAAATCCGCCGCTACAGAAATGCTATAGAAAACTGGATCTCCAATTAAATGACTGGTAAGTACCCTCTTGACTTTTCAGACTTTTTAGGAACTAATGAACTGCTGAGGTGAACGCCACCTATATCAGAATTGGATCAACCTTACACCAGTTCTTCCTCTTCTAGAACCCATGTAAATACCTGGAATCAATCTAATTGATGTTTCTGCCTGAAGAAATTTAATTATATTCAACCCAATGAGAATACCTATAAAACTAGATTATCGACAATGTGACTTAGTCATCGTGATCCGGGCGACTGAAGGTGACGGAGACGGTGATGGTGACGATCACGATCACGGTGACGATCACGATCACGATGACGGTGATGATGTTGATATACTCAAATTTTGCTTTCCAATTAGGTGACTTGTTGTTGGAGTTGTTGTGTGCACCAAATTGAACAGTCTCTATAGGTTATGGAATCAACCTTTCTCTCAGAGGGGAATGACGGAGCTTGAATTAAACAATGGTCCTCAATCATTCATATGTTCGGCCCAGCCTATCAAATCTAGTTGATTTATTCTAATCAAAGGTTAGCGTAACCATCTTCAACCCGACAGAGCATCTTAAGAGTCGAGAGAACGACGTCATTGAAAATCCATTAGACACGAATTATGCCAGGAGAAACAAAATGTCCATAGTTTTATTTATTCCAAGACAAAACATTGACACTCGTGGCATTTCCTCGTTGCATTGACAATGCGCAGAGAATCAGCAAATGAGTATTTCAATCTCATCGTCTCCAAGTTATTTAATCATAACAAGGGAAATATGCAGAAAGCCATCAGGGTACATGGCCATATAGTACAAATTGGTGAGAACCGCATCGAGTGGAATTTCGACTCCATGCGCAACAGGACGAGCTACTGTGCAAGTTTTTGTGGATGGGAAAAAATCAGGAAGGTGTCGATGCAAAGCCTCACCAACAGTATGATTGTCACCCTTAACCATTGTGGCAATACATTGATTGCTCATAGGGAGATACATCTTAATTGGTAAACTTCGCATGGCGCCTTCTCTTGGTAAGATTGAGCCCATTACTGTCCAGAAGGTATCAAAGTCAGAAGACACAAACGAGTCCCACATCTTCTGGGTGTTGGCGTTTGACAAGCTCATGACTTTGTTGGCGTTTCCATCACGCGAAACACACGCCTCTTTGTTCTGGTGGATCCAGTAGTCTTTGAGGGTTTGCTGGGAAGGAAGTCGTAACAGAAGTGCTTTTGGGTAGTTTTCTTTTTGGTCCACTTGAAGAGTCAGAGTCCACGGCGATTGAACTGTAGCCGGATTTGAAGGGTCTAGGCCTGTTAATAAATCGTACGATAATCCTACTGGCCAGTTCCTGGGTTAGCATGGGTTAAAATAGTAAATCGCTTGTGGTACTCACCATTTCACTGGGACACCCTCGAATTCAAACCATGTTTCGAAATCGTCCGCTTCATGGTACCGTCCAAAATAGCGTAATATCGTCTCCACATAATTGTGTAGATACGCCACTCTTGGTATTTGCAACTAGGTTAGAAAACAACGCAAAAGGGAGAGGTTCAACACTCACATAGTACACTTGAGACTGTAATTTCTTGTCGTATGGGGCACTTACTACCACTTTAATGCATAATCGGCCGTCGTAAAACTTCTCCCGAAGCTTTCTGATTGTTGTTGACATCTTCAAAAAAGATGATATAGATTACTGCAGGAGTGCATGTGGGGTGCATGAAATTAATATGGAGGTGGTAACTACTACGAAAATGGAACAGGTCAGAAGAAAATAAATTAACAAAAAAAAACTTGTAATTGCTTTTGGCATGCGGACATTAAATCTCTACTTTGGTAAGGTTGAACTACTTAACTAATTCTAAATAATACCAGCTATCTAAACTAGAGCTTCAACTAGCAGTGAAGAAGTGACACCAAGGATTAAAAGAATAATCCAGGGAAATGGTCAATAAAAGTGCCCTAGTTTACATGCTAATCCAGTATTGAAGACTTGAAGTAAAAAGTAACCTTTTATGCTCGAATTGTGATGGCTCCCCTTTCCAATCCCCTACATCTTTAATTCCTTTGTGCCCGTCGCATTCGTTCATGCATCTCATGCAGACTTCCATCGTCGTTATCGAACTCGTAATCGACATCCTCCTCGTCATCCACAGGTGGAGCAAAAGTCCGCTGAATAGCAGCTTCAGACGAATTGAGAATCTCTGGGTTGTCCAGAATCTCCTCGTCTGTCATTCTACTGATCCTCTCATACTTCTGGATTGTGTTCGGGGTTTCCTTTTGGTTATTCGAAGTGTGGAGGTTTGAGTTGTTCCTTTGTGAGGATTTCTTTTCAGAACTTCCGTTTTCTGATTCAACACCCAAATTAATACCGAGTTGACCAAGGAGAGTTGCGGCTGGACCCTGAAGACCACCCATGGTGTTGAGAGACTGCATGAGGTTCTGAAGCATCTGTTCTTCCGTCTCGTTGTCTTTGTCGACGATTCCAGCATCCTCAAGCTCCTCCCGAGTCTCGTCTTCAGCCAAATAAGACGCCATTTCCTCTTTGCTCAGTTTCAAAGCATCCGTCAGGAAAAATTCGAAAAACTCATCTTCATTAACCACGTCCTCTTCTCTAACTGAGCGTTCCGTAACCTGGTCTTCAGGTTCTTTCTCCTCTTCGTCCTTGAATAGCTCCACCTCATTTGACATGAAATCATTGAGCCGTTTCATTACCTCATCTATGGTTTCCTTCATTCCATCTTCGTCAAACTTTTCATTTTCATCCTCGTGTAATTCTTGTTGCATTGCCTCCAACCAAGCGTCTGAGTCGGTTTCAATAGAAAAATCAATGTCGTCTGACACAGAAAGCTTACTAAGCTCCGAAACAGACCATCTTTCATCACCAACAGAAAACAACTGTTCAAACGCACCTCTAAGCTTCTTTCCCAAAATCACTGAAGAGGAATCATCTTTCTTCAACCCATCTAGGGGAAGACCCATGATCTGTGCATAACTTAATCGAGTGAATTTCACGGAAACAGTAACTTCTTCTCCTTCAAAATGACTCTTTCTAGAGATTTGAGTGGATCCATGATGGTGAGCCTGGAAGAACGAATCAATCGCCACTGGAACGAGGTAAGGATGACAATACACCAGTTTGGCCAAACTTTGGGGAATTGTCACCAGCGCTCTGTGATTATTTTGAGAAACCATCAGTGGGATCGAATCAAATCGTTTCTTAAGAATCTCATTTGTAGCCCTGTCAAAAACCATCTTGTTGTTTAGATCACCGACATAGCTTTGCGCCTCTTCCAAACTCACTGAATTGCCTCCAAACTCTTTGCGTGGGATCAACAAAAAATTGCCGTTGCGAATCCATAATCGTCCTTCTGCGGTTTCTGGTTCTAGCCACTCTGGGATCACGTGAGCAGCTTCTATCAGCAAGAAGTCTCCATCACTGTCATTCACGTATATAGACACTTCTGGAAGATCAATACTGAGCCGCCACAAAATGTAGGTCACGAGCCATTCGTCATCTAGTGCTGGTCCGAAGTTGATAGAGCCTGTAACTAAGGTGGGTGAAGTGACAGAAACCTGGAACTTGTCACGGTACCAAATATAGTCGTGAGCGATAGCCTGAGTGGTTCTATTTAGTGTTTGTGCCACTTGATGTGAATCACCACATACTATTGTATAGTTGACTGTGTCCATGCTGAAGAGATAATTTATAAGGTTAACAAATTCAAAATTAAGTTTATCAAATTGTTTAATTTCATTAAGGTTAGAGATAATGATTATTATTGATAGTTGATGGCCTCGACTTGCTCTAATGCGATCAGAATAAAACTAAAGTGAGGGTAATTAACAGATGCAGGAACATAGACGGCTTGAGATCTAATCAAAACTCTCTTTGAAACTTTTCGCCATTTATGTCATTCAAATGATCACCGTATAGTGAATACCTGGTGGTTAGAGATCAGTACCAACACCAACATCAATGTATCAAATACGATGAAACTAGCATTATTTAGTCAATAAAACCCGACGGACATCTAAGCATTACCAGCATGATCAAAAAAGACTCAACAAACTGTACAATGTTAGTGATCCCTTCAAGGTTATGTTCTTCACATTTTTGAAGCATAGAAAACTTTCACCAGAACGTGTCGAAAAACTTAGAGGAGATGTAACACATTGTTTACAAAAATATCGTCTCTTAGAAAGGAAAGATCTCCCAAGCGCTCCATTTAATTAATTGAAAAACCCTTTGAGTTATTTTACATATTCATTGATGGCCCAGAAGTACCACTGATTGAAAGTGGGCTAGGTTTGCCTGAAAGTAGCAGACTCATTCCATTCACGTGTTCTCGGTTAATCTTAACGTTATTTCAATTGACAACCTACGAATAAACGAATAAATAGCAGTGGTATCCGGGCTCGACACGCTACATCTGGCACACTGATCTAAGGGAACAAATACATATTGGGGTCTCCAGATAATATCCTGCTGCAGTTGATGCCTGATACTGGCTTGGATACCCCACCATGCGTCCAGGGGGATTAGGGTTATTCATTCTTCCAGGGTTAGGGGCTTCGGCTAATGGCCACTGGCAAATGGCTGTTTTGCCGATTTTATTTTTCGTTCAAGCAATAAACTGTTGTCACTTCTCACAAATCTCGACCTACTCTTTTTCCATGCACCCCTGTTTCAGTGGTCGGGAAATTGCATAATTATTACACCTTACATAGAGTACATGGAAGTAACCATCATACAGTACAACATCACCCAACGACCCCAAACACTCTTGACGTTATAACGTCGTTTGAAATCGGTTTACAATACCGGTTTGTCGGATATCGGACATCAGCGGTGATCTTATCGGTGATATTGTTGGAGATTTTGTCAGGCTGAGCTTGTCAGACATTATCGGCTGCCTCCACAATGGAAAGAGCTAGGACTAACAATGCCAAGGCTGAGCTTTCGGAATCGTACAACGCGTTGCTGGACCATTTTCACGCGTCGGAGCTCAAGGTAATTGGTAACTATAATGTGGTAAGACTGATTGGACAGGGATCCTTCGGCAAGGTCTATTTGGCAACCCACAAGTTCACCAACACAAAAGTTGTTTTGAAATCGTCATCCAAAACTGCTCCAAATTTGGTCAGAGAAATTCACCATCATCGTCAGTTCAATCATCCCCATATTACTCAGCTTTATGAGATCATAGTGACGGAGACTTTGGTATGGATGGTACTGGAGTACTGTCCAGGAGACGAATTGTACACGTATTTGGTAGAAAATGGAAGGCTATCGGTTGATGAAACTCGGAAAATCTTTGCTCAATTATGTGGAGCTGTTGCGTATGTCCACAATACAAAACATTGTGTGCATCGTGATCTCAAGTTGGAAAACATTCTGTTAGACCGAAATCATAATGTCAAGCTGTGTGACTTCGGTTTCACTCGAGGTTATGAATCCCGAGTTATGCTGGAAACCATCTGTGGAACTTCGGCTTATATGGCTCCTGAAATGTTGCTTGGAAACAAGTATAGTGGAGAAGCTGTAGATGTGTGGTCTTTGGGAGTTATTTTATACGCCCTGGTATGTGGAGAAATGCCATTTGATGAAGAGGAAGAAGCAGACACAAAAGATCGAATTATGAATAGCGAGCCTGATTATGCTAAACATCAACTTCCTGCAGATGTGTTGGGCCTTCTAAAAGGGATGTTGAACAAGAACCCGCTTCAACGTCCCAGGCTTACTCAAATTCTGGATACGGCATTTTTGGGGTTGGAAGGCATGGCCCAGGCGGAAATTCTGGCAGCCAAAGAACCCAAATTGTTTTCAACCAAAATGGAAAAACAGATTCTCAAACGCATGAAGGCTCTCAATATTAGCATTGAGAATCTATACGAGTCTGT
Source organism: Yarrowia phangngaensis (assembly GCA_900519005.1). Lineage (NCBI taxonomy): Eukaryota > Fungi > Ascomycota > Dipodascomycetes > Dipodascales > Yarrowia > Yarrowia phangngaensis. Next base: position 1,974,604 of record ULGR01000003.1, read on the forward strand.
CTCCAAGATGAAATGTGATTCTCTAGCTGGACTATGGGCCGCATCATTAGATAAAGCATACAAGAAGGAACGTCGAAAGAAGAGAAGGTCAAAATATGAAACCCTGGCGGAATTTCAATCTTCGCCACTTTCAAAGATTAAACAAAGGCTTTCCAGCGATTATAAAAGGCCGTCGAGTGAACAGATTTCCAGTCCAAGACATCTTTCTGCCACCGATTATAAGCGACCCTCAAGTGAACAATTATCTACTCCCAGACAATCTCTAGACTTCAGACCACCTCATAATTCAACAGCAACTGGAGAAGCCATGACTTCTCTACCAATGCATACTTCAGAGCTGATTCGCCCTCGCACAGAAGGAGATTCTTCTCCAAGGGTTTATTCTGCTTTTGATAGTCGTTCAGTTACTTCTGATACAGGGTCTTCACTTAACAAGAAAATGGGCATTTTCGGAAAATCCATCAAAAATGTAATGCTACGAATGGTCTTTGTCAAGAAGAAGCCAGACAACAACGAAAACCATCATAACATTAACAACCCTAACAATTACAACCCCCACAACCACCACAACACGTTATCTTTACCTCCTGCATCATTGGATTCTTACACTATTAAAAACAAGTCTTCCCCAAGCATCGAGGAAACTCCTGAATTGGATGATATTGACCCAAATACCGATTTGCCAGAAATTGAGCCTGAAAAAAATGCTCGGGAAATTTCCGAAACTACACCAACATTCAGAAGGGCAGCGGTGAGACGTGAAAGACCAATTTCGCAAATTTCGTCGTTTTCGCAGATTTCGTCGTTTTCAGGAATCTCAGGAATCTCAGGCATTTCAGGTATATCAGGAATTTCAGGATTCTCGTCAGCGCCATCCATGGCATCGTCAGTGGAACGTTCAGGGTCTGGCTCTCGGCCTGTGGTGTTCAGAAGACCGTACTTTGGCAGGCGGTCGACTTCATCTTCGTTTTCCTCACTCCATTCACACCGAAATTCACATTCTAAAACTTCGTCAGCGTCTTCCACGGACGAATTTCTCGGAGATGAACCTGACTCGCCAGGACAAGCGTCAACACCACTACGAAGAAGCCTCAGCCACGGACGCCATTCCAGCCGTAACAAAAAGGCCCACTCCAAATCCGTCTACAACGAATCGGCGTTTTTCAACTCCTACAAGCCTCCTAGTCGTCGACGTAAATCTGGAAAAGTCGCTTCAGCAAGCATGGCTCTCTTCCCTGATCGACCCCGTCCCACAAACCCCAAACGACCCGATCGCAAGGGTTCTGTCATCGAAGAGGAGGTCGAAGATGTACAAGAGAAGTTTGACGAGCTTGATGAAGGAGTTTCTTACGACAGGAGTTTTTAACCATCCGTGTCCTGTAGCAACATCATTTGGAGATGTTAATCCGTTTAGAAGTGAGCTAAGGACATGGATCCAATCGCTAACTTTTCAATCCATCTGTCATCAGATGAGTCCAATCACTAACAGCAAGTGTATAGAGCAAACTACCATGTTCTCTGACATAATTATTTTGATAAAAAGGTCATTTGGACCAGGATAATAGTCAAATTAAGGATTCCTTTATGCAACATTATGTAAATTTATACGCCAAGAGAAAAAGCTCCTAAAGAAAAGCACTAATTACATCATTTATTCACATCTAAATCTACTCGAGGTTTGACAGAACCAAACCAGGAGAACCAGGAACGGCATCCTGGACAGCCTTAACAGCAGGAACAGCGACCTTCTCGCCAGTAATGATATCGGTACCCTCAGCTTCACCCTCGGAAATAGACACCAACTGGAGCTGTTCCAGAGTAGTGGCCTGGGCGGATCGCTTCAACAGCTCAGTAATCTGTTTAATAGTCTCGATCTCGTTGAAAGGCAATTTTCGGTTGAACACGTCCTCAGCAGCCTCTCCCTGGTTGAGTCGTGACTTGATATGCTGAACGTACTGCATACCTCGCTTGACATCTCCAAGTTTGGCGACGCTCTGCTTGAATGCAGGAGTGTCGATGGTGAGGTTGGCAAGAGCGTCTCGCAGCAAATCAATGTAGGAAGATTGCCATTCAGGGAAAGCAGAGGCAATGAAAACGGAAAGCTTAGAGGGCTTCTTGGGGTCGAAGGAAGGTCCCTTCTTAGACTTCTTCTTGAGAGCAGCTCCCTCAGCCTCTCGAACAGCTCGACACAGGTCTCGAACATACTGCAGGGAAGCAGTAAGGCCAGCATCAATAGGCTTAGAAGGCTTAGGGAAAAGGGTAGATTGCACAGATCCCTTGTTGCCCAAAACATCTCTGTAGATGTACTCAGCAAAGTGAGGAGCCACAGGAGCCAGCATGAGAGCCTGAGCCTCAATGAATCGCAAAACGAGATCCTTTCGCATACCTCCACAAGAGGAAGTAGAGTCTCGGTAGTAATCTCGAGAAGACATGAAGTCGAAAAGACCGGATTTGAGGGCGTACTTGTAGTTGCATTCCTCGTAGTGAGTGTAAGTTCGCTCAATAAGGAGGTTCATCTCGTTCTCGAAAACCTGATCCAAGAATGTGTTTCCGTCAGTTCGGAGAGAAGTGTCCTTGACCATCTCCTCAGCCCACTCCTTGAGGGTGTAGAGTCGAAGAATGGCAGCGTTGGCGTTAGCCTCATCAAAGTTGGCGTCCTCGAAAGTATCTCCTGCATCGGCAAGAGCAATTCGAGAAGCATCAGCACCGAACTTCTCAACAATCTGCTTGAGAGTCATGAAGTTACCAGTGGACTTGGACATCTTCTCGTGGTTGAGGAGCAAATGTCCGTTGGCTCGAATACCCTTGGGCCAGACTCGCTTGGGGAACATAGCAGTGTGGCAGTAGATGAAGAAGGTCAAGTGGTTGGGGATAAGATCCTTTCCAGAAACTCGAATATCCACAGGGTAGAAGTAGTCGAATTCTCGTCGCATGGCGTCCAACTTGGCGGCATCAACTCCCTCAGGCTTGACGTCAGATCGCAGGAAGACGTAATCGAAAACCTCATCAGTCATTTCCTCAGGAGTAAGACCCAGAAGACCAGGCTTGGATCCCTCAATGTCAGAATGAAGGAAATGGGCAATAGTGTAGTAAGCCATGTAGATGGTAGAATCGGAAAGAGACTCAACCAGGTATTTGTCATCCCAAGGGATCTTGGTTCCAAGACCATAGGTTCGGGACAGGGCCCAGTTCTTGAGCCAGCCAAGAGTACCCTTAAACTGGTTTCGGGTCTCGTCAGAGAAAACATTCATCTGGTCAAGACACTCAAGAGCCTGTTTCTTCCACTCCTCCTCACCGTAGTCCATGTACCACTGATCCTCAAGAGAAACAATACAGTCATCTCCAGATCGCGAGGTAACAGGTCCCTCAGGCTCGTTGTAAGTGAAAGCATCACCAGCAGCAATCATATCCTCCTTTGTCTTAGGCTTAGCATCCTCCACCTTCTGGCCGGAGTACTTTCCAACGCACATAACACCCTGGTAGAAACCCTCCTTGTAGGCGATTTCCTTAGCCTTGGCGAGAAGGTCCTTGTCCTTGGGAGACTGAATCTTGAGATCCTGAACAAGTTTCTCAGCGGTCAGGTTGCCGTAGTTGGGGGTCTGAATGATAGCCACGGGGTCAGCATCAGTCCACTCTTTCTGAATCTTGTAGTATTCAGGTTTGTTTCGAAGATCCTGGTAAGTAATGTAATCATCAGGAGAATCAGAAGGAACACAAGTAACGACACCAGTACCCTTAGTAGCGATAATAGTCTCCATGGGAAGAACTCGGAGTTCAGGGTGAACAGCCAGAGGAGCCTTGATTCGAGCACCAATCAGATCAAGACCATCAATTTCACAAACGGGGGCATACTCGCCTCGCTTGGGAGTGAGCTTCTGGAAAGACATGTTCTTGAATGCTCGTTCAGTGGTGATGAAAAACTCGCCGTTGCCAGCGTCAAAAATACCGTAACGAATCTTAGGAGACACGAAACAACAAGTCTGACCGTACATGGTCTCGGGTCGGAGAGTAGCAGCCACCAAGAAAGTAGGAGCGTTAACGTCGAATCCGACCTGAGAAAGAGTCTCCTTGGCAGCCTCGGGGAACTCAAGAATTCGAATCTTGATACCGGTGTACTCCTGGGGGTTGACACCTTCTCCGGAAGCTCGATCGTGGTCCATACAGGGCTGGCCATCCTTAGCGGAGTAAATAGTGTATCGCTCTCCGAACTTGATCTTACCGAGTTCCTTGAGTTTTCGAACCTGCCATCGTACAAAAGCGTCGTAGTAGGGGTTGGAATCTGTGGTCACAAAAGATCGTCGCCAGTCAATTCGAGCTCCAAAGTTGTCACAGTCCTCCTGACAAAGAGGGGGGAAATGCTTGAGCCAGTACTCGGCATCGGCAAAGTTCTTGACCTCCTCCCGGGGAATTCCGAGCTGCATCATGATCTCATGCTGGAACTTGGCCTTTCCGGCCTTAGCCACAGCCTTTGACTTCTTAGCCTTGAACTTTGTGGGGTCGACCTTCTCGGCCTTCTCGACAACAACCTCAGGTTCCTCCTCTTCAGTAGGAAGGTTCTGATCAAAGTTGGGTCCAAACATCTCAATTTCTCGAACCAGCTTGTCAGCACATGCCTTAATAGGCATACCAGTGCAATGGAAGCCCAGAGGGAAGAGAGCTCGCTTGCCCTGCATTCGAGCAAAACCAGCAGCATACTCGACCTTGGAAAGAGTAAAGGAGTGACCAGCGTGCAAAACACCGTTCATGTAAGGGTAAGCCATGGATCCAAAGAACTTGGGGTGGTGTTCTCGGAGATCGTCTCCATTGAGATCAGCATTGTCAGTAGGAGCATCTACCTCAAAGGCCTTCTCGTCCTTCCAGATCTTCTGGTACTTCTTCTCAATATCAATCAGCGCATCTCGCCGCGCGGTGTTTTCAAGCACCAGCGTCTTTGCTTCACTCATGTTTGAAGTTTGGTGGAAGTGAAAGTTCGGGAGGTGAAATTTCAGGTTAAAACTTTGAAACCTTATCTTGACTCACAAGTTGAAATCACCGTATGGGTAAGGAAAGACAAAGTCTTACTCAAAGTATATAATCCGATGCTTTAATGGGGTTTTTGTTTTCGATCTTACTGGGTGTCATTTTTTTGTTTTTATTTTTATTTTTGTGTTTATTTTTCCCACCATCCATAGATCACATGTACACATGGTACTAGTTAGAACTTTATATGGGTGATTTCTAGACAGCCAGTTACACAACGCAATGATTTAGTTTTATTATTTTCATTTTTTATTTTTGTCTCACACACAATTGATTGTGGTACCCGAGTATACCAATACGATCAGGTCTACTCATGGCATTAATACTTCAAGAGTATAACCATTAAGACCAAATGACTTAACTGGCCTTTGATACTTATAGATAAAATGTAAGCTGCTTAACCAACAGTCTGTCTAAGAATAAAGCGCTGTCACAGAGAGTAACGGAAGGAAGTAACGGAGGGGAGTGTTTTCAGAGGGTGCCCAGGTAGTTGTCAATTGCTAGAGATTTACCCTGTATTTCCAATAGGTGAATAGAACAAAAAATAAACCAACAAATAAAAAAGAACAAATAGAGGAATGAATGGAAGGATACATATTTCATCAGTCAACGCTATTTGAGCAAAGGTGATGTTCCAAAATAGAGGCGATCAAACTGGAGTCGTAGAAGAGTCTGTCAATAATACGTAGGAGTATTATTATAATGGAACCGTGATAACGAAGTAGACTGTCCCAAACTAGAGAGGAATGAGAGAGAATTCTATTCGTACCATTCGTACGATTTGAATTTTTTTGTAGGAGCTTTGTATTTCGCTTATCCCTACATTATCTTGAACTTTATTTGTCACAAATGCTTCATGACAATTGCTTTTCCTGGCGACATTAATAGGCATAGTAATAATAAATAAATTAATTGTGAAACCTGATCAGTTACAACCCAGCTCTGGCCTGTTCAGCCCACATGTCCAACCAAAGCATCTGCTTAGCAACACTTTCTTCATTGGACATGTTTACAGTGGGAATAATATTTATGGCTGCCATGTTCAGACAAAAAGCTCTCAGTTCCACAAACGACGAATGCTCCGAATAAGGTACGTTATACTTTTGAGCCTGCTCAAAAGCGGTGCGCTGGTGATTCCTGTGCAAATTATCAAATCCGTATTCAAGATCTCCAAAGTCATAGTAACTTGGTCTGAGGTCGGTGGCTTGCTGGTTTGCTTTAACAGCAGCTACAGGAGGTCTATAACTCCATCCAGTGGGAGCAAAAGCCACAATTTTTGAAAAATGTGGTTTTAGAGGTTTCAGATACTCCGCAAGTGCTTCTTTTCGAATAGCTCCAATTGGAACCAGATGAACCTGACAAGCTGTAGGATCTGAAGAAAGTAGATCGTTGATGACAGGATCATCAAAGGTCTTAAGAATCCTTCTTTTGTTAGTATCAGCATAAAGCTTGGCACCCAATCGAAGAGCAATTTCCACCGCGAGTCTTTCTTTGCCAATCGTGTAAGTCCCAACCACAAATAATGGAGGAAGAGCTTTTGGGGACCGATTGCCGAAAAATCTGCCTATTGTGGATTGTCTTTGAGATTTCTCTAGGTCTTCCATTTTCATGTTGTTGAGTTTCACACAAAAATCAGCACACACTTGAACTACTCGATGCTGGCTTGGAAAAGCATGACTGGGACCCAAATAAGTAGTATCAAGATAAAGCTCGTCAATTGCACGTTGCCCAGCAACCAACTTCAGGTCTTGAACGAGGTTCATGTTGGCTCTAAAGTCTCCACAGTGTATAGCAATCTTGGTGGGGCTGGTGAACAAAATGACCACGGCACCAGGACAATGATTAGCATCAAAAAAAATCACTTCCACATCTTTACCAACACAAAATGGAACCTTGACAGGAATAGGTACAAGCCATTCATCTTGAACCCCTAGCTTCATCTTGCAAAGAGCTGCAGTAATGGGAGTACAAAAAATTGGACCATGACACCAACTCTTACGTAATCCTCCATAATGGTCGGCATGAAAATGGCTGAGAAAATAGAACTGCATGTTTTCAATTGGTCCATGCATGAATGAGTCCACGGCTACAGTGGTCAATCCCATATTGAGAGTTTTGAAGAACGGCACTGGTTTCTTCCGCTTCGAAGATGGAGCTGAAGATGATGAAGATGAAGATGGAGTTGAGTTTCTAGGTGAGTTTCTAGGTGAGTTTCTAGGTGAGTTTCGAGGCTTGCGGGGTCTCTGTGGTTTTCGCGTTTCCACATCTTGTTCAGTAGGAAAATCTCGTACCTCCTTATTAACAAGATGCATCAATTCTTCACCTAGAAAAATTTCCTGCTTAACAGTGTGTTCCTGCTTTATAACAAGATCTGATTCTTGCTTAAAATCATGATCTGATTCCTTTATCACAAGCTCTGATTCCTTCATAACAACGTCTTCTTCTTGTTTAGTCACGTGTCCTCCTGTCACCCCACTCAAACACTGTTCTGCATGTGCATTTCGCTCAGATATCGACAAATGTGTAATATCTAACGGGCACAAAGGACAAAAAACCTGTTTGGGCTGGGCGAACCTCAAAACATCCTGACGAGGGTCAAACAAGTATCGCAGCTTCTGTGGACGTGGGTTCTGACAGTCCATAATGACTGAGACTGAGGACTCGAGGTTCCTCAACCCTAGCGATAACTTTCTGAAAACCGACTTTCACACAAGTTGAGATCAGTGGCGTTGTAGAATATGCATGCCAGAAGTTAGTTTATGTAAGTAGAGAGCTTAATGTTAAAAGGATTGATGAATAGTTGAACATTAACAATGAGCGTGATAGACAATACATTATTTGATATCCAAGGACTGAACTTATCAAGTTTTTACAGATTTATTAACGATGGTTGACTCATCTATACTACATCTGATTACAATTCTCAATTATACGCGTTCCGCTTCAGCCCAAGTTTAACAAATGTAAAACCATAGATAATGTATATCCGTTATTGTTGGAAAATCAAACAGTTCAATTAGCAGGTGCTTAGATGGCCGGTACAAAGAAGTTTCTCCTATGCAAATAACTTTGAAGTTTCTAGATACAAAGCCTACAACTAGATCAACTCAAGGCTTTATTATCTAGAATGAAACATCATAAAGCGCCTCCATAAATATGTATCTGGTTGCTGACATTGTGATCTGCCATGTACAATCAAACTCAATGGAACTTATCCCCTGTTCTGTTACCGTTACTGTTGGTCACATTAAGTATTAGCTTAACAGTTAGTTAGAAAGATTGACTAATAGTTGAATAAAACCTTCGTGGGTTATCTGGCTTGCTGGCCTCATAGAAGCTAGTTATTACTATGAAAATCTCTGATCCTATACTGAAAAACGGTTCTAGAGCTTGAAAGGGTCACACTATCTCGCAATAGACTCACTTCCTTATTTTTTTTATTATTATTTTATTATTTAATTTTTCTCTTTAAAACTCTATCCTCAATTGGTAACTCCAACACAGTTTTGCTCACAAGAATACAGCAATGCCTTCACTCTTGCGTGCTATCCCAGATCATCAAGATATTTTGAATTATGAAGCAAATCTTACTAATAATTTCTCTTTAATTTTCCATTTTCCATTTTCCAGCTCTGGTAACTTATACTTTCTGTCACGCATCTAAACTCTATGCAAACTGCAACTCGAATACAACTTCGCTCCACTGCACCATGGAGAAACGAATACAGCTTCTGGAGGGCAATAAACGACGATGGGCAGGCGAGACAAATGTGTTTGACGCTGCAGAAAAGCTCGATTCGTCTCTCAAGGCCCACACAGTTTTTATTCGACGACTACGATTGCAACTCAAGGCTGACCAGGAAAGTGTTTTCCAGGAAGAACTACGCACCCTGAGTTTGGAAAAGTATCTTGGTGAGATCATAAATGCACTTCTGGAGGGTCTCCTTAAAGTTAGGACACGTGGTGACTTTTCAGTAGCGGTTCAGGTAACGTCGACTCTCCACCAGCGTTTCTTCAACCAGTTCACACATCAGTTTCTAGGGATGTTTTTCCAAGGTCTGGAATCGACTTTAACTGAAGATCGCGCCAAAAGAAGCGAATTGGCTCCAGTCAGAAAGGTTTTGTGTCGATTTTTGGTTGAGTTGTGGCTGGTTGGATTTATCACTACTGAGTATTTCACACAGAACCAACCTACGTGGATAGATGCTGCAAGTGTGCAAACCGGGCCCCCTCCATTTGTTATATTTAAACATATTCTGGCTACAGATCTGCGAGATTTTGACTATGCAGATTTGATCCAAAGTTTGGCCAAGAACTTTCCATTTTTGGTTGGGCAGGAGAATTCTGAAGTTGCGGAAGCTCTTGGTGTGGCAGAGGATGTTCCAAAAATGACCAAACTCGCCAAAAGTTACTGTTTGCATATGCAAAAGCGGGTGAAGATGATGGCTCTTCTGTTGGGAAGACAACGACGCAAGTTTGAGAAGCATTACATCCAAGTTGGAAGAATGACAGCTGGAAGAGAAGAGAGTCTACATGAGTTAGAGACCCAGCTTTCCGAAATGATTTCAATCTGTACCCGGTTGAGCGAATGTCTGGGTTTGGAAATGCAGTCACTTACAGATTGTTATAAGGAAGAAGATACAATCACCTTGGACAGTTCCTTTGATGGTCAACCGTTGTGGGACTCAGAAGAGGAAATGCTGTTTTACACAGATATTCCCGATTTGGCCGAGAAAGTATCAGAGCAGATTCTTTCTGGGGGAGTCGATGTGGCTGATTCTGAGCTCAATGATATGGTTGAAGAGAACAAAAAGGCTAGACAGCAGGAGTTACTTCAACAAGCGATGGAGAAAGAGCGTGACAAGATTCGACAAAACGCTCAGAAAGCGAGATCAATGAAAAATAAAGCCGTGCAGGAGGAGGACGAAGAGGACGCTGTTGTAGACGACGAGGACTATATCTCTGAAGAAGAACCAGTCAAGGATATGAGTCCTAAAGGCATTCAAATGACAGAATTTTTGGAGCGTCTCAGTAAAGCTCGATCAAAGGAAGAGATCGATGAGATGACGATCGAATTTTGTCACATCAACAATAAGGCATCTTTGAACAGGCTATTGCGTCATTTCCGAGAATTTTCCCTTTACAAGGCATTCATGCTTCCCTTTTATGCAAGAATGATTGCTACTCTAGGCCCTTATTTCCCGAAACTACGAGCTTCTGTGATTGAACGTCTCTTTGCGCGATTGAGAAGCTATACACGAGGATCAAGTCGTCGAGTCATGGAAAGGCGCCTGGCATGTTTTCAGTTTTTGTCAGAGCTGACAAAGTTCGGGCTGGTGCCTAAACATTACATTTTCCACCTGCTCAATTTCATGGGGTCTAGGCTCAACCATATGAACCTGGAATCATTGAGCAAGATCTTCCATTGTTGCGGACAATTCCTATGGCGAAACTCTTCTACTCATCAGGATATGGAGGACTTACTAGAATCGATGCGTGAAAAACGAACAAAGGGATATTTGAGTATTTCTGAAATTCTCATGCTCGAAGAACTCATGTCTCTAGTGAAATTGCGTGACGGAGCTGGAGAAACAGTTAAAAGAGTAACAGCTCATACTCCAATCCAGGTATTTTTGGAACGGCTATTCTACATTGAGCTTGGTGTTGATATTGTGGACAAAGTGAGCCAACTGACACTCAAGTTGGATTGGTCAGATAAAGAGACAACTTACCCGACTCTTTTCCGGATATTCACTGAGACATGGAGAGTAAGTCATGGAAATCTGGCTGCTATGGCTTCTGTTTTGGCCTCCATTGCTCCCACCCACCCTATCTTCACCCAGAAGGTCATCGAGACCGTTCTGGAAAACGTTCGACAGTGTCTTCAAGTTAACTCCTATTCTCTCAACCAAATTCGGCTTTCTCAGGTCGAGTTTGTGGCTGAACTGTACAATCAGGGTCTAATTAATCACAAATGTATCTTGGATATGCTGTTTATGATTATCTGTTTCGATCATCGTCGTGGAAGACCTACTGCCGGAGTTTATTGCCCCAAGGATCCTCCAGACTCTTTTTTCCGAATCCGATTGGTTCTCAACACTCTGAATACTTGTCAACAAAAGTTGTCATCTCAAGTGGATTCATCAGAAATTGAGTTTTTCATTGCCTTTTTCCAGTACTACATCTTCACCAAAACACGGCTACCCATGGAGCTAAAGATAGATTTCCGAACTTTGTTTGTGGATCTGCAGCTAGAACAACAGCTTTATACAACGTTGGATGGAGCAGCCAGGGGTTTGGAGAGTGCCCTAAAGGGTAAGTTTGGAGAAGTTATCGAGGAGGAGGAGGAGGGGGTAGTAAAGGTGACGCCAAACCAGAAGGAGAATGAAGCACCAGCTATTGCTAAAAGGGAGGCGACTCCACCTAAAAGCAAGCCTGAATCTGAATTCATAAGTCGAAAAACAGAAGACGATATCCAGGCAGAACAAGACTTTGATAGAGAATTTTCGGAAATGATGAAAGAAGCCGACCAACGAGGATCACGATCGTTCGACCGCCCTGTTCCATCTCAGAAAATTCTCAGCCAAAATCTCTCAAGTGCCTCTCTCAACGGCGCTAAACTGTTTTCCCTTAAGAAAGATGACTCCAACGTCCCTACGGTCATGGGAAATAAAATGGGATTTACCATGTTGTCTAAACGAGGTACTAAAATCCAGGGACGACTTGTTGCCCTTCCTGCCAATTCTAAAATGGCCAAGAATCTGGAAGCCAACCAGAACTTGGAGAGAGAACAGAGAAACAAGCTCAACAGTTATGTCATGGCACATGCTGAGTCCATTGATGATCAATAATGTGTACTATATGTCAACCAAAAATAATGAGATACTGTTAATGACATGTACTTCTGACATTCGCAGAAACAGTTAGTTTTTTTATATGTAGTCTATGCCAGCTGCCACTCCCCAAAAGTTCCATATATCTGATGCACTATATATTCCGAAACCCTCGACAATTAAGCTTTGGAATGCAGCATTTCTCAAAACGATCTGCAATAAATGCCATGGGTCAACAGTGCTGATCATTGATTAGTGTATTTGCTACAAAAATCCAGGTTGTGAATACTTTAAAGTTGATCTATGTCAGATTAACTTTAATGTGCTATCTTAACTTTAAACTATTGGTCTCAATAATCTGACTTTGAGGAAGTTTGCAGACCTCAGAATACAGAAGAGACTTTGATTCATTTCAAAAAGGGTAGAGTATTGTTTTTTTTGTAATTTTTTGACGAGATCCCATTGTTAGGTGTATAAAACACCTTGCTAATTAACAAAAGAATCACTAGATTAAATTAAAGGCACGAACATAACTGCATATAAGCAATGTCGTAATTAAGTACTAATAAAAGATTAAATATTACAAACTGAATGTGTCGCAAGTTGAAAGGTTTCCATTTAGACTGCGTTTATCACAACAGGATTGGGTATTTACTGTATTCACGACATCTACCACAACCACGTTCTTCTCCATGCCATAAACTTTAAAGTAAACGATCTTTTGGAGAAAACAATAAGACTGTTCACTGATGACAGGTTTCTTTCTTTTTGGGTACTCAAGATAACCGTCTCCCTGGGTTCTGTGAACTCTACAACCAAGTTTACTGTCAAGTTGATTCTTTCATCCATCGAGTCGAAATTTACAAGAGCTACTAAAAATAGTTGAATCTATTCCTTTTCACAACACAGGCTTCTCTGAATACCAAGATGTCAGTATATGATACCTACATTGACGAGAGAGCAGGAGAGCTTTTGCTGTATTTCTCTAGCTGTTGATGTATCCAAGAAATGGTAAATAAATTAAATTGAGAGAAAACTCCCCTGATTAGAGTAAGAAAGAAACTAACCACGCAAATCCATAATTGAAGACAATCTGACAAGCTCAATAGAAAAGGCTACCCCACCTGTATATATGCATCTGAAATTTACGACATGTTGACAGCTGTTAACTAACCCGAGTGGTACATAAATTGCATTTCCCAAGATTGATTGCCTAAAGCGAAAAATATAATATAATGTAAAAGAACGAATAGAAAATAAATAGCGGTTAACTCCGTAGAGTTTGATCCAAATTTTCAAGGGACAGTTCATAGATTCTCCACCACAATCTATGATAGAGCCCTTACCGACAGCTTAATTTGCATTACCACAGAAGCAAATATTTCAATTTCTGATTGAACCATCCGTCATTATGGCTTACTCATCCGAAGATTCCATAAATGGCAGCACATGGAATCCATCACGAATGACCCATTGGCCAGTCACATCGAGGCGAGAAGATCTAGTGTACGTTCCTTTAACCTCCTGCTAGACCATCGTAATTTTGAACGAGCAGAGAAAGTGGGTTTCTCAATTATGGCACCAAAGCCTTGAAAATACCGTCTTCGAAGTCGTCGCCGCTTTGACACCTCCCTGTACATGTTGTTGGTGTCTCTGATGAAGGATAGAACCAACAGAACCATGACTATCGACATCCCCGCCATAAACAAAATGGAAATCTCGTCAATGTCAGACATGGTTGAGGCGTACAGATCTGTAGGGGACACTCGGGGTTTTTATAGACAGAATGCATTTGATGTGATGTTGAAAATTATATCTGTGGAACTGCATGTGCTGTATTTTCGATACATCAATTCCAACTATCCAAGGGCACAGTCAAAAGAAACTATACAGAGCAATGCAATTTCTCATAGGCTGGTCCAATGAAAATAGGAGTTGCGGTTTAAGGTTTACACATAGTGACAGCAGCAGTAAAATAGGATTAAGGTCGTATGATAATAACAATAAGGTTTTGTGTGGGGTATAACAAAGGGCTGCCAAATTGCACGTGCACTACCTGAGAACATTCTAAAGATAATTTCGCACTCCACTTATTTAATGCGGGTGATTTACCTTTTATTTCTTGGCAACGACTAGCCCCCGAGGGGGTGATATTGTATGAAGAGGGGATCAACAAAGAGTTACAGTTTTGATTCAGATACATAAAGTTAAGACGGTTGCATAGTTTCAGCTCTCAATTTATGAGCTCATCAAAGGACAAACAGCTAATACTTGAACATTTTTCATTATTCACTCTTGGACACTTAACATAAAGACTCACCCATGTACCAGCGCCCCAGGTAAAGTGGTGCTTCGTTCACATGAGAGAAAATTTGAGAGTTCGCTGCTGCTGATATGTCTCTGAAGAGTTTGCTACAATGATAATTCTCCCCCATAATACTTGATAACTTGAATCCCTCCAAAGATTGTTTGTGCTGATTGATACTACCCTGTAATAATGAATGTCGTGCTAAAAGAAATTGGTTATTATTTGGTCGAATGACATGAACTTGTAGTTATATCTGCCATATGACGACTCGTAATTTCTAAAATAAATCATATCTATATCTATAAATTCTAATGCTAAAAAGTGAAAAGTCCTGATCTCTTCTTGCCAAAAGGGTAGATGCAAAGGGTGGCAGCAAAAAGTCCGACTGTGATGCCGATGGCGACTTGGATCATGGTGAAGCCAAGATTGGCAGCTCCCGCAGGTGTAGCTTGATCAGATGCAGCACTCGTTTGACTGAGTAGAGTTGTTTCTACTCGACTGATAACGGTTGAAGTTGCAGCTTCTGTGAGAGTTTCGTAAACTGTGGTGGTGATGGTTCTGTTTCCGACCAGCCGATTTGAATTGGCGATTGCTGCCACAAGGGAACCCTGCGAAGCAACACCAGAAGGTACCTGGACGAAAATTCCTGGTAACATGGCAGCAAAGGCAAGTCCATGGCCAACTCGAGAATATAGATTTCCCAAAATACCGATAGTGAAGGCGCCAATCGCAGAAGTAAGGTAAGACGAGTTTGTCGGGTCGGGAATATTAGCACCAACAAAATATGTAACAGCATAACCAGCACCAGAGATAATTAGCATGGACGGAAGTTGTCTCAGCCGAGCTTGGTTGACGAGAGCGATGAACACCGAGTAAAGTGGCACAAACAGAATTTTCCACTTGGGATCAAGTTGTTGTGGACATTTATCCTGTCTAGTTGCATTGATATCGCACCAGCCATACATGACGGCTCCTAAGGTGATTCCAAAGCCCAGAAACATGGAGTAGATGACGGCATAAAACATTCTGATAGATCCAGCCACGATATTTTTGCTTTGAAGTTCTAAGGAACCACAAAGAACAATATATCCTGGTAAGATAATCGCCAGAGAACCTTGAGCAATAGCAGCGAAACAAAAGGGATGGGATCCATTGACAGTAATAGTACCAATGGCTCTAGCCAAGAACGCAATCAAAATACTCATGGAAACCTCGAACACGTTGTTATACAAATCTGAACGAGGGGCAACTACGATTTGGAAAAAACCCACAATCGATCCCAGAACAATACACATTGGGATATCTGCCCATCTTCCCCCAAACGCGTAAGGAGACACCACACCAGAACCTAATGCAAAAAACAACACTGCGAGCCATGGAGGATAAAGATTCTTCGATCTTAGAATATCGTCGAGTCTATTCGAAGCTTCTTCAACACCTATAAGGTCATGGACCACTTCCTTGTAGATCTCATGAGTATCTTGCAATTTCGACAAGTTGACTCCTTGAACACATCTGACAAGTTGCATCTCGGAAGTATGGGTTGTGGCGTCTCCGAATGATACTATCATACATCCTGGAATATACAGGAACTGTCCATCGATCTCCAGAACACGTGAAGT
Source organism: Yarrowia phangngaensis (assembly GCA_900519005.1). Lineage (NCBI taxonomy): Eukaryota > Fungi > Ascomycota > Dipodascomycetes > Dipodascales > Yarrowia > Yarrowia phangngaensis. The sequence continues at coordinate 1,990,386 of ULGR01000003.1, forward strand.
CATTTTCATGTATTCCTCTAGTCGGTGGGTAGGAGCTCCATATAACATGAGGGCTCTACAGAGTCTAAGAATGAATCTCTGACGCTGAAGAAGTTCAGCAATATGAACTGTAATCTTGACCTCTTGTTTTTTTCGTCTCTTCATCTCTTTGTCCTTCTTTTTAAGATTCTTGGCTAGTTTGAGTTTCCCAGGGGTGGATGGCTTATCACCACGTTCCTTTTCCTCTGTTGGTTCAGGCGATGCTGAGCGCGATTCGTACCATTTCAACCTCTTTTCCGAATCCATCTTCATCTTTTTGAGTCCTAACTTCTGAGTTGTCTTTCCACTAGGGGAATGGTCCCCAGTAGAGGTCCCATCAGTTAGAGTAGTAGCCAAAGTAGATGCACTTTTGTTGTCTTCTTCATTGTACAGCTTGAGAAGCGCACCCAAAACACCTTGTTTGAATCTCTTAGGCGGCGCCACATAGTCTTCGTGAGTGGGTGTAACTGAGCCGTCATAAGATAAAAAAGCGTCATCTTCATCATCGTCGTGAATATGAATAGACGAAAAGTAGTCGACAGCAGGAGCTGTGAATGGGTCGTAGTCGGCGTCAGGAGTATAAACTGCGGTTTTGTGTTGATTGATAAGGTCCCGCGCTCGTTCTTGGAGAATCTCTCCTTGTTCTGGGCTTGAATGCTCATGTTCACTCGTATCAGTCGTATCAGCAGTTTGTCGTTCTTTCAAATCCTCCAGACGACGATCAAGATCCACTAGAGGAACATCGTAAATGTCGTGTCCTGACAGAGAGGAATTTGGCGATTTTTCTGTTCGCTCAACTGCTCCAGGAGCCATTCCTCCTAATGAACCAAATGACCCTAACGAAGTTAACCCTCCTACTATTGCGCCTAAAGCCGCATTGTCCTGAGTGAAAAGTTCCTTGTGGGCAGCTGAGGCTGGTTCAGAGAGTCGCTCTCTTGGATTGACTGAATTAGTTTCTTCTGGTTCAGACTGATCATCAGAAGATTCCTCGGAAGAGACGGTTCTAGCGTCTTCATCATCAGCAGGTTCGTCAATCTCTGTAGGTTCGTCATCATCTGTACTAAACTCTTGTCTACTTCTAACCCTATCTCTTTTCTCTCTCATCATCCCAATGGACTTGACTCGGTCGATTCTAAACTCTGTCTCGTCTTCTGATTCACTGTCGAGCAATCCTGCGGAGTTGAGAAGAGTGTTTCTGAGAGTGGTCGAAGATAGCGAGTTTTTCTGAAAACTGGGGGTAGAAGGAGATGCCTTGAGGGTTGGTTTCTTGGACCGGAAGTAGTCTGGACTTTCAGGACGAGAAACTACAACAGAAGGGGTTTCAACTTCTCCATCCTCGTGACCATCGTCATTCTCATCTGCAGGGTATAAAATCCGTTTTGACGACGGATCGTTGTCCTTAGGAAACCGTACCCTCCGCTTTCCAGGCACATGCTCATCCGACTGTGTTCTCATCATTGCAGGGCGGGCTGGCCGACCAGCTGAGTGGGTTAGTGAGTGAGGTGAGCTAGCCCCTGACTTGCCCATCTTGTTCAGTTCAATGGCTGATACACTTCGAGAAAATTGGCCAGATGTAGGAGTTCCTGGAGACTCTGTAGGAGCTGAATTGGTTCCAGAGGGTTCAGCTGAGTTTGGAGCTCTTGCAAAAGTTCCAGGCGAAGCCGGTGAGGAAGTTCCACCTGACGCCGATGCTCTGAAATATCCTGAGGCAGGCGAAGATACACCAGCTCCAGGTGACGATGCACCCGGTGAAACTTGAGCTGTTTCTGTTGCCCGTCTCTCGGCAAATGGCCTCGCATACGGATCAAAAACTCCTGGTGAACGACTTCTTGTATTATGCTCCACCGTCAAATGTCGTCGGCCACGGAACAACGCTGGTGACGAGTCACGCGATTTTGAAGGTTCTCGAGATGCATTTCGTGAAGCTGTCAGACTTCTCACACCCGATCTTCGTCCCATACGCTCGTCTGAAAGAACAAACGCCCGCAACGAAGACGACGAGTTGTTAGAAAGCAGCGGAGGCCGCTCTGGCGTTCCTGGTGAGCTTGATCCTTTTCCTTTATCCTGCGTTAGTTCAAGTTACCACTTCCTCCATCATATAACGAATAATTGATACCACGCCTAGTTTCAACCCGAAGCTACTGAGTGACAACGATTTTGTGGTTTCAATTAACTTTCAGACTTCCAGGTCAGACTCTCCAGCCATGAAGTCAGCTCTTGACCACCAATCTCGAATCTGATCAAATACCTCGACCGATCGTATGCCGCTTCGGCGAGTATTAAACCATTGCATCGTATCTTCTAATGTACCTCCTATCAATCTCTAAGCTCATACTCACTGTCATATCTCAACCACACGGCTGATGTTACAACTGAACATGGGGTCCTCGACCCTTTTCTTTTATTTCTCGGATCTGAGACATTGTATTGACCTTATTGCTATCTGAGTTTGCTAATAGGGTTAATTGAAATCAGCTACTTGTGATGGCTATGGTGGTGCATATAGCAACCTAGGTGGAGAAGGTGGAAGTTACGTAATGATACTTTCAAACACCATGGTTTATCGAAAACCTGTTTTTGTTTCTAGAGATCTGCTCAATATACTTAACAGATTGATGGCGATAATTCTTTTTCTCTGAAGATTTTCATTATGTCTTTATCTTCTTCTCTTTTTCCTTCCAGTTTTTCGTCTCACACTCTATTGCTATGACGTCACACTTACATTGCCATGAAAGAACGCATAATCTAACAGATTAGCTGGCAAAATCTAAATTAAACAGCAAATAAACACAGAAACATCTACTTTTTCACCGCCACATCTTTAAAAGCATCATTTTAGCAACCAATTTGCAAACTAGAAGCTTCACTTCATCCAATCATAAACATAAAGTTTTCTTTTAAGTTTTCCTCAGTAAGGTTTTGAAAAATTCAAAGTCTTCCATAACTTGATTAGGATTCCGTCAAACGCGGATGCCCTCTTAGGCAATCTAATTCAAATCCATCGGCTGTGTCTTAAAATAGCATATGGTGGATCTACATGGGATCGGATCGCGTTGACGCGTTCAAAGCCATGGCCAGGAGCTCTTTGTGAGAAATTGGAAGCAACTTATATAAAGCAATCGACACCACCAGGTGCATGTTATTTATGGAAACACGCACGATTGTGCAGGGAGGACCTGCATTAGCAGGGCTCCTCAATCTGAGTTTATCGCATACTATTGGACCGCTTCTGAATGGTGGAAAGTTCTAGCAAATGCAGCGAACCGTTTGATGTCAATGAATCACCATTTCGTTGAGATAACGGGGGATTTCTCAGTTTGGGTGGTTAGAGTTGAATGACGAAATTGGATACTAAAAATAGATCAAAAAATCTTTAGGAGTGGGAAAAAAGAGAAACTTCATTAGCCAACAGTAACTGCTAAATTATTTACCATCTGCTAAATATCGGGTTTCGATTTTCAAAGTCTTGTAAAGAAAGAAATGGTAAAGAATGCTAGCGCAGAGTGATAAAGCATCGAGATAGAGTGTAGTCTGCAAGAAGTATGAAGAAATATACTTTTGTCTCTGCTGGGAATTGTAGTCAAGATTCTAGCGTCAAAGAAAATAAACGAGCTCTCACTTGCCAACTGTTGACAGATTCAACTAACATTAACAAAATATAGTTCAAATAAGCTCAAGTACCAGCCCTAGCCCCATACCAAACCTACTACCAAAACAATTACCTCGAGTTGGTGTTCACACACAATGGAAACACTACAAGACCCCAACCAATTACCGTTCAACGACCCCGAAACGACCCCAAAGTTTGCGCTTGTCACTGGAGCGTCAGCTGGAATCGGGTGGTATACTTCCTTTCATCTTTATGTTCATGGATATAACGTTTTTCTTGGAGTACGAGATGTAGCGAAAGGTCAGAGAGCATTAGAAAAAATGGAAAGGGAGGCTGAGAAAAGACTTCAAAGCCAGACTATCCCAGATGATGCTAAGTTTGGGAAATTGATTTTGGTTCATATGAATCTTCTGGATATGCAATCTCTGGAAACAGTCGCGTCTCAAATCGAGAAACATACAGATCAATTGGACTTGCTAATTCACAATGCTGGAGTCATGGCGGTTCCATGGGAAATGTCAAATGATGGATGGGAAGTACAACTTCAAACTAATTACATTGGTCCTGTTTTATTGACAGATAGGCTGATGCATATGATTAAAGCAGCTAAACCAGGAAAGAGGATTATTTATCTATCTACTATTGGTCATCATTTTGCTACACGTGCTGCACCACTGGATACTGTTCAAGATGGATTTCCAGGTTTGTATTATGGGTTTGTACGGTATGGCTATTCGAAAACAGCAGGAATGCAATTCATTAATCATCTCGCACGCGATTATCCTGAAATTCTAAGTATATCAGTGCACCCTGGTTTTGTGATGGAGACCGAGCTTTATCGCCATTGGAATTCTCTTCCTGTCGTCGGTCCGTTGTTTTATTTCGGATTCCGATCCTTTGGGGCATTATTTGGAGTCAATCAGGAAGAAGGCTGTTACTCTACTCTTGTGGCAGCGTTATCACCAGATCTTTCCGCCCCAAATAACTCTGGTCAGTTTGTGTGGACAAAAGGAAGTCAAGGAAATCCTAGTCGACTTGTGACCAACGAGAAGTATGCTCTGGAGAACTGGAATTGGACAGTTGAGCAGTTGGAAGGGGTGGGCCTAAGTCATTTCGAAAAGAAAGATAATTAGTATAGGGTTTACAAGGAATTTTCATAACCAAGAAGTGATATTTTTGTTGAAATGGATCTGAACTGAAAGATGCCCTCGCATCCCAATTCCTCATGCTCATCTGATATGTTTCGCGAACATTCTAACTATGTTTTTAAGGGAGCTACTGTTGAATGAGGCCTTTCATGAGAGGTAAGACTCTTTCAGTGAATCAATTCTGGGTCTTTAAAAAGCTACGTGTGATTATTAATCTTACCTCATTTTCTATACATCATAATTTAGTGACTTTTGCGGACTTCTTCTAAGCACGCTTCTTAAACTCAGCTTGAAGCCAAATTCGGTACATTTTAATCCGTCTCTGACGATTGACCATCAGTCTTCTATCAGTTCCAACCTTGACCACTTCAAATCTTTCTCCGAAAATCTGATGCAATTCTTCTTCGGTGAAAAAGTATACTCGGGTTCCATCTCCTCGAATGTAGAAGTTTTCATCCAACAATCTTCCCTTTTTGAACCGCAATTGTGTCAGATCATACCGTCCATAATCTCGGAACAAAATCTTGCCTCCAGGTTTAAGAAGTCGATCGACATTCTTCATGGCTTGGGCCCATTGTTCAGGAGCAAGTGCAGAGAACACAAAGATCATAACCACAATGTCTACAGAATGGTCTTCAATACCCTCGGGAATTTTGCCCTCAGGATCAGCAAGATCCCACACCGAAGCGTTGGCGTACTTGGGATCAAACTGATCACTTTCTCGCACGAGTTCGACGGCTCGCGCCGAAAAATCAGCTCCATAAATCTTGAGATCGGGGTTCTCGTTGGCCCCCAAAACTGGAAACATAGTATTTCCAGCTCCACAACCAACTTCGAGAATCGATACAGGTCCAGCATCAGGTTTAGTAGCATCATACAAAGCAGGGAACTCCACTCTTAGCCACTTTCGATCCTTAAAAAAATTCTCCTTGTTGTTTTTGTAGAACAAATCCCAGTATCGAGCAGGATCAGCCATATACAACTTTTTGTCAAAGTCCGTGACAGGATTCTCTTTCTGCTTGGCAAGCTTCTCTTCAGCCTCAACACGCTGCTCATCGCCCCATTCTACATGATCCCATGCATTGTGATCCCATACCGACTCTTCATCCTTGAGATACCGCTGGCCAAACTTGTAGGGTCTGTCGCCACGCGATTCTCGAGAAACAGACCAGTCAGGCTCTGGAGTTGCAGATTCCGATGCAACGGTAGAGCTAATCTCTGAGTGAATCTCTTTAGGAGAACCGTCGTCAGACATGTGTAATAAATTTCAATTAGAGTTGAAGAATCGAAAGTGATATTTTTAATTAAAGTTGTACTTTTGCATGATCGGTGACATATAGTAACCTCAACCATGATAAACCTAACCACATATGGGAGGTCTAGTTCAAGTGTGTGGTGCAATGCTAAAGATAAAAAAATTTGGAAAACTGGGGGCTTGGTTTCAAAAATTTTGTGACTTCTGATTGCTAAAAATACCTGACACTTCTGAGACACCAATGAAGTTTTTACCTACTGCTATTAACAACAAAAGAAATTGGGGCTACCGTCTGACTCTTCCATTCCGATTTTCAGGGTCCAAGAAAATTAAACCCTTTATTGTGCTAATAATTTTGTTAGTACTGTGATACTCATTATAATGTTAGGAAAATGCGAACATCACGTGCTGAGACACTCAACCTTAAGCCACACAATCAAACCTTATTTAGATGAGCTGTAGTATGATTATCCACATAAGGTTTGATCAACCAGCCATGTTTTGGAAAAGCCCCAAAATACGAACAATGCCAACACTCCATAAATAATATGTAGGATAAAGTGTCTGAGAATGTCTTTGTGCTAATTTCCAGAAAGCAGTCTTAAACTGTGGGTTATATTAGACCGTATTTACATTTCAGTTACTTCAAAGGTGATAGGACAAGGAATAACTGAAGATGTACTTCTTACATTAAACCAACATCGATGACCCCCCGCATTACTTCCACCACCTCTCCTTTACCCTTGAAGCAGTGACTAGCCAGCCTCAATGTAAAAGAACCTTAATTTCAGGAGATAGGCAAGAGAATACATCTTAAAAGCAAGACAAACAAAGGATTACACACCTTATTCCTGATTGAGTTATTAATAGGTTGGCTGGTGCATGCAACCAAAGGGAGGCTGATTTACTAACCACGCGCAATATATATGAAGGGAAGAGCTTTTCAACTGACACAAACATCTCACCTGTTACATTCACTACCAAATGGGAAATACAAACTCGACACTTCTCAATAGAGAAGAGGCTGAGAAGGCATTATTTGGCACGTCTTCAGATCCACAAGACACCGCTCCCCCTTTGACCCGAAAACTTTCTGTGAAGCAACGATACGACTTTAATAACCGTTTAACACAACTACAACAATTGATCGAGTCTGATCTTGCCCCTGATTCTTTGAAAAAGGTACCTTATCTGTCCAAAGATCAACAGAAGATACTACTTCGAAAATATATGCATCGAGAGATTTTCACTGCGCATCAAGGAAGTGCGGATCTTCCTTCAAACCCCCAGCAAGTTATTTTCCGTGAATCTTACCTTGTTCATCGGGACTACAAGAGTGTCAAAACTTTTGCACAGCCTTCTCGTCCGCCTCAAAAGGTTATGGTGAAGCCCTCTTGTCCGCCTCAAAAAGTGAAACCTGCTTATCCTCCCCAAAAAATCCAAGCTACAATCCCGGCTCAAATAGTTTTCCCTGACTCAAACCATGCACACACCGTTGATTATGATGACCGCACACAATCTCTTCAACTGAGTGAAGCATCATTCAGTTCTGAATATTCTGAACGAGACTTTGAGCCTCCTAGTCCAAAACACATAGTTCCAGAAATTGTTGATCTCAGGGACATCCCTTTGAACATAGACTCTAAGGCCCGCCTGCAGCAGCAAATTTGTCATCCTCCCCCACCAACTGAGGTCCTGACTCCACCTAAGCAGAGATCAAGATCAAAATCCACAGTAAAGCCTTTTTCTCAGGCCCGCCCAAGATCCAAATCAGATGGCCAGGCTTTGAAGGACAATAAAAAGAGATACAGTTGTCCTCCTGAACGGTTGATTCCCGACCCAGACATTCCTTCTGTCCCCAAACAGGTGAAGGCTCCTCATGCTTCTATGTCGGACCTTTTCGATATTCCAGCTCCAAAACGGGAGCACAAAGAAAAACAGGAACTGCCTGAAAAGACTTCGTTGTTTAAACGGTTGACCCACAGACGAAGATCGATGCCAGAAAAACGTCTTTCCGCGTTTCTGATGGACCATGAAGAGCTCAACTTGTCTCTGACTGTTCCGGCTATTCCTCTGGAAGCTCGGAAAATGACGTCAGAGCCTGAAGATTCTCCTCTCGTTGCAAACAGACTTTCTTCGCTTACTCGAGATAGTTCAGCTCGACCTGTTATTCCTGTTCGACCTGGACTTTCGGTGATTCCTGGAACTCGAGCCAAAAGCATGTACATTCCCCGACAAGTTACCCAAGAGGAAGTTTATCCCTTCCAGGCTCGCCCCAAGGAGTTTTCCAAAACTATCAATGACGACCTGTCTACTCAAAGATGGAGTCTTCCTAATGTGGCTAAATTTTTGGCGGATTCCGAATCGTCTAAAAACGAGAATAAAAAAGTGGAAAAACTAGAACGGAAAAACACAGTGGCTTATGGAGCTCATATTTTGGATGCTGGGATCCCTCCAAAGGTTCCCACCCATCGATCCTCTACTTTGAAATCTCAAAGTAGTGGTTATTCAAGTTACTCTTCAGAGTACTCTTCCAACGATGAGCTTTCTTCGAATCCTCTTTCAACTGACATTTATACACGGAAATGCTCTTATCGTCGACCTAAGTTGGAAACAAGGAAAACTGAGCCGCCCCCTCGAACTTCCGTCTCTACAGTAGCTGAGGTTGATACTCCTCCAGTCTCACCAGAAGATAACTTCCAGTATGAGCAAGAGATTGAAGAAGAAATTGCTGCTCGCCAGTTTATGCTTGGAGGATACAAAAGATCTTCCACACAGCTGAAAGTTGTCAACTGGGAAAAAGATGCTCTCATGACCTCTACTACTGACCTCTCCTGCATCACCAACAGTCGTAAGAGCAGTGCTCAAAAAGACATTTCGCCAGTTCCTTCTCAAACTGTTCCCTCTATTCCTTCCCAAGCCATTGATAAAATTCCCAGGATCTACCACAATCGAGGAGGATCTGACGCTTTTTCGTTTGAGGTGGTGGAACAACCTTGTGTTTCTGCTGCCCAACAAGTGTATCTAGATCTCATCGACACCGAAGACATGTGGTCCAGTCAGGCTAAAGACTATTTTGATTTTTCTACCTAGTCAAATATTTATTGCATTTTTCCCATTTTTTAATTGTGTGTATTCCAATTGATAATCAAAGAAGGTATTCCTCAAACACACTGTTCTACAGATATTGAATCATAGATTATTGATACATACTGAAATAATACAAACCTACGGGGATGTGCTAGTTCCCGTGTTGTTGTTTGTTTGTCCATAAATAATTTGTTTTCGTGACTGCAGCCCCCTTAAGCAGCCAGATGGGGAGGAAGCAAAAAGTTGGGGATGGAGTTCTTGATGTAGTAAATGTGACCACAGTTGAGACACTTCATGGTGCCCTCGACAATGCATGTTTCGATCAGAAGAGTGTGTAGATCCTTCAAAAGTGCCTGGTTGGCCTCCACGTAGGCGTCATCAATCTCAGGCTTCACTGGTGGTAAAGAGTCGTTTCCGAGCTGGGTTAGATAAGATTGAAGAAAGAAAATAAATCAATAAAAGAGAATCGACCAGAAACAAATGGGAACAAGTTGAGAACAACTCCTCAAGTCACTCCTCAAAACACCAGAACAAATCGTCGTCTCAAACTCACATCATTAGCAACTTTGACAAGAGCAGCCCAATCTATTCTGTCAAGCATGCTGATCAAAAACTCAGGGTCGAAATCAGCCTCCTGCTGAACCATCTCAAGAGCAGCAAACTGGAGAGGGAAAGCCTTTCCTGCAGCCACACACTTTTTGTTAGCACACTGGACGAAATTGCTGGTCAGGAACTTCATTGTTGGCTGAATGGAGCTTTGATCCTACTGCTTGTAAAAACTTAGTCGAAATAATTTCTGTCCTAACCCAGATTTGAAAGTTTAACTTGGGTTTTTAACATTTGGAGAAATTTCATTATTGATAACAAAAACGCTGAGGTAAATAAATAATCAATAATATTCAAAGGAAATTCATTTAACTGATGTTGTCACATTGCTTTATATCACGTGATCTATAACTAAGTCACAAGCTGATAAGGGGTGGTTAGGGCTATAGTGCGAGTCACAGGGCAATTGTTTTTATCAATGGACAGTTTTCTATTTCAACTTACTTTTTTGACATATTTCTTTCTCGTCCGATATTGCAATCACCTTGATTTCGTCAATAACCACCATTCTAATAAAGTTCACTAACCCTAAGAATTACCCGGGGCAGGGTACTTAACAATCCCACCCTGATAAACTCTTCTTCTTCCACTTGGGTCATCACAAACTTGATGTTTGTGTAACGATTTAACAGCAGGTGCCAGCTTCTGTTCGACTGGCTGGCGCCTTTTATCGGACACAAAAAGGTGAGTTTTATCTCTTATTAATTTGGCACTACGGAAGATGATGCATTTTAGGGTGAGAAAGGCATACCACCTTTTGAAGATTTATCCCAAACCTCTAAGAAGCACTGACGTTTGCATTATTGTTGCTTTTGTTTCTATCTTAAGTATTAATACTAACTCTAGGTATGTTTCAACAACTGGTGACTTCTTTTATGATGAAAAACTTCTGTCAATCCACTGACCTGGATTCCACAATCAAGAAAATCGGTTTCCAGGAAATGACGATTCGTGTCGCCTGATTTTGGTTGAAATGGAGATTTCATTTCTGGTTCACTACTAACCTAGATATTAATATATAGCTCAATCCACTTAATTTATCCATAGGTCTGTCTTTGTAGTGATTAATACGTTTTGAACTCCTGTTGATCAACAGTTCCTGATTTCGTTTTTTACTTGTAAGGTATCAACTAAGGATGTTCATCTCCATTTATATTAGACTGTAACAAAGCTAGTCTTTGATGAGTTAGGTCAAGGCACGTTCCTTGCGACTCACTGTTTCAACTCCGACTTTCAAGAAACACAACACCCTCCATCCATCCATCAATGTCAATGTTCTAAAACCAATACTGTTCCGTTGTTTAGACTCTCTTAATTTCCCACTTGATATCGGTCACCGAAACCTCCTCAGAGTTCTTTTCGTCGTAGTCGAACCACTCGCCCTCAGAAAGATCCATTTCCTTGAAAACTGTGCCGGACTCGCCCTTGCACTCAAACTCTCCATCAGCTCGGAACTCCTTGATCTCCAGTCCACGGCTATCGATCTCTAGGATCTGTGCAGGCTTGGAATCTTCGGAATGAAGCCGTCTGTAAGTCTCAATAAGGCTTGCTGAAGACTCTCGCTTGCAGAATCGACACTTGAACACAAAATTGGCGTCTCCACGGCTACCACTAATTTCGGACTTGTCCAGGGCATTCATGGTGACCCAATTGGGGTGGATTTCATGACACGAGTTACATTCAATTTTGAAAGAGTACTCGTACTTGGGAGCGGGTCCCAGATCGGTAACGCCTTGAAGCTCAGCGGAGAGGAAAAGCCCAAACATTGTGTGTAGTTGAGAATTTGATTTTGGAACTGCATATATGAGGTTTGGGTCACGTGATCAAATTGCTATTTTTGTTTTGCCTTTCCACCAGGTAGAATTAATAAAAACTTGTCTTCTTTTCCTTTTTCTAAGTCATTCGAGTATTGCTTTACAACAGCAATTGGTTTTGAAGACGTTTTTCTACCATAACAACTCTTTCTTACTTAGCCAGTAATCAGCAAATCTGCATGACTAAACTCACATGTGACTGAATGTATCTTCATCTATTAGGAATTCGATTCTCTGAGGTCAATAAACAATAAAAAATAAGAAAAACCGGGTGCCATAATTTAAAGAAGCAACTAAATATAAGTTCACAAGTAACTTATTGTAGTTTCACCCGTTCTGTTTTCAGCGAAAAGTCTAGTCTAGGTTGTAAAGAAAATCACATTGCACAGCTCAACTATGTAATAACTGGAAAATACCGGAGTTTTTTCAACTAAACATTGTTCATTAGGATACGCAGGGTGTTACATGCTGACTTTTTTTGTTTTTCCTGAGAAGCGTAGTGTTCTTAAGTTCTTATTAACACCAAACAGAAACGCAATTTCACCAAACAGAAACGCAATCTCTCCATTAGCTGACATCTCCACCATAATATAGACAATCAAAGGGTAAAGACATCACATATATTGCAAGTTCCACATATCTTGTTGTGTCTCAACCTTGTCTAACTAAAGGAAGTCATCTGATTTCCTGTTAATCTCGCATTTGGTGATTTGACCCCTTCAAATCATGAGTTTGGTTATTAGAGCTTGAGATAAGAATTATATTTGAAGTTTTCTCCTGAATACGATTAAAAAACAATTATTCTTTAACTAAAGAGTGTTGTAGTTGGAGTGATAGAACTCATTCATATTTTGGCTGATGCCATCTTTGTTCATATGAAACCTCATTTTCTCTTAACACATCCAATTCCAATTAGATCTGAGTCAGATAATAGAACCATTTGAAAAGAGCGGAGTTGTTTGCAACAAAGAGTGCAAGCATAGTGGCTACAATATCATGTCTGACTGAGACATTGTATCCAGAACTTGGAAATTACAATAAAAGCTCTGTAGCAGTTAAAATCAAACATCATGTTTTACCTGAGGCCAGCCAGTGTTTTACTGAAACTCACAATTCCAGTCTTTGTATGCATAAGAAATCACACAGTCTGAAAAGAACGACTTGTATTTTCTCTTCCTAGTTACTCATTTTTAATGTTCTCCACATATATCGCTTCATCCTGAAATTGTTCCCCACCAACACAAATTTATATTTTCTAACAAGAATGAAATTGATCATGCTTCATCGTTATGTAGTATTTCCTACTCAGTTCCTCTTCATAATCCGTTTATTAGCTTCATTTTTGGGTTGGGCTCACCGTATGTGATTGTCACCTCCTGTGCCCCAACCCTGAAATTTTCACCACCTCAAAGTTTGCATGCACTCACCCAACCTCACTATACACAATGATCCGGGGGTTTTCGACGAAAAGCAGTGCATGGAATTCGGCGGTAGAGTCGACCGCTCGAAAGGCCGGAAAATTGACTGCCGAAACCCGTGCCAACATTTCCGGAGGTATGATTCTTTCTCGAATCCCTATTGTTACCTCGGAGCCCACTGGCTTTGAAAAGCAGTATTACAAGTACATGGACGGCCTGAAACGACGGATGATGTGGACTTTCCCATCATTCTTGTACTTTAAGCGTGGTACTCTTGCCGAGAGAAAGTACAGAGAGTTGAACAAGATCCCCACTCAGGCTCGAGACGGAGTGGTCTACCCTGAAGGAATTCCTGATGTAGTCAACCACCGAGAGCGTGGAGCTGCCCAGAAGATTGTGGTGCCCAACAAGGACAAGGAGGAATCACGTGGTGTGAAGAAAGCAGGTGCCGAGGAGGAGGAAGGTGATGTTATCAAGGCCAACCCTCGGGTGACTGAAGCCGACAAATCCAACAATGTCAAGTCTCTAGAACGTAAACTTGACCGAACCTTGTACCTGCTTGCCCAAACCAAGAACGGCTGGAAGTTCCCTTCCGTCGTTGTCAACGAGAAGGAGACTATCGATGAGGCTGCCAAACGAGGTATCCACGAGCTTGGAGGACCCGACATGAACATTTGGACTGTTTCACACACCCCCGCCGGCTTTTTCAAGAACGGTGACAAACGAGAGTTCTACGTCAAGTCGCATATCGTCCAGGGTCAGTTCAAGCCTTCCAAGGATGTGAAGGACTTTGCATGGCTGACAAAGCAGGAGATCCAGGAAAAGGTCGACGAGCAGTACTACAACCAGCTGCATCCTCTTCTCAACGAGATCTAACAAAATAATGTATATACTGTATATAGCTAATGGCGATGTGACAAAGCTGTATTGTAAGAGCATCACAAGGGTGGGGACAATCTTGCAAACAAGTCTGCTTTGGCTCGGGTATAAAGGCAGTCCCTTTTGTCTAAAGTCTTACTCGATTCTAACAGTTGAAACATTTGACCAAAGTGGATTCGGCAGCGAAAAACACCTGCAACCTACAAAGATTGGAAACAATCTTAGTATATGGCTTAGAGACGTTTTCTCAAGACATTGCTCTCTGGAAAGCTTCCTGGTGTGATTTCTTACAACCGCAACCATTGATGGAAAAACTCGAAACGTCTGTTAATGGAGTGAGATTCACAGCTTCCGAGACTGATATTCTCGTTGTAGGCAACTAGATTCTAGACCAGCCCACCGTATACAACTTGAGGTTGAGCAGACTGAGGTCATTGGTCAGCCATATAATGGCACTGGTTGAAAGAGACCTACAGGAGCAGCTCGAGCCGAATTGAAACGTATTCTTTCGAAACCAGAGTCCAAGGACGCTGAACAACAATTACTTGCATTAATTGGTCAGACGTTGTGGTTTGTCATTATTTATATTTCTAGCACATTTCCGCAGCTATCCCAGTATGTGGACGGATGATCCCAGTTTCGGCGAATTCGGTGATCTGTCAAAAAGACAAAAAGATTACAGCACCTAGGATTCTCGTATGGTCTCCCACTACAATACTAACTAGGCTCTCTGGTGCTTGACTATGGCTGATCGGACGGGAAGCCGTATTTTCACCTGGATATGGCCGTAACCAAATTGCGCCGACCCGGAATCGAACCGGGGGCCCATCGATGGCAACGATGGATTTTACCACTAAACCATCGGCGCGAATTTGATTTTTTAAATATCCGGTTTTTCTGGTGCCAAATTCTGTTTATAAAAGGCGACTAGGCACAGTCTACTAGTAGACTTACTTCAATTACTTAGAATTATTTCATATTTATGTTATAGTCAATTGAATGTATGAAGAAAAAAAAAAAAAAAACAATGAGAAAAAAAAAAAAAAAAACAAACAACAACACGAGTCTAACCTGTTAACCAGTTCGCCAATTAAAACATCAAGTCGATCAAATTTCCAGTGACAACACCAAATTAGGCACAGTCTAGTTGTAGACTTATATTTCAATTAATAGAATAATTTCACCTTTATGTTAGTCATTGAAAGTATGAGAAAAAAAAGAACCTTGAATAATGTGCTCCTGAGAACAATATTATAATCCGATAATCAGTTTTTCAAACAAACACAGTCTAACTTCTAGACCTTCTTTAATTACTAGAATAATTTCATCTTTAAGTTATAGAATATATAAGGAGAACGCAAGATCGAGTTATTTCACGGGTTTTTATGGTCCTAACTTCAAAAATTCAATGAATGGTCTCCTAACCATCTTGTACTAAATTATCAATGTGAGAAGATCTGAAGTACCATAGAAGAGTCATGTATTTGACTGCTGAGACAAGATTGCCAATGGATATACATCCAAGTATTCAGTCAAGAAATGGGATATTGGTTGTCATGACTTTACATAATAATGCAGTAACCTTCAAAGAAATCTTTTTTAAAAAATTTGTGGGCCGAATAAATGAGCTGAGATATTCATCTCAATTAGTAGACCATCAGGTAAGCAATATTCGAGATCATTGATGAGAAGGTTTTGACCGTTTAGTTTTCTCAAATTACCTAAACACATATTCCGACTACTCGGTCTCAATATTTGTCATGTCTGTTTCTTCATCCGCTTTGATGAGATCCATCATATGATGAGATGATATATCTCCATAGAAGACTCGAATCGAGGAATTGGGCGCTTTTCGTATGATAATGATGATGAGTCTCATTTATTCTACAGTACCACTATGAATAAGAAGACACGAATAATTGCTTGGATGTTTTCAGACGATGGGAGTATTATACATGTCTTGTTACGATATCTCAACATAACTAGATTGTCTAATATATCTAAAAGTTGAATTCTTTCTAGATCAATTTCACTTTCATTCAAATCGTATTTATTAATCTAAACGATTTAGTTTATTGTTAAATAATTCTTTTGAGATTAGCTCAATGAAATATACACAACGGAAAACTATACAATCTAGATAGGATTAACTCTGATGAGAGGAATTACAGAAACGTTTTTTTTCTCATACATTCAATTGACTTTAACATAAATATGAAATAATTCTAAGTAATGGAAGTAAGTCTACTAGTAGACTGTGCCTAATTTGGTGTTGTCACTGGAAAACTGGTCTTAGTTTGGTGTTGTCACTGAAACGGCAAAAATTATCCAAACCTCTTCCAAAAAGTCACCAGAGTTTTTTGAAAAAAAAACCAGGCAATCTGGCCGAGTGGTCTAAGGCGCCAGGTTCAGGTGACTGAATCAATATCCTGGTCTCTTCGGGGGCGAGAGTTCGAATCTCTCGGTTGTCATTTTTGTTGTAGTTCCTATCTGCATTTTTTCACTTTTTTTTTTATTTCTATTTTATTATTATCGCAGTTCAGACTTCCAGAATTGACGTCTTATTTGTTTTCATGTTTATATCAAAGACATATAGTATATACCTATAATGCTATCAGTGGAGTGTCAGAGTAATCATGAAATCGTCTCTCTATCCCTAGTGTCGTCAGCGTCGTCAGCGTCGTCAGTGTCGTCAGTGTCGCCCTCACCTAACTGCAATTGCCCTCCCTGCCCTATCAACAAAAGCCATCTTCTCAAGATGCCTATTCAACACCGGGACATCAATTTTAATGTCGAAATCAATGAGAAACAAAAACGCAATTTCCATCTTGAATAGATCCGTTTTGGAAACTCCTCCGGCCATGGAAAAACGCTTATGGGGGTACGTCAAATCTTCAATGACCTTACAGGCGACCCGCAAAGCTGCCAGAACCATTCGATGGGCATTTTCAGCTATAAATGGAACACTGCGATGTTTAATACACACCTTGTAGATATAATGTCCCGCAGCTATATACGTTGAAGTTGAGAGGGGGCAGTATTTATGGATCCGATGAAGGTACTGCAAAATTGTTAGTGGGGGAGGCGATTTAAGGAAAAACCGTTTGGCGATCGTCAACTTCTGGGTCTGGACTCTACTTGGCTTGTCGTTTTTGTCTCGAGTGGTGAGAAGCGTGGTCAGAGAAGTTGTCGAAGAAGTTCTTTTGAAGGATTCCTCTGCTTGAAGAAGGGTAGTCGGGGTTCGTTTGAGCGTTCCAGAGGGTTCCATCCCGGTGGAATCCGCTGATATCTCTGCTTCAATAATGTGAGCGATTTCTCTAGCCATATTGAGATATTTAGTTTCTCGAGGAGACGAAACTTCCGAAAAGCTGTTTCTACGGTCACGCTCGTGTCCATGTTCACAGTCCCCTCTTGGTGCCACACCCGCTAAATCGCTCAGATCAACATCTATCGTCGTCCGGTTCATGTTTTCAAACGCAAGCTCAGGATGTCCTTCATCTCCATAGCTGTTTGTGAGTCTAGGAGCAGATTTCTCCTCTCCATCTCCCTCATGTTGCCTCTTGCGACTGTCTACATGTTCACATTCACGCTCATGTTCGCGTTGATATCCATGGTCGTAGCCTTGGTGGCTCTCCATTAATTCCACATGATTCGCCAGATCCAACAAATTCTGAAGCTGACATGCAAGGTATTCCAGGGCGTTGGGTGTCTGTACCTCCGATATATCCGGCGTTTGTGCCACAGAGTACATGTCAATTCGAGCTGGGTGTATGTTGTGGAGTGATCCCACCGATTCACTGCATTCCCCAGATAAACTTAATCTGACATTGAGGGAAGGGGTGTTAGGTGAGGGTAGTCCAGTGACAGTGGTGAAATTGAACACGTTACAATATTCATGTAATATCAATGTACTATTTTGACTAGATAGCTCCCCTAGGACCTATTCTCATTAGGCTAGGTTCTATAGATCTTATCCCTGACTTAGTTAAACTTTAGTTGACGTGTAGGTTTTTTATTAGGTTTCCAACTATAGACAGATACCCCTTAAGCCAGCTGATGACTTCTAAAAAACAATATCCTTGGCCTGCTAATAAGCTGTGAATAATTAAGTCATAACCGCCACGTGAATATGATTCTATCGGCCAGGCTCTAGAATCCAAGTTTGCCACTCATCTGAAAGCAGGCTCATACTCAACACAGGAGAATCCGAAAGAAATATGTTCACTACATCTAAATAAGTTTAAGACCAGTGGCAGGGGCTCCAATGGCAGAGATACCACCAATGATATCCAGTTTACCTTTATGCTCAGGCAAGTACTCGGCTCCAGTGAAAGGATCCTTCTCAGACGCATCGCCAGGGTAGATGGGCTGAAGAGATCTGGGACATACGGAGAAATCAGCAGTGAGGTCGAAATCAAGCTCGATGGCGTCCAGAGGTTGAGCGTCGGCTCGATGCTTGACTTTTCGGGCCTTCTCAGCCTGAGCAGGCGCAGGGTTGGTTTCCAAAAACTTCTCGGCGTACATGGAAGCAGAGGCATAGTTTTTGAGCTTGAAAGCCTGGGTCATGGCCACTTGCCAAGGCAAACCAGCATGAGCGGGCTGCAGCTTGAACTTTGTAAAGTATGCTGCGAGCTCAAGATTTCGTTTGGGGTCCTCTTCCGCGATTCGCCGTCTCTCAAGCTCAATTGAGAATGCTCCAATGTACTCTCTGCAGATATCAATGATCTGCTCACACTCATCTACGGAGTCGTGGGAAGGTACCAAAAGAACAGCAACTGTGTAAAGAATCTGACGGAAAGCGGAAATGGCAGCGGGAACATCATTTGCTCGAATAAGACGGAAAGCGGATTTGACTTGAGCTGAAAGAGACTCGAAACCAGGAACCAGAGGGAGAGAAGGATCGTCGTTCTGAGCTCCTCGTACGTATAGTTCCAGAGGGGGCAGGTCACTGTCAGTCTTGTAGTAGAGTTTAGAGGCCTGGTACACAGTCATGAACCGTTCTCGAAGAGGCTCAAAGTCGACCACACCGATTTGTCGGTTAAGCAATTGTGCTGCGGTCTCAAACGAACCAGCGGCAGCATGAACAGCAGCCACGGAAGAAGATCTGATCCAGTTCTCGGTCTCAGAATAAGTGGCTCCAGAAATGCTGCCCACTGAGGCGTTCTTGGCATGGCCCTTGGTGGGAACAACAGGAATATCATCATCTCCCATATCGAGATCATCTCCCATATCCCATCCCCCATCTTCTTCGTCTTCGTCATTAAGACCAAGATCAACGAGGTCGGAGGTAACGGCTTCAACCTCCTCCTCTTCCTCCTGATCAACTTCAACTTGACCAAGAAGAGCTTGCTCAAAGAAGGAAAGAGCAGACTGTTTGAGGGGCCAGTTGCCAAGAGGTTGAGCGAGCGCAGGAGCGGCAGGTTTCAGACCGTCTCCAAGAGTCATCTTGACGTCGGATTCTTCAACTCCAGCCTCCTGCAAGATTTCAGCAGCAACATCGTCCATTCCACCATGCTTGGCAGCTGCATAAGCATGGGATAGCAATCCTGCTTGTCGGAAAAGATCGACTCGAGCCTCAACAGAGCCTGTGTACAGAGAGTTTTGCAGCATGGATGCTCCATCTCCTCGATGAGCAGCAATAGCAGCCATCTTTTGCAGCTTTGGAGAGTCGCCAGCAAGAACGTAGATGAACGACAACTTGTCGAAAAGCTGCTGCTTCTGGTAAACCAGCTCGACAATGCTAAAGTTGCCCTGAGAAAGAGCTTCCTTGCCTAGCAAAGTCCAGTAAGTAGGATCATCCAGAATCTGAGCCTGTTCAAGCGCTTCGGACAAATTGCCACATTCCAGGGCAAGATCAAACTTGACTTTAGGGTCCTGGACAAACTGCAGAGCAATCTCAGGGTAACCCTTCTTCTGAAGATACGAAATAATCGACTGTCCAACAAGACTGGAGGATTTGATGATTCGCAAAACCTCAGGGAAGTTTTTGCTGACCAGGGCTCGCTTGAATCGGTACTCTGTAGGATCAATTCGAACAACTTCAACTTCTCCTGCTCGATTCAGGCAGTAAACACGCTGGTTCTTGACTCGAACAACATACAAGGTGTTCTCGAGAGTCTTGATGATTCCAGAATCACCGTTCAGAAGAGTGTACTTGAGATGGTTCAGAGTAGTGTACAGCAACACTCCTCCTTCTTCCCAGCAAGCAGACTTGATTCGAATGGTCTCATGAAGAGAAGAAATGAACTTGAGAGAGGTGGCAGAAGCAATAGTAACTGTATGCTTAGTCAGAAGAGCCACATGCTTGCCATCCTTACTCCAGCTGACGTACTTGACTCCAGAAACAGCCAACTCAGCCACGATAGTCTTCTGGGCAACATCCAACAGATAGACATGAGAAGGACCAAGAAGAAGCAATTGTCCAGAAGATCCAGGAACAACTACAATATCTTTGACCTGCTTGGGAAGCTTGATAGATCGAGTGGTATCATTTCCAAGATCTCGAATATCAATAGTTTGGGCGTTCTTGTTGAGGGTAGCAAATCTGTTTCGGGCCACGAAAACGGCCTGAGCAGCACTTCCACCAATCTCCTCAGTAGCCTCAATTCCTCCAGCTGTATCTTTGGGAAGGTGCACCAGGTTGTAGTTGTACTGGTCTTTATCCTTGGTCAACAGGAGAACGGCTCTAGCAGCAGGGTTGTAACTGATAGACCGAATAGGGGAGTACTGAGAGCCGTATTTCTTAAGAGAAACTAAGGGCAGGCTATCCTGATCTGAGTTGAAGTCAAACAACTTGAGCTGCTTATCCTTAGACATGTACAACAAGGAGTTTCCATCAATCACCGAGGCAGGACGTTCACGCTCCATTTTGAACACCATGATTCCACTCTCGTGGCCAGCCGCAAACAGGTTGATTTTGGGATGGGCAGCGAGGGCCCAGAATTTGTCGTTTTCTCGCTTGAACTGCTTGATGAGAGTTCGTTTATGGAGATCCCAGGTTCTGATGGTCTTGTCCTCGGAAACAGACACAATAACGTCCTGGTAAGGGTGGAAACAACACGACAGAATGTTGTTGGTATGGCCTCGGCAAGTGTCGACTTCCCAAGCCTTGGTTTCGTTCATTCTCCAGACCTTGAGAACTCGATCGTCACCTCCAGAAACAATCAAGGGCAAAGTGGGATGGAAAGAAGCCCAGTTGACTCCGCCATTGTGACCCTCAAGAACGTACTTGACAATACAATCCTGGTTGCCAAACATGTCCTGACCACTTTGCTGGCCTCCAGGACCTCCAGGGCCAGAGCTGGCTCGAGCAGCCATCATCATTTGTTCTTCAAACGACATGCCTGAACTACCTTGGGAAGCACTAAGACCTCCTCCAGCGGAATGTTTCTTTCGGAGTCCGGAAATATCCCACACTCGAACAGTCTGATCGAGACAAGCGGAAACAACAAGATCCTCGGATGGGTGGAATTGGGCACTCATGATGTAATGAGAGTGGCCAGTGAGACAGGCAATTTCCTGTCGGTTCTGCCAGTTCCAGATTCGGATGGTCTGATCGTCTGAGCATGAAATGATCCAGGGCAATTCATGGTGGAAGAAAACAGCTCGAACGTAATCCAAATGACCTACAAGGGTAAACAGGCATTTTCGGGTCTGCAGAGACCACACCTTAATCTTGTAGTCGTCTCCACAAGACACAAACAGAGGCTGGGTCTTATGGAAGTCTACTCCTCGGACAGGACCATCGTGGTCTTCAAACCGGTCCACCAGAGTTCCCATTCGGTAATCCCATAGCTGGATAGTTGAGGAGTGCAAAGAGACCAGAACCCAAGGGCGGGTAGGGTGGAAGGCCACGCCTTTAGCCCGAGAGGATTTTGATTCGAACTGAGTTAGTAGGGGACTGGACGGATTAGAGCAGCGACATATCTTGGACGAAGAAGAGAAAGCAGGCAGAAACCTGTCATTCAGAAACCTGACATTCGAAACCTGACATTCGAAACCTGACATTCAGAAACCTAACATTCGAAACCTGACATTCGTATATTTGTGCAACAATACCTCAGGCGCCACATTGATAACGTCATGGAAAGATTGGGTACTACAATATCACTCAATCATGTCACACTCTGTTTGTCATTGAACCATGTCTTCAACCTGACAATCATGTTTGTGTATCAATGACCACACCACCCGTGTAACATCCCACGCTTTGTGTAG
This sequence comes from Yarrowia phangngaensis, assembly GCA_900519005.1. NCBI lineage: Eukaryota > Fungi > Ascomycota > Dipodascomycetes > Dipodascales > Yarrowia > Yarrowia phangngaensis. The sequence goes on from ULGR01000003.1 coordinate 2,012,441, forward strand.
CAATCCACTTTGCCGTTTGTGCCATAACTCACCTTAGTTAGCATCTCCATCTTGACTTAGATGGTTGTTGAAGATCAAAAAAGAGTGAAATGACGTGTTGGGAGAGAACGTGGCCGAACTTTATTTTCGAATAGACTGAAGGAGTGAATAATCTGAAATAATATGTAAACAAAGTAAATTAAACGATTATAAAACTAACAGAAATCGTCAATTGAATAGAAACTTCGAACTGAATTTTACATCTTTTCTTTTGATTGTGTTCAATAGTGTGGTTATGTCAATGGGATAATTCTCTGGTCGATGACATAGTATACCCCAGAAGTAACATCGACACCATTGTTGGCATTGAAATCTAGTTAATGAGAGGGTTACAGTTGAATTGAGACAATCATGTGGGAAGCGACAAGATTTTCGTCGTTGTTGTTGCCTACTCCTTGGAATGGTACTATTGGGGGAGTATGGCAATTAGATACACGGTTGTTCTTATCGTCATCTAGATCTGTATTGGTACTCTTGGAGACTTGAAGGAATTATTGTTGCGGGGTTTCTTTCAGAACGTAAAGCGCTTTACTATGATACCTGTAACCCATACTCTTCAGTTATTCAAGTCTACTCTTGTATCGCTTCATTCGTCGACTCCACTTACATCGTGTTTCTCCAGTATTTTAATTTAATGACTATATCGGCTTAGTGGTGGGGAGCCTCCTCGTCGGCACCGAGCTCGTAGGCCTTGTAGACAGCACCGCACTCATCGCATCGGCCAACCTTGTCGACACCAGCGTGGAACCATCGGACCTCGTGGGAGCCGTGGGTGGGCACACCAGTGCAGCCAATGATTCGGGACTTGTCGTATGTGGGGACCCAGATGGGGTCCTCAGGGGTACCTCGCACGGAGCTCTGGGGCTTGATGACGGGGCCGAGGTCGAAAATGTCGATACCGTCCATCTTACCGAGCAACTCGAGACGAGCGAGACCGGTCTCCTGCTCAAGGTCGGTGGGGACAGTGCCGGGGGCAGCAGTGGTACCGATCAGGGACTCGGGTCCAGTAACCTCAGACAGCTTCTGGGCGGTCTTGACGGGCTTGTGCTGGAGCAGCACAGAGGCGGAGGAGAATCGGGCGACCTGGGGTCGAGCGATTTGGCCTGCAGAAAGCAGAGATCTTCTCAAAGCGAACATCTAGGTTAGTACGGAACAGGAGCAGCTAAAAGCTGCACTTAGCTGGGGTTTGTGGAACAACATTAACAGGATACAGCACTTGTAACTGTTGTGACAAGGACAACTGTACAATGTGACGCGACGATGACGGTGGAAAACAGATACCACACTGAGCTAATGACACTGACACTCGAAGTGTAGCTTTGACATCATACCCTATGCCATCAATCCAACTTGAGCAAGTAGCTACAACGACAGTACGATGAGATGACACGGAGAAAACTGTTTGGCGTTATATCGGTAATTACGCTGACCGTGTCACATCCATCCTGTATGCTATCGCCATCCTATCTGTGTCGTAAGTCTACTCTGTCTGCTGCCCGCCTTGTCGCCTTGTGAGCAAATTACACAAAGACAACATACTCTTCGTCACACCTCCATCACAGCCGTCACATTCCCACTGTCACCTCATCACATCCTCCTTACCACCACCCTTTTCTCTTCATACCCACTTATGCAAATTGGACTTCAACCAAATGGTGTGTAACACTGAAATCGTACCAGAGACTAAAAGTTTGGGACTTGGGCTTGTTAAATTACGCTAAGCCAATCACAGAGCGCCAGAGTGAGCCAACATGCAAACCTTAAAATTAACATGCCACTATGCTGTATTGGGTAGTATGGTTAGGGTTTCTAATGGAAACTATGCAGGCAATTTGACTGGTTGAGGGTGGAAGGATATGTTTGTGGCGCAGCTGTGGCGGTGCGCCCGAACAAAAGTGTTGACATTAATCTATTTTTATTAAATTAGGAATTGAAACTTTTTATAAATCATTTCGACTGTCAATTATCGTATAATCCCTTAAATTATACAACTTTTTTGGATGAAATGACGTGACTTGTTGATAACCAGTGTGGCGTTATGTCATGTACAAGTGTGGCTGAGTTAAACTTTGTTTCAGAGTCGACGTCTAGGGTTTACAACAAAGTGAATAACAAATCTATCTTAATGTATTCTCGAATTCTTCTTGAATATGACTTGTGGTTACCAAGTGTAGTCCATGTTATCATTCTAGCAACTGATGCCTGCAAACAAAACTAAGTTTCGGGCTTGACAATAAAAACTGTAATTTAATCCTTGTCAGATTGTTTCACCAGTAATCTTTTTCATCATTCTTCAAAGATAATAGGGGAACGGCGGATATTTCCGGATCTGCATTTCTTTTTATGATTGCCTGAGTGAATTTGTTGTCTCGTAAAAATAGTTGGTTGCGTGATAGTAATGTATTTCAAGGAAACTCCTTATCGTAGATTAATATATGCACTGTGATTATGTCATCTACCAGGCCCATTGCAGAGAATTTGCCCATTCGTTACAATAGTACTGCTGCTTGGCGTATCATTAGAGCATGTGCCACCGATTCAGATCTACGTTCAACATCATCAATGCAAATAGGTGATACACGAACCATGGAAGTTTGCCGCCAGATTCACTTGGTAATGTCGTCTACAAAAGCTCACAACTGAATTATCCACTGGCTACTAGATTACATAATTTCCATACTGGTCTTGATCAAATGGAAAGCTGTGCAATCCTCACAGTCCGACAACCATAAGGATTGGCAAGCTGGTAGACCTGCTCGTTAAAGCTGTTAATGATAAATTGTATATGGACTGGTGGAATCTTCTCAATTGCCTTCTGAATCACATGGTTACCATTCTGATCCTAGATGTAATTGTTAGATAGATAATGATACTCCTTAGGTAAACAGGATGAAGAAAAAGAAAAAGTTTTTTTATTATGTCACAGGTTATGATCAACCTTTGAAATTCACATTTAAGGTTTGCATTTCAATACACACAAACAGGTTATGACCAATGGTTAAACTTGCCATTATGACATCCAAATATTAAGCAATTATTCAACCCATTCAGCTTAATGATTATTGTAATCCCCCCTAATAATGTTCTTGTGAGTCGTACTTATCAACTTCCACATCCGTCGAAAACACGTGATTTGCCCTAACTCCCAACAGGGTTAGCGGACTCATATTTACTGCGAGACCACACAATACGCGGGCTGAAAGTTACTCTTTTGGGACTCTGTTGCAACCGTGCACTTTGGGTGAAAAAAAACAGCATCCTTTCTTTTTGATAACACACAACACAGCAAAGGTATGTGAAAAGGATGCACAAAATGATAACGACACAGAGTGAAAAGAGAAGGGAGAATTGATGTGGTAGTAGTGATAATGATGGATGGTGGATGGGCAGCTAGGCACGTTGATGGACCAAGGATCAGTGATCGTATGTCGATGGTGACGATATCACAAAACGGAGATATCGCACAGACCACAATGGCAATGTCACAGGTTACACAAACCCACATACTCTCCTCTCCCTCAACTCAACTCAAGTTCAACCACTAACTCAGATGCCTAAGAAGAGAGCTTCCAACGGACGAAACAAGAAGGGACGAGGACACGTTACCTCCATCCGATGCTCCAACTGTGCTCGAATGGTCCCCAAGGTGAGTACAATAACAGAACGGCGACTTTAGCCGGACAGAACACTTTAGCCAGAACAGAACTAACAATAGGACAAGGCCATCAAGCGATTCACCATCCGAAACATGGTTGAGGCTGCCTCCATCCGAGATCTTTCTGAGGCCTCCGTCTACCAGGAGTACGTGCTTCCCAAGCTCTACCTCAAGATCCAGTACTGTGTTTCTTGTGCCATCCACTCCAAGGTTGTGCGAGTGCGATCCCGAGAGGGCCGAAAGGTTCGAACTCCTCCCCAGCGAGTCCGATTCAACAAGGACGGCAAGAAGATCAACCCCGCCGCCGCCGCCAAGGTTGTTGTCTAAGCCGAGCGTTGGAAACATGGGTTATGTATAAAAAAATTGCACTATGGTATGATGTTTGTAGTGTACTGTAGAGTGTACCATTAGATAATCGTCTTTTATGTATCAGCCTTGGAAGCCTCAATCAGTGTCAACTATTTTAGAAATGAGTGAAGGCGTTCCTGGGATCTCAAATATCGGAATTTTCGTGAAATTCTATTTCTGGTGACGATCTAAACCATCAGATTCTTACAGTAATAGCCTAGAAGATTCAAGATCGTTGGAATAGATTCTCGTGAGCTCAGATTTGTAACCAACTTCTAAAAAATATGTTGAGGGTAATCGTCACCTACCAGATTTGAACTCACACATGGAGTATCTAATGGTGAGATTCTCACTTATGTTTACTGAGCTGAATTGCGCTCAATTGGTAGAAGAAACGCTTCGCCTTGGTAATTATAATGCATTCTCTGTTTTAGATATATCTGTACTACTTTGATACATCTCCCTGACCTCAGATAGTCTACCACCCCTCCACCTTTGGAGCCTTCAAACTAATGTAAACATCAGTTCCCAATCCAAAGTAACTCTGCAGTTTCAACTTTCCTCCAAAAAACTCAGCATAGGCCCGACTTAATGGCAAGCCGTATCCCATTCCAGCAATACTACTTCCTCCATGAAAATTATTCAGGGTCGAAAAGCCGTCTCCTTCACCGTCATCATGGAACGTTGTAAAGGAAAACTCGAAAATTTTATCTTCATTTTCAGGTTTGATTCCTCCTCCAATATCTCTCAATCTCACCATGACTCCATCATCAGTCTTGGAAATCGTAGCAATAATAGGATCATGACCGTTGGAAGACTCGGCATGAGCTCGGAACGAGTTCTTCAACAGCTCCTGGAAAATATATTGCACATGATCAGGCACAAACGGTAAAGTGACATCTTCTCCAACGTCTATTTGAACTTCAGGTTTGACACCATAATACAAGTTGCAAATTTCTCCGGCAAAATCAGAACATTCTTGCAACATCTTTGCTGGGGAAAAATCAAGCTGAACCGCTCCAATAAAATTATCAGCAACTGGATTGGTTAATCCAATATGATGCTCAGCCAACAACCGAGTTCCGATTCTTGCATGAAGATGAGAATTCAACAGAGAATTAATCTGAGACATGGGCATTAGCGATTGACATTCCGAGAACCCCCTTGATAACACTGGAATCGTGTTTGAATGCGTTTGAACTAAATCTTTCAATCTCTCAACAAATTGTAAATTATCCTCAACAGTCTGAGGAGGCTTGAAAGATGAAATGATCAAAAAGGAACAATAGTAAAGTTGGTAAATCTGAGCAATATGAGGATTCAACACAACCAGATATTGGAGATTCCGTAGCGCATTCAACCGATGTGCAAGCCCGATTTTGATCTGCTCAAGAGTGTCCTGGGCGTTGCTGATAAGTAATTGATCACGTGAAGAATCATTCAGATCACGCGGAAACTTCACTAAATCATCCAGACTGATAGTTTTTGGAGCAATAGCCGCTAATCGAACTATTGCTGCATCTGTTTCTGTTTGAAGGGTTTTGTTGCGTTCAATTATGTGGTCTGGGATAGTCGAAAGAAGCCGACTCGAACGTATCACGTTCTTATGACTCTTGTGAAGAATCCTGGTGAATCTCGGTAATGCCATTTGTTGAAGATGATGTTGAGTGGGGAAGTTTGAACTTTGTTACATTTGGGAAAACTGGGCTAGGGCGGGAATGTGACTAACCAAGGTTTATGTGGAAGAAGTGACAGTAAGATTGGATGTAAGGCGTGTTTATATAGACGATATTTGTGTTGGTAGTAGACAGGTCAGATTGACAAAAGTATACGTTACGTGTTTCGATAAAAAGATGATGATGTCATTAAAGGACTATGACTTGGGGTTAGTCTTCAATATCTAGAAAGCCAGCCAATCTGATCGCAGCTGGTCGCAGCGGCCTGGCGAATTGAGGATTTTCGGGGTAATCCTAGCAGTTCGATGACTATTGTTGAGAATCAGACATTAAGTATTATTCTAAGTATATAGTTAATGTAACGAACTTACACATCACTTGTTGGGGGAAAGGGAGTTCCGGAGCACACCCAGTTGTCAAGAGGAATGGTCAGAGTGACAATACACTGAGCACCTACTAGATACTTATCACTTACGAGGTGGTCTAATAGGAGTAATCCACCTTGGAGGATTACATTCAACAACTATCCATTCCAGATGATTATTGGAGATACAAAAGGACTCTAACTTCTACTGGAGGGAATATTCAGTCACTCGAGAATAGCCAGATGAATTCGATACCCTCCCTGATTGAACTTTCTTCTTTTGGGGTATGTCTCAAAGAAGCGATCTAAAACATGCTCAGTGGCGATAACATCTCAACGGTTTCAAACTCTACTTCTTCTACCAAGGTATATTCTTTCGGCCATTCGAAGAGTCTCAATTGACAATGTCTGACGACGATACTGAGCCCGATTTCATCGCATATGCGAATTTGCCATCCATCTCAATGAGAATCAGCGAAGCTCACAAAACAATGATCGAGGGGTGGGCAGAAGAACATATCCCAACATTATTCTCAACTCTTGCCAATGGCCCAATAAAAAATAACTCACAACTGCTTTACTATGTCAATGCAGACAATATTTCAACTATCCAAGATAGCTTCTACCATTACTTGGTGCACTTGACAAATGTCAACAGACATTCTACCACCAATCGACATTATCAACAATGGGTCCACGATCATTTCAAAGATCTATGGACAGCTCGCACGACTATCCTACAAATGACAACTACTAAGGAACCAGATACGTTTATTAGTTACGATCAAGCTCAGAAATGTATCGATATGAAGCTTGGAGACCTCAAAATTGATATAAATCGACGGACATATGAGGAGGATGCCAATCTTCAACGACAGGCGTTACGCGAACTTGAGTGGCTCTTTCCACCTTTAAAGATATGGGCTAATTTCCGATGCATTACAATAAGTCAAGTCAATGAAATTGTCTCTCACTTCGGAGCACCTTACATATCTAGTTTGAACAGCCAACAATTCTGGGACAATTTCAAAGACCAGGGAGAACTTATGAAATATGTTGAGGAAACAGAACCATTATCTTTAGAAACATCCACATCTGAGTATTTCAATCTTTCCTGTGTTCTCAATTACAGCTACTATATATTAGCCAAAACGATAAATAAAACACAGAAGGACGAAAACATGATGATAACAATGCCCATTTCCACGGTTATCCCTTCTAAATACGATTTTCACGATGTTTGGAATATCTTAGTCACTCGAAGAGGTCGAATAGACAATTTTAGGGAAAAAAGGCGCTATCTATCTACTAAGAATCTAAACTACAGAGACGACAAAGTCAAGTTCTTAAAATGGGCCAAAAAACTCTTGGATTTTCACTGTGATGTCACCTTGAGGTTTGAACCTAAAGAACATTTTGAAAACGTCAACCATACGATGCTCGCAAACTTCTATGATATTCTAGAGTGAAACATCACCTATATTTGGAGCCTATCGCCGATGGTGTTTCATTTTCCAATTTTCTTGAGGCTGTTCAACGTTGGTATATCGCCGAAAGGCAAGAACTTCTAAAAAAAGGTTACCAGATCCCTTCTCTTCAAAAACTTCATCCTCCTGAATCGGAACTTACCTATCCCGAATCTACGGCAGAATATGTTTTCAATTATCTTGACGACTGTACTGATTCATCAATGACTATATCTCAATGTCTTACCAAAGCCGCTTTGCTCAATTGCAAAAAAAATGGACTATGTCTAATTTGTGGTACCTTGGGATTTTACCATAACCATGAACAAGCCTTCAAGCACACTACCGGTGGCCCTCAATGCTTATTCAAGGACTGTTTCTCGAACCTACCTTGGGAAGATGTAATTGAAAAGGGCACTCTACGGCGAGTTATCGCCAACAAGTTAAATCCCGATCTTAAATCAAAGAAACGTCAGTTTAACAAGTCTGATAATGACAGCCGGCCCAAGAAAAAGTCAAAAAGGAAATCCTAAATGAGAGTCGGACCTGCCAGTTTGATGTGTGTGCAACAGTAGCCCACGTCTAGCTTATATTAACAGATGCCTTAAGGAGTTTCTGTCATAAGTCGGGACCAAATCTCCAAAGACGTGCACTAAACTGAGCACAAGAAGTTTCGAATGCTCGACCACGATTGTTTAAGTTATACTATCATCCCAGTTTTTGGATATCCCGATTTTTAGTCGTTTCTCCCAAAATACAGCCATGAAAACTTTCGATATAAGAGGTATATCCCTAACGATTCACACAGGTATCATTGGAGATTAGTTCACCGATTTTAAAAGCCTTATCATAATGCGATGACATGACAACTTCCTTCCACCTCTACCAACTCTCAGAGTATCCTTTTCAATATATGTATCTGAACCCTTTGCATACTGTAGTCACCTCCAAGTATTTCGATCTGTCCGACTCTCGGTTAGAAATGTCAATTTCTCCGGAATAACAGATTGACGAACAGATAAGGCTTTGTAGCCTGGGTCTTAGATTCCAACAAAAGTTGACATGTAAAATGAAGCACACATCAAATGAAAGCACACATCAAATACTGAAACCTTCAAGTGAGCTCCACCTTCAATCGCTCGGAGTTCCATGAGATCCAAGGTTAAGATTCACTTTAATGACTTCATGCACTGTTGACAAACTCTATCATCTCCGACCCCACAAAAATGACCAACGACAAACCAACTATTGCACTTGTTGGAGGCGACACGCGTTTTGAAGCTGTCAAAACTCGGCTTGAAAATGACTTCAACACTATTATTTACCCTTGTCCTACTTCGAAAGATGAATTTTTCAAGGACTGCCAACCTGGAGGAGTGTTAGCTCAAGTTGAAGGGTTTTTTTGTTCCTGGCCAGCTTTTTATGTTATGGGAGGAATCCGAACTGCTGAGGAAGTTGCCAAACTACCTTCAAGTCTAAAAGTCGTTTCTCTAGCTGCTACGGGATATGATCAGTTCAACGTAGACGTGTTCAAGGCCCAAGGAATCGTAGTGACCAATACTCCTTCTATTGAGCCTTCATGTTCAGGAGAGCAGGTTGCTGATATTGCCTTGTACCTATCGATCGGATGTATGCGAAAGATCAGGGTTTTTGAGGCTAGTTTCCAGGAGCAAAAACATTCCATTGATGCTCGAAGAGTAGTGGCTACTGGAGATTTTGACGGATCTTCAGGAAGAATTAGCGGCGGTGACCCTGCTGGATTTGCGTTTGGAGATGCCACCGCCAAGGGACCTGCTCGAATGTGCAAAAACCAAAGAGTTGGAGTCGCTGGTTTGGGTAATATTGGCAAGGCCATTGTCAGACGTCTGGCTCCTCTAGGAGTGGAAATCCATTATTACAAACGGACTGAATTGACAGAGACGGAAATTAAAAACGAAAATCTTCCTTCCAATCTCATCTTCCACTCTTCTTTTGACGATCTTTGTCAAAACTCAGATCAAATTATTTTGGCTCTTCCTGGAGGCCCCGAGACGCTTAATATCGTCAATAAGCGGACTCTGAATTTGCTTCCAACCGGCGCTTCTGTTGTTAACATCGGAAGAGGCACTCTCATCAATGAAGATGATCTTCTGGAAGCTCTAGCTTCGAAACAAGTTTCCATGGCTGGTCTGGACGTCCAAGTGGGTGAACCTTTTGTTAACCCCAAACTATTTGGACGTTGGGATATCCAGTTGCTTCCTCATTTGGGAAGTGGAACAGAAGATACTGCTTTGGTTGCTGAAATGAATGTTCTTGATAATATCCAAGATGTGCTTCGTGGCGGTAAGGGCCTTCATGTTGTCTAGACTCATAGAATCAATGGACAATGAATGTAACAGAGTGTCTTTTCATACTGTTATTATTGTAATATAAATAACTTGAAGACGTGTAGTTTACCCCAGATATTATCGTGCCGTGTGAAATGCGTAGTACAGTATTCCAGAATAATCTAGACACTGCGAGCTTTCCAGTAATCTTTCCTTCGTAGCATTTATTCACGATGTAGTGACTATAATGACCTCTTCAGTATACAAAACAGGAATCATTTCTCTCCAAAAGCCAGGATTCGGTGAAGAATAATACGAAACGAATTATTACTCAACAAACAACATTTATAGAGTCGACCTAGAAGTAGGAATTTGTACTTTCTTTGACAAACGCCAACTGTACATTGACTTCAAGAAGTATTTATTTGTTGGAATCAAAAAAAATTGTTGAACTTGGACAGCCTGATTCTCGAATAATAAACAGGATAGTTTGGTTGTTGATATTAAATGTCCCATGAAGCAAATCAAAACTAGCCAGTGGCACTCTCCTTCTCACTCTCTGTTTGAATTTCTTTGTTTCATTAAACTTAGGCTAATGTAATTTTCCCGTCTTTTGTACTTTTCCCGTCTTTATGCAATTAGTCTAGATTCTTTGCTATTCGTCTTTATGCAATTTTCCCGTCTTTATTCAATTAGTCTAGATTCTTTGTCATTCGTATTTAATATAAAAAGTATTTGGGAAATTGTTCAATATGACCGAAAATACTCCCATACAGGCTACAGCAGAAAACCTGGCTGCTCTGGTGTCACCTCACTTTACGGAACATGTGGACTCGATAATGCTTTCCGTCCATTCAGGAAAGGTTTTAACAGCTTATCCTACAGTTACAGAAAAACTCTGGTGTTTTTGTGTTTCAGATGGAAAAGCCCTTCCCTTTGCTGGGCTGAAATATTATGCTCGTGGAACTATCAAATGTGGGGAGATTGGAGGCAGTCTATCTGAAGATGTGTTTGATTTCGCAAACAGACACAGAACTAGTCATGTTGCCTTTTTTGATTATGACACGATGCTTCTTGCAGTTTCAACTGAGCGGGCAGGAATGGCCCTTGATTCGTGGGAATATTCGTTTATAACAGAAGGAGATCTCATATGGCTAGCTCTCTTGGGTTTCGTGGAAAAAGCCTACAAAGCAAATACCAAGAAGTGGTCAAATAAGGCCCATATTTGGTGAAATTTATTGCTTAATTGACTACCCAGCCTCAAGATACCTTTTTTTCTGTCATTATGCAACCCCACATGGTCCTTTATCTTTGGGGCTCGTCAAACTTTACGAAAACCCCCAAACCATTCAGCATTGTGGCCGGATGCTTCAATTTATATATTCCAATATATCTTACACACTTTCTTTCTCCCAGTAAACACAATGCGACCCAAAGCGTACACCTAACATACCAAGCGCCTATGTTGAGGTTAAGAATATGCATTCTTCTCAAACCGAGGAAATTATTATTACTTCTCCTTCAAACCCAGATATGTTTTGCTGAACTCAGATGGCAAGACATCCAAGGTGGTTCGGTTTGAGACCGTGATTAACACTACATCAGCATCTATCGCTTTTAAGCTGAATAGGACATAATATATGAGATCTCGCAACTTAGTGTGACCAAGATTACTGGTTAAAAAGGGATGAGGAGAGCATATTTGTTCGAATAGTGAATTACCAATGGATTTATCGAGATGTATATCAGGTGAATTAGTGCATTGCCAAAAAATGTTGAAAGCAACAGAACACATTGTTCTAACGTGGAGTTGTAAGAAACACAATTATTGGATTGCCCTCAAAGCCATGATAGATTCAGAAATGAATTATTTAAATTTCCAAGTAGGATATCTTCAAAATAAGTCAAAATGGCCTTATAACTCTCTTTCGGTTTTCAAGATCAAACTTATACCCCATAACAAATCACCATTGATCTAGTTAAATAGTTTAAGCAACTTATCATTCACTCCAACTAACTCTAACTTCTCCCAACAAGAACACTCTCCATTATATTTAAAGTTTCCTATATTTCAACTCCTCAATATCGAAGATCATCGTCACATTCGCCATGACCCGCCCAATCAACACACAAAGCTCAATTCCAGCGAATTCGGCTTCCAATTATTTTAAACAGCAACAAATCGTTGTGTACCGAGAAAAAGATCACAAAAACGCGCCAACAATCAAGAACGTGGCATGGAACAGCACAGGAACAAGAATCGCAGCTGCTTATACCGATTCGCGTATCCGGGTATGGATTAGTGGTAAAACGGAAGTTAATACGTCAACAGAAATATTATATTCGTCTTCGGAGAAGACGACAAAGGCAGTGGTGGGGCTGGCTTGGTCGCCAGTGAATCCAGATCAACTTGTTTCAGCAAGTATAGACGGATCCGTCAAGGTATGGGACACAAAGACAAAGACGTTATTAGCATCTGTGCTAACTGGTGCCGATAATCTGGGCTGTTGGTGGTCCCCTTGTGGTGAATTTATTTCCGTTTTAAGAAAGGATAATGTGGTTGTGTGGTATCGATCACCGGAGGTTAATGGTGAGATTCAGAGTACACAGAGAAACTCTCGAAGTGCTCCAAATGTTGCTGTGGGTCATTTGACTGCTCTGGGAAATCCTGTGGCAGTTTACAAAGAGCCTCTGCATGAAATATTTTCAGCGTCATGGACCAACACTACAGAGGTAATGGCGATAACCCTAGGTACGGGAGTTGTTAAACTTTTGAAATTGAATTTTCAAGGTGACTTTAGTAACCCCATTTCAACTAATGTCACATCTCCAAACGTGTCACTCCTATTCCAACTTGCTGGACACACTTCGGCTGCTAATTGCGTCAAACCAGACCCACAAGGTCGATACATAGCTGTAGGAGGCAACGAGGGAGTGGTTTCGCTATGGGAAACTAAGGAGCTTGTCTGTATTAAGACTCTCTGTAAACATGACCAGCCAGTAGTTTCATTGGACTTTTCCCATGACGGTGATTATCTCGCTATTGGATACGACAGTAATGAGAATCCACTGGATATTGTCCATGTTGAAACTGGTGAGTTTGTGCATTCTGTGACTCGTCCAAGGTGGTCTGCACCTCCCATTGTGGCATGGAGCCCTGTGAAGTATAATTTGGCATTTTCGGGTGATGCAGCAGGGTTGAACGTGGTTACCAGTGGAGGAAGTCGGCCTAGCGGGTATTAAGCCATTCTGAATTGAGTTGCCCTACTAATGGTCGCTGAATCGCAAATGAATTAATAGATGGCTCGAGATGATCATTATAAGACTGAAACATCTGAGACATTGTACTCAAATAGAACTGCAAATCTATAATGAGTGGGGAAAGGTTGATACGTATCTTGCGTATCACGTTCTGGTCATGACTAGGATTTGTAATTTTGTTCTGAGTCGTCAGGGCTTAACCTCACCATTTGTCTGATCTACATAGAAATGTATATGTTGACATTTTCGAACAAGTAGACTAAGGTTTGTTATAATTGTATACCATTTTTCATTAACTCAGTGCGATAAGACTGCAAACTTCAACTGCCAAATATGGAAGTTAGTAGAGATTTGTCTTTTCTATACAATCAATTGATCAAAGTAAATATGAAATATTCTACGTCTTGTTAAAGGATATATTTGATTATTCAGGCTTCTAGTTGAAGTTTGTTTTTTTCTCATACATTCAATTGACTGTAATATAAATATGAAATAATTCTAAGTAATTGAAGTAAATCAACAAGTAGACTGTGCTTAATTTGGTGTTGTCACTGGAAATTTGATCGACTTGAGGTTGTAACTGGCGAACTGGTTAACAGGTTATATTCGTGTTCTCGGAAGCAGGTTATTCTTTGTTTTTGTTTTCTTTCAATCTTTCTTCTTCTTCTTTTTGTCGCGCTAGTGCCTCTCTCATCTTTCTTTTGTCTGCTCTTATTGCGTCATCTTCCCATTTTTTGTGCCATGAGATGTATTTGAACCAGCTTTTGTTTTTGAGGGGTTCGTAGGAGATTTGGGCTCCTTTTAGTTTGCCCGTGTGTTTGGCTTGAACTTCTGGTTTGTTTCCATCTTCGCCCGACATTCTCAGGTCCCGTTCGATCTTCCAGATACCGGCAGCCAATTCTCTGTAGTAGCTTCCCAGAAATTTTCTCTTGTTTTTTTTTTTTCTCATACATTCAATTGACTATAACATAAATATGAGTCTTTTTTTTTTTTCTCATACATTCAATTGACTATAACATAAATATGAAATAATTCTTAAGTTTTTTTTTTTTTTTTTCTCATACATTCAATTGACTATAACATAAATATAATTCTAAGTAATTGAAGTTTTTTTTTTGTTTCTCATACATTCAATTGACTATTGAAGTCTTTTTTAAACAGAATTTGGCACCAGAAAAACCGCATTTTTAAAAAACCAAATTCGCGCCGATGGTTTAGTGGTAAAATCCATCGTTGCCATCGATGGGCCCCCGGTTCGATTCCGGGTCGGCGCAATTTGGTTACGGCCATATCCTGGTGAAAATACGGCTTCCCGTCCGATCAGCCATAGTCAAGCACCAGAGAGCCTAGTTAGTATTGTAGTGGGAGACCATACGAGAGTCCTAGGTGCTGTAATCTTTTTTCTTTTTTTCCCGTGCTCGGCAGGGTAACTTTCCCTATAAACCCAGTGTAGTGGCCATTCTCAGGTTCAACATCGTCGTTTCTAATTATTTTTTCAATTGTCATCGATCGTTTATCTGGTTGTGGCTCTAGTAATGTTTAGCTGATTCATCTAGTATCGGGAAGGTGCATACATGAGTTGTTTGGGATGTGAATAGTGGTCTCACGTGACAATAGTTGATTTTTTTTTTAAAGGCCAACATTTTTTACCATTGTCAACTCTATTGTTACCATTGATAATATAGATACAGCAATTTTGTTCTTACACTAGATATCTCTTATTCATTTTCAATATATCAAAATTAAGTTTACAAATTAACTTTTTTTCCCTTTATGGAACACAACTTCCGGGTAACACACAGTTTATATAATTACGTTTTCCCCCATCGCCACTTCTCTTCCCAACACACTTCCAGCATCCGACAAAGCGGAAAGAAGAAAAAACAAACTAACGACTGCACAAAAACAAAAGCAAACACCGTACTCGTATCGTATCTCAAGTGGTATTATTGTAGTACAGTACTCAGTATTTTTGGTCTTTTAAACAAAGAAGGATATCTTTATTACACAATTTACAAATGTCGTCGGCAGTGGAAACTGAATTCGAGGCGCTATTGGCGTCCATGTTGGTAGCAAAAGCCCCCGGCGTGTCTGGCTCCAAGATTAATGGAATTCGAGAGCTGGCCGTTAAGAACGTTGATGTGAGTATTAACACGGCAGTAACAAACAGTATCAAGAGTGACGTCAACCTTGACTACAGTAAAAGTAAATGGGTCGAGACTGCAGTATGAGCAGCATGGTAACTTCTGAGCGTACAGTAGCATCCAGGCTACATAACTAGTTTTGACAGCTGAGGCAACATCTGTTGTTTGTCAGCGAGACAGTAACCATATTTATGAGTCCGTCCTTCCGACCGAGACCCTGTGACACTGGACCAGGGCTCACTCACTGTACATTCGCAACCACAGCTTGTGTCTACTCCTAGCCGAGCGTACTCTTTATTATTCAGCGTAATCCCTAGCTAACTCAGATGGAATCAACTCTCATCCCACTCCTGGAAAAACACCTTAGCAAAACACCTCTGAGCCACAAGCTCGGAGCCATGTATGTTCTGGACGCAGTGGCTAGAGCGTATCAAGAAGAAAACAAAAAAATCGGACATGCTCTTAACCCACAGGCCCCTGACGGAACCTATGCAAAGGGTTTGTTCCGAATTTCCCAGTTTGTAGAAAAGGCTGCTCGTGAGTCAGTAGATCATACTACCCCTGACGATACTCGAGACAAACTAGATAAGTTGGTGGAGATCTGGCAGAAGGCGAATACTTTCCCTCCAGACTCCATGCAGCGAATGCGAGGATACTATGCCATTTCTAAGACCCCTCAGAACTCTCCTCCTGCTCAGTTAGTGGAGCTTAATAACCAAGGCAAAGTTCCTGTCACTGGTAACACTGCTGCCCCAGCAGTTAGTGCTCCTAACCCTGCCAATGCCGCTGCTGCTCTAGCTGCTGTTCTTGGCGGAGCTCCCGGTCTTCCCGGTGCCCCTGCTGTTGGTGGTGCTGGTATTCCTGGTGCTCCTCCTGCTGGAGCTCCTCCTACAGACACAGCTTCTATTCTTCAAGCCCTAGCCAGTATGAATTCCGCACCTGGAGCTGTGCCTGCAGTTCCTGTTCCTGGCACTCTTCCTGGTGCTTCCAGTGCTCCCGGTGCTGCCCCTTCCAACCCTGCAGACGTGCTCAAGATGATCATGTCGCAGGCAGGTGCCCCTGGAGTTCCCACTCCTGATGTGTCTCAGGCTTGGAACCTGCCTTCTCGAGATCGGGACTTCCGGGACCAAGGCCGAGATAACTACAGGGAACGGGATCCCCGAGACCGTGATCCCAGAGACAGAGACTACGGCCGGGACCGAAACTACAGAGACCGATCGGGAGATCGAGATGGGTATGGCCGGGATGGTGGATACGGTAGAGACGGAGGATTCGGAAGAGATGGAGGTTATGGAAGAGATGGGGGATTCGGAAGAGACGGAGGACGAGATGGTTTTGGCCGACAACAACAGAAAAATAGACAGCCTCCTGGAGCTGACACTTTTGAAGATGATGCTCCACCTGTGACAGAAAAGAAAGTGACTTACGACAACGCTCTACCCCCTGGTTCAATCAAAGTCTTTTCTCGAACGATATTCATTGGCGGTGTAACCATGTCTACTACCAATGAAGAGCTGCTTTCGATTCTGCGTCCTTATGGCAGAACCCAATCATTGGTTATGCATCGAGAACGAAAACACGCATTCTGTAAGATGTACACTCGAGCTGAAGCCGAAGCAGTTCTACAAAACTTCAACCGACTTAACCAACAAGGAAGTATTACCTTGAGAGCAAGATGGGGTGTAGGATTCGGTCCTCGAGACTGCTCAAACTACCAGACTGGTATTTCTATCATCCCCATCTCGATCCTTACCGAGGCAGATATGAAGTGGGCAGTCACTGCTCCTTATGGAGGAACTGGCGGAGCTCCCTTGGTTCCAGGTATGTGCATTGAAGAACCCGATATCGAGGTTGGTACCGGTGTATCTTCCAAGGCCAAGTCGAAACGAATGCCAACCAATGCTGGCGGTCGTCATGGTCCTCGATCCACCTTCCCTGATCGAGACGATAACGGCTTTGACCGAGATGGAGGCCGAGGCGGATATGGAGGAGGACAAGGTGGTTACGGAGGCCAACAAGGAGGATATGTTAATGCCAACCATATCCCTGTGGGTGTTCGAAATCCTGCTCCTGCTCCTCCCCCTCAAGTGAATGCTGCTCAGATGGACGCCAATGCTGCCCTAGCTGCTCTCTTCCCCAACGGTATTCCCTCCATGCCTGGTTTCCTCCCTCAGAGGTAGGAATGTAATTACTTATATAGATTATAGATGTTGATGGTAGTGATTTATTGATTTGTGTATTGTTGTAAGAGTTGTAAGAACATATTGATGTGCTCGTATTTCTGAATGGGCTACTGTTTCGTCTCCTTCAAAAGAGCAAATCCAGTCCTGGAAAATTGGGTCTTGCACCTATTGAAAATAACCCTGGCTACAGCATCTTGGATGTCAATCGCCTACTTCCCCACATTGGTCTATTAATATGATTGTTATATGCATGCTCAATTTACTGATTTTGTCAGTAGACTCCATCTCTGTTCTTGCCCTGTCCACTGATGAAATCGAACGATTTGAGAGCAAACGAACGCCACAGGGAGTCCAAGTAATAGGGGATGGATCGATCGGCTGAATAAGGACCGAAATCTGTACCTTGAATGGGGTCCTCAGAAGATGCACCTCCACCAATGGAAGGACGACCCTGAGCCCAAGGACGCAGAGAGTTTGCGTCAGGAACCGTCAGCCGGTTGGAGCCGTGGGTTTGCATCTGTGTCTGGTTCGTCTTGAGCTGCTTGAGTAGAGCTCTGAGTCTAACCCCATAAGCCAAGAGCACCAAGGCAAAGTAGACCCGAACTAAAAGCAGGAAAACGGCAATGACGACAGTGGCAGCAGCTTCTTGACCACGAGACGCCGAATCCAATGATAGGTCTCTTGCTGTGTCTCTAACAAGAAGTGTGGGAGCAGAACTAGCCACAGAAGACAAAGTAGCAGTCAATGAAGACAGGGTTCCTGTGGCTGTGGCAACAGACTCTACTGCCGATTGAGTAACAGACTCTACTGCCGATTGAGTAACAGACTCTACTGCTGATTGAGTAACAGACTCTACTGCTGATTGTGTAACGGACTCAACAACCGAGTGGGTTGCAGCAGCCTTGGAGGCTTCAGCGGCAGCTTCAGCGGCAGCCTCGGCCGCGCCATCCAACGACCAATCGTGGGAAAAAATAATGCCACTGAAAAGCGTCAGCACCACATCAATTGTGTACAAAACACATGTCAGCAGCACGATGGGGATCTTGTTGATGATATCCTTGGGGGACATGGAAGACGGCGAAATTGAGGCCATGGTTGACGCCAGAGAACCTGGACCCGAACCTGTCATTGGTAACGCCCGGATCACAGGAAGAGACATGGCATAAGGAGGCACCAGGGCTAGAGAAACCAATGCCATAAACACCTGTGTGAAAGAAAGAGGGGTGATGAACGCACATAGCAGAGCGTACAGACCGTAGGCCTTGTTGAACAGTGCCAGGGCGATGATGAGCTCTGCCGCTTGTTGCAGAGGGAAAAGCCACAAAAACGACTCCGGAAGATAGCTTCGACGGGCCATTTTCAACTTTTTTCCAACGTGATGCTATGAAGGGTGATAAACTTTTATGGTGTGTGTATGCATGAGCTTAAAGGAGTTGATGCAAGATTTGGAGGTTAGAATTATTACAAGAATGGTTGAGAAATTCACATTGGGACATGATTCATGATGATGTGAAAGAGTTTCTCACGTTTGGGAACATATCTTTATTAATCTGTGACGTTTGAACTGTACTGCTTGTACCTTCTGACTTTTGACCCAACTCTTCCGAATCATTTTATCTAGTTTCCACACTGTTACGTTTCGAATTCCGAATTGTTTCTTTCATAATGGTTTTGTAGGCTCCACCTGTTTCATCTCTACCATGTCTTGAATGACAGAACATTTGCACGTAGACCTCCATCGAGATGGATTAGGGTTTCTATGGTTTCTATGGCGTGCGATATCTAAGGTGTTCTTATAAAAGGTAGATTGGCGATCCTGGAGGCTGGATCCAGTCGAAATCCAATCGCTGTTTTTCGACATTCTGTTGCATTGGTGCAATGCTTGAATTTTGAGCCAACGTTACGGACTCCAAACAATCGCAAAAGAAAAAAGGCTCAAAAGAAGACGAATGAAACGAAAGAGATGGAAGTACTGGATAATCCCCCATTGATACGTCAGAAGACTCCCTTGAAACCTCCCTGCCCTAGATAACCTACTTGGAATTAGGACCCGTTCCAAGATTTGAAGAATAGTTCTTGTCTATTACCTCCCCGAACCCTCGAATTAATGAAAGCTTTGTCTTATGACTGGAATCAACCTTCTTAGATGGAAGTCATCAGACTTGGTTGCCTGGACGTAATACCAGATGGCATTCATTATTTTTCTCTCTAAGCCCTATTGAACGTACAACGGTTATAGAGATACCGTTAGAAACGATCTCACTACTCAACTGTGAGATTGAAGAGAAAATACAATATGACACCCCTGCCAGATACCTAACCTGTGATGATGTAGTTCGGAATAATCAATCAAGATTAACAATACTTCATGGCGGAAAAGGTAAAAGTTCAAAGAATTGATTGTATACGCCTTTACAAACCTCTCAAGGAGGGTAAGTATGTGAAAATGATTGCGAAGGAGGATATCAATCCAATCTTTGTTTCAACATTAACTAGACATGGTTGGATCTATAAAACTGTGATATAGGCAAAAAAGGTTCACACCACAGGGAGAAGGGTAAGACTCTCATTCTCGCATTGCGAGCCATTGGTGATCTCTCTCTTCAGCCTGCAGCCAACGACGGGCCGATTGCAGAAACTCCAATCTCAGCTGCAACTTTAATAAGATCACCTGCAACTTTTCTTTTCTTGTCCCTACAACGTTGAACAATAAGCACGTGACTCATGGGAAAGGGTACATCAGAATGCTTCATTATACCATATATTCGACGGGTCCGAGATTTATAAAGAATGTTTTGGTTATTTTTTACTGAACTACTTTTGGAGATTGCAGTTTTCTCTTTCCCCTCTTACTAATATTTCACTAATGAGTGGAGCAAGATTTCATGCATAAGGTGTGGTGTCTTTATTGTACTAACGGTTTCGTTTAGGCTTTGACAGACTACTGCCTATATGTATGACACATAACGGTCTAGATGGTAATGGGAGACACAACAGAAGATAGAGATGTAGATTAGGTATTGGAGCTGAGATATAAAAATGTTTGGAATTTTTTTTTCCTCCCTCCTATCATTCTCAGTCATGTGGGGATAATGTCTCATGATACAGTTCGTTTTGTTAGGGTGAGGGAGGGGTGACACATTTGGCCAGTAATCGCACCACTGCGAAGCGAAAAAAAACAAAAAAACAAAAAAACAAAAAAACAATCACAGATCATATTAATAACTATTTTTACATATTTTTAAATTACACAAAGATCTGATGATTGACCATCCCAGTTACGCCACTTTTCTGTAATCCGCAGCAGCCATCTACCAGGATCTATTAATTGTTTTTCTTTGTTTATGTGACATGTAGGATATGCATGTTGTTGGAGTTTGACTGTTTCAAGGTGGCAAATAGAAAGCTCCAGAAGTGTTAATTCTTTGATTTTACCGGAAGTAATGGGTTCAAATGGCTGATATTTGTACTATTTCTTGTCTAAAAACTTGCCAAGAAGAAATTTGGATTTACCAATTAATAATGGAGATATCGTCAGACAGCTTAAGGTTACCAAATTGAGGGAACCTTTTTTTCTATAAAAAGCTCATATCAAAAAACCAACTCTTGATATGGTTCATGTCTTTGTTTGTTTGGGGCTTGAATAAGTTCAGCCTATGAACTTACAGGAGATTAATTCTGAGGTCTCTCCGCTTACATTACAGCCATGGGAATTCAGGGTTTAACGTCGACTCTTCGGCCACTAGTGGTTAGGAAACCTGAAACTGCGTTTGCCAATGGCTGTATGTTTATCGATGGCCATTCTATGGCCCATTCAATTGCAAGGTCCGGAAAGCCTGGCTCCATGTATGATTCGAAAGCAGTCGGTTTGTCTTGTGAGTTGCTGCTGAAGCGGTGGTTGAGAAGTGGATGGAAGATCGAGATCATTCTTTTTGACGGGTTGACTGCACATGATCGAATGAAGGAGATCAAGAGACGAAGCACTGAAAGGATCAAAATAGCTGTATCGTCGTCGTCCTTGAATTTGGGTGCCGGCTGTGCTGCTGTTTGCCAAACGGTGATAACCAGCAAGTTTCCTAGGATCAACTGCAAAATTGTTCCTGGAGAAGCAGACAATGTTCTAGCTAGCATGGCGTATAACTTCGCTAAGAAAAACAGTGGGATCCCAACTTACATTTTGACAGGTGATTCTGACTTTTGCACGTTTGACTACCCAAGTAATGTCATCATTGTTAACCCTTCTGTTGGCCGTGATCGCATGATGGATACTCTATCTCTGACCACGGAGACGCGCAACAAGTTTGGAGCCAATCCCTCTGAAGTTGCTTTCTGTGTTAAGAACAGGAGAGCAGTGGCCCCCATTGATCCTTCTCACGAGCCGTACGCTGAGTACAAAAAGAAGAGAACGGAAGTTCTGCATCGTTACGCATTTAGTTCGTACAAACAGTACCTGCTCAACTCTGAATTGATGCATAGTTATGCAGTGTTGGGGAGTAGAGAGAGAATAGCGGAACCTGGAGGGCATAGAATCGTCAATTGTCTGAGAGCCACAGGCGAATCATATATGTTCATGCCCATAATGTGTGAACCTGCTCAATCCGAGTTCTGTTTCGATGCTGGTCGTCGCTGGAGAAGTTTGGCTTATGAATTGATCACGCAGGAGTGTGGTGGTGGAAAGAGCGAGTATTTTACCGAGTACGGAAGAGAGCTTTACAAACCTGGTCAGCAAGAAATACCAATGTATGATGATGGAAGAGCCAAATGGGACCTCGAGAACGACTACAAATATGGGACGAAAAGTAGTATTTTGAAAGAGATTGAATCATGGACGACAGTCGACCATCTAGTCGATGCAATTTCGAAGGAGATTTTTGCCACTACTCGGAACGGAGATGGAAAATTGAATTTCAGCCAGCCAGTGATGGAACGTGCCCTGCGTATGTTTCTGATAGAGACTCTGATCCCTCCAAAGCCTAATGAAAGAAGATATATCACATTTAAAGAACGCGGGCAGCCAATGACACCCGCCATGCTACGATTTTACAACAAGGTTCTAGCCTGTGTCATGTCTCTTCGACTGTTGCAGTCGGCTGGACTTGCCCTTCCAGTCAATATCGAGCTGTATAATATTGATGGAGCTCGGTGGAGGCAGATCGTTTTGGAGGACGATGGGGAAGATTCGCTAGTTCATGGTATCAAGAAGTTGCAACTGAAAAAGAATAGCAAGTTTGATGAAAAAGGCTTGTTGAGCAGGCCAGTTTCTTAAACCTGAAATCTGATCAGTTGGATTGATCATATTTATTTTGATAGAACCAACAAAGTTAAGCTCCTCATGTATTTCATGAGAGGCTAATAACAAAGCCCTATTTCTGCAGATGTAGGTGTTAACAAAGAGATTTAGGTATTCCTGTACATACCACACAACCTTACCAAGGAACCCAAGTAATTTGCAATTAATTAGAAATGAGTAAACCATAAAAGATCAATAATCCCTTACGACGTCGAACTTTTCTCGAACATGTGTATTGTATTGATATGCGTCAGAAAGAACGAATCAGTGATGGGCAACAAAAGTCATCACGAATATTAGTTCTACACCTCACTATTCTCAGTTAAAGCTCCATGCGGTGGTATTAATTAAATGAAAAATGCAAAAGGAATGAATGCTGGGAATCTAAAAATTAAAAGAACTGTGTAATCAAACAGCAGTCTTACGTCGAATGGCCCATCCCTTGATAGCAAGAACAACCAACTCCCAGGCCATGATGAATGATGTGATACCAACAGTCACGTTCAGAGTGAACATACTATCGAATCCTCGGTATACCAGAGCCTCAACGGTCTCTCGGTTGCTCTGCATAAACACCAAACCACCAGAGATGAGGCAGAAAGAGGCGACAATTTCAGTGAAGGGTCGGCTAGGCAGTGTCAGTTGATCAAAATTCATCTCAGCCCCACTATCAGTTCGGGAAAGTGCCTGTGAGTACACAATCATGAATTGAAGGTAGGTGATACCTCGGAAAACGGCTCCAATTGAGAGCAGGTAACCCCATTGCGTGTGGATAGCAGTAGATAGAGGTAGAGCCTGGGCATGCTGAGACATGAGAATACCTGTCCAGAAAATGGTCAGGGCCGGGAAAGGATTAAATGAAATAGGGTAAGTTTTGGACATGAGAAGCTTTCGAACCAGGCCAGATTCTAGAAGAACTCCAGAAAGACCGCCTCCAATAAACATGAAGGCAATGGAGGCATGCTGCAGATCTGCAGGGGTCCAATGGCCATCCTTGGAGGCTAGATGTTCCAAGAAGATGTTAGGAACGCCATAAGCAAGAATTAGGGCGGACTCCAAAAACTCAAATGTGAAGGACTGGGGTTTGAGGAACGCCAGAGCTCCAGTAATATTGGAAAAAACTTTCTTGATGAGAACGGTAGAGTTGGAAGTGACAGGGGCGGTGCCAACAGCAGACGAAGATCGGGTAGATCGTCTTCGGGATCTCGAATTGGCTCGGCTTCTTGTCTGAAGCATTCGCACACTATTAACCTGTTCCTGGTTGAGGTTCCAGGCCCAGCCCTTGTCCACAAACACACCAACGTATCGGGCGAACGTGAAGAGTCCAAGAACAGTGAAAACTCCACCCTTGATGAAATGAGCGAGAATATTGAAAACGTTTCGGCCCATTCCCATTCGGCTTCCAGTTACAATTCCACACACCAGGTAAGCAAAACCAACCAAAAACAGAAGACCTCGAAGCCATGAGTGCACAAAGTTGGCCATGGATCCAAATCTCTTAACTGCACTGCTGACATGGGAATTGGCCATAAGCTGAGATACCCACTTATCTTCATTGTTATGAAGTAAAGACGAGGAAGATTCACCTTCGGCACACTCATCATCGCCATAATAAGGAACAGGGGTCTCATCAGAGATCTTAGGCTCTGCCTGATCCTGCTGCTGATCTGAGGCGTTGGAGGAGGAAGAAGCAACTCCATTGAGAGTATGATCCGAGTCAGAATCGCTTACTCGATGGTAAGACTGCAATTGGAATGATTCGGGCTGGTTTCTGAGAGTATCGACCTTTGAGGAGCCCTTGTAGGCCAAAGCTGTTAGGATTGCTGCCAGGTAATGAGCCACAGTCAGAAGTAGCACAATGACAGTGAATTTTCCATAGATTGCACCAGGATACATTTTCTCCACCTCCGGGGAGGTTCCATACATAGCAATTGCAAGAGATGCCAGAATGACCATGACCACCTGAACCGTCTGAAGTGGGAGATACAATCCCGACTCAGCCAGCGAAAGCATCGCCGAAATTGGGTATACCGCTACCCATCCAGTGACAACCAAGATGATGTGCCACGTCAATAGAGCCTGACCGGGGGTTTCTGTGTTGAAGAAGTTGGTGGGGTCGTAAGCAGTCCAGTAGGCCAATTGTTGCGGTTCCAGCTTTTCTGGATGGGCCAAGATAGGTGCTCCATGTGAGTGATGGCCTCCATTCATTGATGCTGGACTAGGCTCCATTTCGGAAGAGTTTGAAGACATGTGTGGGTGGTCATTGTGTGGTAGATGAGTACTGGCGCTATCATCTGGAGTATCATCTTCATCGTGCCCCTCATGTCGTTTGTAGTGGGGTGGTAGAGTTAGGGCAGACACTGCTGTGGCTGCTGTTAGAAGGATTGACAGTCTCATGGGTCTGTGTGTGTATGCTGAGGACTAGTTGTGGAATAGAAAAAGACACAAAGAAGGAATTATTAATGGTAGGAGGCGATTCAAGCTGGTGACATGACTTTTGCAATAAACCTTGACTTTGTGTTTTATTTTATTTGTTTTAATCTTTAGGGTTCAACTTGTAAGTGTCTTTATCTGGATATATTGTGCATACTACATGCAATATTTGCCCCAAACTGGTAGGATGTATTTAAACTTTCCAGACAATGCATATTTTTTTGCTGTTGTTTCGGAAGACGGAGTTACAATGGATTGACGAGCCAAGCCGGGAACCCGTCTTGACCAAACCGTCTTTAGTGAATCAAAATGAAACACAAATGAACTGAATATTCGACCACGGTTATTATCATAATTTCCCCGCATGTGTTCCAGGTTTAACTAGTTTGCGGTCATTACTATTGCTGAAGCCTGCGTCAGGGACGCCACCCTTCGTTTGCTACCAAATTTGGATTTTCGGAGAAGTACTGAAGGTGATTATTAATGTACTTGATGATGGTAAACAAAAACGGTTAAAGATCGACAATCTTCATCCACTCGCCACCACTCGCTGACTCACTCACTCCGATTTTATGTCTCTTACAAGAGTTAGAAGAGATACAACTATATACAGCAACTATACCTCATCGCTGAGAGAACTATGTCTCTGAAGGAACTCTGGAGCTCAATCATCCCACTATCATTAAGCTTGCTGAAGGAAGGTTGACTCAAGAAAATTGCCGCAAAACTATGTCCCTCCCACATGACTCTCCATTTGATGCGGCGAGAAAATATGGCTTTGTTGTCACTTCTTAGGTTGCACATGACTGATTGCGGCAACATAATGACCTCTCTTAAAGAAAGATGAGGATAGATGAAGACAACTTTATTGCCAAAGACAGCTGTAGAAATGCCTCTCTTGGTTACGTGGATTGATTTGCTCCCTTATTTTTTTTTTTTTTTGTGCGGGGTTGTGTGTTTATTGAGCAACCCACTATTAATCAGCATAGTGCCAAGCCCCGTTATGCATGCCAGCAGCCAGCTAAAGTTTTTTCGGCATAACCGATGAGCCAGCGTTAGGAGTTAAACAAGTGGTGGGGGAACCAAGGTACCGTAACCGTTGATGAACGTGAATGCGTGGAAACGTGGCTGTGCTAGTTGCGCTAAAAGTGTGCTAAAAAAAGAAGTCTATTTTTGTTGCTTTCTGATCATGAGTCTAATATCCGAACTGCCATGCATGGCTGCTGGAAGCCTGACGCCCAATTTAGTGATGCATGATAGGTCTTCCACCACAGACGCTGAGTAACAATGGGGATAACAGGCTGCATGGATTAGGTTAACCCAAGAAGTTATAGTGATGGGGATGAGCTGGGGCAGAAGGAAATACTGGAGAAACTTTCTCAATGGGATTGGGGGCAATGGGGTGATGGAGCAATGATTTTCTCTGTTGGTCAACATAATACAAACATGTAACGCCCAAGGGTGATGGAAACAATAGAACTAGGTCAGCAAATGTATGTATATGTGTATGACACATGAGTAACGCCGAGAAATGCGAGGTTAACGGAACAGTTTTACCTCCTCTTTAGCTACTGCACTATTGGCCTATGTAGCAGGAACAATCAGGTACCAGAAAAGTATATTCTGATACGGCGTAGTTCCCGAATTTCTGGGATTTCGGGCTTTAGAAGTACTCTGGGGTAACCACCAGTAAATCGGAAGGCATGATTTCAAGAAAAACAATCGATATCTCAAGCAAGCCATTATAGCCTACTTTAATTACTCTACAGGAATTACCATCTGAACAAATCGTGTAATGCGAATGCCAAATAACCAGCTGAAGCTGTCACTGTCTATTTTTTGCCCTGATTGTCTAAAAAAGATACTAGGTTTTTAAAGGCTGCAATAAAAACAGCCTCTGCCATAGCAGAAGTTAAAATAGACTTAAGTCAGGTAACTTCATTTCTGCACCTGATAATATTGGATGGTTCTAGAGGGAAAGTCCTGGGTTGTTCTTGAAGTCAGAAAAAAAAAGTGAGGCAACCTTGGTGGTGATAGGGAAGAGTCTAATATTTAAGGGAAATCAATCCGGCTTTGTTATCTCCAATTACCAAGGGTCTTTATCAAATCATCCTGCTGATGACTTCATGCAAACTATAGTGCTAAATTTGACTGTGTTGAATTTTAGAGACACGGACAACCAAGTCCTACCAGTATGCTGAGTGTAATTATTTTCAAACTTGGTAAATCCCATCTAACTCCTTCAGAGTTCTCTAACATTCTACACACAGAGACTGGTAGCTTCTTATTACTTTACCCGTTCGTCTGCTAGCACATTATTTTCATACTATAGCTCGTATAGCTCCTGCATATCTATTGTCTAACCTCAATTAAGTACTTCTCTTAACTTCTGGCTCCTTACTGTCGGGAAACAGCTCGGTTCTTAGGCCAGGCATGAACTCGTCCAGCCGACTCCAAGACTTGTCCCAATCCGAACCACCGTTTTCAGGATCAAGGTGCTTGGACGACACCAATACCAACAACACGTTCTTGACTGACTCCACCAGGGCCTCCTGGGCGTCAAGGGATGACGACATGAGCCGGTTCAACATGGTAAGCATGGTCAACCATAGCTCAATCACCTGGGTATGAGACTTGTCGTCCTTTGCTGCCTCTCCACCAGCATCAACGTAATGTAGGAAAGTCTTACACAGCAACATAGCACCCTTGACTCGAGTCTCACCCATTCCTGCGCTGTCCAGCTCATAAACGTCTGGCTTGAGCAACTCATTAACCAATGGGAACAATCCGTTTTCAAACACACTCTGCTCCAATGGGAACTCTGGCTTTGAATAAATCTGCTTGTCTCTCAGAAGGTTTTCCAATGATTTGAGAGTTTCAGATCGGATTCGACGACAAGGATTATAACTCTGATGGGCTAAAAACTCAATGTATGCTGGAGTGTTATCTGGGGTGGCCGAAACCTTGTGGGCTAGCTCCAGAGCCTTGAGACCCCGGATCACGTGGCTCAACGTCTCCTTGACCTTCTTGGCCGTCTTGAGTTTACCAATAACCTTGTCGACATCCTTTTCGGAGCTGGAGGCCGTGAGATCTTGAAGTCTCATTCCTCGTTGTTCTAAAGGAGCACCCACCGAAGACACAGAGACAAACTCATCTAAAATGGAAACCAAGTTGGAAGTTGGGATTTCGTCGAGATGACTGTTAATGAATTCAAACACCCGTTCGCTTGATGCAATATTAGAAGCTAGAATCTTGACAACCTCCAAATAATCTGTGTTTCGAAGCTGAGTAGGAGAAGCAAGGCTGAGAATCAGACTGTCGATTTCAGGGGCCAACTTCCGCAAAACATCACTGTCAACTTTGACGAGTTGCGAAAACAGTTTCTCCTGGTCTTGTTGAACCCCAGCAAGGTAGTTGACTGTGGTTCCATCCTTGAGACCGTCGCCTGAGAATTGTTCAATCACATATGATGTGACATGGTTATTGGTTCGACCCAACAAAGCCATGAGATGGTAGGCATATATCGACTGGAACTGTGAAAGAGTCTTGACAAATTGCAGTGTTGATTCTTGACCTGCCTGAAGCCCGCTGAATAGGTCTCCGATTCGACAGCTCTTGAGACAATCCAAGGCACTTAGAGTGGCCTCGATTTCCTCATCGGTGGGTTGATTATTCTCATTGTAACCTCCTGTGAGATACGAAGACAAAGTACTCAACAGACCAACTCCTTCCTTTCCTGACTCATACTTCTTGAAATTGTTGGATGATACCACTCGTGGTAAATCGTTACCAAGAGGAATACCACTGTCAAAAGCTCCAAACAACGGGGTTGGGTGTAGATTGTTGGCATAAATGTTATTAAGGACCTTTACCACAAAGGCAAAGACGTCCGCATTGAGATGATCAGTATGGTTTGAGACGATAGTGAAGTACACTACCGTGGCGATCTGAGCCTTGAAATCCAGGCCAAACTGCACCGACAAGTCTGACACAGTGATGGGCTGTGACTGCCGAGGTTCCACCCAAACATCGATGTTTTGTTTGGTGTCAATGGGTTCACCCAAAAACGCCATGATACTTCCCACTCTGTCGAGAATCACATGGATGGCCTCATCAGTATCGAAATCGCTAGCCAGCCGAGAAAGCTGGTCCAACCCGGAAATTACGCGGGTGAAAACTGCGTCGTCAGTGGCAGCAGAAAACACTCGGGTCAACATGGCTACAATCGGTCTCCACGTAACCTCAAATACATGTCGGTCAAGGGCGTTAGAGTTGAGATCGGTCTTCATGAAACCGGCCTGGTCAGTCTTCATCAGCAGCTCACCCCACGAATGCTCAAAACTCTCGTTGGAATCGTGTTCATCGGGCATGACAATCTCACGGGTTTTGATGTCATGGTAAATGGAGTCCAAGAACTCAGCCTCATAGTCCTTACCATCACATTGTCCACGCAAGTTGCGTTTGTACTGTTCAACGGACATGTGGTTCTTGACCTGGGGATTGTGCAAGTCAGTGTTGAGCATGATGATAGAAAAGCACAGCACAACTCCATCGTTGGAGTTTTTCACCACAGACTGGTTTTCAGCGAACGACGAATAGTGCTCTGCAAAGCAAATCATCACTCTCTCAATCTGTTGCGACTCTCCTGGAAGCCGGAATGCTGATAAATATTGTCTCAGAGCCATATCCACTCGCTTGCCATCAAAATCAAACTGTGAGGTGAACGCCTTGAGAATAGGCAGATTGACGGGCTTACTAAGGAACTCTCCCAGTTTGGCTTTCTTGATACGAGACGACTTGAACAGGAACGCTCCCAGTTCTTCAGGAGAAGTATCTTTGATAAGTCCTCCAGCCAAAAACTTTTGGATACCCACCTTGGGGTTAATATTGAACGCATCAATAGCTTCGACAATCTCCTTCTTACGAGCCTTTCGAGCCACCAATTCCTCCACCATCTCGTTGTCGTTATCATTATTTGTCTGATCCAATCGTCCTGCCAACTTTGATAGATGCTGTAGCACCACATCCAGACAGAAAGGAGGCACAGACGACGAGGACCACTGTGCAGCGTCAGGATAGGCCGACCGACACAGAAACTGCATCATATGTTCACACAGGTTGACACGATCCACATCACAGTCAAAATTGAGAAACAACTCGGCGAAAAAGTAAGGTTCTCGACACAATGTAGAGAGGGTTTCGACCATAGCCTCCCGGATTTCAGGACTTCGAGAGGTCGCAAACTGAGCAACTGCAGGGCCAGGTGTACCATTTACAGGAGTGTCTTCTCCTCCAGCCCCAGGAGAGTTGGTCGCACGAGGAGTACCAGGTTTACTTTCGGCAAGCTGGGAGTTACTATAATTGAAGTTTTTCTCCAAAAGGATAGATGGAGCTGTAATTGCACTGGGGTCATCAGAAGGACCATCCAGAGGACAACAACAGCTCATAAAGTACACCAACAGAAACTCCTGCTGCAGCTTGAGATGTGATCGTGTGGTATGGAGCATTGTAGAGATTACTCTGAGAGCAGCCTGGACCAGAGAAAGCGAGTCCATTCGGATGATTTTGAACAGATGCTTGCATAGCGTGTCAGTGGTTATCTGCAATAGAGAATGATGTCTCGTAAGATCCTTTCCTGCCACCTCAAATACCACGTTGATTAGTTGAAGTGACATGATACGTGTACTTTCAGTGTATTGGTGGTGGTTTGCTGGATCCAAGATGGACGTAAGTACTCTATAGAATTCTCGGATAGCTGGAATTCCAAATGTCACCGTAGAGGTCGCAGGGTCAGTCTTCGGAGCTGGAGATGGTTCGGTTGAGTCTTGGTTCTCAGTCGAAACTTCAGTTTCTTTGGTGCCTTCAGTTTCTTCAGTTTCATCAGTTTCTTCTTCATTGGCTTCCTTAGGTTGGTTTGATTCGGCCTCGGCACCACCAAAAACATCAGGAGTATTAACAACAACCTCCTCCTGAGCCAATGGAGCTCCGACAGGAATCTCCTGCTCCGGATCAAGCCGAGATAGCTTGGAAAACGCCTTCTGAGTAATATCCAGAATAGTGTTTTCAGCTGATCGCCGAAGAACATTAGAGCGACGCAGCTGGCACGCCATACTCAGACAAGTCTCGAAAATTTCGCACATGGCCTCATCGTTGAGAAGATCGCCCCAAACACCCCCCACTAGAGTATCCATGAGTTTAAGAATCTTCAACAGTACAGCATCATCGTCAGCCTGGTCAGTGGCGTCAAAGCGACAATGAGTAATGGCAATACTCAGCTGACACACAGCATGCTGTAGGTTGACGCTTTGTGTCGATACAATCTTATAATCAAAGAACTTGTTCACTGCCGTGATAGCCATAGCAGTAATGGGTCCCGAAGTAGAAGGGGATCGAATAACTTCAATAAATGGCAAAAATAGCTGATACATATCCAGCGTCTCAAGGGAATCTAGCTGCGCCACCTGAACCCGGAGTCGTGCAAACGCCTCAATAAGAGGATCATCAGATTCTGGATCATCTTCCAGGGCAGCGGTAGAAACAATATTATTTTGGGACCTAAGTCCCAATCGAGACCGGATATCAGTTCCTGACCGTCCTGACGTGTCAATCGGCCCTCGTAAGATACTTGAAACCCCCGAATTGGCCCACCTGGTATTTTTGCGCATGGCAGAGGTGATGGCCAGACATTCTGCCGAAACCAGAAAAAGTGGATCCACAGAAAGCGCTGTATTAGAAAAAACAGTTCGATGATGTTTAACTCCTTGTTCACTTCCGCTCATACTCACTCCTCTCCTTATCCACGGATGCCATCTTGTGTAGTATTAGTTGACAGGTGTGTGCATGTGGAGGTTATCAAACCCTAACTATGAGGGGTTATGTAAGCGGGGCATGAGCGAGTTTCACCAGTGAACTTTGGTGAAGTGTTATTCTTAGGAAACCCTGATTGTGTTGATTTCAAAATATTTACTACGGATAAACAAATTTCAAACGTATTTCTTTCATTGTGTTGTATGTCAGTTTAGGAGAGGCTATGCTAAGTCGATGACTTGTTGCAGGTTTATTAACAAACTATGAAAAACCTATAATACAAGGTAATAAAAACACTGAAAAAAAACAAAAAAAACGAAAAAAACAAAAAAAACAAAAAAAATAAAAAGACAATAGGACAAAAGACACCAATCAACCAACTCTGGAGAAATAGTTTCTTGTGATCACTTCCTGAGAATTGAAGAAGCGTACCATTGTCATTACTTAGGTGGTGGAACGAAGAAAGCTGTTATACTAGTGCCTACTTACTCTTAAAGTCTAGCAGTCAAAAAATGAAGACAACTCCATTTAAACATGACAATCTTTAAATTGTTACATAATAGTAGCGTTTCACCCTTCAGGTGATGTTCTACACTTTTTCAAAGTTCAGCTCGTCACTCAATGTGATAATGACAAATGTACATCTGCTTATACACCACCAACCTCTAGAACACTGCTTCAAAAAATCCTATTACTATACACTAAGTCTGCAACTCTCCAATCTCTGTGGTGGTGGCATTGAGGCCCATCACGTTCAGGAACAAGTTGAGGTTGTTGATTTTCTGCTGGGACAAATCCGGTGGCAGGGCCTTGGCCTCATTCATGGTGCCGAAAATCTTGTCTCGAACATCATCAACCATGACACGTTGATGGTCGATTTTAGCTGCAAGCGCAATGGAGGCCAGGAACTGCCACACATACGAGTCGTCCACGTTTCTGGGAGGGAACAAAGAATTGAGGTTGTTTCGCTGAACAATGCCGAAAACTCGGTTGAAGATACGGCTCCAGGTCTCCTCATCCTCAGCGCTGACAGATCCTTCCTGGTTGATGAGCTCAGCACGAGAAATTAAAACGGTAACAAACGCAGAGCCCACCTTGGTCTTAACAACTGCTGCAGTATCATTTCGATCCATCATCAGCTCCAAGAGACCAACGATGACGCCATACTCAGCCTCGGAAATGTACTGAACCAAAGGGGGCAGGACGGTCTGGGAGAACACTTCAATGGCCTCCCTAGCCTTAGCAGGAAGGTTAGAAGATTCTTCGTAGTGACCGTTCTTGACAACGTCCAAATCGCCAATATGGGCCATGATCATGGTTAGGATGGTCAGTCGCTGCTCGGCAGAAATGTGTCGGAAAACTCGAGGGATGGCCTTCTTGCATTTGGCATGGGCCAACATGGCAATAAACGGATGCAGAGAACCATCAGCTTGATCAATTGGAGCAGTAATTTGAAGTTCTCGCCATAGTTGAACAACCAGACCGTCCTTGTGAGCCTTCCAGGTCTTGTACTCCTCTGTGAGATCGTCTTCAGGCTGGGTTCGTTCAGCAGCCTCCAGTCGCAACAAAACTACATATACGTTCTCAATGGCCCGCAGGATACCTCGCTTGTCGTTGGCCGACACGTACGAGTCGCCTGACAGGTTGAACTTGCTGATGGACGTGGTGATGGCCCGAATGGCATCAGTAGTAGTGGTAGTAGTGGCAATAGGAGTGGAAGATCGGGGTTCGGATTCAACAAGAGAGTCAGGCTCGGGGGTAGCTCCATCTCGCTTTCGCAAGTCCAGAGCCTGTCGGGGACCCTTGTTGCTGCTTCCAAGATGGATTTTACCAAGAGCTCCCTGAGACACAATCGAGTCCTTCTTGGGGTGGTCCTTGACAAACTGCACGGCCTTGTGCACCTGCTGTTGCAATCGCTGCAGTCCGTTTTCATTTCCTCGTGCTCGTCGTCCTCGCTGACCTCGCTGGTATAAGTAGGTTCGAGCGAAGGCATCCAAGGGCTGATTGGGGTTGGATCGAACGTTAATAGCCGAATGGACCTGGTAATAGAAATCCTCATTGTAAGGGTCATCAGTGACCATCTGCTGGAGCTGAACTCGCAGCACGAAATCCTTGTCACCTCCAGTCATGAGATTATTGTGGGGTTTACGCTTACTGATGATTTCGTTACGTTTGGCCAATCGCGCATTTTCATCCATAGCTGGAATGGAATGGTTAGGGGAAACATGCACCTGAGCGGGGTATCCATATCCGGGCCCTTGGGGTCCATGAGGTCCCTGAGGTCCTTGAGGGTGACCAAAACCTTGAGGAGCAGTAGGAATTGATTTGGGCTGCTGGGGTTGAGAGGGGGGCTGTTGGGGAGGCTGCTGCATCTGTTGCGGCATCTGTCCCTGACCCTGGGGTTGACCCTGAGGCACCTGCTGAGGTGGAGCCTGGCCCTGAGGCTGAGGCTGACCCTGCTGAGGCTGAGGCTGACCCTGACCTGGCTGACCTTGCTGACCCTGGTAGTGCATCATCATTTGCATGTTCAGATCATGGTTGGGAAGAGGAGGAAATTGCCATGGCTGGTATTGCATGGGATGTTGTCCAGGAGGAACAGGGTACCCAGGAGGGAAACCCTGGAAACCATATCCAGGAGGAAAGTGACCCTGAGGACCGTGCTGAAGCTGAGGTTGGGACTGCTGCTGCTGCTGCTGTTGCTGAGCCTGTTGCTGAGCCTGTTGCTGTTGAGAGGGCTGACCCTGAGCTTGGCCCATCAACTGAGCTTCAATCTGCTCCAAAGACAAAGGCTGGGTTCCTGGCTGCTGCATTTGGTACTGATGCGGTTGAACACTCTGACTAACTCCTTCACCCATGATTCGCTCCTTTTGATCGGGAGCTCCCCAAAGAGAAGCCATGGGCTGCAAAGAAGGAGGAGCCTGGTGTTGCTGGTGCCGCACCTGAGGAACACGTCGCTCGTACGCAGCCTGATCCTCATCAATGGCATAAGAGATTTTTGCGGTTTCTCCGTGGAAATCAAAATCTCGGCCTACAGAGGCGTCTGCTCCAAACGTCTCGTCGTTGAACGCATCACCTGACTCTTCGAGCTGACTGGCCAGATCATCTTGACCATAGGTGTCGTCGAATTCGTATTCTTGCACATTGCCCTGATTAGGCTGCGCAATTCCGAAAAAAGACATGATCCAAATTGAGCGATGTCGTTCGGTGTGGAGTAGTCAAGTATGGAGTGCGTGGGTATGACAAGTCTTCTCAGGGTTTAAGGTTTCAGATGTTAGGGTTACCACACTGTCAACATGAGTCCCACGTGATCAAACTATAAAGTTTGAGCGATTGAGCAACATTCTCCGAACAAAAGTTCACAATTGTAGTAAACACAATTCGAGTTGCCACACTTATACAGACATATTTTGACCGCTCGTATGATTTATACTGTATGGCTAGTTATTGCCTTTGAATATTGTTTTCCACCTCCTAAAGCTTAACTAACATTCACCATGTGGGTGGATGTATCGAATTATGTTGAGACTTCCTAGAGATGTAATGACACGTTTAGACATCTCTTATTAAGGAATACTTTAATTGACCTTTCTCTATTGCATTACCCAGATTTAGGGGTTGTAAGAAGTTTAGGTGATTTGATAACGACTTGGGCTGAAGATTCCTTCCAATGACGAACTCCATTGAGTAGTTTATGTTTCTGAGTAAACAATAATCATTGTGTTCAAGTCAACTATTTTTTATCATATAGTGATTCCTTTTTCGAGACACTAGCTTGGAAGATTTCCAAGCGGGTGGTTGATAGATGAAGGCATTGGCCCCGCCATCCGGTAGGGCAACAAATTCCTGAAAAGGCTACATTCCTAAAACAGCTACCACCTCTCATATCTTCCAAAATCGTACCAATTAGTTTATCATCTTCCACGCTAAAGATCACCTCAATTGCTTAACTATAGTTACATCAGGTTAACCCCGCTTTTTGACCTTGGTCTTTTCCTGCTCGAGATGGTGCTTGGGGATCCAGCTCTCGTCGTATCCGTTGGGTCCGGCCTTAACACCAGATCCTGCAGGAGCCTGGGGCTTGGGGGCTCGAACGGGCTTCTTCTCCTGGCCGTAGGTGCCCTGAGCGTAAGGGATAGCAAAGACAGTGATAGCGTAGTATCCCAACACGATGGCAGTGACTCCCAAAACCAGCTGGGCGAAGAGAAACTTGGGCGACAGGAGGGGGACGTAAGGATCAGCCACAACCACGGGGCCGTCGTAGGCATGAACCTGGTACAGTTTCTGGTCATGCATAATGAAAGCTTGGATGACGGCTCGATAGACCTTGGCGTCAATGTCAGACACAAAAGGATGGACAAGGCTGGCAGTGTTACCGCTGGAAACCTCCACGGGTCCCACCTGGGTTCCCTGAACAGTGGAAACGACCTTGTTGGTCTTGAGATCGTAGAAGGTGGCTCCGACGGCAACAACAGCCACAGAGTCGGCCTCCTTGTTGTCGAAGGACAGCCGGATGGGCACCTTTTCACCGTTGATCAGGGTGTTGGTAGCGTCGGCTGATCCGATGGAGCCAGACGCAGAAAAATCGAGATGCGACGCAACAGGAATGGACACAGCAGCCTCCTTTTGTCCCCAGGCGGCCGCAGAACCGACCATGGCCATGGCCACAGCAACAAGACCGAACTTCATTATGGATTAGTGTGATGTGTCTAGTGTGGTGAAGAGAATCTAAGTTTGGGTTTGGATCAGTGGTAGATAGACGGTGGGGATCGGGGGACAAGGGTAACTAGTGAGGGGATTGAGGTGAGAGTGTGCCAATTGTACAATGTATAGAATTCAATCAATTGAAACATGTGGATTATCAATTGCTATTTTTCACCTCCCCCTTCTGAGTCCATAAATCAGCGTGGGGTCAAGTAATGTTGAATTTATACTTACAATCAAGACCGTGAAAAACTCAGGGGAGAATTATCGTAGCAAAATAGTAAGATGTGAGGTTTTGTTTGTTTGGGGCTCTCAACCACACTCATCAGTTTAACACAACGTGATATTCAATGTTCCAATGATGTCTTCACTTGCAGACCAAGAAACGAAACCTGAACGCCCACAGACTCAATTCCTATATGAAAAACTAGAGCAAGAAGTACTACAAAGATACAGTAAATTTAACAAACAGTAACCGAAGAAAAACAAATGGAGCAACAGATCATAAACTTTTTCTCGATACGAGCATCTAACTCACACAGCCAAACCTTCTCACTACTTCTACTTGAACTAAACCTAATTACCACACTTGTAAACCACCAAC
Organism: Yarrowia phangngaensis; assembly: GCA_900519005.1. Taxonomy (NCBI): domain Eukaryota; kingdom Fungi; phylum Ascomycota; class Dipodascomycetes; order Dipodascales; genus Yarrowia; species Yarrowia phangngaensis. Next base: position 2,049,718 of record ULGR01000003.1, read on the forward strand.
TATGAAAATCACAGTGGAGTTCAGGTGAGTACTTTATAATACATCATCCAGCACCTCTAACGAAGTGGAGGTCTTGAGACCGCATTCGACGGCAACAAAACTCATGCCATGGATGTGCCCGAGGGCTCGTCCATGAACTGGCTGCTACACCACATGGTTGATACTCTTATTCCTGATCATAAGAAGGAGGAGGGCAAGAATATCTTTATGCAAGACGATAGTGTGCGTCCAGGAGTGTTGGTTCTGATTAACGACTCAGACTGGGAGTTGGAGGGCGAGGACAAGTATATATTGCAGGCTGGAGACGTGATTATCTTTGCATCTACTCTTCATGGAGGCTAAAAAGTTTAGAGCAGCCTGAAGGCAGCTCCAATTAGACCAGTTCCATCCCACTTGGCTGGCAACAAAGACAATGTGACGGTTTCGTCACCTCGTATCACCACCACCTCAATTTCATTCTGTGTTAGTTTAAACCACTAGTAATTTCGTAAGAATACTCACTCCCTCAATGACGGCTTCTGGCAAGGCTTGGGGGATACGAGGGGTAGTGGCTTGAACTGTACCCAATCGTACAATTCTGTCGTCGACCATAATTCCAGCGGTCGCTGCGGGAGATCCTTCAGTGACATTGTATACAGTGGCAAAAGGGATCTGAGGTTCAACCTTGGAGGTGTCCTCTTCTTTTGTACCATTACAAGCTTCAGAAACGGTAGATTCAGCTGAATTTGTGTTAGAAGACCAATGGTTCATAACAGCTTCTTCAAGCTCCTTCTGTATCCCCGCAATGTCGTTTTCCATACGGATGATCTGGTGGCGGGTGGTTCTGATCTGTGTGACGTCAATATCGGCTCGTGGAAAGCCATCCACTGTAAGAGGCGTGTTCATCGTAGCATTATGAGACTTGAGCACCTCGTAGAGGGCGTCTACGGTTTCTCTCAGTGAGTCCCGCTTGTTTTTGAGCTCGAAGATATGATGTGACATGGTTGTCAAGTTTATTGGGATTTAACAGTATTATAGTTAGACAGGAACTAATCGAAACCTAGCACCGATTTGAAAAGTAGAAAAAGCGGAAATTTATTAAAAATAATAAAACTAAGACTCAAGAACTCAACTTTTTCGTTCATTCTAAGTGTTGACACTACTGATATGGAAGAAGGAAGTTCACAATGGTCCATCTTAATTGCTTGGAATCAAAAACACAAGCTGGACTTAAACTGATTTAAAATTAGTTGGTAGGGTCATTCAAATCCTGGTAATGTACTGAACAAGTCAAAAGTTAGGGTCTTCCAATATATTTCAGCGATAAGTCTAGTGTATCTTAGACCATCCGGCTTCATCACCGTTTACATTTCTTTGAAACTAAAATACACTGACTAAATAATGATACAACCTAGTTATGTTACAATCCGGTTAGTTCAGAACTTGCTCAAGAGCCTGAGTGTAGCTGGCCTCAGGTCCAATCTTGACCTCCTTTACCGCCAACTTACCGTTCTTGAACACCCAGTGGCTTCGAATTACACCCTTGGGAACCTTTCCTGGAGTCTTGGTAGCTCCCAGAATACCAATAAGTTCATGTTTGGGGTCGGACAACAGATCGTAAGGGGCATTCTGTTTGGTCTGGAACTTCTTCTGGGCTGAAGGTGAGTCTGCAGACAATCCAAAAACAGTGGCATCAACTTTCTTAAACTCCTCGTGCTTGTCTCTGAACCCACATACTTGTCGAGTACATCCTGGAGTAGAAGCCTTAGGGTAGGCGAAAATGACCACGATGGGTTCCTTAGCCACTACGGCACTGATATCGACCTTTTCATCATCTTGGTTGAAAAGAGATAGGTTCTCAGGCAACGAGTCTCCAACTTCGAGTTCTTTGTCTTCAGATTGAGGTTCAGGTTCTTCAACATTCTCATCTTCAGGCTTCTCCTCAACCTCCTTCACATTCTCCTTCACGTCCTCCTTCACGTCCTCCTTCACGTCCTCCTTCACGTCCTCCTTCACGTCCTCCTCCACGTCCTCCTTCACGTCCTCCTTCACGTCCTCCTTTACGTCCTCCTTTACGTACTCCTTCACATTCTCCCCATCCTCCTTCTCAACCTTCTGCTTCTTGGAACGTCGTCCAGGCAGGTCCTGGGGCTCGGGGGCCTTCTGGCCAGCCAATCTCGCAGATCTTCGCATGATTTTTAAAGAAGTTACTCAATTGAACGCGCCGAACTGGAAAGAAGACTCGGATGCCGTTGCTGAGCTTTGGTAATCGGCAAGTGGCGTTCTGAACCTCAACCCTCAACCCTCGACTCCATGTTGGGAGGGGGAATTAAAGTTTGAGTGTGTGGTTAAATGGATAATTAATCTATGTGGAGACACGCCAAAAAACGAAGTAAATTAAAAAATATACATACCAAAAAAAACGTAATTAAAACACGTTTCATTTATAGTTGGGTCTTACTCGCAAGACTCAACGGCTCATTTCTTTAATATACTTGGATGAGAGAGCCCACCTGTGGTAGTTTTTCATTGCTGAAAGATGGCTCACTCATCATCAAGTAAGTCTCTAAATGCGGAATGGCCACTATATGGAATTGCCCGATTCGGGTCTTCGACTCCGCGGAGCTGCCAGAAGAGTAGCTCATGAGTTGAATAAGCCCCTAAATAGCCCATTGTCATTGACCGTCAACCATGTACCATTTTGATTCAGAATGTGTCAGAACGGCAGCTTCGTAAGACTCCTGGTCAGGCCAGGTAAGCAATTCGTCATTTACATGTGGCAAGTGCAGGACTCATGCCGTACACACCCTCAAACAAAGTTTCGGATTTATGCAGAATAGCTTCTTGTTGTGATAGTTCCCATTCATTTGGTTTGAAACATTTTTTATTATAATTACTATTATTTTTCTTTTCAATCTTTTTATTCAAAAATACTATAATTGATATGTCTATTTACTCAAATATTCAATCAAAAGCCTTGAACCAGCTATGGGTTTGATTGCCTTGGTGTAGTAAAACCAAGAAATTGTCAGTCTAATTGACTGAAACGATCGCAATCGGAGACTCACGTAGTCAAGGCAGCACCACTGAGATTTCGGAGAACAAATAGTAGCCGAGGCTCCGGAACGGATATTGGTAACGCAACCAAAAAGAGAAGACACTGTATGATATGACGTAAGAGGCTGGCTTCAATCTAGTTATGCCTAGGTATGTATCCCTTGGCATCATGTGCTGAAAGGGAACAAATTGATATGGACCCACTGCAGGCAGAATACAGAGTCACATGCACCAGGTCTGCTTGACCATCAGATAGGATCATATTATCAGATGGCCAGAGGACTGCTTCAGCAGTGCTTCAGAGTAGCCAACGGCATTGTAATTATTTTTGAGCCCACGCACACTGTCCAATAACAGCGCCGCTAGACCGAATGCAATTAAGCAGACTAGTTTTTCACTCGGGCCTGGTCGGCCGTGATTGGCCCCAACAAGGAAATAGCCAATTTGGGTCTTGGCGGGGAGAATTGAATGCAAGTAAGAGCTGCACAGTAGGTCAAAGGAAGCAGCATCCCCCATACTAGGAGGGAACAACTGGATAAGATACGCCTCATTGGAGTTTATACAGTTCAAACAAAGACCCTAGTTTTTCTAAATCATTTTAGCGGCAACAAGCATAGAAAAATGCCTCACTTTGCCCTTGTTTTTTTTTTAGACTCACTCAATGATCTGATTGATAAACTGTATTTTTGAGACTGGTATGGAGAATTCGGTAGGCACCGAAAACCCAAAATTGATAACCTTAATTTTTATCAGATGGATTTTCGGATATGTACCATTTGTAAATGGTTAAATTAGATTACGCTGATCTTATGGATAAAGATCATGTCAATTTCAACCCATATTGATATGTAAAGAGAAATTTTACCTTCTCCATTGATATGGCTCCCTTTCCCCACTTGGTTTTTCATTTTCTTGGCGTTCTTTCTTTATTTGATTAAAATGATAAACCCACATTTTTTTAAGAGTCAACCTTAAAACGAAGCTAAACTTTGTGTTTATACCTAAATTTCCCTGAACGCCATCGCCATTCTTCAAAGGAGTCCGAAAAATTGCCATTTTTTAAATAAGAGAATATGTCAAAGTGGAAAATTACAAATTAAAATATTGAGCTCAAGATAAAACCTAGCGGATATATTTTTATTTTGTTATTTCGTCTGCTTCTTCAATCATAAAAAATGGTCATGTCAGTGGGGACAGACAAAGAAAACTTTATTATCCTTGTAAAAGTCTAAATTATCTATATAAACATCTAATTGATCGCATCAATAGTTCTTCTTAGACATCCCAAAAGCACAATGCTTCTTACCTCCATCTCTGCTCTTGCACTTGCTACCCTTGCCCCCTTCGCTTCCGCCCAGGCCCATGGTGAAGAGGCTGCCCAGGCCATGGGCCCCGTCGGCTTCATGTGGCCCCCGGACAGACCCTGGACTGATGATGATGACAACTCTGCTCCCTGTGGTGCCGGTGCTGCCGCCCGAGTTGGTAAGCGAGTCAACTTCCCCCTGACTGGTGGTCACGTTTCTCTCATTGCTCAGGATGATGCTTGGAACCTTCGAATCCGAATCTCCTACCAGTCCAACCCTACCTCTGAAGATGACTTCGAGGACATCTTCTCTGGTAACATCTCTGCCGAGACTGACAGCGGTCACTCTTGCTTCAAGCTCCCTGATCTCCCCAGCAATGTCCGAGCTGGTCAGAACGGTACCCTCCAGCTTGAGTACAATGCCATCGACGGCACCCAGAACATCTCCCACTACGTTTGTTCCGATATTTTCTTCGTTGAGCGAGACGACTTCAAGAACGACGGTTTCTCTGCCATGTGCTTCAACACCTCCAAGAACGAGGAGGCCCCTGACTTCACTCCTGATGAGGCCGATGTTGAGAATGGTCGACTCTCCAAGACCTCTGGCTCTGCTCCCGCTGCCACCGCTGCCGCTACTTCTGAGGCTAAGAACGAGGGTGGTGCCGTCAAGGCCGTTCTTGGAGGTGCCATTGGTGCTGCCGGTCTGGCTCTGGCTCTCATCTAAGAAGCTAAAATTATGTATGATATGACAGTAATGAATAATGACTAATGATTGATATGAGTAGATGTACGTCAAAGACTATTCCCTGAAACTCAGACTTACTGGGCAGAACTAACTATTTAGTGACTTCAAGAATTATTGGAAGCAATCACACCCCTCTCAGTTCCTTATTCTGGAATTTCAGGAGTAGTATGTGATAGAAGAAACAGTTTTAGACCTATTTTTAGTCTTATTGTAGCAACAATCCAATTTGACTCTATTTGGTACCATACCAGCGTTTACAAATATGGGATAAGTTTTCAGTTATGACTTCTGACACCTCCCGTCACTCACGAGCTGGTTGTGTGTTTAGCTTTCTCTTTCTCTTTCTTTGTCTGCTCTCTTCATGAGGTCTTCAAACTATGTAACAATACAATAACGACTCATTCAATTATCTATATTCATAATCATTTCTATCCTACTGGTTCTAATAAGGAGCAAATCGCTTATCTTTGTCTTTCTTGTCCTTCTTTTTCTTATCCTTCTTGTCCTTCTTCTCATGCTCCTCCTTCTCCTTTCTTCGTTTCTCCTTCTTCTCTCGCTTCTCTCTCTTTTCCTTTTTGTCCTTATCTTCCTTCCTGTCCTTCTTTCCCTTCTCTTTCTTGGGAACCTCCTGCCAGTCGTCTCCTTCCATTTCTGTGTCTTCTACGGAGCCGAAGTCTCCAAAATCGAGCTGCAGATTGGGAACATTCCACAGTCGAATAAACCCGTCTTCTCCTCCAGTGTATGCAGCATCTTTAGTGGCATCCAAATAAACAGTTCGAACGACTTCGTTGCTGTGACCACCATCAAGAGTGATAACACCAGCAGCCCGATCTTCATATGTAACTGTCTCATTTCGGAAAGGAAGCAGCTTGAGCACTCCTGGTTCAGAACTATCAGCATTGTTACTTCCTGCAATAATATAGCCAGGAACAATATCAGCAACATATTCACAGCCAAACTTCGGTCGAACATCTCCAAACTCTAAAGGTTCCCGAGAAACATCATCATCCTTCTCAAAATCCATTTCGTAGATAGATAGAGTCTCCATATGACTGATTACGTAGACTCTGTTAGAAGAACAGAAACCAGCACAGTGGATGGAAGAATCATGGTTGAAAACCTGTTTTACAACCTCATCTTGATCAGTCTCCTTAATATCATACACATTGACAAGTCCATCTGTACTTCCAGATACGACAATGTTGGCTCTAAGGGGATGGAAGCGTAACTCTGTGACATCATCATTATGCACATCCGGGAACTCGATAAAGGGCATTCCATCGGCCTTTGGTTTCTGCGCGTCCCACACACAAATGCCGGCATCAGTTCCTACCAGCTCAGAGCCTCCAACAATGATATTGTCTTTGAAGTCACAGCTGACTATAGGGCCCAGAGTTCCTTGTTTCATCCATAAGAGAGGTTTGGAGGGGTTGGAATTGGATTCCCTCAAATCCCACAATTTTACTCCATCGTTTCCCCATGTGATTATCGTGCTCTGATCGAATTTTTTCATGCCCACCAGACGATCATGGCATTTGGGAACCACCTTGGAGTGAGAACTCAAATCGAGAGAGACCAGATGAAGTGATGAGTCAGAAAGTGCCGCCGCTAGGGCTTGTCGAGAAGCAACTGGTGCAATTGACAACACATACTCCTTGTTGGAGAGTTGTTGGCTTTTGGATGCTGCTACGTTCATTGTCTTGATTGATGCAATATGAATTTTCCAATCTTACAGGTGTTATGCTTGAGTATGCACACTTGGAGTTAGGATAAGGAGTGAGTTGTGAGAAGTGATATGGGCATATATATTAATTAGAAACATTCTATTGACTTTAGTCCACTGGTTTTTTCTAACGATAGAGTGTTTTGAGCTTTTCCGCAGCCATCCAAACGGCTCCAAGTAGTTCTATCTAATTTAGAAGGGTCATCTGATGGCTCTACAACAGATTCTTTTTCATTAAATATGTCAATAGGTATCTTAAAAAGTCGTTGATTTTGTCCTTTTCTTCTTTTTTTTTTTTTTTCTTCTCGTCCAGCTCTAGTTGGTGCAAATGATTGTAGGGTCTGTGAATATTTGTTCTACGCATATTTGTTCTGTATGGCCAAGGGTCTATTAGGTCTCACAGTTGAAGGGTAGAGTAGGATCACGTAAACGAGGAAAAATAGTTCTGTATATCAGTAAGAATCAGCAAATATCCTCGATTAGTTATAGTCTGGCTATGTAGCTAGATAGAATTTGTAACACATCCAGCTGGATGATACATGTGTGGCTGAATGGTTGACAGTCCACATCTCCAATCTTCAATTAAAGTGCTCTCCTGGAATATAGTGAAGCAGAAAGCTCTAAAGAAAAGCTAGCATATTCATGTCTGACAAACATCAACTGTCAATGTGCTACAGGTTCACGAAAGTTTCACAGGAGGTCTAGATGCCATAAAACTGAAATTCCCCCAAAAATAAAACCTTCAAATAACAAAAGAATTAGAATAAAAATGAAAATAAAATAAAAAGAATACCAAAATTTATATCCTTTGAAAACCAATAAGTCGGAAGTCTTTCGAAAAACACAATAATAACATCTTACAGAAATCCCAGTCTTATCTGTTACCAAATGGTTCAGCAGGTTAAACGCCAGGGTTAGGGCTGCATATCTCCCATTGATCAACACGTCCAAAAAATCAAAAAAACATTCTCCACAGCCATACCCCACCTTCTGACATGTCATCTGTTGTGAAAAAGGGAACCAAACGGTTTGTGCCAAAAGTCCAACCTAGGGCTGGTCGTCGAAGACTCTCTTCTGTATCTCATGGTCCCTCGGCTGCCGTAACCAAGCAGCTTCAAGAAGCCGCTGCAAAACTAGCAAATGAAGAAGCGATTATTGAAGAGGAAGCTGCTCCTTCGAAAGCGACACCTTCAAAAGCTGACATGCCTATTACGCCTCAAGCGTCGCAACAGACTGATTCACCTACTACCAGCGTTACAGAAAAAGCTCCTGTTGAATCTACTGCGAGTACTTCACAACCTCCGTTGAAACTACATCCCAAGCCTCGGACTCGGATTTCTGCAGCTCTGGATGAGAGGCCTGCTTTTGCGTCTCGTGTTGAAGGACGCAAACCTACTGCTGGACTTGTTAGTCCTCCTTCTTCTCAGCAAGAGGCCGAGTCAGAAACAGCCCCACCCAAGAAGCCTACAAGAATTCGCTCCTCTGGTTTTACTGTGGCTAACAGAACACTTACAAGAGAGACTAGAAACAGTAAGCGTACAGTTGGGGAAATCTCGGGCTCAAGCTCTCTTCGCTCTACACAGCAAGATGAGGAAGAGGAGCCTTCGTCTAGAAAAGCGAAAATGAATGGCGGAGTAACTACAGACCTTTTTAATGAAAGTGATGGTGATGAGTCCCCTGCACCTCCCATTAATCATATCAGTCTTTCAGGAAGAGCTAGGAAAGGACCTTCAGGACCCATTGTCCCTCCTAGAAAGCTACCTGATCTGGTTAACAAAAAATTTGATAGTGAAACGCTGTATCTTGTGTCGGGTCGGACCAAACCATCTATCGTTCTAGATAACCTAGATGAATGGACGCTGGATCCAGAATCAGTTACCATGGCCCAACTCTGTTCAGATATACGAATGGGCAAAAGCAGTGAAGAGAATGATAAGGCTGTCAGACACAAAGCTGCATTGGAACGACGTCGAGACAATTATCGACGTGCTAAGAAGTGGGTCGAGAACAAACGACAAGGTGTTCCAAATCTCAGATGTAATTTCACCATGGATGGAGATGTCTTGCCAATTCCTACCCTTGAAGAGGCTTTGGCGTATAATCCTAATTATGTTCGACCAAATGAAGGTGTTCGGGATGATGGATTTGAGTATATCAAGGCTGAAGGTATTGCCATGGACGCTCAAGATATGGCTTCGTTGTTGGATGAGAATGACGAAGAGCAGTCAAAGAAGAACATTGAAGGTAAAACCGAACTTCGTACCCTGCAAGAGAAGGCCGCCAAGGCTCTAGATAGTGGTCCGGCTCCGGCAAGACGAGCCAAACCCGAACTTAAGATCAAGGGAGGCAAGTTTGTGGTTGATCAGTCATCTACGGTTGTTGATCGTCACGAACACGTCGAGGCTGGAAGGGACCAACGAGAAGTGGAAGAGATTGTCTTGGATTATTCCAAACCCACAACGTCTGTGACTCATCGACGTAACGAGACTTCAGCAAGATGGACTGCTGAAGAAACCACCCGATTCTTTATCAAACTCAGTGAATGGGGATCCGACTTCAATCTGATTTCTCAGTTCTTCCCAGGACGAACACGTCGTCAAATCAAAAACAAATTCAAACTGGAAGAGAGAAACAACCCCACAAAAATCCATTTGGCACTAGCTCGAAAACTCGATGTTTCTATTGACCAGTACAAAACCAAAGAAGGCTCATCAGTCTTGGACACTGCAAAGGAGGTGGAAAGAAAATTGGAGAAAATTAGAAAGGAACATGCCCAAAGAATTGCCAAAGAAGAAACTGCCAAGGCTGCTGCAAAGAAGGCAGATCGAGCGCAGGCTTTGGAGAAGGAGAAACAAATTGTTTCTGGTCACGCCAAGAAGATGACTCGAAGTCAACGAGCCAAGGAACTTCGTGCCAACGAAGAGGTGGTAGGATACTTGCCTGTTAAGCCTGAACGGCGTTAATGGAGATGAAGGTTTTTTTTAAAGAAAAAACAAACTATAGTGTATTTATTGTATTTATCGAAACGGTATCATTAAATTAATTAGTAGACTTCTTAGTACTCAGCCTCAAGATCATCGTCATAGGCGGAATCGGCTCCCACCTCCTCGTAGTCTCGCTCAAGTGCGGCAAGGTCCTCTCGGGCCTCACTGAACTCTCCTTCCTCCATACCCTCAGACACGTACCAGTGGACAAAGGCTCGCTTGGAGTACATGAGGTCGAACTTGGCGTCGAGTCGCTTCCAGGCCTCAGCAATGGCAGTGGTGTTGCTCAGCATGCACACGGCTCGGTCAACCTTAGCCATATCTCCCTCAGGAACGTACTGAGGAGGCTGGTAGCAGATACCAATCTTGAAACCAGTGGGACACCAGTCGACGAGCTGGATGGACTTCTTAGCCTTGATGGAGGCCACAGCAGCCTGGACGTCCTTGTTGACAACATCACCTCGGTAAAGCAAACAGTTGGCCATGTACTTTCCTTCTCGAAGGTCACACTTGACCATCTGATGACTGGGCTCGAAACAAGCATTGGTGATCTCGTTGACAGAGTTGGACTCGTGGTTAGCTCGGGACTTGGAGATCACGGGGGCGTAGGTGACAAGAGGGAAATGGATTCGAGGGTAAGGAACCAGGTTGGTCTGGAACTCGTTGAGATCGACGTTAAGAGAACCGTCGAATCGAAGGGAAGCAGTGACGGAGGAGACAACCTGAGCAATCATTCGGTTAAGGTTCTCGAAAGAAGGTCTCTGGATGTCAAGGTTTCGTCGGCACATGTCGTAGATGGCCTCGTTATCGACCATGAAGGTACAGTCGGAGTGCTCCAGAGTAGTATGGGTTGTGAGGACGGAGTTGTAGGGCTCAACGACGGAGGTAGACACCTGGGGAGCAGGGTACACGGCGAATTCGAGCTTGGACTTCTTGGGAAAGTCCACGGAGAGTCGCTCCAAAAGCAAGGCTCCAAAACCGGAACCAGTACCACCACCAAAGGAGTGGGTAAACAGGAAACCCTGCAGACCGTTACAGTTGTCGGCAACTCGTCGTACACGGTCCATCACCTGGTCGATAAGCTCCTTACCTACAGTGTAATGGCCTCGAGCATAGTTGTTAGCGGCATCCTCCTTGCCAGTGATAAGCTGCTCAGGATGGAACAGGTTCTTGTACTTTCCGGTTCGGACCTCATCAACCACATTGGGCTCAAGATCCACGTAGATGGTTCGAGGCACATACTTGCCTGCTCCAGTCTCGGAGAAAAAAGTGGAGAACCCTTCTTCTCGGGCTCCGGTCTTTCGGTTAGGGTCGAGGTATCCATCGGGCTGGATACCGTGTTCTAGACAGTAGAGTTCCCAGCACGAGTTACCAATCTGGCAACCAGCTTGACCGACTGAGTTAGTACTGGTGTGGATGGTGGTTTTGGTCGTGACTCAAAAGCGCGTCTATCAATCAATCGCCTTATTCGTTGAAATCACCGTTGTGTTCATAAATCGTGCCGCTCCATTAATACTCACCGTTAATGCTGATAACTTCTCTCATGGCTATGTGTTTAATGTGTTGAGAAAGGGGGATGTAAGAAATATACACGCACTCAAGATTGGCGACACAAAAACAGAATAAAGTTTGGGAGTTTGTATGTTGTGTGGGCAAACAAACGCTGTTGCCGGGCAACGTGTTTGTGCTCAAGGTTAGGTGTAACCTAAGTGACACTTCCGGGTAACGAATGGGATGGGCAATAACTAGGGTATCCTCTGTGGTATTTATATTGAAAAAGATATAGATGGTTTCAACAGTGCATCCTAACTAGCATGATGTGTTTTTTAACTTGTTGCAATACGGTCATTATGTGTATTTCCAACAACTCTCGAAATAATCACGTACTGTATAAAGTTAAGGTTACGCGTTAAGATTTCGCGAAAGGGTACGTGAACGAACTGGGTGGCAAGATGAGGCCATGCTATGATTCAATGGAGATACAATTGTGGTTTTTTTAAAAAACACTCTGTATAAATCTCATTTCTACTTAAAATTTAAGACTTATCGGAGATTAGAAAGCCCAAAATTTGACGGTCCAAGTGTACAGCTCTCATGCCAAAAGTATGGGGCATGGGGCATTCAGGGGCACCAGGCAGCCAATTCTTACTAAGCGAGTCAAGTTAACAAAACCATAGGAAGGAAAATGAGGCAATGAACAAACATATCTTATTTACGATGTGAATATATAATGCATCGTTCATGGGGCTCTGAATGTAATAGGAGGTAATCTATCTGGATACTGTACAGTACATCTCAATAATGGAGGTACAAAAAAAGCTAAACGTCTGGTGTTGATTAGGCGTCAATGAAACTCAAGATTGTCTATTATTTGCCCTGAATAATGGTTCTCAAGGGATTTTTGTTTAGAGAGTATTTCAGCTGGAAATGAAGAATACTCCTTGAAGCTTAAACCCTCATTAGTGGATCTGCCTACCTCAATTTCCCTATGCAACCTATAAATCAGAACCAGCAAAAAGAACCTGACCTGTAAACTGGGACTTTTTTATGTACTATGGAGTCTTAAACAGAGTCTTTTTGAATTACTGAGACTTGCTTATATTATATCTACTCAATTAATTGAAAGAATTGCCTAATTATTCTCTTGATGCCTACTGAATAAGGTTTCAACTAATTATTAAGTATTCTACTTAGCTCATTGTTTGAAATGACGAAACGCACACAGCACAGTCATTTATTCTTGGGAGGAAATCTATGTTCTGTTCTGAAGGCGACGAGCAATGAAATCTAATTTGATTACCTCTTGCATGATTCGATGAGGGGTGTCGATGTCTCCTCCACTTGAACAAGGAAACCCTAAGCAGCAACACCCAAAGTTGCTCGTGCATTAGTTCATAAATGGGATTTACAACAGACTGAAGAGGAGATATGAAGTTAAATTTCAGAATCAGCGAAGTGTACAGCTTAAGGACATTGTATCCGAGTTACGGGTTACACCTTCGGAATTTGATAGCACACCAAATCTGCAACCTTTCATCACTGAGTCGAAAGTTCACATTTACGAAACTTTGTGTGTATTAAATCTTGTGGCTTGCCGATCCTGATTACTAGTAGTAGCTAGCTGGTACTCCAAAGCATTACTCAACAGCTCAACGAGGTATCTTCCTAAGTGCGGGGAAATGGGGCTAAATGGGCTAAACAGGGCCATTCGGAAGCCGCAACAAGAGGCTCCCGCCAATACATATTTGGTGCTGGTAGTAAAAGTGGTGCAGCATGTTCCAACCTTCTTGTTGTAGGTAATGGGTGCGTCCTTCCAAAAAGAAACCTCCCAACCCGACAAGCAATGTTTAGATAGACTCTCCTAAAATCTTAAGCAACATGCCCATCAGTAAAGAAACGCGCCACATAGGCTATGTCTCAAGTAAATCCCGCCCGTTTAAAAAAATCTTGTCTCGCCAAGAAACGTCATAATGATTTGCATGCACTCCTCGTGACCCTTTTTTTCCAATAGCCCGCTTCAACACCGGAACTCTATTTACCCCCACCTGACTGAACATACCAATTTATTATCATAGCCAGTAGTCGATATGAGAAGGGGAAAAGTGGATATTTGAATTACTTGAGTTATGGAGAACATTATTCTACAGTTTTTTTATAGATTTCCAGTCCGGTGAACGATTGCGCACCAGGAGGACTCCAGATTAGAGTTTGCATTACTAAAAAGGGTAGTTGCATGCGCCAATGAAGGCAAGCGCAAAAGGTGCAATACAGGTTACAGAATTTCCAATGGCGGAATACTCAGGTTTATTCAAGTTGGTAGATAAGGATGATCTGTGTAGGGGTGCAATTAATAATTCGCAGCTTTATGTATATTATTGGCTCTTTTGGGGGGGTCAGTCTACTTCTTTTTGTTCCATTCTATTGCTACTATTGTTCTTTTTATTTTCTGATTATTTTCTATTCTTTTTTGTTTTATTTTCCGTTTTTCTTAACGGTTCCCTACCTTTGTATCCAAAAGATAAAGTTCGGTGGTTTGCGACTCCATAACCAAGCAACTTGCATGATCCACAACATGCTGCTTGGGACTAGTGTGTTTGTGGGGGCTAAAAATGTACAAATTTTGGACCCCAATGGAGCCACAAACATTCTTGTTTCATTTGTAAATTTTCATTTCCAAAAATGCCCTCAAAATACACTTTTACACCTCTGTATATCCCATAAGTCGGCTTGATAAGCCAAAGACAGTAATTTCCATTTTAAGATTTAAACGCATATTAAATGCGTGTCTCAAAACTATGTACCTTGTTTCCATACTGGAGAAAATCCAAAAGGCGCTTTCTTATGGGCGAAAAACAAATATATATTTAGATCGAAATGTCTTGATTTCCTGTATTTTTTTTTTTTGGAAGAAGAAATTCTCGACCAATCATATCAGCAATGGAAACTCATAAGCAAATACCTCCATTCCATACATTGGAGGTCAGCCAGGTGGTCCAGCACTTTGCTTCTAACGAAGAGCAAGGTCTGTCCTCCTCCCAAGTCGCTACACAAAAACAACAGTATGGCCCCAACAGTCTTGACACTGGTGATGGTGTATCTCTGATGCAAGTCATTATTGGCCAGACATGCAATGCGATGATTATGGTAATGATCATTGCTACCTGTGTTGCATTTGGTATTCGGGACTGGATTTCTGCTGGTGTCATTGCGTTTGTTGCTGCTATCAACATTGTCGTTGGTGTTCTACAACAGTACAATGCCGAGAAGACTCTGGACTCTCTCAAGAACTTGTCTTCACCTTCTGCCAGAGTCGTTCGAAATGGATCAGAAGAAACCGTGGAATCAGATGAGGTTGTTCCTGGAGATATCGTGTTAGTCAAGGTCGGAGACACAATTCCTGCTGATTTCCGAATCATTTCTGGTGTCAACTTCGAAACTGATGAGGCTCTTCTTACTGGTGAGTCTCTTCCTGTTGTCAAGGACCCTGCTACTCTTGATGACCCTGTTTGTCCTGTCGGTGACCGAGTCAACATGGCATTTTCCTCGTCAGTTGTCTCCAAGGGCCGAGCTCGAGGTGTCGTCACTGCTACTGGTATGGAAACCGAGATCGGAACCATTGCCAAGAGTTTACAAGGAGAAAAGCAGCATTTCCGAAGACCCAAGGACAATTCATTTGGTGCTAAGGTCGGTGCTTTGGTAGGAACTTGTAATGACTACATTCAGACCTTCCTTGGTACCAATACAGGAACTCCTCTCCAGAGGCGACTTGCAAAGCTGGCTATTCTGATTTTCTGCATTGCCGTAGTTATGGCTATTGTTGTTATGGCAGCTCAGAAGTTTGATGTTACCCGTGAGGTTGCTATTTACGCTGTGGCTGTAGCTGTCTCTATGATTCCTGCTTCTCTTGTGGTTGTCCTTACCATTACTATGGCAGTTGGAACTAAGATTATGGTGAAACGAAACGTTATTGTACGAAAACTCGACTCTTTGGAAGCCCTTGGTGCTGTCAACGACATTTGTTCTGACAAAACTGGAACTCTGACCCAAGGTAAAATGGTGGCTCGAAAATGCTGGGTGCCTAGTTTGGGAACGTTGTCTGTTAAGGATATCAACCACCCATACAATCCTAACGAAGGAGTAGTCGAGTTGAGACGAGTGGACGCGGTTCAAGATGCCCGCCTTACCCATAAAGTCAAGGCCCTGCCTGAGGATATTTCTCTGTCTCCTTGTGTTTCCCGATACTCCCAGAAATCCAACATTGTTCACGTCAAAGAAAAAGAAGATTACTCTTCGTCCTCTGATGATGAGTACGAGACTATTTCCACCTCTACCATTCCTGCTCCCCTCTCTAAGTGGCTCTACACTGCTACCCTTGCCAACATTGCTGAGCTCAAGAAGGAGGAAGGTCAAGACTGGACTGCTACTGGAGACCCCACCGAAATCGCCATCCAGGTTTTCACCAGCCGATTAGGTCATGGACGTTCTACTATTGGTCATTCTCATATTGCCGAGCACCCCTTTGACAGTACCATCAAGCGAATGAGTGCCATTTACACTGACAACGATAAGTCTCAAGTTTACACCAAGGGAGCAGTTGAACGAGTTCTAGAATGTTGCACTGCTTGGATCAACCCTGAGGGTGTGGTCGAAGATTTCACCCCTGAGGTCGACTCCATGATTCAAGACCAAATGAATGCGTTTGCTCGACAGGGACTTCGAGTTCTGGCCTTTGCTACCCGGCCTGTGGACCTTTCTGTTGAAGATGCCAAAGATCGAGCTCAGATGGAGCAAAGACTTACCTTTTTGGGACTAGTTGGTATCTACGATCCTCCTCGAGTCGAGTCTGCTGGAGCTGTTGCCAAGTGTCACCGAGCGGGTATCAATGTTCATATGCTGACTGGAGATCATCCTGGTACTGCTCGAGCTATTGCTGAGGAAGTTGGAATCTTGCCGCGGGATATTTCAGACTACCCCGAGTCTGTTGTTGCCTCCATGGTCATGACAGCTATGCAATTCGATGCTCTCTCCGACAACCAAATTGATACTCTTCCTGTTCTTCCTCTTGTTATTGCTAGATGTTCCCCAACTACCAAGGTCCGAATGATTGACGCTCTTCATCGTCGAAACAAATTTACTGCCATGACTGGAGACGGTGTTAACGATTCTCCTTCTCTTGCTAAAGCCGATGTCGGAATTGCTATGGGTATTGCTGGTTCTGACGTCGCGAAGGATGCCTCGGATATTGTGCTCTCAGATGATAACTTTGCCTCAATTCTCAACGCTGTGGAGGAAGGACGACGAATGGCAGATAATATCCAGAAGTTCGTGTTGCATCTTCTTGCTGCGAATGTTGCTTTTTGTGTGTTCGAGATGGTCGGTCTGGTTTTCCAGGACTCCAACGGCTTTTCCACTTTCCCCATTTCGCCCATTGAGATTTTGTGGTGTCTGATGGTCACTTCTGCACTTCCTGCCATGGGTCTAGGTCTTGAAGAGGCCCAGCCAGACTTGATGGACAAACCTCCACGTGATCCTAAGAAGGGAGTTTTTAACTATGAGCTGCTGCTTGACATGGTTGTCTATGGCCTCATTATGGCTGGTCTATGTCTCGGTTCCTTTGCTATTGTCATCTACGTCGATGGAGATGGAGAACTGGGTCACATGTGCAATAAGGAATACTCCGATTCTTGTGACTACGTCTTCAGAGGTCGATCCACCGCCTTTGTGGAAATCACATGGTTCATGTTGTTCCTGGCATGGGAAGTTGTGGATATGCGACGCTCAGTATTCCTCAAGCCTCCTAAGCAAGCCTTCAACGATCTCTGGAGAAACCAGCTTCTATTCTGGTCCGTCATCGCTGGCTTCTTCACAGTGTTCCCTTGCATCTACATTCCTGTCATTAACGAAAAGGTGTTTTTGCATAAGGGAATCTCCTGGGAGTGGGGAATGTGCTTCGCCTCTTTGGCCATCTTCCTGGTCCTAGTGGAAGTGTGGAAGTATGCAAAGAGAGTATACTTCAGAAGAAATGGAGAATCGGTGGCCAAGGAGGACATTTTTGATGCCTGGGCGGATATGGAGAAATAGGACATTATAGAATTAGATATTTATACATTATTATTGAGATCATTTTATTGGAATTTAGTGGCAATGATATCAACTTCAACCAGACAGTCTAAGTAGATTCCGATAGATACCTATTTGGTAAGTGCTTATCCATCTGCCAGAATCTAGACTGGGGTACAGTACTGTAAATCTAGAAGATACATAAGCTCTTAACCACATTTGATCTGATATCATACTGCTAGCTAAACTTTCTTCTCAAGTCTAGCACTCCACCACTCGAAAGAGTATCTGTGGTCTGGATACACTATTCAAAAGACTGAATCTAATCTCAGACAGCTGTTTATGATCTGCTGGAAAGTTTGAATTGTGAAGACGACCCCAAAACAATGTTCTATCTTAGACAGCTATTGCAGTGCTAGTAAGGGCTACATAAAAAGTACAAAAATAAGTGCCTTCGACCAGATTTGAACTGATGATCTCAGCATTACTAGTGCTGCGCCTTACCACTTGGCCACGAAGGCTTCTGATTGGTCGGTTCGGAAACGACTCCATAGGTCTTGCACGTGATCCATATTCAACCACTTCAACTACTTAGAATTATTTCATATTTATGTTATAGTCAATTGAATGTATGAGAAAAAAAATCAAGTTAGCGAAAGGAACGGTTTCCATTGGTCGGGAGTGCTCCGCTAGTCTAGATATCAGGAGACACTAGTGGCGTGACTCGCCTATCTGCTCTTCTACCTCTTTAATTGAGCCCACTAGCATTTCACCCGCTGGCGATAAATGATTCCGTTTGTGCTAACTTGCAGGACTTCTAAGAACAGTTCAGTTTTGTATTATAATGCATCTGTTTTCAACAGTAAAAGACTTGAGTACTGGGTTACTCAGCTAGAGCATGGGTACTTTGGATGGAGATTAGAGTCAAACGAAGTCGGTTTCTAACATGGTCAAAATAAGAAGATATTCAACTTGAGATGAAATTGTTGGTGTTGTACTGCGATTTTTTTTGAATCACTTCCCAAACAAGCTTTATGTCATTCTTTCTATCCATAATCAGGTTTAGCATCAGCATCCTCAAAAATAAAACTATTTTCATCAGACTTTCTAGAAGAAATGATGAATTTGTCCACCATGAACTAGGTCTTATTTAGCAAAAAGATCAGTGCAGAAATCCTATATATGCTGCAAAAATGCAAAAAAGTGATTTCTGACAGGATCGAACTGCCGACGTTCCGCGTGTAAAGCGGATGCCATAACCAACTAGACCAAGAAACCCCTTTGATTTCCAAAAGTGGCTGAATACTAGATTGAGTGGTTTGAATCACGTGAGCAATTATTTCCTACACCTGTTCGGTACCGGAATGTCCAAGAAGCATCCATAACCTCAAATATTGTTTATGAATTATGAAAAATCATTATGCATATTTTAAATTTGTGTTTATGGTACACTATAGTATGAGTTTTGATAAGTGTATTAGATTGGAAATACGGGAGTCCATCCAAATAAATTGAACATACCAAGCCAGTCTTTTCAATTTCTGTTTTCTTTCTTTTTGTTTCCTCCCCCTCCATACAATTCATGATAACTAAACTTCTACATTTGAATTTGCCTAACACATGGTGGCAAGGCTTAATTTGGTTGTCGGCACTACTGCAAGAATATCTATTGCCTTGAACGGTATGGCTTTTCTTTTTTCAACAATCTGTCCAAAGCATATGTAATGCCAAAATTAATATTAAGTTGTGATTCAGGATTCCTTCTATAGCTTAGTTCTAGTGGAGGGAAAGGTCATTGGCCATGGCCAAAGTCGTTGTAGACAATTTACCTTGGCTGGCACTGTGTAACCCTTATTGTTTGTGGCTTAGACAATAGTTTTATTTCCCTTCCCCAAGGATCAAGGAGTGAAACACTGTTGCTAATCTGAACTCCTGTCAGCAGCAACTGGCTATCAAATAAGGGTAGCATAAGAAAAGAGTATTTTCTAAAGTTTTACTCAAAGTGTCATATCAATTAATCTTGGAGTTTCATCACAATAAATATGCATTCATTATATATTTGCCTAGTTATCGGCCTTGACGGAAGTCAGAAGAGTATCAGTGAAGACAGCAGAAGTAGTGGATACAACATCTTCTTTAGTAGCCAGAGAAACGGCCGAAGAAATCATCGAGGCCCTTGAAAAGGCATTCACAACTTCAGTGGCCGTAGGAGGACGAGGAACTGGAGGTTCAGCAGATGTATCGATTTTTCCGTGAACTTCTTCGCCTTCTTTTGTACGTTCAGCTTCTCTGGCTTTTCGTTCGGCCATCTTTCTTCGTCTCCAGTTATCTTCCGTGATTTGGGCATCCATGTAATCGCCTTCATCAGCTAGAGAGTTTTTTCGCATGACCAAAAATCGTGAGACTCTATCATCTTTGCCCTGTTCAAATCCGTAGTTGTTTCTAGCCCAGAACAAAGAGTTTTCCAACCGTTTGTTTTGTTCCTTGACCCGGAAATACTGGTCTTCCATAACATCAATGATTCGTTTAAGCTGCAGATATGTGACCACCACTGCAATAACTACAAGAGCCATACCGATCATGGTGGTGTTTTCGTGCTCTTTAGTCTTGTTTGTGTGGTTACGTAAGTCCTCATAATCCTGCCATCCTGAAGCTCCCCAGAATCCATCTGATTGAGTAGAATATCGTGGGCCGTGTCCAGCAGTTGCATAGGAGCTTGGGTTGTTGTGAAGATTCGAGCTTGCTGCATCGGGACCATAAGGACCTGGACGACCTTCCCATCCTTGGCCAAACCGATCATATGCGTGTCTTCTGCTGGGGTTTTTGAGAATCTCATATGCATTTGAAATTTTTCGGAATCGTTCATTTTTCACCTCCTTGGAAAGTCCAGCCGTTTCCTCGCTTTTTCCGTTAGAATCAGGATGGTACTTCTTAGCCAAAATATAGTACTCTCGCTTAAGGGCCTTCTGATTGAGGTTGTGAGGTCCCATGCCAAAAATTTCGTAAGGGGACGGATTATCGTGAGCGGGGTAATCCAATAGCTTTTGTGTCGTTGAAAATGCTCGGCTCGAAGCTCCTCTACCGAAGTAGATACTTCCAGCCACTCCAGGTTTGATTCTGTTCATCGTAGCTGTAGATGTAGCTGCAGCTGTAGACAACAACCAGTGAGTTATATGCTTCTCAAATGGTGTTTAAAAGTGCTGAATTTTGTTGCCTTAGTTGGCGAGGTATTCACAGAAAGGCAGCTTTAGGGAGAGACAGGAAGTGTGGTTTTAACTCTCAGACTTGCTTCTTGAACGCGCCGAAACCCTAATATTTGCTCGACAAGTAGGAGATTATGCAGAGGTTACTTGTTTACAATTTGACAACCACAAGGTTAACTCGTCGTTCTAGCACGTACATAAATTAATCTTGGATATCGTGTATTATTTCAAGTGTTCTTGATGTATTCTTATAAAGAAGTTCCACTGCCTTCCAATTTCTCTAGCCACATGACCTCTTAACCTTATTAGCCCCAATATATGCACGTTGGAGTACCTCGCCACAATTGCAGTATAAAATTAGGGTTTTGTCCAATAGATTTTGAGTATGAGGACATTCGTGGCTGAAGATTTTTCAAGCCACTTATAATAAGCTCATAAAAGTGGCGTAACCATCACATTGGTCACACGAGCTGGGGCATACGAGCAAATATATAACCTCGGGACAGGACCGTTTTTACCTGCTCTTATGAATGAATATGTTAAGTGTGGTTAGGTATTGCTAGAGTGAGTTGAATGCGGAACAAAGAAAGGCAGCGACGGCATCTATTTGGGCAACACCCTACAACACACTTGGTTATTGAAGTTTCAAGAAATTCTTCAAAGAAGTGACATAATACCTAGTTTAACTTATTATTTTGTCCCACTGTCTGATAGATGTGATATTATCGTCAACCTCTAGGAGCCTTTTCAAGTGCATCCCTGTTTCAAAAACTGGCTGTGTCAATGGGGCTGTCTGAAACTTGAAATTGCCATTCCGTTCCAGTCAGTTTTTTTTAGTCATAGTTCAATATGAATTCTCAGTCGAAAGGACTTCTTTCATTATAATATGGCCGTCTTTCCTGACATATTTGTCAAGTTCCCATTACAACCATAGACAGCATTGATTAAAATAATCTCGATCAGGTCAAATTTTATAGTTTGCGGTGATCAAGAAGAATTAACCCTGGGACTGACTGTAGGTAGAAACATACACCATTTCGAAAACTCGAACATCTTCAAAGCACGCAGGCTTTCTTCAATTTCCACATATTTTTTTCTCATGAAGCTTATCAAACTTTTTTGAACGTGATTGTTCGAGTGCTACTACTACTTCCAACTGCTACTTTCATTTCAAAGTTGAGGGTTTTACGAAGTCGAATACCACCACTTATGGTTTGTCGAATTTGGACCCTGCAACTTCAGCTTAGTAGTTTTCTTGATTTCTTAATCGTGAAATTTACGCAAATAACACATCTCTTAAGGTAAGACTTCAACCAGCGATATTTCTTTGTTTCGTTCCCTGTATAGCATCTGCCCAAAGGAACTTGAACTGTGCAAATTCTGATTTTATTTAAAGAGGGAGACTTAATGGTTCACCTTCTTCCTTTTTTCTTTCTGCTTTGTTCATATAGCAAGACTTTCATCTTTTCATACCCATTTATTGCTCTTAATTTAATGTATTTATCAAGGTTTCAAGGTTTCATATCAGTTTACACACGTAGACCAAACGAGAGCCATCAAAAGGAAACCAACAGTACCTTCGTCTTTCCCCTTACAAACGCTCCTGAAAGAGCATCTGTAACCTCTTTTCACCCCCTAGTTCCTCAGTTGTTACCTCTTTCAGTATTATCAGATCCAGCCCACTGCAAGGCCCAAACCTTAATTGCAAAGTTCAATTATGATTAGCTCCAAACCCCAACAATCAACTTCCCAATCCCTAGACCACACCACACGAGAATACCACACCAACCGACACAGAACTGCATGGCTTGCATCTCTACAAGTCTCCATGATAGCTCCACAATTGCTTCGATTTCATGGGGAACTTCCGGTGTTGCAGTTTGAAGACTGGAGGGGTAGGGCCAGTGTGGCGGATCAGGCAAGACCAACGGAACAGACAAACAAGCAAGATGACCAGAGTGATGAAACTGAAAAAACGAATCCTTTATCTACTCATATTTCTACTCCCCCGCGTCCGTTGTCGTCTATCTGTCCTTCTTCTGTTCATGCACGATTGTCCCATAATGGATTTGCCCATTGGAGATGGAGTTTGTTGCACGTTGTTGAGACGTGTGACGTGAGTAAAACACGTGATGGGGGTTCGTTCGGGTCACCTGACGCCCTTGACACGTGTATTACGAGATTAAACCGCGTTTTGAGCTTTACTGACAATGGCGATCCCCAAGATGAAGAAACTCCAAGAAGTCAACCCTGTGAACCTCACCAAATTGAACGAAATGGTCAAAATGAGCTACTTGACCAAAATGGGTTTTCTGAAACGTACGTTGAAACTTACATCCCAAGTTGTTCTCTTGGTGCTCCTTTTGAGGAATCTACGGAATGGTCTTCTCCCACAAGTGTGGAATCATTTGTAGCTTCTGTTGAAGATCCGCTCTGTCTTACTCCAGAACGTATTCTTACCCCATCTCATCAAGCTCCTTCTCAACCCCTAACCCCTAAATCACCTACCCCTGAATCACATGATTTAAGCACCCAACAATCAAGTATCTGCAGAGAGTCTGCAGCGTCTCCTAAAACTCCACTATTGAGGTCTCCCTCCAAGCACAGCCATATGTCATCTGCTGCGGTTGACTCGGTGTTCTCTACACCGGAAAAATCAGTTCCTTCTCCACCCTCCTCTCCAACATCAACGGTAGATGTAACTGTCATGCCCTTACAAGTATCTCCAGTGAAAGGGACCCTATCACCTGGACTGGATTCTTCTTGTGCTGGAACTGAGGCAACCCTATTGACTCCACGTACACCTCTTTCACCTCCCTCAGATACAGTGCAGTATTTGACTGGTCCTGGCACTCCCTCCGAGTTGACAATCCATGTAGCTCGTTTCAAAACGGGCTCTATGCGACCTCTGGAGGCTGCTCCCATTGTTGAGCCTCCGGCTCCTTCGACCAAGGAGGAAGAATCGGAGTTGGCAAGGGTATTCAAGAAGATTAGAGGACGACAAGCTGTGCTTGAGTGACCCTAGCTTTATTTATTCTAGATATTTATTCCACACTAATACATTATGTAACTAAATAAGACTGCTTATTATTTGGTTTTCATAGGCCTCTCAGCATCTCATAAGTGTTCCTTGTGATCTTGTGTATCGTATCTACATATACTCAGTGAGGAATGTGTAAGCGATTGTTGAAATATTAACGATTAATGATGATGGTAACTGTCAATTAATGTCGGATTTGAATTTCCAGGTAGTTCATCTCAACTTCAACTAGATATTAATGGTATAAATGACATCCAACTATGATGGACTTCGCAATAGATAGTATGATTTTTGCGGATTTAGAGTATGTTGGACCCTCTTACTATTGCTTAGGTTGGTTGGCGTTCTGGAATGCCATACACTATGCAGATGCTAACAATTAGAGATTAGAGATTTAAGCCACTCACTAGTTACTGAGTGATTTGGAGATGTCTGTTATGTAATAGTCTCCGAGGGGTTATATTCACCCGATGCAGTCCAACTGCTACTACAGCAAAATAACAATCAATTCTAATTCTTCAAAAGAATTCTGAAATTCCACTCGATAAACTAGCTCCGAAGGAGTTAAACCCAGGTAACCGTCTGTGTCTGTTTAGAATAGTTGATGTGAGTGAGTTCCGTTCAGGGCCGAGCCCGTTGGCTGTAGAGTGTTGCCAAAAGGCAATGAACTTAATGCAAATTGGCCAAAGCAGCCGATTAGAAATAGTAATACTGCTCAGCCTCTTTGTTGTATAATACCTCAACTTATTTATTATGTAACACCTTATTCAGAATAAGTGTCTTTGCGGGTTGCAGCAGTGACAGACGCCCACTCACTTTGAGGATGCAGAACTTCTACGAATAGTGACTAACTCCACCTGAGAACTGGTTGATATTATTTTTTTGGACCCAGGCTTTCCCCGATGAGCCAGGATTGAAGTCATATAAAGTTGAGAACAAAAAACCTTAATGGAAATATAATATGAATGTCAATTAACGTTAAGGTTTGTAATAGGAAAATGGTTCTGACTGGAGCCGACCTAGCTTAGTTCCTACCATCAAAATAATAATGATAATAAATGAGCTTTTTAATTGGTTTAACTGTAATAACATCATACCTTAGCTCTTGTGTTTTTTTTAAAAAAAAATATAAATAGGGGACTGTGAGGGTGGAAAATCTGGAATAAATTAAGATTTGAATGCACCTGTCACGTGTAGTGCCACAACCTCAACAATATTATAATGCCATTCTTGAGCCCTTTGTTGAAATTTATAGTACTAGCTAGTATTTTCGTGTTTGGTGATAAACCTAATAGACACGTGTAATGTCGATATTCAGAAATACACACCTGATGAATTTATGAAAGTAGTGTTATACCAGTTGGTTGGAAACAATATAGTCTACATTAATAATTTTGTAAATAGGTTTAGTTTTTTTAAATAAGCTGCCCAATGGACAATTATCTATTTCAGGCCCTAGCATCGCTGGTGTCTCAGTCTTATGTCCTTAATTTTAGATCAGGGGGACCTGTCTTGGAGTTTTCATGGGTCAGGTTAAAATGCTGATACACCTCATAACCTTGGTAAGTATCTCTCATAACTGGATTCTACGCACTGTCACCCAAGCGCTGGGGTACCAGGCATCTTCAGCGTCACCGACTGATCAACATCATACAGTACGCGTAACTTTATTGATGCGGGGTACCCTTTGCGTTATCGGGTGTAGCAAGGGGAAACTGGGTGTGCATTGATATGATTCTTTGACAATTGTTGATCCAGATAACTTAGATAGCCCAATATGAATAAGTATATAGTCGAGTCAATCTCTTAATGACTAGCTCCTATTTAGCCGGATAAAAGCCATGATGCAAGCAAGAAAGTTTAATTTAACGAATGGTCAGTGAAGTTTGGACTAGAGTTGACCACCAAACAAACAGAGAAACCTTTCCAACTTAAACAAGCACCTTGCAATGCCCTCAAGCAAATGGACGGCAGAACAGGTCGCCCAATGGGTATCATCTTTGGGGTTTCCACAATACTCTCAGGCGTTCATCGACAACAACATTGCTGGCGATATCCTCTCACACCTTGACCACAACGATATGGGTGATATTGGGATTTCCAAAATAGGTCATAGAGTCCTTATTCTCAAAAGCATATATCAACTAAAACAATCGGAAGGAGGAGATGATCATGGCAAAGATTCGGCTAGCGGCTACATACCCCCTTCAGTGAGGAGTGTCACTGACGTGGACGACTACAATCGATTAGTTCGGAGCTTTGAGATTCGAGATCAAAGAGTGCAACATATGGAGTATGAGCTGAAGAAACTAATGGAATCGTTCAATAAGATCAGAGAAGACCTGTTGCCATTATTCCGATGGGTCAAGGAGAGCAAACCCTTACCAACACCAGACGGAGCCAACCCCATACATTCTTCCTCTCATTATATGCATTCTCCAGGGACTCCAAGTGACCCCCCACCTCATCCTCCTCACCCTCCACCACCATTACCAACTAGCTCAAAGGAAGCACCCACTTCAACAGTCTCAGTTACCCCTGCTCCATCTATAGTAAGAAAGCTCAGTAAACTGACTCACAAGTCTACGCCCCAAAAATCTCCAACTTCTCAGGAGCCAGATTTAACATCTTCAGCTTCAGCATCGGCCACAAACTTGGCCATGTTGGACAAACGCCCCAATATTTTATTATCTCCAGCAACCCCAGTTCTAACACCTGGCGGATCAACTACACTGCACTTTTCACAACATCCTTATCAAGGGGGCTCAGCAGCTTCTTCACAAGTCAACATGTCGAACTCATCGTTGGCTTCTCCTAGTCAAGTTGCCAACCCGGAACCGTTTAAATCGTTCAGAGTCACTCTTGATGATCCATGCTACAAGGTCCTCCCTGCTGCACTTAGACGCTACAAAATCAATGGGGACTGGAAACAGTACGCTTTGTTAGTGTGTTATGGGGATCAGGAACGACTATTGGGGCTTGAAGAAAAACCTTTGATCATTTTCAAAGAATTGCAGGATGCAGGAAAGCAGCCGGTTTTTATGCTCAGGCATATCGAAGGAATGAAACAATCTGGAGTGGTTGTAGGTACTCCAGGAGGAGTTTTGTGAGCCGCTAACATTATAACTTCAGAGTGGATTAACTTATTTTC
Organism: Yarrowia phangngaensis; assembly: GCA_900519005.1. Classification (NCBI taxonomy): domain Eukaryota; kingdom Fungi; phylum Ascomycota; class Dipodascomycetes; order Dipodascales; genus Yarrowia; species Yarrowia phangngaensis. The sequence goes on from ULGR01000003.1 coordinate 2,076,463, forward strand.
GCTAATCACGCTTCAGGGTCAGATGAGTAAACATTATTGTACACTTGAGATAATAACTCGTATTTGTAATACATCACAGCCACACTTAGGACCGCTATGGTAGGGTTGGACAGTTGTGTGGGTAATGTACTGGGGGGAAGAGCTGATTCTTCATTAAGCAGATATTACGGTTGAGGTAGTTGACGGTGGCAAATCAGATAGTGACTATAGGAAGGAAGTATTTAAGCGAAATGTGTGGGTTGGTTTGTTCACTTTTGAAGAGTTCGAAGAGTCTAAGTGTAAAGCACTTACTGGAGATCTATGATTTATTTTGCACGCACAGTTGGAAGAGGAGTTAAAACAGTACCTTCTGACTTTCAATGGTTCAAATGTTTTTTTGTGGTAATGTTTACAACTCAAGCAATTACACTCAATTCCTACAAGTATCTTTGTGTAATAAAATAATGTTATGCTATAAATAATGCAGATACAATGTACCCGTCTTTGATATGTACCTCCTCTACCTTCAACATCTAAACCATGAAAGACTCACCGCATCCACACTCGCCCTTGGAGTTAGGGTTTCGGAAAATGAACCGCGATGACAGTTTATCGTCGAGCCAGTCCATCTCGGAGCCAATAATGCTAAACAGAGCCTTTGAATCGATCAACACTCGAACGCCATCCTGGACTACCTCCTCGTCGAATTTCTGGGGTGCGTCGACGTAATCAATGTGGTATGTGAGTCCAGAGCAGCCTCGGTTTCGAACACCAATTCTAATGAGCTTGGGCTCGGGCTGGTCGAGAAGTGCCTTGAGATGATCCACGGCAGAAGGTGAAAGAGTGATGACTGCCTTTCGTGGTCTCAATTTTCTGGTTCTCTTAGTACTGGCATCTTTAGCAGGGGTCGCCTCCTTGGCCGGTGCAGTTGATGGCTGCTCTTTGATAGAAGTGGTGGCCTTTGGGGCTGGTCGGAATGCAAAAGGTGTCGTCGATCGAGACGACGACTTATCTAGACTGGAGGGGAATTTAAATGCAGGAGGTTTGATGGTAGAAGACTTGGCGTCAAATCGAGGAAGTTGATGTCGAGCCCATGAGAAACCCTGGGGTTTGCTGTTGGTCAACTCGGCCTGGTTGTCGCTCTTTGAAGAATGGTAGGAGTTGGGGTTGTTGAGAAGGAAAGGAGTCATTGAAGGGGTGGACCGTTCTGCGGTCTGCAAAAATCGCTTGCCTACTGCTAGTTTATTTCGTAGCGACATGTTGTATCTGTGTGGCGTATATTTTCTTGTCTTCCGACTTTGTGTAGTGTTGTGTTGAGTCAAGGGAAGTTGGCACTTATAAAGGGAAATGTATGGAGGTTAAATGATTTCGGGTCCGTGCCGGGGAAGTGTGTTGGGACTTTGCGGCTTACATATGTATGAGTTTTTATTGGCCGGAGCTTATTTTAAATCGGACGCTCATTAAGGTTGCATGTAAAGTAACATGATGGTCAGCAGTGATGACCTTGTGAGAACCTGTGGATAATCTTTATAGAACTTTAATCTATGTTTTCTTGAACTAAACCAGATTTTACTGCAATTTGTAGACTTATTTTTTCAATTGATTGTGTCACGGGGTGGTTCCTGAAACCTTTGTGCTCAGCCAATCACACCACTGATGATTTCAAAGTTTGGGGTATTTATGATTGTAGAAAAAAACGTATGAAAAAGTATACAGCCTTTAGTCTTGAAAGCAGGGAACACCATGTTCTATGGCATTGAAAAAATAGCTGTACTTCTATAACACATATGTGCTCACTTCAATTATCCTCCTGCCATTTCCTTTGTTCTTTCATTACGTCAATCACTTACCACCTGCAGCATCACATGATGGGTACCAAGAACCTCATGTTTAATGAAAGTATGCGGCTTGTCTTCGATCGTATGGTGGGGTGATTAATCTCAGCCAGAGCCATTTCGGTTTTCGATATTCCTCAAAAAATGTCTACCTGAAATCTGACCCATATCCCCCAGCGTTTTTCCGTGATAGAATATTATGGAATCACGATTGGTTGATGACCATATATGAATCGGAAGAGTTCTTATTGGCTCTCGGTTGTTGGGGTGGTCCGCTAATAAGGTTTGAAGTTGAGTCATATGGAACTCAGTTTTAGTGGTGCCAGGTAGAATTAAAGTCGAATGATGTTTACAATTCGAATTAACTGAGCGAAGAATGAACTCGTCTGGTGTGTCAGGATAGAGAACAACAGATGTACCCGATATCAGTAGATTTAAGGTGCTCTTTAGTAATGTCTATTGTAAGTAATGATATGTAATCATGCAAGGGGTCACATTATATGTGAGAGCTTTAGAATATCCTCCTGTTTACTGGTTCATTAGTTTGAGTTGAACTAGGGTATTACCATTACCCAAAAATTTCATAATAATAGTAAGGGTTATTTTGATATCTGGAATCCTTAGTGAATTACATGTAGCTTATAAGTCTCATGTGTATTTTTAGTAGCTAGTCTCTTGGTGGTTAGGCCCAGATAATAGGCCTCTTTTCGTGGTTAGGATTGACGAATTAAGTAGTCTTGGGTTAGGGTGGGCCTATTTTCTGGGCCTCTTTTCGAGGTTAGGGTGGGATTAACGAATTAAGTATTTCTGGGTTAGGGTGGGCCTATTTTCTGGGCCTCTTTTCTGGGCCTCTTTTCGTGGTTAGGGTGGGCATACCCTGGAACAGCCCAGGTCTTGGTCAGCATCGTTTTTCTGCAAATCACGTTCTAGTAATTAACTGGGGTTAGGTCCACAATGTACCATATATATATATACACCGAAAGGTGGTTCACGGGTTTATTCAACTTCCATCAACATTTCAATTTCACCATTAGAATTGGGTATGTATGGAATGAGATTACTAATCAACAACTGTCTAATATATTACATTTTTTTGGTATGAAGCACATCATTAAATAAGCAAAGTAGAATCGATCAACATGACACGTCTTATTATCATCATTAATTACATTGTCATAACTGTGGGGTTAACTACTCAAGAGGAGCAGTGTGCTTTCGAAGCCATTCCATAACAGGACCATCAACCAAAGGTCCAACTTGATCCCAAACTGTCTGATGGTAGTTATCAATCCACTTTTTCTCCGACTGTTCCAAAAGAGTCACATCAATGAGGTTCTTGCACAGAGGAACTCGAGTGATGGTCTCGAACCCAAGGTATCGCTTACCCCCAAACTTTTCAGGAGTCTTTTGCTCCTGGCAGATCAGAACAGACTCAATTCGGATACCGTAGGCGCCATCTTTGTAGTAACCAGGTTCATTTGACACCACGTTTCCAATCTCCATGGGGAAGTCCTTGTAAGCAGGACGGAATCCAATACCAAAGGGACCTTCATGGACGTTCAAGAAAGCGCCAATTCCGTGGCCAGTACCGTGTCTGTAGTCGAGGCCGTATTTCCAAAGGAACTGTCGAGCAAGAATATCCAAAGAATAGCCAGTAGTTCCTTCGGGGAAAACGGATTCAGCAAGAGCAATGTGACCCTTGAGAACAAGAGTGTTTGCGGTTCGTTCCTCGTCACTTGGAGTACCGAAGTGCCAAGTTCTGGTAGTGTCGGTTGTACCTTCTAGGAACTGGGATCCAGTATCAGACAGGTAGATCTTGGAGGGGTCTAGAATAGCACACTTAGGCTTCTCAGGAGCATAATGGATGATGGCAGCATTCGGACCCACAGAAGAGATGGACTCGAAAGATAGACCAACAAAGTTGGGTTGTTTCTGTCGGATCTCTACCAGTTTAGAGGCTGCATCCACTTCGTCTAGCTTGTCAGGGTTTCCAGCGGCATAAACTTCTTCAAGCCAGCAGTAGAACTCACAGAGGGCAGCACCATCCTTGAGATGAGCAGTTCGAGCTCCTTCTTGCTCAATTTTATTTTTGATGGCCTTAGCCTTAAGAATGGGGCTGACGACCTGAGAGAAAGTCTTGTCTTCGTTATCAAAGCCTCCAAGGCACTCCACCAGGGCCCAGGATGAGCCCTTGGGCACGAAAATGAGCTTCTTATCGTCAGTCGACTCTGGAGCGGGCTGCTCTCCAAGCTTCTTGAAATCACCAAACAAATCTTCATAAGGCTTGACGTCGACCAAAGAATCCAAATGTTTCTTACAGTCGTCGGTGATCTTGCTGGAGTCACAGTAAAGAGTAGCCTGGGTGGCAGTTACAATTACATAACCAAAAAACACGGGGTTAAAGGGAATATCTGATCCCCGAAGATTGAGAAACCAGGCAATTTCGTCAAGAGCAGAAATCACAATAGCGGAGCCTCCAGAGGTTTGCATGCTCGCTCTCAGCTCCTCCAGCTTCAAGTCGAAGTGTTTGCCAGTGTAATTCTCATCCAGGGGAAAGATAGGCTCACCAGGTCGACAAGGCTGGGCATCAAGTTTGTTCCATACAGTATCAATCAGGTTCTCATGGGAACCCACCAGCTCGACCTTAGTCTTCTTTTCATCGTTTTCACTAGCCTTGGTGGCAAGCTTCTTGATGATAGCTTCAGCCTCAACAGCACTCACCAGACGAGAATCCACTCCGATATTGACGTTATGCTTGACAGCATAATCAATTGCATAATCTTCCCAAGTTGGAACTCCCTTAACACCTTGCTTAAGCAGTTCCCAGTGTTTCTTGTCCAATTGCTCATCAGCCTGCAAAAAATATCGTCCATCAGTAGCCAAAGCGGCAGTGTCAGTGGTAATAACCGCAGTTCCAGCCGATCCATTGAATCCTGAAATGTAAGCCCGTCTCTGATCACAAGCAGAAGTATATTCACTTTGATGGGCATCTGCAGATGGCACAATATATACGCCCAGGTTTTTGGAAGCCATAAGCTCCCGTAGAAGCGTGAGTTTCTCAGCGGGGGATGCGGTCATTGTCAAATCGGTGTGGAAAGAGCGAGATCGAGTTAGATATGACAACTGAGACAAACGCAAACGTAACATTGAAACTGAGTGTGGGGCACTAACTGAGATATATAGTTTGCATTGTCTCAAACTTTGATTTGGGTGGCTGTAATCTGATTTAATAATTACGCGGAGGATGACAAAGCAAGAGTTTGTGTAACAAGTGACATTGATTTGCTGGTGAGTTATTCTGACAAATTATTCATTCCATTACGCTTGTGTCACCCCACTGGGATCCCTCTCTGAGCCTCCCAAGTGCCGTACCGTTGAGGCTGCAGTTTAACCTTCGTCATGGTGCATTGTTGGGAATGGAAGATGATGATATATATGGTCATGAGGTAGTGAGGAAGGGAGAAATATGGGGAATTAAGAGGGGAGATTATATTTATCGTGGCATACTAACACCTAGATTTCGTTTTCGCATTGCCAATCTCCCCAATATTCAGATCACAGCTCACCCTCTTTTCGAGATGTTATGCATGTGGCAAGACCTTATTTAATGAACTGAAAGGAAGAAAGGTGAAGCGGGGTTATTTCTGCATTGCCTCAGCTTTCTTTTTTTCATATTTTTTCAATACTTTAACCACCACTTCGTCCGTGTAATGCCCACTCAACTTGTATGAACATGCCACGTGGTCAAATGATGCTTCTGTGCTGGATCACGGTTGTCGATAATTATCCGGCATTCCGGAATGTACATGAAACATGCATACAGAGGGGATGTTTGATTAGTCATCTTTCTTGATTGAAAATCAAGTTTGCGTGAATAGCACTTTTTCATTTTGCGGCAAATATTGATCCTCTATTAACAGATGAATGTCACATTTGCTATTGTTTAAATAACAGTAATTGAGGAGTTTTATTGAAAAACATACCAGGATACTTGAAGAAGTTGGAAGAAACTAACAGGCCTATATTTGCATCTATCTAACCATCAATACTTCAAGATGAACAATATCGCCTTTTTCTTTTCTTCTAGCAAAACGTGATATAGCATAATTCTATCGATTACGATTCCAAGGGAAGTGAAAGAGCTGAGCAATCATGTTATCCAATCGCTATTCTAGAACCATTTGTCTATAATCATAAAATTAGCTAAGCGACTTGGCATTTAGCCATTAATGACATAACAATGCTAGAGAGTATAAAACAAAGATAAAGATGGTACAACCATGCCGTAGCAATTATGTTTTCAGCTTGGCTGTTATGCTGTAACTTGGAAGAGCTTGAAAAAAGGCTGATTATCTGGGTTGATATTTACGTGAGATATTCAGCCAATTACGAGAATCTTCATTTTTCTTTTGGATCACCTCAATGAATGAAATTACAAGAAACAAATTTGTTTATGAATTGCGAAGGGGAAATCTTGCTGGCTCAAGAATACCAAACATTACTCTGGCCACCCAATTGAACTAGGTCTATTCTCTTCTAAAAATACTTGAGTAAAGAAATGAAGTCTGGTTTGTGAACTGTGATTAAAGACTTCCGCATTCTTAACAAACTAATTAGGTTAATACTTAATATTTTCATCAAGTTAACAAAAGTTGTGATTGAAAACACTCCTCAAATATTTTATCAAATTGACCTGGAGGACCCTTTTCCACAAAAAATTAAATATGCCACAGTTTATGTTGGCCATTTGAACATCTAAAAAAAAATGACAACACACGCACTTCTCCGTGTCTACATTCAGATTATGCATCCTGCATGCAGTCCAATTCTCTAATCAACAACGCGAACCTGGTGCAGCATTCAGAAACCACCTTAGCCGTCGCTTTTAGGGTCAATCCACAAATCAAATCATCGGTTTGCTTCATTTGCACCCACCAAGGTGTCAATCCTAAACTAAGTTTGACAACTACTTCTCACTATGTCTCAACCAGAAAACCTGGTGGTGGTAAACGCCAACAGCAGTGAAGACACCAAGACCAGGGCAACCAAAAAACACGTGATCAAGCCATTGCCACCGGTTTCTGCGTTCAAGTTCAACTCGATTTTATCCCACTGTGAAGACGAGGCCACGCAGCTGACAGATTGTATTCAAAATATCGCAGCCAAGTACCGTCATGATCTTTCATGTGAAGTTGATGAGGTGAAAAAGGCCCAGATTGAATTGGTTCGACGAATGGATGAAGTTGACACGTTGCTTATTAAAACAGCCACTCAGATCAATGTTAATATCCAGCAGTACAAGTCTTCCAAACACACTCTCAAGTCGGTGGAAAAAGTGTCTGAAGAGTGTGAGCAGACCTATCACCGTCTAGACTCTATTATCAATCATTTATACTCCATTGAGTCCAAATTGCCATATTATGAGCGGCTGGGAACGGAGAAAAGTCCCCATAAACAGCACTATCCAGTTTTGCACAGATGGATGCGAGCGAATGATCAAGGAGACACAAATGACCCCTCGTCATCATCGTCACCATCACCACCTTATGAAAACAGCAACGAAGCTGACACAAGCATAGACTCAACTCTATCTAATGCATCTCAAGTGCCATTATCCAAGATCCAAGAGCGATCTTTACAAACCATCAAATCACGCGATTCGACTGACCAATTAAGACCAAGCAGCAGCCAGTCTCGCATGTCACGCGACTCACGTGAATCTCGAGCTTCTTCTGTTCAAACTAGAAGAGCTCTTAACACAAAAGCATACCCTTCCCATTATCCTCGTCCCATGATATCTTTGATGTCGTCTACGAGCCACGTATCTACTACGGTTTGCCCAATTGAGCCCCAAACCCTTTTTGAAGAGGCTATTGGAGTTGGTTCAAGTTCCACAATCAGAACCCCACGAAGAATGGTGTCAATCCAAAGCATGCGAAGTCTTAATTCTGCCCATCTGCCATTGATGGAAGCCGATTCTGTATCGACGATTTCTCGTGCCGCAACTATCAAATCTTCTTTTTCGTTGCGAGGAATCGCCGATTTTCTCAAGGGTTCCCCTAAAAAGAAAATGACAGCAGAACAGAGACTGAGAGGTTTCCTTTAGTGAGCCTCTGAGTTGGCCACGAATATTTCTATCATTTTCAAACTAAACACGAATTGGGTTGCTATCCCAGATTCCGCTTGTCTGTGCGTCATTTTGTGGCACTTACAGCACAGTACGCATTTTCCTGTATATATTATTAATCGAGATTGGTTCATTTGACCAAGTTGCTGGCTGCTTCCAACATTTTGGAGTGATCACAAGTGAGGCCCTCAAGTACTGACTTGTACTTGATTGCCACAGAACGCTCGCAAAATTGGTGGCTACATTTGGTACTGCTAAATGAATTTGGAGATGGGGGGATTAATGGGTGCTATACCTGATATAGGAAGGCACAACATTGATATTGTTATTCAAGTTAAAAGGATTATCATTAGCTCATTGTTTGTACAAATTAGATCCGTTCTGAATGATTAGATGCCAAACAGAGGAAGAATCGACATGTAGTTCTGTTGGCTCTTACCTCGGACAAGAGACAGAAATGGCATAATTTTACTATCTAAATATGACGAGGCAGCCTAGCTTACCCGTTTATTTGGCTTCTATCAGTCCGTTAGTATGACAGGTTTGAATTTACTGAAAAATCATTAAAAATGCAAAACTCAAAAAGTTTTGATATTAATGTGGCCGTCTCGTTTCAAACTAGTTTCGGTGGCATTTCATGTTTACAGATTCCACCTGAACGATTTTACATTCGCTTTCGCAAACACTTTAATTCTGATTGAGTGTGACGTATCATAGTTCTTTTCAATAAAGATAGTCGAACCAAGCCTTATTCAAGTTCAATTTTAAGATATACTCCATTCTGCGAGCCTTCTGAATCAATTCACCAACAGCCATTGCATCCAGACTGTCATAGGGTATCGGTTCTTTATGTTATAGGGGTGACCTTAATGATCGAAGATAATCTGTCGTAATCTTGCGATTAACTAAATCCCATATTTAACTACAGTTTCTGTTTCGTTTCTGACAGGGAGTGTAAATATGATTTCCCTCCTAATATGGAGACTTCAAACAGATGGTAACCATCTTAATATAGGCCACGGTGAAAACTACCTTAAAAAAATACTAACTGTGCCCGTTGGTGATGCTGAATAATGATTAGTGTCTGATTGTGAAGTGGAAAGAGAAAACCACAGGAGTGGAGTGGAGCTTCAGATGCCTCAAACTACGTTCAATTATGATGTTTATACTGGCTTTACTATTCCATTAGAGCGAGCCAATAATATGTTACATGATAGCCGCCTTGTAAACCTCCTGGTATGGATATTGGAGAGTGTTGTAAGAAAGACATCAGCCATCTAAACCAGGAGATGGCAAATGCTATCAGGACCCTTTACTCTCAACAAAATACTGACAATAATTCTCTTGTCTGATTCTACAGGCTAAATAAACATTTAAGGTTTAAGATAAGATGATGTTCCAGAACAACTCTAAATTGACTGATGCTATTATAGTTGGGTAGACTGCAATGCGACAAATAGAGATACTGTTTTCAGGGTTCAGCGGAAGTAAAGCGAGATATCTAACTTTCAACAGGGAAATATCTTCATTTTACGCACACAAATGAACATAGAATTGTTAAGTATGCATCTAATTCATAGATTACAAAAGTTTCATAAACAGTAGAGATATGTTTACAATTCGCAACGATTGCAATAGGCCATAACCCCCGTCCTTAACAGAACAAACCATATATTAATGCCTATAATTAGTTATTAATCAATTAATTTTTAATCTCTTTTCCTAAACCGAGTTTCATAATGTTCGCTGGTGCGATATGTGCTGATAAGCAACACCCAGCAATGGAAAATGAAGAATTATGAAACAGAATCTCACTGAAAATTCTATAAATGACCATGACTAACTTGAAAAATAAGGGTTAGATACATCTCTCAGTTCCTCATCCCTATGTCAAGAAGTTTGATATTACTGCTCTGCACAAAAGCCACAGAATACAATATGTGCACTGACAAGTCCGTCTAATGTTCATACTTCGTCATTGATTATAAATATTCTCATCACTTGTTCATTCCTCAGCCTCACTGAAAGCCTTCTCACAAATTCCCCTAAAAATCTTCGCCATGTCAGTTTGGATGTAAGCGTCACGAAGGCCTGGCCCCTTTGAATTTTCAATCATCAGCACAAACGCAGGATCGATAGGAACAGTACCAAGAAACTTGCACCCATACTGCTTGGCCAAATTCTCTCCTCCTCCCTTTGAGAACAGGTTTTGGCACTCGGAACAATGAGGACAGACGTATCCACTCATATTTTCAACTATACCCAAGATTGGAAAGCCGATTTTCTTGCAAAAGGAAAGCTCCTTACGTACGTCTGCAATTGCCACTCCTTGAGGGGTGGTGACAATGACAGCCCCCAGAATCTGAGGAACAAACCGTAACTCCTCTGCAATGGAGATATGCTCATCTGAAGTTCCAGGAGGAGTGTCTATAAGCAAGTAGTCAAGTTCTCCCCAAACTACGTCTCGAATAAACTGCCGGATCATTGCAGTCTTTCGAGGTCCTCTCCAAACTACAGAATCTCCTCTAGAGCTCAATAGAAAGCCAAGAGACATGAGACACAACTGCTTAGATGGATCTGTGTAAACAGGAACCCATCCTGCTGATGATTGGAACACTTGCTTGTCTTCCATGCCGAAAAACCGTGGGATCGAAGGTCCGGTTAGATCAATGTCCAAAACTCCCACTTTTTTCCCCTGCGATGCCAATGTCAGGGCTATCTGTGTCGTTACTGACGATTTTCCCACTCCTCCTTTGCCCGAAAGAACCAGCACAATGTTCTTGACTCCTGCCAAAGACGGCGATGCTTGAGTGGCGGTTGTGTACATTAAGGGTGTATTTTTGTAATATTTGCGACTTTCTCAACGTAAAATGACTTCTACCTTTGCTTGTGACTGTTCGAGAATGATAGTGGTAAGTCGTGATGGTTCAGATGACAAATCATGCTGTTAAAGTTATCAGATCTGACAAATTAGAAACCTATGACAATTGAAACCTTGAGAGTTCAAAATCGGTGACAATTACACCCACGAGAAAATGAATATCAATGAAAGGAAAGACAAATGGCAAGGAAACCTTGCCAAAATTGAATGAGTGTACTAATGCCTCGGCTGTTGCTAACCTAACTAATCATTAACTTTTATAGTTACTGATGACAAAATTTCCTGCTGCATAGAATGCACAAATTGATTAGGTGGTCACGTGTCGACATATCGAGCCAGAATAATATAATGTTTGCAGGACTCTTCATGCAAACATCTTTGTTGTTATAGCTCCAACCTAATCCAAATCCGGCAGTGCGTTACACTAATACTTTAAAACTTACATCTAACTCCCCATCTCTCTGAATATGTCATAGTAACGTATGGTTGAGATGGTTGTCCTTTTACATCGACAATTTCAATCAAATGGGGTTTCATTTTTCCACTGCGTTTAATTAACTCTAACTCTGTTCGTTTACGGAATAACCTATGCTCTGTTGGAGTTTTATTATGCCTATACTTGCCATAATACGAATAACGCTTTCTCTTGCATCTTCACAGAAGAGAAGCAATCAAAATTAAGGAATATGACTGTAGTAATTCAATGTCATGAGACTTCCCAGAATCATCTTATTGATACATACTACTTGACTTGCCTTGTTGTCCAACCCTAATCCTGACCCCAGTTAATTGACTTTGACTCGGATCTTCTGGTCACAATGACTAATATACATCTCTAATTGGTTCAACCAGTACCATAGTTATTAGTATGTATTCTTGTTTTCTCTACTCCACACGTGTTCTTTGCTACCACCTTATTCATGTCACTAGAGCCACTAGCTCCAATAATTCAACCACAATCTGTGTTAATCAACAAAAAACTCATTAATCTCCTCATTCTGTAGATCTGTCAATCCGTCCAATCTGATATTCTTCCAACTCTCGTCTCATTTCTGAACTTCTTTTGCAGAGTTGAATAATCAACTATATGATATAACTATAACTCACCTAACTTTATTCATAACCACTTGACATCACTACTCAACCACAAGCACATGGAATACAGTGTGATTCAACAGGACCTGACCTGTGAAGACTACGTGCCGTTGGCGGAGCACCAGTCGTCCACACCGGCGTCGTTTTCTCTCGAAGATAATGTAATTTGTTATTTCGAGGGCCCGGTTCAGGTGGAGCTACTTCCTGAGGATTGTGGTCAAGGAGATCATGGAATAATTTGTCAGGGCAAGATATATGTTTTGAGCAGCTATGTGACCCTGTGGTTCGCTGAAACTGCTTCTGGGATCAATATTCCTTACCAGAAGATTCTTTTGCACGCCACTCAGAAGAACGACAAGGGCGTCCAGCAGATTTACGTACAACTTGAAGGTTCACCTTTGCGAATGTTAGGATCAACTTTTGGGGCAGCCAGTCAATCATCTTTCAGCGAGGTCATCGTGTCAACCAGCCCTGATACTCTGATTGATACTCTTTTTGCCGCTTTATCCACCTGTGCAGCCCTGCACCCTGATCCGTCAGATTCCGATAATGAGATGGGCCAGATGCAGGCTGCCTTCGATATGGGTCAGTCTGTAGAGCTCGATGCGACAGACGGCGATCTCGGAGAGGAAGGCGTTGGTGGTTGGATTGACCATGAGAAGATCCAAACAGGAAGTTTGGGGAACGCGTCTTTGGAAGTGAAGTTGCAGAATGAAATACATGCAGGCATGGTCAGGCCGCGAGAGGTTTCTGAAGAGAATGCCGGCAAGTGGCGTAAGGTGGAGTAATGGGGGAAATGGAAATAACAATGGAGGACTACTAACTGTAATATACCTTTCAACAGGGATTTAATAGATTAATGAGAGTTGGAGCTTACTCATGAGATAGTAAGCAAATGTTTTTCGTAAATATTTTGCAACTTCTGTATCACTTCTTGATCGCGGGTTGACACTTGTTTCCATTGATTCAACCAACCATCTCGAAATGAAGATAGTTGACAAGCACATATAATTATTGCTCAATTGGCATTTGAAGACTATGGCAGGTTGTGTTTTTAGTAAAAAGGCGTAAGGGCTCTCAAGCCTTTATTTTATTTAACGGCAAAATAACTACAATTCTAAACCCCACAGCAGCAATTAGCAGGCCAATCTCGTTTGATCCTAGTATCTTACCAATCCTGGTCTATACTGGGGAAACACAGGTCCAGTAGTTGTGTCAAGGAACTGAATGTAAATTTGCTTGTTTTTTTTTCCCCATGGTAGGCGGCTACAGCGCTAACCATGTAAGTATCCCTAGGGTATCATAGCTGATTCCTTGATTCATGGAGAGTCTGTTAAACCGTGCCCTTTCCATTGCCCAGATTACAACCAGATATCCTCCTTCCTTAGAACACATTTTGGGGGACATACTCATGATGAAGAAATAGAAACCGTTGCATTATTCCGAAGCCCTGTGTAAGGTCACCAGTTTCATAAGACTGTGATATTTATTGCCGTGAGTTCAAGATGATCATCAAGCCCCACCAAATAGAATAGTTCAGTGTTTCGAGGCTCCTCAAAAACAGTACCATATGGCCGGATAAAAAGAAGAACTCTGGCAACATCCTACTTTCTGATTCTCGTGAAGGAAAAGCATGGTTAGGCCAGTGCCACCAGTGAAAGATAAGAGCAAGAACTGGAGCAAATGAGAAAAACCACTATAAAACCATGTTCGCCTTCTCTACTCTTCTGATTGCCTGATTGCCTAATTGCCTGATTGCCTGCTTTTCAATAACACTCACTTGATAATACCTCTATTCAAGGCAAGCCAAAGAGGGTGATTTCTGAGCCTCTGCATCTCTTGTGGTAGACCTAAAAATTGATGGCAGGTTAGTAGCACAATAGGGTATGTTTGAGGAGACGTAGCTGTTGTGGTAGGGTGAGTTACAAGCAGTTCAAAACGAACAAATAGATGTAGTAAGTGTTAAAAAAATAAAAAATCAATCACTCACCTGTTAATGGAGCGTTTTCTGATTGTTTTTGAGTGAAAGTGCTGGGTCAGGCTAAGTCGTTCTTCGTCGAAAGGAAAAAGAAAAAGAAATGGAAACAGTATGAATCTCAATGTAGTTCCCTAATGGAGTGGTAGTATAGGGAAAACATGAGTTGCGACAATCTGAGATTTTGCACACCTGCAGACCTTGGTATTTCACTCACTTTCCCAAAAACTCCATCGGGTTTTTGCGTTGGCCTCTGTAAAGTTCGGCTAAAATGTGAACTGCAAACTCCTTGCCAAGTGCTGTATGGTTGAAACCACATTTCTGAGAAGACATTCTGTCTTTGTCTTAGATAGAAGAGGCAGCACCAGGAATTATAAGTAAATTACATACCCGTAACACATCAGTTCCTACCAGGCACTGCACCAGTAAATGAAAAAAGGTGTTTTACAGGATAACGAGACGAAGAGACAGTGCAATCTAAAAACACTCTTGATATCAAGGCTCCCTTACAGTACGCAAAGTCATACACCACACAAAGATGCACTGTTCAATTTTTCAGTCTTTGGTTTTACAAGAATGTATGCAGTCAGTCAGACTAAGCAAGTGCTGCATAGATTACAGTTCACAGAACTGTGAATATAACAAAGACAATGTAACTGTTCGTATATAGGTATTGGCCAGCGTCAATTGTTCACTTTTTCAATCGTAAAGGGCCTAGTTTGGGGTACATATAGCACAACTGATATGATTTTACAAATGGTCACCTATGAAATATAAAGGGGGTATAAAATAGAATTATAAATACAATAATAGAAGGGAGAAAATGGGTAAGTAGGTCAGTAAACACGATAATACTCCACAACACTTAGAGCATCGTCATACATCTTGCTCATGCGTTTTATCTCTTCTTCTGAAAGTGGAGAACATGAACTGAAGGAGAAATCTTGATCGAAACAAAAGTCGTTTTCCGATTCATCGTTATCAGAGTCATTGGACTCGTTGTCCAGATCTTTCTCTGACATTTGATCAGAATCATCCTTTGAGTCCTGCTCAAAGCAAAAGTCCTGTTGCTCAAAACAGAATCCACTGGAATGAAACTCATATGACCTAGAGTATTTAGCGTAAGGTTTTTGTTGTGTAGAGAGATTGGAGCCGACGGCCGAATCACTCCTGCGGTTTTGTAAGGTCTGTTCTCGGGGAAGTTCGTGTCCGTTCTTCCCTCCTAATATAGTCACCGCTTTCAGGTTAGGCATGGAGGCACTGCCACGGAGCATCCGTGGTGGCACCTCCTCGAACTGGGGCTTTCGGCGTCTTAGGAAGAATAACTTGAGTGATAATGGTCTCATTGATAGATGAGAGGAAATGATGCAAAATGGGTTGTTCCCACATTCCAAGGAGGCACTGTGCCAACTATATGTACGAATGTAGACGGCCAAGATTGAGCCTACAGTTTTACATTATGTGGGGCAGCTCAAAGAACATCTCAAGGTTATTCTTGTTTGGAAGAGTTCAAAAAACCAAAAACCAAGTAAATATAGCATTATTACAATCCTACGCAATTGATGAACAATTTAATTATACTGGCTTGCAATCAATTGTTCCTGATAACACTACATTCATGGAATCAGATTTGATTCTCAGCACCATGACGACAAGCTGACGCATTGTAAACGCATAAAGAAAATAGAGTCAATGCAGCTGCCGAGCCAACGCATCAGCTTGTGTGTAGTTTGTCGGAGCGTTGGTTGGGAGGCTCACTTTGTGGGTTATCATTTTACTTCCTCATACGTCACAGATCTGGACGCCATGATTCTCATTTGAAATATCTCAATTGAGTCACCAACCCGAAAAATTTCGTTTGTCGTGTCACTCAGCTCTCATTAGATCTATGCTCCTTGATGTTGATCGATCTAGTTCTGGAATATCTGACTACAAACTTTATGCATGGTGTGCATATTATGTTTTTTCATGCCAGGTATAGTAACTTTCTTGCGGCTGGAAACTAGAATTTAAACTAGCATGTTCACCAAGTGATTCATATATTTCCTTTAAACTGCAATACCTCTTAGAATTGACTCATGCTGATCAGTTATATTGAGCCACAATATTGTCCCATTATTGCTCCCCACATACTCCTAAATAAAGTTCGATAAATGAAAAATTTAGATTTTCCATCACGGTTATTTGTCCCTGTTTCAGTGGTGTCAGCCGATGATGGTTCCAGTTTGAGTTCAATGCACCACTGACTTGACCAAACAGTAGGACAAAAGGCGAACTCAAAAGATAAAGAACAACCGAAAATCAACCAAAAAATCAACACAAGCATAAACATTGGAAAAGTGATAAAACAAGATGATAGATTCTGTTAGCAATGCATCAAGCACTGGCTCTTACAGCGCAAATTACCTAATTAACAAAACACACAACTGGACAGTATTACGGTTTAGAAAGCTTTTCAACACTAACTTTAGTGAAGACCCACTACAATGGATTCTGGATTCTTGGCAGGTAGCATCTTTAACCAGATCAAGAGGGCAAATAGGTGAGAACGAGTGTAAATAAGTAGGTGTACTAATAGACGATGTACCCACAACTCAAGTTACGTTACCTGCCATTCTTCTGACATCTAGTTTTTGTTACCTGTTTGGAGGCATTCACCATTCTTTATTTAATAAGTTCAAAAAAAAAGCCAGCGGTTAAAATCCTCCATACAACCTTAGGGTCATCATTGTTCGATATCCTTGAATAAAGAACGATTGGTATAGTGCAAGCTTCTAGTAGTTCCACTAGACCTAGGTCATCTTCCGATCTGCACAACCCTTCTGCATAAAATAGAGATTATAAGCAAAGCCAATGCTATTTTTACTTTTTTACCTTTTTACGTTTTTACCTTTTTACCTTTCTTTTCCTTTTAACTAGAGTTCTTCTGTTTTAACTTCGAAATAGAGTTCTACGGCAACAGAATGGTTGGCACTCTGGTGGACTGAGGCGAAGTATTATCAATTATCATTGGGTGGAATAGTTTCGGATTTAGCCAATTGAGTCCATTAGTTATAATAATCCACTCCCAAAAATGATATTATCTTTTCCAGTAATAATCTGAATATTATCTCGGCAATCTTGCACAAGTAGGTCATCGCTTAATCTTCACCAATCCATATTGTACACATGCAAAAGAACAATATTGGTGGTTACTCTAGCAACAAATACTACTGATGCCAAAACAACCTGTGAATACGAGCACAAATATGCAGGCGGACACCTGGTCGCTTAATCACCACCAATAATAGAACACTCATGCATAGGAAAATAATAATCTGCCATAATGGTTACTCAGGCAACAACTAGTAGAGTTGCGACAATTGCAGGCGGAGATCGGGGAGAGGTGCAAATTCCAGTAATAAATAATATCTCTCACTATCTCAAACTACAACTAGATATATCTCGAACTGTTTTTCGTCTTTGCTTTTTGTCATATGAACTTATCTCCTGAGATGTGACATTTAGGAAGAGTATTGAGGAGTAAGTTGGTTATATTAAATGGTGTTGCTGAATGTGGGTCTCTGGATGTGACTCCAATAGTAGTCTTGAGCTGTCATTGGGTAGTAAGCCTAGAAAATGAAGCCCTTGAGAGTAAATGCCGGATTAAAAGGCTGATTCACAGCAACCACGGCAGAATCGACATCTTGATAATATTTTATACACCTGCAGTCTTTAGTAACATTAGCTTGGTATAACTCAAAAGAGAAGTTTTGCTCATCAACAGAGTTTGATTTTTAATTTCGTGATTAATTGAGACCCCTCGCGTCATCCCGAAACAGTTAATTCCTCAGTAAAACAGTTGAACTTTACACATGGGGTTTGTTAATGATTTATTGTTAATTTTTTAGAATAATCCCAATATTCTGTCTGATTTTTTGGATGAGACTATATGCTGTCTTGGTTACAATATGCCTACTCTTATTGATGTAACTAAGAAGGCTAGTCTAACTAAGATATCACATCTGACAGTCGAGCCAGTTAGGAAGGATATAGCCTGATCTTAGCTTCATTAATAATTATGCCCTGAATTATAAACGGTCACGTGTTCTAGCAAGAATTGTGTTAATGATTATACATTTAAGATTCTCAACATACTTACCACTAAACAGACGAAATAAGCATTATCCACATAGACATGCTCACACTAACTCATCTAATTAATAAAATCTCCTCAACTAACCTCTACTCAACCTTCGAGCCAAACGTTGGATCTTCTCATCCTGCTCACACATGGCCTTCTTGAACCCCTCCTGTTGTTGCTGCTTCTCCTTAGCCTGTTCCTCAGATGTCGGTGGAAGTCTTTCGTTTTTCAAATCTGCATTTCGAGCCTCCTCAAATGATGTTATGGCATCACGAATACCCTGACCACCAAGCATGAGGGTTCCCTGGGGCAATTTTCCACCCGAAACCGCTTTGAGCTCAGAAACAGACTCCGATTCTTGTCGTAAGACATTGAACAACCGGGAAACTCGCCCAATGGCTAGAATCTTGTTTCTGAGAGCTCGTCGTTGATCAAAAGAAATCGTGCTTTGGGTATCTGATGATTCGCTAGGTGGCGCAACCTCAGTAGTAGTCGTGGCCTCGCTGACGCTATCGTCATCTTCGAGTTCTTCCTTCGTGCAGATGTTAAGCATGGTGATGAGCATCTCTGTGATTTTCTCACCCACAAATGGCATAGACCATGTGAAGACACTCATGAAGTTGGGAAGCCAGTATGGATGAGGTGAAGAGTTGAACTGACGGATGTTCATCACGTTGTTTTCGTACTTGAGTACAGCAGCTTTGTTGTTGTAAGCGTCGAGGTAATTTGGTGCAGAGAAAATAGTCATGACTGAAGGGAAACCTGTCCTTTTGGTCTTTCTATACATTCTATATCCAGCATCTTGGGCTTCGTGAGCTCGAATGATAGATAAAAGGCCATTGGTTTCTAGAAAAGAACAAGCAGCATGATACGAGTAGAAGAAAGAACACCCTCTTACAGAATTGTGGACGAAATGATCATTTGTTTTCTCAGATCCAAAATCCTCACATGGGTCAGCCCATAACAAATCACACATTAATCCGTGTGTGGGAGGTTCTCTGAAACGATCCAGTCGACGTAAATCATCTAAGGTGTGCAATTCAGGAGAAAGACCACCATGAACACAAAGAAACTGTTTGTTCATAATAGCCGCCAGGGGAAGAGTACAAAAAGAAGCCAAACATGCCTCATAGAGTTCTACCCCATATTTGTGTATACATTCCAGCTTAAAGGTGAAGTACTCAGTCAGATGACGACATTCGTGGTTACCTCGAAGTAGGTAAATCGATTCTGGGAAATGAATTTTCAAACTCCAAAGGTACAACACGCATTCCACTGAATAATAACCTCGATCCACATAATCACCTAAAAACAGATACCGAGTATTGGGTCCAGGGGTTCCTCCCACTTCAAACAGTTTGAGCAAATCAAAATATTGTCCATGAATATCACCGCAAATAGTAATAGGAGCGGCCACTTCTAAAAGAGTAGGTTCCTGTTCAAGAAGACGTGTTCCTGCTTCTACTATTCGGATTGCTTGTTCCACTGAAAGTCGCCCTTCCCTGTAAAAATGATCCTTAAGAAACTCCAGGTTGGGTTTTCCAGTTACTCGATCAAAAATCTGGTCGTCTGAGGGCTTTGTGGTTGCCGGAGCAGGAACTGACTTGATAGGTCTCTCCACAGTTGACACCACAGTACCATCCTCCATGGTGTGTTGAGTGAAGTCGATTTTCGGTAAAGGCTTCCTGTTCTGGAAGGCCTTGACCGCATTGGAGAGTTGGGCGTCCATTTGTGATGGTTTACAATCTCTGAGATGTTCAAAAGTCAGGTTTTGGTTGCGAGGCTTGGCAACTGTATATAAACTTAACCTTAATGGTGTGGAGGACCAAGTTGATTGGAAAGGATAGCAAGACTAGATGAGAACAATTGTAAAAATAAGATAAAAAGAAGAACTCAACAAGAAAACAAACCAATTATTCTTTTGTATGGTGGCTTTTTCTCGTCTTGAGTCTGCTGCCTGCAGGGGTCACGAGACTGGTCTAGAACTCTATAAACTTACACACAGCATTATACGTTGAGGCTTAGTAAGAATATTATTTCTTGATTTGGATCATGCTACGTAGAATGGTATTATAGCTCAGATGAAAGCAGAAACATAAGTTCTCAGTTAATAAGTTAATACAGTAATCTTTGTGATAAAAAGCCTCCAAATGTGCTAATTGTGGTAGAACGAAACAACTTCATTACATCGATGTTTGCTTCTGCTAATGTCTCCTTAGCTACCCCTACAATAAAGTTCAATATTATGGAACAAAAAAGGGGTGGAATAATAGACGGAAGTTTATTAGGCGGTTAGGATAAAAATATCAAAAAATGGACGACACCGGAATCGAACCGGGGACCTCGCGCATGCTAAGCGCATGTGATAACCAACTACACCAGACGCCCTTTTTTTGCTTTTCAAAAACGCAGTATGTAATCATCAGAATAATAGCTTGGAAGGGGCACCAGTTTTCCAGTGACAACACCAAATTAGGCACAGTCTACTAGTAGACGTACTTCAATTACTTAGAATTATTTCATATTTATGTTATAGTCATTTGAATGTATGAGAAAAAAAAACAAACAAAACCATCAATTTTCCAGTGACAACACCAAACTAAGCACAGTCTACTTGTAGACTTACTCCATTACTTAGAATTACTTCATACATGTTATAGTCAATTGGATGTATGATAAAAAATATAGTCAATCACTTAGAATTATGTCATATTTATGTAATCGTCAATTGAAGGTATGAGAAAAACAACCAATAAAAAACAAAAACAAAAAAAACAAAAAAACAAAAACAAAACAAAATAAAAAAAAAAAACAAAAACAACCAGTCGTTTGGGGCATCAAAATTCCCCAATCTTAATGAAATTTAATAATACATTTAAATAGCTTTTAAAGAAGTTTTAACTACACTTTGTGGAATGATCCCAATGGATGTTGTACCTAGCCGTAGGAAACTGATTCATCTTCAGGTGGGTTCATAGAAAATCTTCTAATGGCTAGCAAAATAGCAAAAGCTGCGAAATTACATTTGTCATTTTTAATTTCTTAATACATTTGAAAATCTATAAATTCTACACAGTTAGTAAAAGGTGAGTATTAATTGGCTGTGAAACTACCACTGGGTCATCCGCTTTCCAATCTCACTGGCCCAGGCAGGAGCACGCTCAAAACCGTTGCTACCACTCTGGTAATCAACAACTGCCTCCATAATTCCCTCTCGAGAGGTGGAAACAAAAGGACCATGCTGGACAATAGGTTGGTCTAGAATCTGACCACCGACAATGATGATTCGGGAGTCTTCTGATTCGGAAGCTCGAAATTCAACCCCATCTCCAGAAGTTGTGAAAGTGGCAACATCATTGGCTTTAAACGATTGTCCATCAATAGTAGCACCACCTTTCATGACATAAAAGATAAGGTTGAAACCTTGGGGCATTATTTGATGAAGTTTACGGCCGTCATATTTTTTGTAGTCAATGTTATAGTCAAGGTACCACACAGGAGTGTAAGCAAGATCTTTGATAGATTCCACGCCCATGGCCTCACCTGAAATGACTTTGACAACAACATCTTGGTTAGGGGAAGATGCTACTGGAATTTCCTCTGCTCGAAGATCCCTATATCTAGGATCACAAGCCTTCAGATCTTTGGGGAGATCAACCCACAGTTGAATTCCCTCAACGACTTTGGTTTCACCATTAGGACCAGGGGAAGGCATCTCAGCATGTACAATTCCTTTTCCAGCTGTCATAAACTGTAAATCTCCGGCATTTAGTGTCCCCTTGCTTCCGGTGAAATCCTCATGGTCTACTGACCCGTCAATAACATAAGTAATAGTTTCTTGGCCCCGGTGAGGATGATCAGGGAAACCAGCAGTAGATGGGACTTTGAAATGGTCAAAAAGAAGGAATGGAGAAAAGTTTCGCACTTGCATGTTTCCAACTGCTCGCCGTACTCTTGCTCCAACTCCTTCTGACTGTTCAATGGCAGTGAATTTTCGTGATACTGTTCGGGGAGTGAAAGACATTGGTTTTGTTAATTTTTGTGTCTGTGCCTGTTTCGGAAAAAGCAAAAAAAACTAGTGCTAAGTAACAAACCGAAGCTGAATGGTCGTTATATATTTTGGCATAATGGTTAGATGGTTAGGTCTGAGTGCGTCTCTAATGCACAGTAACATCTCTGTCATGCATATTATGCTTATTCAGAGCTTGATGAGTAATTCGCTTATTCAGGTCGAAGTTGAGGGAAAATTCCCATGGAATGTTCCAGACTATTGGAACTTGAGTAATCCCTCTCGTCAAGGCAACAACAGGGTTATCTTTATCTCACTCCATACCATACCAGTATTACTGTTGGCAAACTTTCGGATGCTACATATCCTCTTCACAATATAACAATAATCAATTAATAACAATCCTATGCCCTCAACTCCTCCACAAATTCCACCACTCTTTTAGCTTCCACCACCCGAATTTCCTCATCAGCTGATTCATGCAGTCCTAACCAAGTAGCATCCTGAACAGGGAGTCCATTCACCCAAGTCTGGAAGTCCGCGACACGCGAACCTGAAGTGAGAGGGTAGGGGCCTAGTTTACGGGAGTCGTCATCAAAGTACTCTACAGTCATGATCTGGAGTACCATATCCTTCAGTCTCGACAGATCCGAGCCAATGTCAATTTTGGCAGTGTAAATATCAGTAACAGCAGAGACAACAGCGTTCCAAGGAATAGAGTGAGGATTAATGTTGTCTCTTTGTGCGCTGACATGGGTCACCCATCCTCCAATGGCCCGTAAACTAGCCGACAAATCTCCTTCATGGAATCCATAGTTTTTGGCAAATCCCAATGGAATGAACCTCGCCAAGTCGACGATACAAACATGTAACCAGCTAGCCAGAAAGTTGAGTCGTGTCAATTCCACAGGTTTTGCATCCTCAGTGTCTCGCCAGATCAAATCCAAGCCAGCCTTAACACCTGAACTAGTTTCACAGGATACTAGCCTGCTCATCAAGAGTAGAGTACTGGGTACAACCTCACAGGAAGCCTCGTCAAACGAAACAAATAGCCTGAAAGAAGAATTGTGTCGTCCAACGTTAAGCCGCAGCCACTTTTCAAGCTGAGTAAGCCACTGGCGTTCGAGATGGGCATTCTGAACAAGCACCCAATCTCCAGAAAGAGACGCAGACTGAATCATATGATCAGCGGTCTTTTGGGACTCAAGGGAACCCATAGAAACCGCCAGGGTCTCATTTCCGGTCTTGTGAGCCAGTTCTCGAACCCAATGAGTAGCATCAACTCCTCCACGGCTCACCATCATCACCACATGATTGTCATCCTGGACGGTTTCACCAAGAGTTTCAGATTGTAAGTTACCAAAATGGGAAACTCCAAGAGAATTGATAATCTGAGAAAGATCTTCTGTGGCTGTGACTTGATCATACTCTCCAGTGTAAGCTTCAACCACAAGGAGACAGAAAATATCTTTATCCTTGAGGAACAAGCCAGGGGAGATTTTCTTGTAGATGGCCAAATAGAGGTTCTTGATCACGACTTGAACATCGTCTTCTTCGGAAGAGACAACTTCCAAGAAGACCTGAAGGAACAATTCAAGGGAAAATTTGTAGACCTGGTTCACCACACTGAGCTTCTGGAGAACACCAAAAAGTCTAGTAGCACTTTGAGCCAAAGGATCAAATTGGGAAATGATAAGATCGACGTGTCCTAGCGCTTGTTGGGCTTCTTCTTGTTGCTGAGTCAACAGACTGGCTTCATGTTTGAGTTTCTCCAGCTTCACCATAACTTCATTGTTTCCAAGAATGTCTTCAGAGTCGGCAAGGGAAGCGAGCAGATCAGCCTCCAGAACGCGCAGATTGGCCTGACACTCGTTTTGAAGTTTGAGGAGCGATTTTCGCTTGGCATCCACATCTGGACGTTTCTTGGCTAGCACGTGGCTGCTGAGTTGTCTCTCCAGAGACGCATCTGTTACTGTGAAGTTGACACGAGTAGTTCTGGAAGTCACATGTGCCGAAAAGTTGCCATCAGAAGAAGCTCGTGATAACAGAAAAAGTCTAAAGTTGGAGTTGAAGTCGATCAAATTCTTCCCGAGTTGGATTAGGGTTCGACCTCCAGTCTTGTGGTACTCTCTGTTAAGTACTGAGTTAATCACTGGATCCAAGTACTCAGCATCAGTGATGAGAATGGTCTGACCAAACCGAAGGGCGGTCTCCAGATGTTTGACAAAAGCGTCATCCAGAAATGATGTAATTACTGGTTTGTATTCTTTGACAAGGAATTGCCGAATTCGATCAGTAGGATCAATTATCAAAGGGTAAGTAGAAGCAGATTCAATAATGACTGCATTTTCCACTGACAACGGGTCCTTTGAAGGAAGATGAGATATATCAGGGGTTCCTAAGAACGCGAGAATATCGTCTTGACTAGAAAGATTGTGTTTAACATTCAGGTTGTCCAATTCTGACAAAACATGGGTTAGTAGTTCGCCTCGATGTTTCTGGCTGAGACCACCCCATCGAGCTAGGGAGAAGCCACAGATAAGACTGTTTCCTGCTAAGTTGAGCAACTTTGAGTCAAACTCCACAATGGACTTTGCCCATCGTTGCTTTTCGTCACTGAGAGAGGCCACCAGGTCTCGTGATCGACTGATCCGTTCTCCAACAGTAGCCAACTCGTCTTTGAGACGTTCACTCTCTCCAATCAAACCAGCGTACTCTTGTCGGTAATCCTCAATCTTTTGCTCCAGCTCATTAATCATATCGCAGATGGCAGTAGCTTGAGCCTGTGTTTGCTGAGATTGGTGACGGAGCATATCTACTTCGTCCTTGAGAGGAGCAATCCGTTCCAGAATCTCACAGTACCGAATCTGGGCCTCTACCCATTGTAGCAAAGGTCCACAAGCCTTAGAAGCTCGATTAGCTGCCTCGTAAGTGTAATTATCACGTGACAAGTAATCTCTTTCCATGGTGTGTCGCAATCGAGAGTCCATCTGAGAAGAGTCAAAGTTGACAATAGACGAAATGAAATCATCCCGACGAATAATCGTTTGGACATCTCTCCAAGAAGAAGTCTTGTATCCCAAAATCACACACACACTTTCCATACACAGCTTTATGGTTTCAGGAGGATTCAACATGGACCGAAGCTCTGTAAGGTGTTGTTTCTTGATGTTAGAGACCGATTTTTTGGCAGAAACGACTGCTGGTTGAGCTAGTGCCAAATCGTGAGCGACAATCTCTTGACGCTCAGAAATCTCCTTCTTCTGAGTCTCCAATGACTGCTGGATCTGCAAACTAGCCTGCTTCTTTTTCTCAGCGTCGTTCTGGTTAGTGATCATCTGCTGAAGAGTTCCCTGAGCAGCCTGGGTTTTGGCATTCAGCTCGTTCTTGGACTTTTCCAACTTCAGTTCCATTTCTCGGACAGCCAGAACTGTTTCCTTGAGTTTATCCACACCGGAATTAAGGTGACGCTGTTCCTGCTGTAATTGAGCCTTCTTATCCAGGTACACCTTAATGAAGAGTTTGATCGAGGCTAGAGACAAGTGAGGTGTCACATGAAGACGACCAAACACCTGTAGAATCTCAGGAGACACGTCCAGCTGGTGACACATTTTCTGGGCCATCTGGGTAACTCCTTGACCACTCCAGTTACCCATCCAGTTCAGTACACATCTATTTAGTAAGGCTGGAGACGACGTCAAGTCAATACCTTTCTGGGTGACCAGGATCACATGCAAGTTCTCGACCACCTTTGTAGTGAACCAATCGTAAACTTCCTGGTCAGAGTCAAGCAAGATTCCTGCCTTGGAGCTTTCCTGACGAACGTGACTCATTAGAAGTGACCAATCGTCGTCCTCAAATAATCCAGGGATTTCGGCATTCGCCAGAAGTGTGTTCATTCGCTCCAGGTAAAGTGGAGTGAGATCAGCTTCGTTCAGTAGGAAGCACATTTTCTGCGAGACACAGTTGATGAGAAGAGTTCTAAGATCAGCGTCGAAATCAAGCACCTGGTAGCCTCTGGAAACCCGCAATTGGAAGCATTTGACACCAGCCAACCAAGCGACAAACCGAGTCATTGTGGTACGACCACTGCCAGCTTCACCAATCAGAATCATATGGCCTTGAGGCTGGCGCAGGACTCTATCGATTCGCAGAAGATGCTCAATAACGTCATCAGACAGGACAAACGGGGTATCCAATTCTTCCTCGCAGAAAGTAGGAATTCGAGAAGTCGCATATGAAGTGATGAGATCTCTGGAAACAGGAAGATACTGCTTAGTGGTCCAGTTTGAGAAGAGAATATCACACAACAGATTATTCACGTTATCAGAGGATAAAGTAAATTCCCGAGCCAATACATTGACTAGCATCTGCAGACCCTGTTTCCTTTCCTCTTCAGTAACTAGTCGATCAAGGAATAATCTCATGCCTTCATGACCAACCACCTGGACAAGTCCATCAACAGATAAAGTTTCCAGTTGGTTAATGGCTTCATAGACACCACGAGACCATCTTGTCAACTCTCGGGGACTATAAATGTAATGTACATTTGCGTTGAAAACTCCACTGAATGACTCATAATAACAAATCATGGCTCTAGTAAGCTGTTCACCGTAGCCTGCCAAAGAAGGAATACACTTCAATAAAGATCTGTTGAAGGAGCCGTAGATCTGGGTCAGGGACTTTCTTTCAGGGTATCCGACATTGACCAGAGTGACATGTCTCAGAAGTCGCTGACTGAGAATGTTTCGGCCTACATCCTCAGGGGGATTACAAGCTCCCACGAACTGGATTCGTTCCAAGCTTGTCCAACTGTTATTGTGCCAGAAACCGTTTTTCTCAATCAGTTGCCTTAAGAAGGAAATAACATGCTGGGTTCCATACTGGTCACAAGAGGGTAAGTTGATTTCATCGCAGAACAAAACAATCCATTTTCCAGGAGTTCTGGGTGAAAGAACAGGTCCCCGAGATGATCCGGATCCTGAAGTTAGCTGACATCTCTGGAATAGTGTTTTAAGTATTAGTCCAGGATCACTAGTCTTACTGAAATTCAAAGCTACCATGTCAAATCTGTCTGATCGTCTTAACGCTCCAAACAGTGTCATGGTCTTACCCGAACCCGGAGGACCACAGAGTAAAACAGGCTTGTGACTGCTCAATAGCCCGTAAATGAGGTGTTCATGTTTCACCGTATCAGTGGTAGGAATAATCGTATTGGGGTTAGTGATAGCATGAGTAGGAAGGGCTGTATCAGCGACATGGTACCGAATCCAATTTCCATCAGGAGAAACATCATGATTCAGAGCGTCAGAAACGCACAAACCAGAGTACTCTACAGCTGCCAGAGCAGCTGCTTCAACGAAAACAGTCTCAAACAAGAAGCTAGTGAAAAGATGGCGCTCCTCATTTCTGGAGTCGCCCGAGAAAGACCAAATCAGGGCAAGAACCAATCGACGGACAAGAAAGGCGTTCATTTGGTCACGGGAAAGTGTCACTTGAGCCAGCAAAATATTTCTGCATGCATCCTCCAAAAACGCAAACAATGTGGAAATCGCTCGAATTGGTGTAAATTCCATCACATGAGTTAGTTGTTCAGATCTATCAACAATTGCGTCAATATGAGATAGAACATTGGCTGCTAAGGAAGTCATCGAAGAAACAACCACAGTATCAGTTGTTTCAGGAATCTTATCTGGGTTCCACAGTGGAAGTCTAGCACCCACATCCAACAATTCCAGAGCAATTTCAACATCCAGAGTCTTGGAAGAGAACTTTTTCAAATGATATCCCACCAAGTCACGAATACTGACCACATTATCGCCTACATGTACCATTCCGCATCGCGAAACAGTGGCTGGGGTAGCATAGGTAAGGGAATCGACTTCAAACAAAAGAGTCACGTGATCTGGAAGTTGTAGACGTTCTCCGGATGCTAGAGTGAACACCTTATTATCGTCCAGAACGGAGTTCAAGTTCTCAACCCAATCAGGATCCACATCTCCATCAAACACAATCCAATGAGAATTTCGGGTAGTTTCTCCAGTGACGTTATTGATGATACTCCTAAGAATACTTGTGAACACACCATCTTTCCAGTCTCGAGTGGTGGAATCTAGAATACCATACAAATCGTCCTTGTTCATGACTTTGGAGTCGATGATACTGATTTTAGCTTTAAGGCCAGCACCAAGAGTCTGGATGATTGCAGATTTGCCTGATCCAGCTGCTCCGACAAGCATGACTCCATGATGATTAGCAATGAGGTCATTGAGTTGAGCACATTTGGTAATCCAAGCAGGAGAAGGGGTGTATCCAAATTTAGACGCATTTTCTACCAGGCTAAATTCTAATTCCTGGGATACTTCCACTGGGTCTATATCACCAAAAATGGTTCCCATAATCGTGTTGAACTTGGAAATATCTTCTTCCACCAGCATAGGACAGATAGTAGTTTGAAGAGATCGAGTAATTGAGACAGTTTGGTTTTCTTGGTTGATACAAGAACGAGCCCCTCTCAAAACACTCTTGATAGCTCGTAAACCCCAATCGTAATGCTTCTGTTTACTCAACTCCTTTTCACACTGCTCAAACAAAGGAACGACCTTCCGAGCCAATTGTTCAGCCTCAGAGAAACCTTGAGAATAGAGCACCACCTGACAAATCTCCTCCTTGTCTGGTTTAGCCACTGAAAATGGCCTGAACAGTTTCTTAAGGTTATCAGGAAGAGTAGATCGACCGAGGTACGAAGGATTCAGTGTGATAAAAATACCAGTCGAAGGTAAAAGAGAGATATTTCTTGATCCGAATGAAATGTCCTCCTTATCTCCTCTAGCCAGACCAGCCTGAATAACCTCGATCAAACTAGTCACAGCACTCAAACTGTTTTCGTCCAGTCTGTTGAACTCATCAAAACACGCCCAGATTCCCGCCTGACAAATACCAGCCAAGATTCGGGATATGGCCTGGAAATTGAACGACTCGTCACAATTGAAAACGAGAACAAACACGCCCAGATTTTGACCCAAACTTTTGATAGACTCAGTTTTGCCTGTACCAGCAGGCCCAAACGGAGATCCTCCTTGCTTGGAAGCTAAGGCTGATGTCATGCTTCGATAACAAGCATCAACAAGAGGAGTCGCCACAAGACGAGGAGGGACTCCAAGATATTCCCATGAGTATGGGAAGGAAGCCAGGTTTTGGTTGACAGTGACTTCTCCAGAAGACTCATTCCTGTAGAATCGCATAAGTTTAAGCCAATCGTAGTCCGTTTCAGCAGAGGAACAGTCCCGCAAATGAATCAACTCTGTGATGAGATTTTCACATTTGAGTCGGTCCAAACTGGCGAGATCCATCAAAACATGTTCTGCAAGTTGACTGAGCATCTTTGAACACGATTCTCGAACTGTGGAGAACTCTTTCTTCTCACCCAACTCCGTCCACCAGATTTGTAATGCCAACAGCCCAATTTGGCCAGGGTACTTCTGGATCCAAATCATGAATTGTTTGGGACAGAACTCTATACTGAAATCCTTGAGAGCAAGTTTGAGTTCGTGTTTAAGTGCCTTTTGGGTTCCCTTCTCCAGTTGTTTGAGGGTACTCTCAATCTTGACACCCACAGTAGTAATAGGTTCCAGAAGAGGTACTAATTCGCCCTCACGTGAAACCACTCCAACAATACGGCCATCGTCGTCCTGATCGACTGAGGAAATACCTGAAAACATCTTTTTGACATGACTGTTGAGACATCCAGGCGAACCAATCATCTCCAGAAGATCTTCATCTCCCACAAAGAAAAAGCGGGGGAAAAGCTGTCTCTGTTGCTCGAGAAATTCGCCAAGAGATTTTTGGATCTTGCCAAGTGCTTCATTTAAACGAGGTAATGTTTCGTCGATTTGAGCAATGTTGATAACATCTCCAACTAAAGGACTCTTGTAAACCTGTTTCCACAGTAACATAAACTCAGCATTGATATTGCCGAATCGGGAATTTTCTAAAGGCAAAATCGCTTTCACCTCACTGCTATTTTCAGCCCCAAACAATCCCTCTAAGTAAACCCATTGTTTCTGAACACTGATCCAAATCTCAAAAAGTGTCTGAATACGAGACAACTTATTCTCCCACCCATGGCATTCCTCCTCAAACACCTTGAAATATGGCGAGTTGTGCATTCCCTGTAGGCCAGTAATATGGTCAGCACAAGTGACGAAAATCTCGTCCCAGTTCTTGATCAGTCTTACCTTGTTCTTAAAATTGACCAGATTGAGAGTAAGATTAGACCAAGTGGTTCGAACACCAGTCAGGAAGTCTTCTAGAACCAGCTCTCCTTGAGCCTGTGCAATAAGAGCCTTGATTTGGGTTTCATAAAGTGCCAGGCCACAATCCCACACGTTCCCAAGTGTCAAATGATTGCTCAGGCGAAGTGTAGGTTTCTTGACTAGTTTGGCTAATTGCTCCCAATGACGTGTTTTGAAGGCATCAGATTTTAGCTGGGAAATAAGAGGAAGAGTTTTCAATAATGTCTGAAGCTCTGTCTGGACATGCTCATATGCAGCATATTGTCTTACTCGAGACGGCATAGATTTGGAGCTGATGACAAGCCCATCGATAACCGATCTAAGCTTTCTGACCGAAATAACATGCCATGAAAGCTCCCGAAGCTCATCAACGCCCTTCCAAACAGACTCAAGCGTCGCAAAAACAGTAATAAAGTCTTGGATTTCGTCCCCAACGATAGCGAGAGTATCATTGGCTGAAGTCACATGACAAGGAATGCCTAGAGCTCGTGAGGCGTTCTCGAGCACTTCAAAGTCGTGAAGTAACTTCTTCGTAACGCTGAGATGCTTCTGCAATAGTTCACGTGATTGTTCTCGGAACTTACTTCCTGTTCGAGCAAGCGTTCCCTCGTCCTTAATTTCAGTCCAGCTGGAGAGATGGTTTTCGACGCGATCTCCAAATCGGCCAAGTTCCATGGTAATTTTGCTTCTTAGGGCATCCTGCTGAGCCTCGATAATACCTTCCTTAACTTCAATGAGCTCTTGTAGTGTCTCAAATAGACTTTCGGCATGATCCACATAGAGCCAATCCTGGGGGAAGACAAATCTGTTTCGAACAAGCGTGTTTTGGCAAGTCTTGAGAAGCTCCACCTTGGATTCCCAATCAGGAAGTTTATCATTTCGTGTGCTCACGACACATGTAACAAACTCAAGGGTCTTTTCAACGCTGGAGTCGATGCCAGAAGGCTCCAACTCAGCTCGAACACGGTCCATGTCACCACAGAGATCACGAAGTTGTACTGACATTTTCTCGGAAAATGTAAACAAGATGGAAGACTGCCATGCGTCATACTTGGACGAGATTCGAGCTGTCACATGACCAATATCCAGTTTGAAAATATCACCGTTTCCAAATGAGACATGGTTCGAGTTCGAATCAAAAGTGGAGGCACGTGATTTTCGAATTTCTTGCAGGATAGCAAGCCACCTGTTCAAATCGTCACCAAGAATGGAAATCACATGATCTGGAGATAAGGTCCACAATGACTGGAAATGGGACCATTTAGAAATATATTTGGATGCAGCGGTGTAAGATCGATCAAAGGTCAAGTAAAGGTCACAAAGAGGTGAGCCAGTAGATTGCATCAAGTTCTCAAACATCTGGGTTTCACCATCAAACACACGTGACACACCTTCAATCTGTTTGAGGCTTGCAACTGTGGATTTCAGCCTAACAACGTGACCAACAAACCGAACTCTTGACTCTTGTAATGGCGGTTCAACACAAATGACATTGTTTTTCAACACCATCACATGATATCCAAACTCTATCCTCTCAAAGAACTCTGCGTACTCCTGATCAAGTCGTTGCTCCAATATGTTTTTAATTCTCAAGTTGAGGGTCTTTGCGAACGATTGCATATTGGAAAAGCCATCGTGTTCAAGAGAATCGTAAGCTGCTTGAACGTCAACTAGAATCCTGGCGAACTCATCATGACTGAAATCACACGATTCGAGCTCCACCACTAAAGAGGACATTATATGACCCCACACTTGGGCCAACCGTTCACTTTTCATCAGCAAAGTGTGAACTGCATCAGAAAGTTTATACACAAAGCGTTGATGTGAGTTTTTTCCAGAAGCATCAACATGCAGAATGTCGTCCCAAGTGGTAGTGATTCCACGCGTCACGAGGTTATAAATCGCGTTCTCGAACCCAAACAGGAGTTCTCGTGGTAGATCTCGAGACTCAATTACTGCCAAGGTTCTGTCCATCACTTGAACACTGTCCATTAAGCTCACTGCAAACGGGTAAATTGTCTTCGCATCATTGGCCATAGAAACGAGAGTATGAGGGACCTGGAACTTCATGTTCAACAGGTGTCTCACTTCTTTAAATAGAGTAATAGATGTAGGCGAGAAAAGCACTGAAAGAGCTAACTGTTGGTTCTCACGTGATCGTTTAGAGATCTTGAACACCTGGCCACCAGTTCCACGTGACTTAACTTCTCGAATCCATGCATCATAAACTACTCTAGAGTCTAGACTTTTCCTGAAAACCACTGATTCGTCATGTAAGACTTTTCCGTCAGCATAGTGTTGCCATCCAGCTCCAAGTACGCTTTCCACACGAGACATGTACAAGTCAAGTTGCCGTTCCAGCTGTTTCATCCAGATGATTGCGCCCGCTACCGGTGGTAAATCTCTCAATTTAGCCATTTCGAATGTCTCTGAGTTTCCGTATTTCTTTTTGAACTTTCGTTGGAGTTCCACCAGATCCTGTTTGACATTTTCAATCAGTCGAGACTGGTACTCGTGAATTGCTCCTCTGATCGCTGGGCGAATAAACAATGAGTTGAACTTTGCAAACACTCTGAACATTTCTGTGGAATTTTTCGCCAGGGCAAGTCTGTCACGCAAAATACTAATAATCGAGCGTTCTACGGAAACTGTGGCATTGTTGTAACTGTCTTCAAGGCGGTTCCAGTGAGTCAGGGCTTCATTTGAAACGTCTAGAACGTCAGAAACGTTTTTCAACTTCTCGTAACTGTTTGTGATTTCATCAATATCGACTCCTGCAGCTTCAGACACTCTTCCTAGAGTCAAAACCAGAGACTCATGGGTCTGACGGAAAGAGGCAATATAAATAATTCGATTCTGCGTCTCGTTATGTCTAGTTTTAACCCGAATTGGAATAAACTTCTCACCTAAATTTGTTCCTTGTCTCCTTCGGGACACATCTCGAGCCATATTAATGAACTCTTTATTCAAATCGTTCCATACGTTGAATACGTTGTTAACTGACTCAACCATCTGATTGAACTCGTTGGTGGGAAGCTGCATTAGAGAAAGCTCCAGTTTGCCCAGAATCGTCTTGAGCTGTTTATCAAAGTCTCCACTGATACATCCAACCAAAGCCAGACATCTCCAGACAGGGTAAGTAGAAAGTCTGAATTTCTTGTTCACATGATTAAACACTGAAGTAAGAGCGGAGGTCAAAGTTTCAAGCGACTCAGCTGACATCAGCTCGTCCAGTGGAAAATCACGTAGTAACACGTTATACTTGGAAACCATATCCTGGGCTTCCTTGAGGCCGATATCTGAGAGAAATGAAACAGTAGCGTGGAATCTTTTGGCATTTTGCAGTACTTGTAGAGTTAGAGTGACAGGTTTATCTTCCAGCTGACGACTAATATAATCCAGTTTATCCTCCATGGTGAGCCAAAAGTTGATTTCACTAGCCGTAGACGACCCTGCTTCTGTGGGGTCTCTGTCAAGTTTTGTGACTGTCTGAATCTGTTTGATCCACGAGTTTACACATGTCTGGAGCTCGTTGAGTGTTTTTGAATCTAGATCGGAGAGGTCTTCAGCACCCTGACCTTTCTCAATGGCTTCTTCAATAGTTGGGTGAACTTCCAGAAGAACATCTGGAATGGTTACATCACTTTCCAAAAGATGGAAAGACATTTCCAACTCTGCCAGTTTTTTTCGAACAAACTGAATGCCCTTATCTCTAGAAGAATCCAACGAAGACGACGCCAGATTGGTCACCTGCAGTTGACTCAATGATTCCAACGATCCATATGGTTTAACCAAAACCAAACAAGATCCCGAATCGGGTTTATTAGATATCTCAACTGTGTTAGTCACGCCGAGGGCTGGATATGCCTTCTGTACTTACACTTGTCAGGAGAATGTCCTCTGGACACAAAAAGAACTTGTGCAGCTAATTCTGAAGGGTTAAATAAGTCGCAATTCAGTTCGCATGCTAATTTTGCGGGGTCTGCGGAAAGAAGTGTGGCAATGATCGTTTTCACATGCTCTGTGACCTGGTCCTGAGTAACCGGCCTGGGTTAGTATTAATTGCGTGGCATTTCCTCTGTGGATACTCACATTTTTACTCAGTAACAATGTCTTAGTGTCGCTTCAATTAATGATAAAATTGTAGTTGTAGTTGTGTTGTGATGTGGATCCATGTTGTGATATGGTGATAGTAAACCTTATTTGAATATGGACCAAAATTATAAAAGATAGAGAAGAATCAATAGGGTAGCTCTGATCATGAGCAAATAAGTATGATTGTTCGTTCTGTGTTATTACTTGATTGGTTCTGTGTCATTTTGTTTGGTCCAGTTGGTGATATTCACCTATGTGACCAAACCACTGAAACACGTGAATTCATCGTGATTATCTCTTCAGATTTATTCAGTGTGCAGAGTTGTTTGTTTCCATCAACGTTTCAGCATCAAAATATACGTGATTTTACGTGTCCAGCGTGTCTAACAATCGGAGAGTCGGAGTTCATTCTTTGACATTATTTGAAGCTCCAACTTTAATTTTACTTAGAAAATGACCATAACCTTTCCTGAAAAGGTGGCTACATCAACAGCAGAATTGAGTACTGAAGATAAATGAGGTCTTTGATTTTGAAACAGATTCGATATGTTGATCAGGTAGTTTTTAGTGTATAAGTTTAATAGGATAATAATAAAAGCTTTATAGTATTCCCCATCGAAATAATAACTGAGATATGAGTCTGTTTCACAACAAACTCTTCAAAGAATCAGCATATCCACGAAGATATGAATAGAGATTAGATTATAAAAAGGGTTATATTTATGGAGATTAGTTTACTAATAGAATCATCAGGTCGGAAGAGAAGGCTGAAAGTTGTTTGCATTCATCTTTAATGTTTAACAGTACAACCACTCGATGGTATTTGATGAAGCGAAGTTTATTTGGTGATTAATTATGATAAAGTTAAAGAATAAAGGTGATCATGTGCACGTGTCGTTTTTGATAACCTTGCAACAGTTAATCCGGCAAGTGTAGAGAGCAGTTTATGACAGCGCTGAAATGGCTTTTTCGGCAGTAGCTATTTTATACGTTTGATGTTTGGACAGTGGCTCTTTTCTACGAAACCAGCGCTGTTCAGCCTGTCTGAACCGTCTACGTGTAATACTACACATTTGAAAAGTGCCACACATGGCGGCTAAACCTGATGCTGCATTCTGATGTCATCTGGGTTAACACGCACCTCCTACATCAATGATGAATAGATATACAACTAACAACCATATTATAACAATGTCATTACAACTGACCTTAAGAATATCCTTAGAGAGTGAATCCCCTCGTAAAAAGTATGCATCACTGGATTTTCAATGATTCAAGTTTCGCAATCAATCTGTTGTTCAATTAATGAATTCCCATTCCCTCCTTTCACTTATTTCACTTTCATTTACAAATGTTCTTATCAGAGTTAACATGCCACTGAGTAATTTTATGCTGATATTGGGATACGAGCCACGCAAAGACTATATTAATGTCGAAGACTACCTCAGTTAGAAACCGACTACTTCAACTGGTTGCCACATACAACAACCTTAAACTGCAGCATAAGATCACCCCGCACGAAACCTTATTTGAAGAGCCTAACAGATAGGGGAAGATAGGCGAGGAGGGGAACTTTGTCCAGGTACCGAAATTTGGAGTGATCGTCAACTTCTGAGATTAGTCAGCCAGAAGACCAACTAAACACTGGGCTATTCTTCTGCTCCACCGTGTATACCGTACAAAGTTGTGTATGCACACCTTGCATTATGAGTCATTCCTGGTAGGCAAGAACAGTGATCCCAAGAAAGAGTTGGCATCCAAGACATTTTCCCCCAACATCATCGACATACTTTATCTACGCTCCGAACTCTCTCCCAACAAGGTTTTGAAACTTTGAAAAAGTGAAACTCAGCCAAGACATTTCAACCACTTCACCTAACCGACTCAACTTACTCAATCTCTCAAGCATGTTTTTGATACCGCCACCGCCATCCATGAGAAGCTCAGGAATGTATTCCATGAGTTTCTCAGGAGGAGTGGCACCAGCAGCCATGTTCAGGGACCCCAATGTTGATCCCATTGACTCGACCCATGTTCCATCAGCTGAATCTGTGGGCTTCATTGCACCTGAAGGAACATACTCGCCGTTGGAATGTGTCTATCTGGCACCTCCACCGGCTCATCCCTCTGATCCACTTCCACTAGCAGTCAACCCACTAGCACCCACTACAGCATCGCCTCAAGCACACTCGAACGGCGTTAAACTTACAGTTTTTGCTTTTCAAGACAAACATACACCACAAAAACAACCCCCAGCGACCTCTGGAGGATCGCTGTTCAGTTTTTCACCTGGATCGGCGTCTGGATGGCTTAGAAGACCGTCTCATTCGTTAGGCCCAGATCTACTAAGAGTAGACTCGCGAGGATCAGACAGCAGTAATCTCACATCTATATATGCGCCTTCTGTGTCAGCCCAGACATCCTCCAATGCTGTTTCAGTGCCTATCAGTGTTCCTGGAAGCTCAGGATCATTGCCTATCCTTGAGACTAACACCCAGCCCAACGCATCGGTTTCCAGTCTGGGAATGTTTCTGAGAAAAAAATCAGTCTCTTCAGAATGGGTCAACAACAATGGTACAGATTCAACGTTTGAAGATGATTATGGAACACCTCCCAGCACCGCCAATAGTCCAGCTTCCAAAAATGGTAAAAAAAGCCGCCCAAAGAATTCCCTTGTCAAAAACAATTCTTCCTATATCAGCAGGGCAATTGTAAGAGAAGGATTATCTAAGCATTTATGCGATCGACCTCAAACTGAATTGTTTGTGATCACCAATATCAACCGGTCTCTGCAATGGCTTGATCTGCAAGATTACCCCAGTCAATCGCATCCTCAAAGACATGAGGCATTGACGAAAATCTTACTCACAAGAGCACATCCATTGTGTCACGATGTCAATCTGAAAACCAAATCTTTGGCAGGTTTTGACCTAGTTGTGGGGTTCTCAACTGGTGACATTCTCTGGATTGACCTCGTATGTGGAAAGTACAACCGAATCAACAAAAATGGAGAGGTATGCAAAGCTGCAGTGGTGGATATCAAATGGTTACCCAACTCGGACTCTTGTTTTGTGGCCTGCCATGCTAACGGCATCATTGCAGTTTATGATAAAGATCGTGAAGGGGGAATCTACGAAGTGGGTCATAGTTATATGGACTCAAAGCCGTCCAGTCTTGAGCACTGTCATGTGATTAAATCGCATACTGAGCCACCTTGTAAACAGAACCCCGTGGCTCTTTTCTCCGTTTCTAATAAACCTCTAACTTCCATTGCTATTTCGATCAATCGAATTTTAGCAGTCACTTCACAAGACGGATTTACTCGGCTAATTAATCTCACAACTGAACAGGCTACAGATGTGTTTCCATCATACTTCGGAGGTGTCACCTGCTGTGCTTTCTCTCCTTGTGGGCGATACCTTGCTACAGGAAGTCAAGATGATCTAGTATCACTCTATAAGGTGGATAACACACTTGCAAGTGAGAATGCGCAATTGATAGCTCGTCTGCAGGGTCACAACTCTTACGTAAGCCACGTGGCGTTCGACTCGTATCTCAGCGACTCTCAAACCCTCAGATTAGGCTCAGTTGGTCAAGACGGTTGTCTACTACTTTGGGACGTGGATATACGATCTCCATCAACCAGAAAAAGCGGCCGATCGCGATCAAACTCTGCAGCCAACTCACAATTTCCTAAACAAGACAAATACGGTACTATGATTCACCCTTTTGTTTCTCGACTAGACGCCTCAGCAGCTCTTAGTCAACCCGTAGTGAGTCTTCAGGTTAAGGCTGCAGGCAAAGAGAGCGAGCCGCTGACATACTTGGAGTTTTTGACTGATCGGGTGATTGCAGCAGGAAAGGATGGCAGGATCTGGACATGGAAGAGGCCAGACGTGATTGGACAGATTTAGACATTTAAACATAATGCATTTTTAACGCTACTTATCACATCACTCAGATAACCAGAGTAGAGAGTCAACTCATCACGCAAAGGATAAATAATACTCCTGTGCTAATTAGGAAAAGAGGTGAGGCTTTAATTGACTTTTACGGAAATATAGCAAACCCCTACTAGAGTAATGTTCATTAAGAATAGAGGGTGAAAGAAATGGGGGTTATTTTTTGATTTTTGAGAAAGTAATGTATAAGAATTGTGACTAAAACATACGTTCACCCTCTAAATGCATTTTTACCTCACTGTGTTTGAAAATGAGTGGTGAGGAAAGGGTGAATATGAACTTGTTAAGAGATAGTTGTACAACGGAAAGAACATATTTAGACTATCTATGACGACGAAAATTTGAAGAAAAAAATAGTTTCGAGTGGTTCAATATTTTTAACAAATGGAAATCTTGGAGCCGAAGATCTTGAATATGATCCAAAATGTCAAGGACAGAACTCTGTAAGACATTGCTTCCTCGAATGTGGCATGAAGTACATGAATTTTCGAACTCGAACAACAACAACAACAATAATAATTATAAAAATAATAGTAATAGTAATAATAACAACAACTTGAGCACCTGTAGCGTGATTCATATTATGCCATAGGCTTTAGGTTAGTACCCACATCATTCTCTCCAATAGAGTAGAGATCCTGTAAATGTGTGTCAGTCAATATCACATGATTCTTGTAGGCTCAGGACGGATAGCGAACTTTTTCCTCTCTTGGTTTACCAGGGATGATGCAATGACTTTTCTGGTCATTTTTGAAGATAATTTTTTCCTTCAGTGAAAGACAATGCGGCGATTCTCACGGTAATTACGGAACTTCACACATGTGGTGATCCCGGTCTTCCGGTAACCCTATGTTGACTGACAGTAAAGAAATGATACCTACTTTAAAAGCTATGTGAAAGGAAAGTACTATTCTTTATTTTTTTTCTTAATCAGGCTAATCTTTACTACCTGTGGTGACAATTTGGGACTATCATGATAGTTTTTTTTCTGCCTGAGCCGTTTGTAACTATTTTTATCGCCTTCTCAGTAAAATTCAGTATCTGCCTTGTAAATACATGGCACTAAATTTGTGTCACGAGCTTGACGATTTCTTTCGATACCAGACTCAGGGGTGCCACTTGCATAACCACCGGAAATGTAGTTCCGGAACTTACCTCAACGGGCAAAAACTGAAGTAGCATGAACAATAAAGAGAATAAAGAACACAGAAAGTATACAGTATGTGGTAATAAAATTATCCCCTCGTGAGGCTTGCCAAGCCTGCAGGTACTCATCCATAAACTTCTACTTTTTCCCGATAAAAGATTGGATCATGTCTCCGATTCATTTCTTGTTCACTCCAATAATTCCAAAAACTACATTAACCAAGAGTCTTCTCTTCTTTAATAAACAAAGCCTAAAGCAACTTTCTAGGTCGCTGCCCTACCTTTCAAAATTTCTTGGCGTACATGTAACGTAATGCAATGCAAGCCTGTACCTTACCCCAATGGTGTGTGTTTGAGGATTGCCCACTCAATATGATAATCGTTTTCAGGGGTTACAAATCGTTCTTTTTGTAAGACAACACCTTCTGTTAAATAACTTTGTAACACTCACTTACGCATATCCTTCTGTTGGTGCAATTTTATCCATGCTTATGGCCTTGCTGTGCCATTGTACAAACACCACACACACTACCTCCACAAGGCTAACATGCTCTGAGTGCATGACGGATTAATGCATGCGAGTTCCGTTCTGACCCACCCTTAGCATGGGCTGTTATCTGTGGTAAAAACAAACAAAGAACAAGTAAGAAAGCTACAAGCAACAACATCCTAATTCGACACGAACTTAAAAAACAAGCTGAGCCAGCAAAACAAAGAATGTCTCAGTTTCCAAATGTTCTCGCTCAATGTGCCCAACAATATTACAGCTCTCCCCATGTCATAAAGTCGACTGATAGGTTCTTTGTTTGGGGCTTGTGAACTTTATCCCCACATTTTAGCGCCTTGGTATTCTGGATTGCTCATCGAGCCAAGAGATATACGATGGCTGGTAGAAGAAGAAAAAAATGTGATGGAAATATACTTAGATCTGCAGTCATGTATGAGCGGCGATTTCCAGCCAAATTGAATCATGATAAGGTAATCCATTTCGAAGGCAGCAGTTCCCCTCCGCCTGCATAGAAAGTCAAATCTGTAATTATAGCTACTGTTTAGGAGCACCTACCTCATGGTAAACCTGCCCAACCAAAGATTACTAATCGAAGAAGACGATCGATCAGTATGTGATGAACTTCATTACAGAGAGTCTGCAAAAAAAGCGCTCTGTTTAAAAGCTCATTTCCACACATCCTCCCCTCCTTGTAACCCCAATCATGTCGATCTCCAAACTGAAACATGTATGGGCTCATGGTTTCGTTTTTACTCACAATTTCTTTGTCTCAAACTCTTATAGCGCTTCCTGCTTCCCCGCAGTTTCCCCACATGTCTAATCTGTGGTAACTTCTGGGAGTCAGGCTATATATACCAGAGCTGAATCTCTAGTTCTTTCTCTAGTAAGTTCTCATTTTCAGCAATGGAAAAACCTGATCTATCTTGGCCCTCGGTAAAACAATTTCTGGCCACTAGGTTGCCTACTCTTAAGCCCCCAAAGCTCACACCCAGAGAAAAAAAGCTTCTTAACCCTTTCCCTGCATTGGCGCTCATCAACAAGAAAACTTGGCTTTTCATTAGTTGTGCATTTTTAGGATGGACATGGGATGCTTTTGATTTCTTTTCTGTGGGTCTAGTGGCCTCAGAAATCGCCGAAACTCTCGACCGACCTGTATCTGATATCACATGGGGAATCACCCTGGTGTTGATGCTTCGATCAGTAGGTGCCGTTTCTTTTGGAATTGCATCAGACCGCTTTGGAAGAAAATGGCCCTTCATCATTAACATGATTCTATTTGTGATCCTAGAGCTGGGCTCTGGATTTGTGCAGACATACGAGCAGTTTTTGGGAGTTAGAGCCGTGTATGGAATTGCCATGGGTGGCCTGTACGGAAACGCAGCTGCTACAGCACTCGAAGATTGTCCTCCTGAAGCTCGTGGATTTATTTCTGGTGTCGTCCAAAGTGGTTATGCTATGGGATACTTGCTATGTGTGATTTTCACTCGAGCCATTGCTGATACTTCCCCTCACGGGTGGAGGGCACTTTTCTGGTTCGGATCTGCTCCTCCCATTTTGATTATTATTTTTCGATACTGTTTGCCTGAAACAGACACCTACATTGCCGCCAAGAAGGCCCAAAAAGAGGCTGCCAATGACGAAGAAACTGGACTGCATAAACAATTTGTCAAGGGAATGAAAATTACCTTCAAAAATTATTGGCTCATGTTTATTTATCTTGTAGTGCTTATGGCGGGCTTCAACTTTATGTCTCATGGATCCCAGGATCTTTACCCCACAATGCTCAAGAAACAAAGGAACTTCAGCTCTAACAGAAGTACAGTGACCAACTGTGTAGCCAACTTGGGAGCCCTGTCTGGAGGACTTTTGGTTGGTCACTTTTCTACTGCCTTTGGACGTCGACTTTCAATCATTGTCTCTTGTATTATTGGAGGAGCTCTCATCTACCCTTGGGCTTTTGTGGGAGGATCTGGAGGTACAAATGCTGGTGTATTTTTTCTCCAGTTTTTTGTTCAGGGAGCTTGGGGTGTCATCCCCATTCACTTGACTGAATTGTCTCCTCCTGAATTGAGAACTTCCATGGTCGGTTTGGCTTACCAATTAGGTAACCTGGCTTCATCCGCCTCATCTACTATCGAAGCCAAGATTGGTGAACGATTCCCGCTGACAAACGACAAGGGAGAACATCTGCCTGGAGTTTATGACTACGCTAAGGTCATGGCTATTTTCATGGGTTGCGTTTTTGGGTTTGTTCTGATCGTCACCTTCCTGGGTCCTGAAAACAGAGGGGCAACCATGCTATCTGAGGATGCTCTTCAAATGATGGCTGATGAGAGAAAGCATGAAGGGGCCGAAGATGATGAGAAAGTGGTGTTTGAAACTGTTGAACGGGTTGATGATGACCAGACCAACCACAAATAATTTATTCCAATTCTAGGTAATTAATAGCAGCTATCAGGAATTTGTATGCAGTGATGATTTTTAATACCAATACCAATCTGATTTGAAATCTCACTCTGGAAATTAGCAACTTAGAACTAGAATGATAACGTCAATCAGTTCTGGCTATGGATACATTTTATATTTTACTTCCGTTTACATAGCCTACTAATATAGGACATAAAAGCCGGGTTTATCCACTCACCAATTCAACCTGCATAACTTATTAGTCTTGCAGTTCTGTCTTTTAAATGTGGTCCGTAAATAACTAGGACGATGAATTAATTAGGTCGACTGGTGGGTTTCGGCCTTCTTCTTCTCTGACAGAGTGTTTCAGAAATCCAGAATCTCAGATTGACATTTTTGCCATCCAATAAACCAAATTCTAAAAACTTCCCAAAAGG
Source organism: Yarrowia phangngaensis (assembly GCA_900519005.1). Taxonomy (NCBI): domain Eukaryota; kingdom Fungi; phylum Ascomycota; class Dipodascomycetes; order Dipodascales; genus Yarrowia; species Yarrowia phangngaensis. The sequence goes on from ULGR01000003.1 coordinate 2,119,335, forward strand.
CCGATTTTACACAATCATTTCAACAAACACTCCTAAACTTGCATGGGTCCAAATTTCCTTAATATTTTAGACCTTATTCTGTTACAATGAAAACTTCTGCTCCATGGAATCCACACTGAGATATGGAATTTCCAAGAATAAATCGACACTGTGCTCATCAAACCTGCATCAAATACGCATCGTGGAAAGGTGTGGAACGTTGAGTTCATCTCGGATCATCTCTTCCGACCCAACCCTATTCTCAGCCCCGTCTCTGTCATAGTACCTGTTACTAATAATCATTCCTAATAATAATAACTCATCAAAGCTTGTAAGTGTAAACTCAGATCCTATAACGTCTTTCATCGGTGAGACATCAATGAACTAGTCACATGTGGTCTCTATTTTAAAACTGCATGTCTACATCTGAAAATGCCTCCTTGAAAAAAAAGAGTTAATTGATTTTGATTTTCAATCTGCGCCAGAAATGAGCAATATTGCTCCCGCAACTGCCAGAACCACTACTAGGGAGCGATAATGGAAACAGATAATATCCTTTCCTCCATTAACCCCCCACTCAACCCTCCACCATTTCACCGTCGTTGTGCACATCATTTTCCCGTAACCTTCCAGCATGTTCTATTTTTAGCTACTGCATGGGATACTTCTGTGCTGCGCATTTGGGCTTCCATGTTGTACATATTCTAAGCTCACTGCCCCACTTCATTGAGTTTGGTGGGCCAAGAACAGGACGTAAAGAAGTTAAGGAGAGAATTAAAAAAAATATGCAATGATTTTGTAAGCCAGTAGTTTTTCATTTTATTTTTGAATCTAACTCAAGTAACTCAAGTAAGCGTAAATTTGTATATATTTTCTCGCCTTTATTTTCTTTGTCAATTGTGTCGTCTGTAGCATTTATGGGCTGCTCGCTAATTAAGTTTATACAGTCATGACGCGTCTTAACCACATAACACCACAGCAAACTATAATCACAGTATATATAGTCTCGGTGCCTCAATTACATACTCATACATACACAAACTCTTTCACCCACAAAATGAAATTCACTGCAGCCACCCTTCTATTCGCCTCTGCCGTCTCTGCCGATAACGTGCTTGGAGGTCTCTTTTCTGAGCTTGGTAACCAGGTCAACTCTGCTGTTGGAGTTGCCCAATCTTACGCTGGAGTTGGAGCCTCCAAGGTTGAGTCCTACGCCAAGGATGGAGTCTCATACGCTGGTGATGGCATTTCCATCGCCAAGACTGCAGTTGCAACTGCTCGAAACGATGTCGATTCTGCTTTGCACGGTGCCAGAACCCGAGTTGAGGGCATTGCCTCTGAAGTGCGATCCGATATCGCTGCTGGTGTCACCCAAGTTCCCTCCCGAATCGATGATGCCCTTTCTCAGGTGAACACAAAGCTTGCTGAGGGTCTGGCTGCTGCTTCAAGCGAGTTTGCTATTGCCAAGACCGCTGAGGCTTCTGAGGCCTCTCGAGCTAATGCCGCCGCCAAATCTTACATCGATGAAGGTCTTGCAAAAGCCCACAGCCAGTTCTCTGCTGTCAAATCCATGATTGACGAGGAGGCCAAGTCTGGTGACTCCGCATGGTCCGCTGTCGTGGCCACCGTTTCCAAGAAGATCGAGGGCGAGCTTTCTGCTGCTGCCACAAAGGCCGAGGACGCCAAGAAGACTGAGGAGGCAAAGAAGTCCGAGAACGCTGCCAACCCCATGGCCACCTCTGGAATGGTTGCTGCCATCGCCCTTCCTCTGGTTGCTGCCCTCCTGTAAGAGTGTTGCACCTAAATTGAATAGATTTATTTAACTAATTGCATATAATTAACGTTGAGAACTGTAAAGTAAGTGATTGAGCTGGGCGTGTGACTCTCATATTGTAGACAATCGAAAAGGTAAACTTTTGGAATCAAATGATTCTTTACGATTCATGCTGTATATCGTCAAATGTTGCCACAGATTGAAACGTTCTGTATTTGAGTTCTGAGACATCAGTTTAAGCATAATTGTTTCTACCGGTTGAGTCGGATGCACCATGAACGCAAACAAGCTGAGACATCAGCTTGAACTGTTTTATTAAAAGCTTAACTAGAAACAGCGAACGCAAAAGAGCAAGCCAAAAGAGCATCGGATTGAGAATGAAAATAGCCCTAACTACTTCTAGAACATAATTCTCCCATGAATTCAAATGACCCCCTGGCCCCTGGGGGTCAAATACCTTAAGGGAGGATTATTGAGCTTCCTCATAATACTGTTCTGTTGTTTGATCATCTTAGGTTTGCGAAGTATCAAGAAACACAACATTGTGTTTTCTAAGCATCTTATATTGCGATTCAAGTCTAAACATTATGTAAAAGAATAGAAAATACTTCCACGACGTATCATTCTCTTTCATGTCCCCACAAAGAACTTACATAATGCATAGAGCAAACTAGTATGATTATAAAGGTAGATATCGCTCGTCAGGATCCCTAACTCTAGGCCATAAAAGACATTTTAATCAGTTCTAGATTGTAGGAATCAATGAAAACATTGATCAACGTCTTGGTTATTCACATCTTTTATATTTTCTAAGATCGGTTACTCCATGTATCTCCTCTTTATATTTCGCGTGCTTGAAGAAAATACACAACTTTCCATGTGTGATGAAAATCATGGGCAATATAGGGGGTTCCGGTGGTGCTCCCTTCGACGAGTGAGAAGTCAATGGTCAGGAAGTGCACCATGTCATAAAATTTCAACTATGTCGATTTCAGGTGGCTATGATTATCTATAGGAAATTACGTTAAATAAAGAGATAATCACTATTATTAAATGTTTTATTTATCCAAGCATAATCTACCAAAAATGATACCTGGATATACGAAAACACAATTATCGCTTTGGAAATAAATAAATAAATAAAAAAAACAATGTTTCCGTATAACAATTTAAAACATTTAAAATCTGTTCCAATGATTTAAATCTTCAACAGCTCTAGCAACTCCTCCTGAGTGAGAAAAGTCAGACAGCCACTGGCAATAATCTCCTTTTTGTTAAGTTTGAAGTAAGTTTCCATCTTTTCTTTCAATGAGTCAACCCTCCACATTCTACCAAATTCTGATGGTTGAGGCTCGTAACTCAAACATGCTTCCCACAACCCTGGAGGTAGTTGAGCATCATAGTAGTTTGTAGAGGCGATTGTTATCATGGCTGAATCAAATCGCGCTAAGAAAAGAATGATATCAACATTCAGCTGGCTCTTGACAGATTCTCCATAAATATGATCCACTAGTACATCAATCGTCTGCGAGTCAGCTCCCTCCACGTTAATGTTGACCTGTGTACGATCCCTAATATCCTTAAAACGAGGCAACTTGTCGCGGACCCAGGGCCAATTCATGGCCAGAACCATCAAATGGGCAGGCCGCAAAAGGCCCTCTTGGCATTGGATAGTGGCATCGGAAAAGTCGTGTATGACAGAAGAGTAATCTTGTAATGACAATTTATGAATGCCAAAGGTCTCATCGGAACTAGTCTCGGGTTTAGTTATTATGGTTTGAATTTCATTCACCATTCTGAGAGCCTCGAGAATGGCAGAAGCATCTGAAACTCGAGCCAGTTGGTTTCCATAAGTCCAGAATTCAGGGCACGCCTTTTTCATGCTCAGCCAACGTACCTTACTGGTATTAGAATTGATATGCAGTACACTTGCTCGCTTCACGTGGTCTTTTGAAGAAATAATCACAAATGTCGAATTACCTAATGGGTATGTTTGTAAAGGTTCAGACGAAGGTACAAAAGCAACATCTTCATTGACGTCAAAAGTTGATATCACATTATTAACTTTGCAATGAAGTTTGTCATCACCTTCTGTTTTTAACTCCACTGGGGGGTTTGTTTCCAATATAAGTGCCATTGTAGAAGAAATGAGATGGGGCGTTTTTTTCTGTGGGGTTGTTGGTATGATAGTAAGATTTATATGTGCATGATCAATGTATAGCTAAACTTTAAATAAATCAAAGCCGGGTAACTTTTCTGATAACCAGTTGGTGTTGAAAAGATATTGATATCGAGGTAGATTAGGTCTTTCTGTGTAGTCAAAAGTTGCTTCAAAATCTTGTCCTTGGAGTGTTTGGGAAGAATTCCTACGATTCAATCGTTGGAACCTCGAACATATAGGATGGAATGATGTTTATAATATGAGATATGTTCATGTTCAACTCTTTGGTAGTGTTGAAAATGTAGCAATACAACAAGATTAGGGTAAACTTAGGTATCATACCTTATTTAACAAAGAGGATCTCTCTATCCACCCAGGCCTTACAAGTTCACAATATCATTATTTATTTAAATCCACTTGCAACCGGTGATGGACTCGTAAGCCTCCAGGTACTTGAGCTTAGTTTGTTCAGCAATCTCAGGAGTCATGGCCACTCCCTCCTGGCCCTTGAGACCACTATCAGTGAGCCAGTTACGCAAGAACTGCTTATCGTAAGAGTCCTGGCCCTTGCCAACCTCGTAGGTCTTGGCGTTCCAGAATCGAGAAGAGTCAGGGGTGAGAACCTCGTCCACTAGAACCAGCTTGCCATCCTCATCAACTCCAAACTCGAACTTGGTGTCGGCAATGATAATGCCGTGCTCCGCAGCGTACTCAGCAGCCTTGGTGTAAAGCTGAACGGCTCTCTTCTCCATCTCAGCAGCAAGATCCTTGTCACCAATGATCTCGACAGCCTTGGCAACAGAAATGTTCTCGTCATGCTCACCCTGTTCGGCCTTGGTGGAGGGGGTGTAGATGGCTGTAGGAAGCTTCTGGGACTCCTGTAGACCAGCCTCAATCTCCATACCATGGACAGTTCCGGCCTTCTTGTACTCGCTCCAGGCGCTACCAGTGATGTAGCCACGGACAATTGCCTCAATGGGCAAGATCTTGTACTTGTTGACCAGAAGAGATCGGTCCTTAAGCATCTCAACCAACTCGGGATCTTCCTGGATAGCCTTGGGCAAAGCAGCGAGAATCTTGCTGTTCTCGCTCTCAGCAACATGGTTCTTAATCTCGTCAGCAAGCAGCTGGAACCAGAACTTGGAGATGGCAGTGAGAACCTTTCCCTTCTCGGGGATACCGTTGGTCATGATCACATCGTAGGCCGAGATTCGATCAGTAGCAACAAAAAGAAGCTGAGAATCATTGACAGCATAGAGATCTCGGACCTTACCCCGGGCAACAAGAGGAAGGTGACCTTTAAGGTCGGTGGTAGCAAGAGACATTTGTGTTGGGTTGGACAGGTCGTTGTCGACAGAATCTTTGCTGAGTTAAACTTTTATGGTGATCATGTGACTCAGGAACGTTTAACCTAATGCAGGGTTTCAGGTTTAGGTAGCAGATTTCACAGATTTACTGATAAGAGATGTTATGAACCTTAAATCGCACCAATTGGGTGTTTTTTCTGTCTATTGTACTCAAATTACAAGTCTATTTAGGTTAACATTGACATTCAACAATTGGATACAGTCTGATTTCTGATTGGGTATAAATATGTTTGCTAGGAACACAACTATAGCACTGGATCCCCGTAGCTAACAAATGGACATCAATACAAAGGATAAATCTGTAAGACAAATCTGTAATATTAACATTAATCATTTATCAGTCCCAAATACTACGCTTTATCTATTTGTTACGCTAGGCTTTTTTTATCCTGTTTTTGACTGAGGTCACATGACCCACTGGCTATCACAAACTCTAATTTCTCCTCTAGCAACATGTTTGATCTAGTCGATGGAGCTTGTGGCACATCATTCACGTTGCTCAAGGCAACCAAACTATTTGGGTTTGATAAATTTCGATCTCGTCGCCAAGGTCTGACCAATCATATTGTACAGAACGCCAAACAAGCCTCACGAAAACGCGTCTTTAGTGAACGCAACAATAATGTCTATTATGAACAAGATTCCAAACAGGCGGAGCAGATCAAGACTGTGGGGTGTCAGTGGCACGTTATAGAATCCGACCGGTACGATATTCATGTGATTGAAATCTCAATGAACAATCAGATATCCAAGGTGATTATTGTAAACTGTCAGCAAGACCGTAAGGATGAATTTGAACCACATGCAGTAATTCTCATGAGAATGCATAGCACATTTTTTGATATTTGTGGGGTCACGAAAGAATGGTTATCAACCACATTTGAAACTACGATAAAAGAGTTGACTCTAGACCATGCTTTTCTGAGGTCTGAACTCGACCGAGAAGTTCCATATTCTGCTCATTTGAAAATCCAAGTCCGCGATTTAGGTGGACTACTGAAATACATCACTTTGGGTATTCAATATGACGATATGAACTCGTTTGCAACCCACAAGGACGGTCTTTATGCGGGCATCACAGAGTTTTTATACGAAACTACAGGTATAAGAGCCAACACCAGTGACAAATTCGTGCTAGTATCGTTTGTGACTAATACGATCGTCATGGATGAGCGAGGCAAGTTGAAAATTGTGAAAGCTGGGCTTCCTCAAAATGCAGAGTTGAATTGGATTGAGAGTTTGTTTATCCGTTTGGCTGCTTATGCCAAGACAAAAAGTTAGCATTGGAATGGAGAATAATTCTCAGAATTCGTTCTTTTCTGTCAGCGCAAGAGGATAATCGATATCATGTGGGGAAAGAAAGGCACTGAACTGCATGATAGGTAGAAAGTTCCTGAAGAATATCAGGATTATCTTCACAGTGAAAGTCTAACATGGTTTCTACTCTTCAGATGAATTTACCTATCCTAGGATTCGGCGTTGAGCCTTTGTCATTCCAATGTTTTGGGGGAGCTTCTGAGTATTGCCATTTGCAAAATGTACCTCTGACTGCTCTGGGTGGACATGACTCTATTTATCCATAACCAGCAACCCAGACAGCTCGGTTTTTAATTTTGGTCTCTTTTAGACGACTGGGTAGACCTTTGTAGTGATATCTTGTGAATAGCATTCCCTGGGATCATGCCTACCGAGTCTGGATATGGCTCTAACTGTGACTTTTTCTCTTGCTATGGTGACCAACAGACACTAAAGTAATGACAGAGGTGTTTTAGCAGGTCAATTCATGAAAATGTATAGAAGCGGTCATGAATGCATCTAGGAATAGACCTGAATTGATGACACTAGAGTACATTATTAACATTTATTGATTCTCTATTGTCAATATTTTTAGTTCAAAATTGTGGACAAAGTTGAACATGCAGTGGATTTTTGCTTGCATTCCATACTCTCATTATGTCCTGGTGTCCCATGGTTAATTATTTAGAAAAAATATTCAAATTGAAACTAAAAAGGTAGTCCTGTTAAAGGATTACTTTCACTTTCATGGGTGTGTCACCTATAATCTCTGTCACCTCTTTACCTAATAAAGAGTAATAATGGATCTGACCAGTCGATATCTGACTTTAGAACTGGTGGGCTTCATATACAATATAAAAGAAAAAGAATATTTTTAAAATATATTAGATAGATAGATAGTTAGTTAGTACAATAAATAAGCACCTCAAGAAATCCCTAGAAGCCATTGAAAAGAATGCTCTTCCGCAAAGTATGACGCCAGTTTAGATGCGTTGTCTTCTGCTCAGTTTTCTATCGACGGGTCAACAGACACCCCAACCCCTTCAGTCATATCATGAGAGGGGTCGACTGGAAAGCCCGCCATCAGTTCCTCGAAGGCGGTATTTTCGTAATTATAGTCTTGGTCAAAGATAGTCCCATCCCATTTAAATGGGTTTGAAGTATCAATGAGAAGGGTGTCGTCTTCAGGAGTCTTCAGAACGATTTCCTGCGGGGAAGACTGATTAGAAACCTCCGGCTGCATAATTCCCGAGTTAGTGGGTTTGCTTCCAGGATAGGTCTCAGGTTCTACCTGTCGGGGCTTCTTTGGAGAGTTCGCAACTTGAGAAGCACTTTCGATGTGCTCGGGCGTCCTCTTGTGAGTTGCTGCAGCGACTGGTCTGTCCTTTAAGTGCTCCTTTTGATGATTGAACCACGAAGTCCAACTAGAAGAGCATGTGTTTCTCTCGTAAAGAAATTGATACTCATTGCAAATGGAACACAACCCTTTGAGTTTTGAAGTCTTCGAGTCTTTGATAATTCCAATTGGGAAAGGGAAAATAGACTTAGTTCTATTAGAAATGCCATGAACAGACTGCATATGATGGGCCCACGAATGGTTTCTAGTATTCAACCACTTATCACATTCAGGACAGTACCGCTCACCGCTGTCTTTCTTGTTAGTTGGATTGATTAGTTTTCTGATCCAGCAAGAAGAGTAGACATCACTTTTGGAGGACCAATAGTAGTTATATTGGTCATCGTCTCTATCATTAAAGGAGGCTTCTTGGATTGAACGATCGAACAGGCTAGTGTATGGATTTGGGTGTTCATGAAGGAAACGATCTCTGACTAGTTCAGATTCACATTGAATTTTTCGATAGTCAGAGTCAATAGAAGAGCAATCCTCATTATTGTACTGCACAGCTCTACAAAGATCTGTTGCATGCAAAAAATGTCTAAAATTGGATCTGTTGCAGACGGGATTGGAGAGGGGAACGTGGGGTTGGGTAACAGGAGAAACCCCAATTCGGGAAATATGAGACTCAGCTTGAGAGATCTGACTCTGGTAATGAGTTTCTGTGTTACATATCTGACCTAAAGGCTGCTGCTGAATGGATGGAAAGTCACGAGGAAACTGGATAGACTCAATTTGAGCTATCTCTTCTTGGGACAGAGACATAAAGAGGGAGTCAGAGGATATCAAGGAAGGAGACATGATTTATTGGATGGGGAGAGAGAAACATGCGCAGGGAAGGACACCTTTATATACTGCTGTCTGTTGCTGCTTTGCAATTCCAATGAAGAGGCCAAAGGCAACTGCAAGCCTCCAGTTTCCTTGGAGTTGAAATTATTACACTTTTTTTTTGGTTAGACAACGCTCTTTTGGGAGGACTGCATGATAACACTTAAGCGAGCTGGGAGGAGAAAAATACGAAACAAGTGTAACTATAACTAGTAGTGAGCTTTGGAGGTGAAATTGCCATTCCATTTAACACTGGCTCAATTCAAATAAGGGAAAACCCACTAAAGTTATAGCTATTAGAAAGGATTCTCAGCGAGGTACTCCATGCAGGGTAAAAATGCTCCTCACATTTCATTGGCCAGTTTATCATAAGGTTTGGATAATGTAGGGAAATCTTATCATGCACAACCGTTTCGGAATTAAACTTTATCTGGAGTTCCCTTCAAAAATGAACAAAAGGCAACTGCAGGTTATGTGTGGTGCTTGTTGTAACCAAACCTAACTATAAACAGAAGTTTGAGGTGTTCAGGGCAACCCGAATAAAAATACATTAAAAGCTAAGAAGAAAAAGAGAGAAAAAAACAACAAACAAAAACAAAAACATTACATTTTTTACATTTAAGAGAATCCATCCGTATCCGAAAACCATTTTGTTGCTAGATATTAGGTTTGTCTCGCCATGAAATAAACAGCTTTAAATAGTCTTGTCACTGTTTCTAGAATTTATTCTTCGATGTTTTCACCAAATTAATACAAAATATATGCAAAATGTATACAAAATATAGTGTGGCCTGCTAGGATAGCTTTAGTACTTAGGACATTATAATACATTACAACATCTTTGCAAACACAAGTACGTAGGCAATAAAAATGAAATACTTCTAAGTAATTAAAGTAAGTTCTACTAGTTATTCTGTGTTTGATTTGATGTTGTAACTGGAAAACTGGATGTTTCTGGCTTGCAATCTGGTTAAAAGGGTTTTTTTTTTCAAATTGGGGTTTTTTTCTTCTCATACATTCAATTGACTATGACATAAAGATGAAATAATTCTAAGTAATTGTAGTAGGTCTACTAGCTAGACTGTGCTTAATTTGGTGTTGTCATTGGAAAACAGATCGACTTGAAGCTGTAACTGGCGAACTGGTTAACAGGTTGGCTTCATGCTTTCGGAAGCAAGTTATTCTTTATTTTTGTTTTCTTTCAAACTCTCTTCTTCTTCTTTTTGTCGTGCTACTGCCTCTCTCATCCTTCGTTATTCGGCTCGGAAATTAATCATTTTTCAGATTCGAGAGGCTTCGTTTTTTGAAAAATTAAAAAGGGGCTGTTGGTGTAGTGGTAACATATCTGCCTTCCATTCAGTTGTTAGCAGGTGCCAGGGGTTCAATTCCCCTACAGCTCATTTTTTTAAAAAAACCGTCATTGGTTTAAACGGGCTCCATATTGATTTGATATAGAAGAACAGTTCAAGTAAGCTGCCTATTTAGTAGAGCTTGTTAGAAGGCATTAGCTGGCTGTTAAATATTCTTTGGTATTGAGAGAATCTTAAAAGTTGGAACGACCATTCAGTAGGTCATTGTGAATGTCGTCGAAAACTATAATTTAATAGTAGTATGGTGAAATAATAATGTACAGGTTTTGAGAATACGTGCGCACCTCGAATCACCAGTATATCCTTGTATATTGAGGTTCGTGGGTGCAAGAGAATCGATATTGCGCCCGTTAGTCATTCAGACTTTAAGAATTCAAGAATTAGTACACACCTCATTCATTCTGTGTTGAAATTATGATCTTGTGTCTTGCCTTAAGCTTTACTATTCATAAACTGGCTTTCCATTACGATAATCTCGACTTTTTATACAAACTCTCGCTTTGTAACCTATTCTGGTAATATATTGGTTTCTCCTTCTACCATGAAGATGATGTATGTAATAATCGGAAAAGGATGCTTATCTTCAGATTAAATCCATGTTATTGTTATTGTTGGTGGCCATTGACATCAACTGCACCAAAAGGAGAGGTCATTGGGCGTTTATGTTATAAATCGAATTTTCAGTTACTTTGAGTACACACTTTTTCATATTATGTTGTGCTGTGTATTTTACTAAGTGCTGACAGCATTGAACTTGCTTTCCCGCTGTTTGCTGCTCACTTTCCTAGTAGGTCTTCAATGTACCACAACTCCTAAATACACTACAGGAACCACTAATAGGTTTATTTTGATATATGATCTTGGCACCATATTCAGTTTTTAATTCTTCATGTAACATTCCTGGTTAAGCAACAAGGCTTGTTGGCTATCAAAACATGAAAGAAAGCGATGCATACATTGGTGTTTGCGATAATCCCTGCTATCGCAGCTTTGATTTTGATTCCTGAGAGCACAGTTAGTGGACCTTTGACAGGGCTGGGTTTGATAAAGAGCGTCAATCAGTACAAAAACTCTTCTGGAATAAAACAGACGATACATGCTACATTCTTCATTAATACGAATCGAAGATAATTTATCGTTGCAACCCTCGGCAGGAACTCAGTATATTCGATAACTCATATGTTACCATGATGAGAAACTACTTCTAGCAGAAAGTTTGTATTAAACAGTTGAGGGTGTATATATTGATCCTTCCATGTGCCAGATTAGAGGCTCTTGAACCCTATAATTCACAAGAGGGTGCAAAAAAGAACTGGGTTGAATGATTGGTAGTTGGGGGAATATGAAACATTTACAAGTTGTCTAAAGTTGGCTCCAGCCACGGCATTGAAGGGTCAATCAACCTCGATATGGCCCCAGATAAGGATAAAATATAGCGTAAAAGATCCCCTCCAGATTAGAAGAACATTTGAAGAACGCATAATAAAATCTGTCAATCAAACTATACGTGTAGGGTTGATTGATTGACTTCTTACAGATGCTATTAAGACCATGTTACTAGAACCATCCAATATGACTCCGTTAAATGTGGCTTTTCCCCTAACACAATGTTAATGCAATAAATGACATTGCAATCCTCTCTTTAGTGTTTTTATGTTATCTGCATTCCAGCGGTCGATTCGCAAGAAAAGTCATGGATTCAAATTCTGGAGAAGTTCATGTGCAGTCTACTCACTCCAGAAAATACCAATCTCATTATTCATATATACATTACATATTGCTGTCGAGTAAATCTAGCAAGTTAACAATTTGGCCATAGTTATGCCAACTTTGACTCATCGAAATCAAACGACGAGCCACATCCACACGCACTCACGGTGTATGGACTGTCCACCACTTTGAACTGACTACCAATCAACTCGGTGGTGTAATCGACATTTGACTCTCTAAGAATTTCCAGCGAGCTCTTATCAATAAGGATTCTGGCACCATCTTTCTCGAAAACACTGTCCATTTCGAAATCAACATCTTCCACATCCGATAAGCCAAGCTTGTACTGGAACCCATGGCATCCTCCAGACTCTACTTCTATTCGAAGAGCCAACAAAGGGTTTTTGTCATCTTCAGAAATCTTATTCAACCGAGTAGCAGCTCGATCTGTCACAAAAAGCTTGAGCAGTCGCCCCTTGTCGTCCTGCTGGGGGTTCACAATTGTCATAGTACCTTCAACATGACGCGGAACCGACTCGGGAAACTCAAACAACCGTAGAGAGGAAGCCGAGAACGGCCTTTGAATAATATGGCGGAACGAGCTGAGTCGTACTGTATTTCGGCTGTGTAAAAGTTGTCGTAGCATGGTTAAGATGATGTTGAGATGAGTAATGTTGGGGTAAGTTATGGAAGTTTATATTGTTTCATGCGACTCGACCACTAAGATCACTCCTAATGTAACAAGGATATAAAAAGCTCAATTATTACAAAGTAAAAGATTGATAATTCAATGAGGCCGATTACTAGGGGGATTATCATATAGTGATTAGTGATATTGGTCTGAGTAATAAAGTTGAGGATTATGAATATATTAAGGTTCAGCCCATTTATGTAAATCACATGACTTCTGGGTCAGTCACTATCTTATTGTTGCCTGTGAAGTTGAAAACCAGTTGAAAACCAAAAAAAAAATTAAAAACAAATAAAAAAAGACAAAAACAGAAACTATGAAGACCAATGTGACAAATAAACAGTGACAATTTTCTGTCCTCAATCACAAAAGATGAATTCAAGGAAACAAGTTGTCTACCTCTCAAGCACAGTGAAAAGCCCCATGGCTCAATGGAGCTAACACCGCATCAACATAATTATTGGGTGATTGGTGACAAATATGGTTCTTTAAATATTACCAGACGATAAAACGAATTACTGCTGTTTTCATATTGAACACATTCATTCAAACCGTAAAATAGTTTAACTTCTCACTGATTAATCAACATTTTGTATCTAAGCCAACGTGCATAATCACGAATCACTCTACGCATGGACTCGGAACTACTAGAGATCCCCAATATGGAGGATATTGTGACGGTGCCGGAACCCGAACCGGCTCCGATGCGTATCGCACAGGTTCATTCAGATATTCATACTCGGTTATCAGCACCATTGGAGAAGTACACGCTGTATGAAACCAAAACGAGATTATATATTGTTGCATCCACTGCTCGAGAAGTCCAGTTTAAGATGATGGAGGTGGATATGACTGGTCCAAAACACGAGTTAAGGCTGGTGGTAGATCCAGCTGTTTATTCTCGAGCTGAAGTGATGGAAGTATTGAGTCAGGTTGAGGAGCAAGGAGAAGGTGGATTGACTAAACGGTTGACAGCATGGGGTTTGTTAGGGTTCATACGGTTTACGGAGGGGTACTACATGGTTGTAGTTACTAAGAGGTCAGTTGTGGCATTATTGGGCGGACATTATGTTTATCATATTGACAAGACAGAAATGATTCCTCTTTCGAATGGCGCAGATGAAGGCAAACCCAAAAATCGGTCCGCAGATGAAGCCAGGTATATTGGTATTTTCCAGAGTCTGGATTTATCGAAAACTTTCTATTTTTCCTATGCATACGATATCACCAATACTCTTCAGCGGAATATGGATAGAGTCAAGCATGATGACGAAGACGACCCAGAAGAAGAAGAGATCAATTCGTTCAACCACATGTTCATTTGGAACCATCATTTACTAAATCCTGTCCAGGAAACCATGGAAAACACGTTTGAGTGGTTTCTACCTGTTATTCATGGGTTTATTGATCAGGCCAAAATTAACGTTTGTGGAACAAGGAGTGTGTATGTCACTTTAATTGCAAGAAGATCACATAATTTTGCAGGTGCTCGGTTCCTTAAAAGAGGTGTTAATGATAGAGGGAATGTCGCAAATGAAGTGGAAACTGAACAGATTGTAGCTGACCAGGTGACTTCTTCGTTCCATGATAAACGAGATGGGATGTTCAACTCTCCAAGGTACACCTCGTATGTACAACATCGAGGTTCCATTCCCTTATATTGGTCTCAGGATGTGAGTAACATGACTCCCAAACCGCCCATTGAGATCAATCTTGTTGATCCTTTCTTTGCAAGTGCTGCATTACATTTTGATGACATGCTGAAACGATATGGTGCGCCTATTTTGATTCTCAACCTAATCAAGAGCAAAGAACGGACACCACGGGAAGGTAAGCTTCTTCGAGAATTTACTCAATGCATTGAATACTTGAACCAGTTTCTGATTCAACGTGGCCACAAAGAAACGATTCAATATACACATTGGGATATGTCGCGAGCATCCAAGTCACGAAATTTGGAGGTTATTGAGTTTTTGGAAAGATACTCAACTACTGTTCTCGATAAAACAGGGTTTTTCCACAACTCGAAAAGTATCCAGAAGGGCATTTGCCGGTCTAATTGTATTGATTGTCTTGATCGAACCAATGCTGCCCAATTTGTGATTGCAAAAAAAGCATTAGGATATCAATTACGAGCTCTGGGGATAGTTTCAGATGTACATTTATCTTATGATTGTGATGCTGTCAACCTTCTCACAGAAATGTACCACGATCATGGAGACACCATAGCCCTTCAATATGGAGGATCACATCTAGTCAACACAATGGAAACGTACCGAAAGATTAACCAGTGGAGATCCCATTCACGAGATATGTTGGAATCGATTCGTCGATTTTATTCCAACTCTTTTGTGGACTCTCAGCGTCAGGAAGCCATTAACTTATTTCTTGGCAACCACGTATTTGAGCAGGATGAACCTAGGTTATGGGATCTTCCTTCAGACCATTTTTTGCATAACAATTACTACTTTGACAATTATTATTTACGGCGTTCATATATTTTCTGGTGGACAGAGGCGAACTTGTTGGCGAAGAAGGCAGAGAAAAAGTTTCAACGACAAAAAGAACTACAAAATATGCCGCTTAAAGAGATTACCCAGTTGGGCGAATCAGCAAGTGAAGTCCTGGAAGAAAAACTAGAGGCTTTAAGTTCTTATGTCCCTTCCTACCCTGGTTTTATCGACAATTACTGGATTGAGTGCTACAAACCCCGTACATTTTCGTCTTTCCATAAAGTTTTTGCATACAATATGAACTCAACCTCACGATACAACTCAGACGATAATCCTTTCAGGCCCAGAAAGGAAATCAAAGGTTTGGAAGATATAACCGAGGCTAAAAAGGAGAAACATGTTGCTATAGAACAAGAAACTCCTCCTGATCCTTGTTTAACAGAAATGGAAACCCTTCTCAGCAACCTCGCGTCTCCTTCTATTTCAGACGACTCCATCTATAGAACTTATCTTCAATGCGACCCAACTTGCTGCTACACGATTGACCAGTCTGATCGACGGCAGTTTGAGCTCTATGTGGCCAACGAATTGAGTCCAGATGTCAATGAACCCCTTTATCAGCATCTTCAGGAATCATCAGTCCTTCCAAAGGTCGGTTCAGAAGACAAGTCTTGGTACGGAATGCTTAATCCAAGTGATTCCGTGGTCCATTACGCAGAGGGGTTGTATGTGTAAGCTGAGATTCCAAACTAGTCTATACTTCTTGGTATCATGTATTTATTGTATTCTATTTGCCATACTGCAGAAGACTTCGTTTCTTGTTGATCTAGAGAAAGAGCATCATTATCTCAAATATAATGACTTTTACCATACATTTGGATGCAGCTTGCAAACAAAATGAGACATGTCTTAGTAGATTCTTAAAAAACGAAAAGGGAACAATGTTACAGAATCTTGTCATTACAGAGAACTTGGCTCAAGTGATGAATATCCCTAGACTCATATATCTGGCGTATAGGAACTCTCACTAGAATCATAATCGATGGAATACTAGCTTTTCTTGAATAACTTCAATGAGTCCACGGAGCGTTACTTACAACCCATAATAGATTTAGTCAGTTTCTTTGGGGGCATCCTTATGCTGACCTTACAGGTTCCTTTAAAAATTTACATCATAAAGCTAGCCATTCTCACACTGGCCATTAAAAAATTGCAACTAACTGATCAGCATGGCTGAAGATGATGTTGGTTGTGTCATGGAATGTGATGGTGAAGCTTGTTCATTACTACACAGTGGCCTTGGCCAGAAAGCTAGCAATGTGATATAAAATATTTAGGCTACACTGTTCGAGTTATCTCGAATGATTCAACGTATCTTTTCAGAGCAGACCGTTGTCATATTGTAGGAAAGTAGTTCAAGACCAGCTGTAGAACTGTAAAACAAATAATTATCTATAAACTCTAGTTACCGGTCAGAATTTCCTCGACCTTCTCCTTAACCTTCTCTTCAGGCCACTCTCTGCACTCGTTGATACACTTGTATATTTTCAGAGTGGAAGCTACATCCTCACTCTTAATCCAGATCTTTCCATTGACTCCGATGGCAATTTCAAATGGCACCAATTCTCCCACGGCATCCAAAACCGGATGTCCCTTAAACAACAGTTGTCTAGTGAATGCTATTGGTGCGTCAAAACAGAATCCATCCTTCAGCTCTCCATATCCTCCAGCTTTTCCTGACTGAGGATCAATGCATTCAATTTCAGCCTCGACTTCACGAGATGCAGAGGAAACACGTGCATATACAAGTGAATCAATCGGCAAGTTGACTCTATTTTTTTTCGAGGCGTTAGGAAATGCCATGGCGTTTAGTTGGACTCCTGGAGCCAGTTCAGAAACAGAGACTTTGTATCCTTCCGCATGTCGAGCTGTTACCTGACCAATAACATTATCGTTAACACCAGGGATGTATCTTCTTGTGTCACTCTCGATGTAAACGAGGTTCTGGTTTCTGTTTTTCTTGTCATTGGGGTCGGATCGATGGACCTGGCCAGCGATCACGGGAATTGGATCTTCAGCTAATGGGTCATCTAGAAAACCCGGGCCAATAGTTAAATCGTCTTTAGGAAAGGAGATTTGGTCGCCAGGTAAGCTGATCATTTTGCTCTAGTAGGTATTAAACTTGTGTGATTTGATATGTAAGATGTATGCATGGTGAAATAAAAAATAAGTTTGAACTTTGAATTGTTTAGGTTTTTCAATGTAAAAAAAAGATGATCTCAACTAAATTACTATCGTGATTAAGTAATTACGTTTAGGGACATGACATCTTGTCAGGAAAAGGCAGCGGCATTGTTACTCCAGACTTCAGGAGTGTAAAATACCATGTAATCATTACATCTTGGACAAGTTAGGGTCAAGAACTATCGCTAGCAAAGTCTGGAGAAATGTTGTTACCATCTTGCCATATACTACTGTTTCTAAACAAAGGTTGTGGATTCGAATCACCTCGAACATTTTCCAGGTATTGCTAGACCAACAGCCACTCTTGTCTGATTATCATCAATACTTTCATTATATACCTTCTATCAATCGACACGGGAACATAGAAATGGTATACCTTTAGTAAACACTCCAATGACAGTTTCAGAACATAAAACTAACTACAAGCGATGCGTTACTCTTTCTTCAACTGCTCGACCAATATAATATCTACATGTCTAAGCAAGATCATCTCTGGCCCAGGTGGGGAGCACAAAGGAGGCAGCATGGATCTCCTTGTTGTAGTATCGGTACAACTTGGACTCCTCCTCGGTGGAAACGGATCGAAGGGGCTTTCGGAGGTTAGCATCCTTATCCTTGGAGCAGACCATGAAACCGATCTGGCCAGAGGGGTAAGTGGGGATGGTGCAGTAGGCGTAGTCAGCAGTAGGGAAAACTTGCTTGCAAGCTTGTCGAAGCTCCTTGATGATTTTCATGTGAAGCCAGATGTTCTCTCCCTGGGTAGTGATGACACCCTTCTCAGTAAGAGCTCCAGACAAAAGCTCGAAGTAGGGCTTCTGGAAAAGAGACTCAGCAGGTCCCTCGGGATCAGAAGAATCAGTGATGATCACATCGAAAGTGTTCTTGTACTCCTGGAGGAACTTGAATCCATCGCCAATGTGGACCTTGGTCTTGGGGTGGCTGAATCCAACAGCCATGGAAGGAAGGTACTGCTTGGAAACTCGAGGAACAGCCTCATCAATGTCACACAGAACAGCCTCCTCAACACAATCGTGCTTGACGATCTCTCGAAGCACTCCTCCGTCACCTCCACCAATAACAAGCACCTTCTTGGGGTTAGGGTGAGAGTTGAGAGCAAGATGAGCAATCATCTCCTGGTAAGCGTACTCATCTCGCTCAGTAGCCTGGATAGCTCCATCAAGCACAAGAACGTTTCCGTAGTCGGTAGACTCGAAAACAAGCACATCCTGGTACTTTGACTTTTCAACGTGAAGAATCTGGTTGACACGCAGGGCCATGGCCTGACCAGGCCACATGGTGTCGCTGATTTCTCGGAACCAGCCGTCAACAATTGAGGGGTGAGTAAGCTCGGACATTGGAGTTGTGGAGAGACGTAGAATGCGAGAGTGAAACTTGTTCAAGTTTATATATTGCTGAACTTTATTTGAATACTGGGCGAACTTTTGTTTCAACATAACAACATGCTACGGGCTCGGTGGCTCTTGGGTTTAATGAGACTATTCTGCTGTGGTCTTGGGACTTATTTCTTTTCTTCAATGCTCTTTAATGTTCAGTTTGTTAATTGTTGAGGTAATTGTCTTAGTTGAATATTGCTTTCCTCATTGAGTAATTATAATACCCGTGAATAATATACGGTAAGAAATTGATTTTTATTAATCTGCATAATCAAAGTCAATCTTGTAAATCAATAAATCGACATAGGTAGATCAACAATCTTCCATCTTCTTCTATCCATTCCAAATACTGATTGGTCCATATCAGTTATTCAACAAACTTTACTGGAAAGCACCTAAAGTTTATTGTAATAAATGATGAGTGATCATTAATTAAGCGCATTGGGTTTATTTATGATCACGTGGGTAGTCTGAAGAGCAAGCAATAATACACTTCTGAGTCGTTAGTTCGAGTCTTAAATCTGTTATTGTGTAAAGGGATTAACACTGTATTATTAATAGGGTCGTCAAATGGTCTCAAATTGTCAAGCTCATCAACATTTTTTTATTTAACAAGGCTTTTCTCACCAATCTGAACTGCGCAAGAGTGTATCGCTGAACAAACCCAGTCTATCACATCAGATTATTGTTTTTGCTTTTGTTGTTTTCTCGTTTATGTACATGGTTTACGATTACCCAGAAACAATCAGATAATGGATTTTTCCAAAACATATAGGATAGTGAGACGTGTTTTTGAAATAGCATCACAAAAAATAATACGACTTATTCGCATTCTATTTAAAGTTATTGAGAATTACTGATAGATCACATTTAAGGTTGTTATTGACAGAAGATGGAAGCCAGCACTGCTAACAGAGTGAAAGGAGGCGACTGTGTAATGACAGTTTTGAAAATCCTACAATTTGCAACTTTCAAACAGTTCCACTTGTCTTTAGCTCATTATACTCACTTATCTGCACCCCCCGCGTCCTCCCGCATCAGGGTAGGGGTATCCATCTATCTAACGTGGCAGTGAACTTTAACACACTTCACATGTTTCGAGATCGGACCAATTTGTATATTTCGTATCGCCAATCGTTTCCGCGGTCGACTCGACAACTTCTTTCGACCTCTACGAGCGAGGAGGCTGAGGGGTTGATTGCCAACTCGGAAGTTATCGGAGATGACATCGAGATGTCCCATATGGGGAACTCCGTGGCCAAGACAATTTCGGATGATGTTCATGGTATCCTCAATGAGATTAAAGTGAAGGTGAATCGTCTTGAGGTGTTACACCGCAAAAATTCCTTACCTGGATTTGATGATCGGTCAGGAGAAGAGAAGTTGATTTCTGATATCACTTATGATATTACTCAAGATTTACATCATTGTCAGAATATGATCAAGAAGCTTGATCGCCCTTCGGGTGACGACATACAGGATAGATTACAGCAGAATGCCAAAATTGCGCTTGCCACGAAAATTCAAGATTCTTCTTCTGTGTTCCGAAAGTTGCAAAGTAATTATCTTAAAGCGTTAAAACGAAATGAGGGAAGTTTGGATCCCATTTTCCAAACAACTACTTCTAGTAATACCCATGATGAAGATGTTTCTTTGTCTCAAAAGGCATTACAACAGTCTCAGCAGGTGATTCAAGAAGATCATACCCACCACATTCAACAGCGAGAAAGAGAAATTGCACAGATTGCACAAGGAATTATCGAGCTTGCAGATATTTTCAAAGATCTTCAAACTATGGTAATTGATCAGGGAACCCTTCTGGATCGAATCGACTATAATATTGAAACCATGGCTGTGCATGTGAAACAAGCCGACAAGGAGCTTATGCAAGGAGCCACATATCAGAAACGAACGAACAAGTGCAAAATCATTCTTTTATTATCGCTTGTCGTTTTCGGATTGTTGATTATCGTCATTGCAAAACCAAAGTCACGTACTGTATACGTCGATAGACCAGTAGACCCGCCTTCCCTTTAATGACTTATTTATATAGTACGATTACATGCATGATGTAGATAGAAAAAAGAGTATACAAATCAATAATTCTCTGACAATAAATGCTTGTCGTTTAGGATTAGCCATCTTCTCGTTTGCTTTGTTGATAGAATATTATTGACACAGATGATATCGTCACTTCTGCCATACTTTACTCATTATCTCATTATCTACCCTTGACACTTACGAAGATTTCCTGTGGTTTTATTTTGGGGGTTCATACATCGTCAGTGGTAACTCAGGTTTACTTCCCACAGGAAGGCACCAGTCGGTTGACACCACCAGTGAAAGCATCCCAGTCATTGGGTTATAATTATTTACATGCATCAGTTGATTGATTGAAGCTTTTCTTCGATGTTAGCAACCAGCTCCTTGGCAGCAGTAGCTTTCTTGAGAGACTCCATAAAATGAACTTGTCCTTCGTACGAAACGTCCTGGAGCATGCTTGAAACGTTAATACTAGGAATCAGTGCCTCTTCAGCCATTCCTTGCACAAAGGGAAACTCTCGAAGCAATCTTTCTGTTGCCAACTGACTAATGTCTTCTTTGGACCATCCCATCACTTTATTAAGACCGGCAATGTTTCCTGACCGAGCACACTCATACAGCATTCTTTCCACAGCTCGCTGAGGAAAGTTTGAGTTGGGAATCGTTCGTAGGTACCTTGCAACTGCAAACATGTTGGCCATGGCCTGGTGATGAGGTCGTCTGACATCATATTTGTAGAAAATATCATTTTCGGCATCAACTTCGTTTTTGGTGCATCGAACAACTGACTTGACCATTGCTGTAGAAGCACCAGCCACCATTTTGTGTTTTTCAGGGCACCTCTTCATCAAGTTGAATGCTGACACAAATTCGTCCATTCGAGAACACAAACCAAACATTGTCGAAGCAAGAGCAGGAGTTAGTCCTTGAGTGAATACCGGTCTCAATGGATATAGAGCAATCACGGTTGCAATTTTCTCATCGATATCTTTCATCTTAGTTACAGGCATTAAAGCAGGTGAAAGTGCAAAAGAAACGGTTTCGTCTGAAGGTCGGCAATTCATTCCTGCAAGCATAGTTGCTACGGTGGTGATATCCTCCAAAGTACCTGATTTGCATACAGCCCAGAATAAAGCGTCACCTGCTTCAGCAGTGTAATTGACATCTTCAGTTGCCATCGAAAAAACATAAGCCACCAAATTAAACAATGGTTCTGTTTCAAGAGCTGTGTCTTTGGTTTCATTTTCGACGGTCAATCGTTGGTACCTGAATATTATCTCCTGAGCGACAGCCGAAAGAGCCGAACCCTTTCTAACTCCTTTATAATTTGGCAAACTTGAGTAACGATCTCCCAAGACAGCATTAGATTCAATAGAGCCACAAATCTCTCTGAGTTCAGAAAGAGACGCTTTTTTCGCCCGATTGTATAATCGGATCATATGATCTTCTGTGGAATCTGCAAATACAGATTTGGTGTTCTCAATGACGGCTCTTCGGGATGCCATATCTGCAACTTTGGCGACTTTGATTTTATCACGGGCCTCAACCGCCTTGGAAATCCGATATTTTTCCCGGTCCTCGAAGTCTCTGTGTCCATCTGATACTTCCTCCGTGAGGAAGTCTGCTGCAAATTTGCCTGAGTCATGAATGGTTAGAAACGGGTGCAGTGATCGTGGTGAGGGGAAATCAGACTCATTTATTTCCACAGTGTAGTTTCTGTGTCCAAAAGTGGCACGTCGAAATTGAGGCTTCAGGGCCGTACGATAAGACCGTTGCAACATGATGACACAAGTACTGGTTGAAGAGTATATATAAAGTTGGACTTTGCATGAAATTTCATGCAATCCTAAATTAAAATGAGACTGACAAAACTTCGATTCGGCACAAAATGACCAAAAAAGATGAGTCCAACGAGAATAAACAACCACAGAAACCAAAGCCCACAAAAGCTCAGACCGTAGATCTCAAAATCCAGGGAACAAACAATTCCTCGATTGTATCTAAGCGGTCTGTGGAACGGCTTTACAAAGAAAAAAATGATTTGGAATTTTTCCGCCATTTTGTGAGAAAGCCACAAAGACGGTCTCCCATTATTAATCGAGGCTACTGGACTAGAATGGATGCTATGGGTTATTGCATTAATGCGGCTCTGTCAGAAAAAGCCACCAAGCATGTCATTGTCAATTTGGGATGTGGGTATGATCCTTATCCGTTCCAGCATCTACACAAGAATGGATCTACTGAAAATCTTGTGTTTGTGGACGTTGATTATCCCGATTTGATGAAGATCAAGGTGGATACTATTCGACAATCTGGAGAGTTGTCGAAACTTGTGGGAGATGAAAAACCTGTTTCTGACCCATCGGTGTTGCTTCAAACCAATAATTATGTTGCTCTTTCTTGTGATTTGAGAGATTTGGCGAAGTTTGAGTCGATTTTTCGTAACCTGAATTTTATTACCGAACAAGATAACCCGCTGATTCTGTTTACTGCTGAAGTTTCGGTCACATACATGTTCCAAAAAGACGCCGATAATCTCTTGGCATGGTGTGCATCTTTACCCAAATCCCGGTTTGCGCTTTTGGAGCAAATTATTCCTGCGGGCCCAGAACATCCCTTTGCGAAGACCATGTTGAACCACTTCGATTCTTTACAGACCACACTTTGGAGTGTACAAAAGTATCCAACCATTCAGTCTCAATATAATCGATTTTCTAGTTTGGGATGGAAATCAGTCAGTGGAATCAGTTTGGCCCAGTTTTGGGATGCTTATATTTCTGATGAGAAGAAACAGTTTGTGGAAAGCGTTGAGGCGTTTGATGAATGGGAAGAGTTTCTTCTGTTTCTGAATCATTATTCTATTATTTATGGAGGTGGCGAGATTTTCAAAGTGCCCACTTTTACGTCTGATTCCCCTGAATTTCTCTTGAAGTATGAAAAACCTTCTTCTGAGGCTCATCGAATCGGTGCTGCTGCTTGCACGGTTGGAAATGGAGTTCTTTTGAACGGTGGTCAAGCTCAAAACAGAGAATCCTCTTCTTTGCTTCTGTCTTTCGAAAATGAAAAGTTCATCATTGACAAAAATAACATGATTGCTAGACAGTACCATTCTGTGTCCGAAACCGAACCTGGAGTGGTTCTTCTTTGTGGAGGAAGATCGTCTCCAACAAAACGGTTTTCGGATTGTCATATCCTGAAAGATGGATCTTGGAAGTCGACTTTTGAACTGCCAGGAGGTGGACGCTTCAGACATTGCATGCAGGGTACTCTACTTTTTGGAGGCAGCGATAGCCCTGACCAATGGCTTAGATTCAACTCTCAATCTGGTTGGAAAGCTTTAAAATGTGACACGTCGTACTCTTACCCTTATTCTGCGTCATTGATCATGAAGACTTCTACCGAGGGTATTCTATTAGGAGGTATGGATTCCAAGGGTAATCTCAGTAAGCAAGTGTACTCTGTTTCTGTATCTGAAACTGACTCCATTTCTCTTACTCCTGTCATCATGGATTCGTCCCTCCTCTATTCTCGATATGGTGCACAAGGAGTTTACCACGGAGGGCGATACCTTCTTATTGGAGGCGTGTCATTCGATACGCTTTTCAATGAACACGATATGGTTGTTGAGCTGAATGTTGAAAAGGGAAAGGTTGTTCCTGTGAAACTTCCATTCAAGTCTTATCCCCTTTTGGTTTCCCATACTGTCAATGTTTTTCGAAATTGTTTGGTGGTCGCAGGTGGAGGAGCAGTCTGTTTCTCCTTTGGAGTTTTCCACTCTGATCCTGAAGTTATTGGGGGAAGAACAATTTCCATTATTAAAGAGAGCCGAAGGAAGGAAGTGGTCTCCAATATTGTCAAATCTGTTCTTTCAGTTGAAGAAAAGCCACTGGATATGTTCCCCTCTGTTTACGTCAACAGTACACCTACATTGTTCAGAAAGTGTGATATTGGCCCATGTTCTGAATTATGGAATTCTCACGATTATTTGAAATCTAAAATTGGCACTGACCAGAAGGTTTCGGTGCATGTCGCTGACAACAAGAATCTCAATTTCCAACAGAAAAACTTTTCGTATCAGACACTCTCATTCGGTTCTCTTCTGGACCTTATTTCCGAGATTGAAGCTAGTCCATCTTCTTCAAAATCAGCTTATCTTCGGTCTCTTTCGTTTGATAATCCTAAAACGGAGGCCACCGACCTCAGTAAGGATTTTCCTGGAATTTGTGCTGATTTCAAACTACCCAGTCAAATGTCTGAGTTCATTGGAAGTAAAGTATTCTCGACCCCTTTGAGAATCTCGTCATCTAAAACACAAATTTGGTTACATTACGATGTCACTGCAAATGTTCTTTGTCAGGTGACAGGCTCTAAACGAATCAGAATGTACCATCCTAGAGATGTTGTACATCTTGACTTTCCCCCTGGTGAGTCGTCTTCTCGAATCCCCAACATTTTCAGTTATGAATCATGTGCCCAAGCTTACGAGGTTGTTATGAACCCTGGCGATATTCTATTTATTCCTCCCATGTGGCTACATGCTGTGGAACCCCAGACTATGAGTATTTCTGTGAACTGTTTCTGGAAAGATCTAGACCATACCAAGTACTCGAAAACTAAGGACATTTATGGAAACAAGGATCTGGCAGCATATGAGAGTGGCCGCGAGGCTGTCAAGAAGATTGCAGACAAGTTTTCGGGATTGCCAGTTGATATTAAAGAGTTCTATCTCAGAAGATTGGCTCAGGAACTGACTCAGTTGTAGATACAGAAATATAGATGGTAGATTATAATAAAGATGTTGTTTTTTAACTGAGGAATCGAATATAATGCTAGTTACTCTGCAGTGGCATCTCTAGATTTATTTAATCTATGGTTACATGGTTACAAGTTGAAAACAGACATCACATACTTGACACCATAATTGAATTCGGCCTAGCATAATCATTCAATGTACCATTTAACCCTACTAAACAATTCTGCCTAAAACAGAACTGCTAATTGCCCATGTTCTTTAAAATGTTATTAGTTGAACTACAGTCTTGGTGTTACTGCAAATAATACATACAGATACGGTCTCCACACAACGGTTCTAAAACTATTGTTAGACCTCATCTGCCTCAACTTTTCTCCTTTTGGCACTTGCCTCATCTTCATCTTCATCAGAATCTGAATCATACTGAGGCACAGAGAAATCCGGTCCTGGAGGAGGAGTATAATCCGTTTTCGCATCAGCATAATCAGATGCAGGAAGAGGAACATATGAATCATCGTCTTCATCTGAACTACTGATTGTAAAAGGAAGTTTTGTGGACTCAGGCTCGACACTTGTGACTGGCTGAGGTACATAGTCGTTAGCGTCGTCATTTTCAACAATTCCATTGTTTTCAACGATACTGCTTAGGTCTTTAAGAGAAGCTTCAATCTCAGTTTTCACTTTTTCAAACATGGCCATATTCTGTTTATCTTCTTCTAACAAAGAAGCCTGTTTGTTTTTCAGGGAAAGTAATGCGGTATCAATATCACCCCGAAGTTTTTGGTTTGCAGAAATATCTGAAATCGTGCTGTTTACAGTATCAAGAAGTCCCTGAAGAGTCTTTGTGTCCCCAGACTTCTGGCATGATTCCAATATACTGTTTGTTTGGGTGATTGTGGTTGTTTTCTTGATCCTTCCCAAAAGTCCATTCAACTCTTGCAATTCAGGTCTAATCGATGAAGCAATTTCTCCTAACCCCCCAAGCCCTCCAAGTCCTCCAAAACCTCCCAATCCTGATCCACCAATTCCTCCAATTCCTCCTAGTCCTGTTCCTCCAATTCCAATATTAGGTGTGGAATTATTTCCATGTCTAGAATCGCTGGAGCTCTCAACCTGTTTCATTTTGCTGTTGATTTCTGAGATGATATCAGGTCTGAAAACTTGTCTTTGTTCCCATACTTCCACAACTCGTTTTATTTTACCACGGAGATCAGCATTTCCCTCAGAGTAAGTCGACACAATGGCATCAACAATGACAGCTGAGAAAGCTTCAATAAACTCCTCCTTCTTCTTGGCTTTACTCTGTTGAACAACGTCATTGGCCAAGTATATCATAGCCAATTTTCTCTTTAGAGGAATGTTTCGAAGATAATCTCTCCATGTCTGGGCGATCTGAGAGCATGCCCTTCTATGAAACTGAATCCATTGGGACACAGAAACAATGGAATCTTGTGTTTCATTGAGTGCCGAAAGTTTGGATGTGAATGAATCCACCGAAAAGGACATTGATGAATTGAAGAAATGCTGATGATCGGTGACAGTATTGACCCTTAAAGTTATTCTTGTGAGCTTAATCTTACTCTTGTTGAGTTTATGTGGTATTAGCTTAGCCCTAAACCACGAATCGAGATCATATTTTCAACAAGAAGCTGCCGGAAATTAGTGGAAGAAGAAGAAGACAAAGTTATGTCGATAACATGACTGACAGCTTAATCTGGATCTTAGGTTATTGATGGCTTAATGACAACATAATCACGTGACTGCTTCTTCAATGTGATGATATCACCTAAAAAAGATAAATAATTCAATTGTCAGTTACAATGGAACTTAAAATGTAGAAAGAGACCAAACTATTGAAGATATGTGGCCAAAAAATACACGGTATATGTAACTTGTCTATAAATATTCATTACTTTGTTGCTATATACTTCTTTATCTTCCATGAGTGATAAGGTTAAGGTTTTGATTGGGCTAGGGCAACCCACCACCTCCACATCATCACTCCCAACTACAGCTGCCACGAGTATCACTTGTACACAATGGCCGACAAATTCCCCGCTCTCGAAGATATTGATGATCTTGCTCAGGATGTCGATGTGAAGGATGTTCACGCTGATGAGGACGAGTTCAAGAAATCGTTCCCTTCTTTGGAAGATGAGGAGGCTGAGTTGACTGAGAATGCTTTCAATGAGGATTTTCCTGCTCTCGAAGAGGAAGCACAGACATCTGGCAACTTTGTCACTGGTGACGGTGCGCAACCTTCTGTAACTGCACAACAGCCTGTGGATGATCTCTCAGCCTCTGTGCAAAACCTCGATCTGTCTGAATCCACTGCCATCAAGGAATGGAAAGAGCGACAGGAGCTTGAAATCGAGCGACGAGACCAGCAGGCTGAGGCCAAGCGAAAGGAGACTGTGGAGAAGGCCCAGAAGGCAATTGACGACTTTTACGAAAATTACAACTCCAAGCGAGATGAGGGAGTTAAAGCTACTCGAGAAGCAGCTTCCAAGTTCCTAGAAAGCATAGATGACACTTCTTCTGCCACCGGAACCACCTGGGACCGTGCGCTTAAGCTTATTGACGAGACCGAGACCGGAGTCAAAGACGGAGCTCGAGATAAGACTCGGTTCAGAGAGATTCTGCAGTCTCTCAAGGGTGATGCAGATGCTCCCGGAGCTGCAGGTTATTAGTTACGAATAGATTATGATTTACGAGTGTTTTGGTGTGCATAGACCATAATTGGTGACAGTTTTCGTTATTCAGTGATTTAAATTGTACTAGTAGGTTGTAGATAAAATGGACGCATTGGTCTTCAGATACTTTGAAGAAAATGGTATCCAATAACGTCTCGCATTCTGGAAATGAAAATAAATACTTTAGGGCAAAAGCGAATCCTACTGGGAAACTAACAGGGAGATATAGGACTGCAAGAAGGACCCAGGTTGAAGGCAAGTGTTTTTCAGATATGTAACAACCATGATAGCATGTATGGAACTATGGAATTAATGAATAACTACAAAATTAATGGTGTCTAGAAGTTGATAGACAATAACATCACAACAAAAAAACAAACAGAAAAACAAAAGACACAAGTCTTACACTTTCCACAACACGACTGATGAAAATTCAAAACAGGCACATTTATATCCTCATTAAATTACAATCGAGCGGACTGTATCTTGACAGCTCTATTGAGCAAATCGGTTTCCAAGCTACCTCGACACGAACACTATCATATCTCTTATAAGAAATGTCATAAACTGAGACCAAGAAGAGATTTATTCATTCTATAGGTATTTAGTCCTATGATCTCCATCAAGACTAGTTTTAGACACTATTCCTATATCAGCTGGAGGTTTAGGGTTTTAGCAATGGGGTTGTGGTCACGTGACTTAATATTTGTTCCTCATCCTACCACCACCCACACCTGTCACACCCCAGAATGCTGGTGCTGGTCACGTCAGGAGGAACTGTGCCCTTTGAGGCCCTTCTAAAACTGGCATTATCCCGTGATTGTCTCACGACTCTTTCCCAATTGGGGTACACGAAAATGCGCGTTCAGTATGGCCGTGGTAATGAACATCTTTTTCTGAAATATCAACCCCAAAGATGTGAAATAAAAATTACTGGATTTGAATATTCCGATGACCTTGGTGGAGAAATGGTTCGCGCTCAATTGATTATCTCGCATGCTGGAACAGGGTCCGTGTTGGATGCTCTACGTGTTGGTAAGCACCCAATAGTAGTTGTCAACAGTAAGTTGATGGACAATCATCAAGTTGAGATTGCAGAGGAGTTTTTTCGGAAACGACACTTATTAGTGTCGAGTGATTCTGACATGGATGGTTTTGTCAGGGCTTTGAAATTGCATCCAGAATATCAATTTGAGCCTCTAGATGGGCCTCAGCCTGGTGTTCTCCAACGTGTGATTGACGAGACTGTTTGATTTGAATGAGTCTAACTAATTAATGATCATATCTTAATGCAGTATTTATACATGACAAATACTTTGGAAGGAACCCGTCACTCAGAATGATGCCAGAAAAAGGCAGTTGGTAAAGCCAAGATCGGGAGGTTTGAAACTCAATTGATATTATGAGAGATTTTCCAATCCGTAAAGGACAGGTCGGGACGGATGTTTATTTTTTGCTAACCAATTTGCTCTACTAGTCTGTAATTGATTTTTCCGAAACAGACTCTTGATCTAAAAGGAAAGTCTCTTTCAAATCGATAACAACTGGAATATTCCAATCCAGGTCTGGTGAGCTAATTACAACTCAACAACAGATATAGAGGAGATACTACAGACATATTGTCTCAAAGTGTTCAGTTATACTCTTTACTACATCACCTATGGGTCATTCTTTTTCCAATCTCACTAACCCAATTAGGAGCGCGCTCGAAACCGTTACTACCACTTTGGTAATCACTCACAGCCTCCATAATTCCTTCTCTTGTCGTTGAAACAAAGGGTCCATGTTGAACAATAGGTTGATCTAGAATTTGGCCTCCAACAATAATTATTCGGGAGTCTTCGGTTTCTGAAGCTCGGAATTCAATACCGTCTCCTTCTTCACTGAAAATGGCTACATCATGAGCGTTAAAAACTTTGTCCTCAACTGTAGCACCTCCTTTCATGACATAAAATATAACATTGAACCCTTGAGGCATTTGTTGTTGGATTAGTCGACCATCATATTTTCCAGCTTCAATGTTATAATCAAAGTACCATACAGGAGTATAGGCAAGGTCTTTGATAGATTCAACACCCATCGATTCGCCGGAAATGACTTTAACGACAATATCTTTGTCTGACGAGGAAGCTACAGGAATTTCTTCAGCCCTCAGATCTCTATACCTTGGCTCACAAGATTTCAGCTCTTTAGGAAGATCAACCCATATCTGGATCCCTTCAACCACTCTAGTTTCCCCATCAGGACCAGGAGAAGGCATTTCTGCATGGACAATTCCTTTTCCAGCTGTCATAAACTGCAAATCTCCTGCATGAAGAGTTCCTTTACTTCCAGTGAAATCTTCATGATCAACTGATCCGTCAATAACATAAGTAATGGTCTCCTGACCTCGATGAGGATGATCAGGAAATCCTGCAGTGGAAGGGACTTTGAAATGGTCAAAAAGAAGGAATGGAGAAAAGTTTCGAACTTGCATGTTTCCAATAGCTCGTCGAACCTTAGCTCCAACCCCCTCAGATTGCTCAATTGCCGAGAATTTCTGTTGTATTGTCCGTGGCGTGAATGGCATGTTGAGTCTGTGTGACACTTGAATTTTGCCCAACTGATTTGTATACTTGCTATAATGTGAGACATTTCACAGCATCAGAAATCAGAATTGCACAATAATAAGGTCACCATGCATATGATAGTGCATATAGTGAGCAAATCCTAGTCTTATCTATGGTGATCATCATTCTTGAAAAACCCATCTACTCTGTGGATGTTCGTTGTTTGCAATTTAATTCCATATTAGTGCTTAATCAGACTCGCTAATCTAGAATAACGTGAAATGTAACGTTTATTCAATTTAACTAAGTGTTTTTTTCAACATCTCTACCAATCCTCACACTCATAAGAGATGGGGTTCTGCAATGAGGTGATTCTTCCAATATAAGGCCGGATGACTCATGATAAGCCTAAAATATACCCATAGCCTGTTACTGTGCTACATGTTAGACCACTACACCACCTTCTTGTTACTACGAATTCGTTCTCACCTCGTTAGATTTACTCACTATCTAAGCCTTCTTCTCCTCAAGATCATCCAAGTTCACGGGGTCAGTATAATCGTTGGTTCTAACCCAATTGAGGATCTTTCTGAGAACGGGACCAGAAATACTCTCAGGGCTCTTTTGCAGCAGAGACAGAATGATAGCCAGAGAAACAGCAAACAGGTAAATGTCTCCATGAGGAATGGGCTTTACGACCTTTCTCTTGACCAGTTCATTCCAGTAAGACATAATACCCATTCGAGCAGTGTACATCCATCTTCCTCTTCCAGCAGACTGGTCAATCATAGCCCAGAGACCAGACAAGAAGCCAATAAGTCTGAATCGGTTCACAGGCATAGTCTTGTGGCCCAGGAACTTTTGCATGAGTCCAATGCCTGCCCAGGAGTTGGACACAAGCAAAACAAGGAAAGCAGTGGTTCGGAGAGTTCCGGAAACTGATGTAGACAAAATAGTCGATAGAGATCGTCCTCGTCGTCTCAACAGGCCAATGACGAGATGAAGTCCAAGAATCTTCTTTCCAACTTGAGCAAACAACTCGGAGATGTATCGGATGTAATGAGGGAACTCGGACGCCTCGTAAGGATGTAGCAGAGCTCCAGAAAGAGTGTTGAGTACTGGGTGAGCTCCAGAAACAACTGGCTCAATGGCTGAAAGGTTTTCGGGGAGTGCATACGAGTCGGGGTACACGATAGGCGAGTTGAACTTGGGATATCTCTGTTTGGCAATCAGAGCAATGCTATCTACAAACTGCCGAGGTGTAGGCCATGGGACCCTTCCTGAGTATCCAGGGGGGGCTTGGGGCAGGTATGATTCTGACAACTTCAGGAAGAATTTCGAGAAAGTGGGAGACACTGTTTCTGGGTGGAAAAAGAATGCCGAGAAAAGTTGGGAGTAAGCCAAAGGGAAAAGAACCCATGATCCAAGCCATCGGGGAATATTGGCAGTGTATCCTCGGTCATCAAAGAAGTTGTAGATGAACTCGCAGGCTTTACTAGCAGTATAAACAGCGATGTAGGACCGCCCATACTCCCTAGGATAGATTACGAGGAAAAGGCCACCTGCGAGAGCGGCGAAAAATGTCGGGGTTCGCTCACTGACAATCCATCGAGTGAACAGACGATGCTTTTTCCTAAACTTACGGCTCTGGGGATGTAAAATGTGTTCTCGAGTGGTAGTCAGCAATTTATCGAAAAGTCTGAAAGCCACCAAAATTGAAGAAGCCGAAGATGCGATTCTCAAACCAGTCTTATTCAACAAAACTTCCTTGACAATACTATCAGGACGTTGTCGGTTGATGAGACGAGAGATCGCCACAATGGCTACCACTAGAGCATGAGTACGCAAAAAAGTACGTGTTCCAGCTCGAGCAGTTGCATGAGCAAAGTCGCCATGTTCCTCAGCGCTTTTTTCTACTGCTGTAGGACAGGTCATATTGAAATGAAGCATTTCCATGTTCTTCCTGGCCTCCAAGTTAGCCACCAGGTTTTTGTACTCCTTCGGAGACATGACAAACCGAATGGAGTATGCCACCAGCCGCTCCGTCTTTTCTACGTGTGGCGAGTGCATGCTGAGAGTGGTGGTGTGTGTGGTGTGGTGTAGAAGTTCAATGAGTTGATGAGTCGAGAAGTGTGGGGGAGGGGGCAGCAAACTTTAACTTAATGTTTAAGCCGAGGTTACAAGAGTTAACCTCGAGCTTCTGAGGAGAAGGGTAATAGTTTTAGACAAGAATGAAGAGTTTGACAATCACTATTGGTAATTCAGCTAGATCACAGTGTTGCTACTTGTGGGGCGGTATTGTAGGCACTATAATAGCGCACGTGATAATGTATGTAAGTCTGCGGGGTTTGATGTGTGGAAGCTCAAGCAAACCACAACCCAACTTGAACAGGTCCCTGGTTATGTCTTCTAATTGCACTTACAATTTATTTCTTCCGTGATCAGTTTGTGTATATTCTGGAAAGATTTATTTACTACTCTGCTATCCCTGATTGCATTGCTATGGCTGTTTTTTACTCTCGTTAACTTTATTATGGTTTGTTCACCAAACGCCTCAATGGTTTAAGATATTTCACTTCCACAACCTAAAATGCAAGGATCATCGCCAACAGAAGTTGTTGAGCATGACAACCTCCACATTCACAAAGTTAATGTAAAATACACGTAGTCCATGCTGCCATTTGACATGGTTTCTTATGTGTGCATCTCGAAGAAGGGCCTTAATGACTAGGGAGAATCAATTACACCGATATTAACACATCAGTGTTACACTTACTCGCGACATCAGATTTATAGGCTCTAACTTCTGTAACTCAAGTCCTCAGCAGATTCTCTCATTTCGATATTTGAATTACCAAATATCAGATCTGGATCTCTAAGTTTATAGAATATGGTGGTCAAGTCACAACGCACCATCATTCATCTCGCTTAGGCCTTGTAAAGCTAATCCTGTTAAGTACTAGAGGACTCAACTGGATCGTTCTTTTTAGGTGCCTGTGAAATTCCGTCGTTACTCCTGAGACTAGTTCTTTCAAATTGAGTGTCCTCATTTTAACTCAACCAGTTGGACCTAACACCCCTGTCATATGAAGCTCCACAACTACCCCTCCTTAGCAACACCTGTCTAAGTTTATTGTTTTGGTTATTTTGTTGTTTCTTTTTCTGGTTCTGAATGTTGATTATCAACCGATTCACAATCCTATTTCTTTATTAGAGGTAGTTTATAACCAGGCCTTTAACCAGGTTTCGTGTGTTAGATCAAATAGTAGGCTTCCTGGGTGAGTAAATTTAAGGATGTAGCGTTGCAAGGACTCTTGACTAACGGCTATCTGCGGGTAGCTTACTTAATTATATGTAGTTTTACTCGCAAAAACTCCTCACCAGTCTCATCCGCACCCATTACATAACCCTGGCTAGTTCCGCTGATACCGATAGGCAAAATGTCCAAATTTAGTACAAAGATAATTTGGGCTATGGTTATGATTAGAGATGATCGCAACGCGTCAAGTAAACAGAGCTCACTGATACAACTATATTGTTTTTTACAGGATTTAACACACCTGTTTAGGATAGAACCAATAGAAACTGTTAAATTATGATTCGTAATGAATTTTACAGTTTAATTATTTGAGAATAGTTACATATTTAGAGAGCTCCCAAGCAACTATATGGCAATCCTCACCCAACACCACCAAACAGTTTCGAATAGAAGGAGATAAAATTGGTGTCTGAGAATCGATGTTATGAGAAGAGAGGGGAAAACCAACCGGAGGCCAAATTTAGTTTCACAGAAAGAAAATAGCTACTAATGAATCCATTTATCTATGTCTTATTTATCATTAGTTAAAACAACTTTATCCCAATTTTTAAAGTGAAACAAATTACTTTCTTTGTAACAATAATCTATGAATTCAATGTAGCATTGGTTACAGATGCAGGATTCACAGAGCATTATATCGCTATTAGCCTCCCTCTATCTTGGTTGAGTCACGTGATCCCACGTGCATGAGTCAAGTCGAATCATCATACGCATCGAATGCATGAATGACGCGTTCAACTGTGGACTTCCCCTCACCATGGACTTCCAGACCATGACCGCTTCGGCGGTGGCCTCGACGTTGACGGAAATTGCATTCCATCCTTTGGACACCGTTCTGACTCTTCATCAGACCAATACTGGTAACAAGTATATTTTACCATGGCGGTCATACTGGAAGGGGCTGCTTCCTTCGATTGCTCTGACCACTCCTGGGTTCATGATTTACATGGTGGTTTATCGCCAAAGTAAAGAATATTTCACTCCATATCTCGGAGAAACTACTTTGGCAAATTATGCTGCGGCTGGAGGAGTGGCAGAGTTGTTTTCAAGCACGATTTGGACCCCTTTAGATGTTGTTAAAGGACGCATGCAACTTGCGCCACAGGGCTATAAAACCTCGGAGCTGGTCAAAAAAATTTATATTGACGAGGGTATAAGAGGGTACTTCCGAGGCTATTGGATGAGCTTAGCTGTTTTTTTACCCCAAACAGTTGTATGGTGGGTGACGTATGAAGAGAGTAAAAAGTGGTTTGAAAAGCGCCAGGAGGCCGGTAAGGAGTTAGGATCATTTGCTTATGGAGTTTCTTCTTTTGCAGCTACAACTACGTCTTGTACTTCTCTCAATCTTTTGTCGGTATTGAAAACCAGGCAACAACTAGCTATGGCTGCGGAAGTCACAGCCCTTCGTCCTAATGATCACCTGAGTATTCTCACGGTTGCGAAAAACCTGATTAACGAGCATGGACTTGTTAGAGCTTGGTTCAAAGGTCTTCCTGTGAGACTAGCCCATCATCTGCCTGCTTCTGTTTTTGGTATGATTCTGATGGAAAAAATGGCCCCAGATACACAACTCTCAAGAGACGAAAAGCGCCAAAGAGAAGAGGGCGGCTTCTAGATTATATATTTGTATAGATTATAGACAACTCTACTGACATTCACTTTTACTGTTATGATAGGTTTCCTTCAATTGCATAATGTTTACAACTGCTGCATCAATCTGGATCTCTTATGAAACAAATTAGTTCAGATTACATCCAGACGCTTCATTGTACAATGTGTTCTGTAATGCTTCATTGTATCAATATGATATTAATATCATTACCATTTACTTGTTCGTCCTTTAAATTTTAATTATTTTTTCTTTTTTTATTATTTATGTATTATAGAGTCAAAATAAGCTATACTAAGCTTGGACTGCCGTTCGAACAGTCAGTATACTCTAGTTCTCTATTTAAAGAGAGTTCCGTTGATCTCAACGTAGTGGTCTTCCTTGCCTCGAGCAGCCTGGGCGAAAGAAACCTGGTTGTTATCAATATCGTAAACAGTGTAAAGGGCTCGAAGGAAAGTATCACCCATGAGGTTCATGTTAGACAAGCTGCCGAAGGACTCAACAACACCAAAAATACACAATCCAGAAGTATCACGAGCGTTAAGTTGAGAAGCGGGGATGGTCATATCCTTTCCAGACACCTTAATGGTCTTACCAGAGAAGGTGTACTCCATAGAAACCTTGTCGACCTGAGAGCAAGGGAAAGCAGAAATACCCTGGCCTACATTGTACAGTTTGATGCCCTGGGATCGCACGTAGTTGATCACAGAACGGTAGGCGTCTCGGGTGAGGTAGGTAAGAGAAGTTCCAGAGTCGAGGATAACATCCTGGCCAACAAGGATAGTTTTTGAACCGATTTTAGCGGCATCACACTTGATTCCGAAATGATGGGAAGTAGAAATGGGAACAGTCTTGAGAGATCCCTCGTATCGTCCTGTGTTGTAAGCTCCAAAAGTAATTTCGGAAGTCTGGTTGTCGCCAGGCAAACCAAAAGACATTCCATAAGCGTTGGTGGGGATAACACCCTGTTGTTTGAGAAGAGCAGGGAAGTTGGGGTACTTCTTTCGGGAAGCCAAATCGGAAGATCGGCCAATTCCAAACACGGAAACATCGCCAGAAGTCTTGTCTCCTTCACTGACTCCAAATTGGAATCCAGTCACATTGGCTCCTCCAAGAGAAGCGTTATCGGTGTAGTAAACACCAGAAGCCTCTCCAATACCGTAAACAATCTCAAATCGTTCATTGGTGTTCTTGGAGTTCTTAGACTTAGAGGGATCATAAGATCCATTCTTCTTGCAAAGAACGGGATCATTCTTGCAGTACTTGGACTTGGATGAATAAACCCAAAGGTCAGAAGATCCAGTATCAACGTGAACAGTCACGGGTTGACCTCCAAGAGTGATATCAACATGGTATCCCATAATCTCGTTGATCATATCAACGTTGATACCGCCAGCGGCAAAATTTCCAACGTTGACATGATCAGGAGTAGGATCTCGAGCCATTGGCATGACCACAAATTCTCCCAAAGCGAGAGTTACGAAAGAGGCTAAAGCAGCAGCGGAGAATTTCATCTTGAGAAGGAAGAGGTGAATGAATGAGTGACTAGGGTTGGTGAGTTGATAATGAAATCAAGCTGGAATATCCATCTATTTATCTACTCTCGGTTCGCGATCATGCAGGAGATGAAACAAATGTCTCACCTCAGTTAAACTTCCATCTATGTACGATAGTAGTAGTAGGTTACGTTTTTGTATGTACGATAGTAGTAGGTTACGCCGTGCGTGTATGCATGAAACTGCTTGACTTGGCAAATTAAGCTGGCACTTAAAGTATGGATAAATGAATTGCTCATCTGCTCGCTATACAATTGTGTGGGTTATGAATTAAGATATAACATCATTGCATTCGTTGGTTAAGGTATGCTGATCACTCGCTAGTTAGATAAAGTTCAGTTGAAACGAATAAGGAGAATGCATGATGTAAACTCACGTAACGCAAATCGGCTGCGTCCGCATCTATTGTTAATAATGCATCACACAGTTTCATGTTTATTTTTTGACAGGAACTTGATACCGTGTTTTTCTCGGTTTCTATTAGAGAATTATCTATACTAGAATAATATCATGTCCTGAACAAATATAGTACGATGTTATTCTAGTTTATTACTTTTTTGAATCGTGTTTTCTATTTATCTCTGTTTTCATTTCACCCAACTCTGAAACACACATCCCTGTTTAAGCTCGATTTAACTTTCATGTGTGTCTCAGATCTATGCATACTTCCAGGAACATCTTCTATGAACTTTAATTATATCATGTCATTCCTCCAACACAACGGAGAAAAAAATTAGATTCCGGGATTTCTTTATTTGCTCGTTCTTTTTCCTCACAGTGGCACAAAAAAAAATGTCGCTTTGTCACGATCAAAATCCGCAGTGAATAATATACACAGTATTATGAAAAGAGACGGCATTTACTCATTGTTTGTTTGTTTCATAGTGTAACCTGCTCGTCAGCAATCTGAGCCGTGCCTTTGTTCCTTCGATATCGCTAATCTTGCATTCGAGCGTGATACTCTCTGGAATGTTGAGATAAGGGATAGCAGGTACTTCATGGTATTGTGGACATAGATTGTGGTCTGTCAAAGCCGACACATCCATGATATTTGTGTCTGTGCCTTATATATAGATAAAATTGCCATGGCTCACCTACTAAGCGGAGGTGACCAGAACTATGTATCATCTAGTAGTTGTAACTTGGGTAATACACAATTTTCGTTTATTGCGAATACTTTACCGAATTAGTTATAATGGAGATCCTTGCGACTGCTACAATGTAACAGACTCTACTCGTTATTATCTTGCGCTAAGAATAGAATCTGCCAGTTGTCATTCTACAGATAGGAATGTTGGCCATCAGCAGTTAAGATCTTTCGGCTCCGCTACCCATCAGACAACGCGTTTGTTAAAATCAATGAAATAATTCAACTACTGCAAACCCTTCATCCCCTGACAATCACAACACCGCACAACACTCTATGATCATCATATCAGTGTTAATACAAGCACAATGTCGTGAAGATTCGTCAAGACGGCAATTCACCAAGCTAGAAAATGAAAAAGTTGGAGAAGGTAAGATGACAAATAATCAGCTACATGTATAACCAGTTCTTTTCAGCGAAGTACTCGATCGCTCACATGGTGCTTCAATGAAATTCACCGTGGTCCTACTTGCAAGTAAAATCGATCGTCAAAATGGTGCACATGCAAAGAGATAACTGAGTGAGTATATATATATATATCTGTAACGTTCAGTGTTGTAAATACCGAAAACGATGAGTTCTCAGCTATTACAAGTAAAAAAAAAAAAAAAAAAAAAATTAATAAAAAAGGGGGGGAAAATGTGAAGCCCCCAGAAATATAGATTGAAAAATTATAGCTCAATTATCATAAGTTTCCATCCTTTGATAGGTACAAGTTTAAGAGCACATTCTCAGTCAGTATGTCTGTCTTGGTCAATGAATAACTCAATATCTTCTTTTTTGGTCGGCATGATGCCTTTGGCCGAAGTTCAAAATTACACTAGCAAAATTTAATGTCTATGGACATTAAGACTGGTTTATTAAAAAGCATAGTCTTTGCTTGGTAGTTTTGTATCTAATGCCATGAATAGTTTGAGGTCGCATGAGATTGTCACCTCCTGTCAAAAACAAACCGGGGTCATGGTCGATGCCTACCACCACTTCACATGGATGGGGCGTATTTGTCACTGATGAAACCCCACTGTTGTCTTCAATTATTTGCAAGCTGTATTCACACATAACTTTTAACGTACGCCACTAATTGTTTACGTGACGCGTCTGACATGCATTAACTTCATAATCAACTTTACTCAATATACACCACACAACGTCAGCCAATGGTCCTGAAATATTTCTTTGGATCAGTGCCTAAAGAAGAAGGCTCTTCTGAGCCTGAAGAGATTGAGTTCTCGACACCACAAAGAAAAACCGACACAGAACCCCAAAGTGTAGTTCCAAGTTCAGACCGCCTTAACTATGCCTCCAGTGATGGTCATATTTCATGCATTCTTTCGCCACTTGATTCTTCTGTCGACAAAACGGCCATTTGTGTTAACGATGAAGACCCAATTCCAGTAATGTTGGATCCAACACAAAACCTGTTGCAGCTCTATCGTTCGTCTCAAGTTGATGATCCTTTTGTGGATAGCATAAAGTCCAAGGGGGGAAGTAATGACAGTAGGATTAAAGTGGGTGGACACAGGAATAAGGTGGACAACAAACATGCAAAGGAAAAGGTTCTGGAATGTTCTGTCAAAACATCTTCAATGGACTCTGTTTCTGCACAAATCTTCTCCACTCGGTTATCATCCTCTCCACCACCAGCTAGCCTAGATTCGGATGTTCTAGACGGTTTAGATGTGTTGGATGATTTGGACGATGATGATATTGAGTTCGCTTTGACTCAACATACTCAAAAGAACAGTACAACAGTCCATCTTGGCAAAGGAAAGTCATTCAATGTGCCCAAGAAAAACAAAGGTGAGTTGCACAAACCAATGGATGGGGAAGGGTCGTGCTTTGACTTTGACAAGGATGTGAATGACAGAAATATTCTCAAAGAAAAGTCTTGCATTGATGTCATGGATGATTATGTTCTAGAGCATACACAGAAATCAGTGGATAAAGTGCCGTTGCTTGCTGGACGATCTAAACGTGACATGCTCGAGCAAGTGACTAACGAGCAAGAAATGAATGTCCTAGAACATATACCAGTGAACAGGGTGAAGGCGTTTACTGAGCAGTCTAAAAGTGAGTTATACAATAAGTTGGACAAGGATGAAACTGACCTAGAAAACAAAAAGATGATCAAAGGACAACCCTATGATGACTTAGATGAAGATATGGAAGATCTAGCCAAAATAAAACCGGCTAGCAAAGTACAATCATTCATCGATGAATTAGATGATGAAGATATGGATGACAGTGATTTGGAGTTTGAATTCACTCAACTGCAAGCAAAAAAGGCACGACCACAAACAGCAAGATATAAGTTAGTTACCGACCATGTTATGTCTCAGAGAATGCACAAACAAGACGCCATTCCTCTTGAAATCGACTACAAACGAGACGACGTATTACGGTTCAGAATTGTATCCGTAACTGTGGAAACGACCGAGATCTTACTATCTGTTGAAAACAAAAGGTGTCAGCAATACAGTGTATCTCTGAGAGGATGTTGGATGAGAGCCATTCCACAGGTTGGTGATGTTTGTCATTTAATCGAGCTGAGTGACGACTTCAACCTCGATCTCGAACATGACTACATTGTGGACGACATGAAAGGAGATTTACTTTTCATTCTGAATCCTGACACTTTGGTGACATGTACTGCTGTCGCTGAAGCTCATCAGTGTACCCGAAATGTCGTCCTGAAAGACAAGATTCAAGCTGTTTCTGGAGCAACATCAATTTTTGCTTTATTGGGAATCATCATTCATGAAACAATTCAAATGTGTTTTGGAGCAGTAAGATACGACTCTGAGTTCGTGGAATCGTGTGCTGAGACTGTCACAAAAGAAAACAAAGAAGCAATTATGGTATCTGGTGAATCTGTCGAATCTGTGTTTGAAATGGTCAAAGAAAAGCTACCAGCAATAGTGGGGTGGTTTAGTCGGTTCATGCGATCTTCAGGTGAAGCTGTGGAAAATAGAACTGGTAAAAAGCATACTCTGCACATTTCCAGAATCATCGATGTCGAGGAAGAAATCTGGTCCCCGAGGTATGGACTAAAAGGCAAAATTGATGCGACTGTTGAGGTTACTGACTCTGAAACCCACAAATTCCTTGTCCCTCTGGAAGTTAAAACCGGAAAAAGTACTACACATATTCCCCATCGGTCTCAGACAGCTTTGTACACACTATTGATGAATGATCGATACTCGTGTCCTATCAATTTTGGAATCTTGTACTATTCATCAACTTCCGACACGATAGTTATTCCTTCTGTTAAAGATGAAATCCATAACTTACTGGCTATC
The DNA here is from genome assembly GCA_900519005.1 of Yarrowia phangngaensis. Classification (NCBI taxonomy): domain Eukaryota; kingdom Fungi; phylum Ascomycota; class Dipodascomycetes; order Dipodascales; genus Yarrowia; species Yarrowia phangngaensis. The sequence continues at coordinate 2,160,966 of ULGR01000003.1, forward strand.
AGAAATGAAGTTGCTAGCTTTATGCGACAAGGATCACGAGAACTTCCAGATGTCATCTACGACCAAAATCAATGTGACAGATGTTACCAGAAAACTGAGTGTATGTTGTACTATCGCCTTTACGATACATACCTGAAAGAGTCACTCGGAGAGGAAGGAGGTGCTACAGCTAATAAGGCACGGTTTTTAGTGGAAACTGAACATGTGACTGAAAAAGACTCTCAGTTTTTCAACCATTGGGATTCGCTATTGGCTAAAGAAGGCAGTGATACTGCTATTTTGAAACGAGAAATATGGACCATGTTGTCAAAAGATCGAGAAAAGGAAGGAAGATGCTTTTCTAGGATGGTGGTTGACTCCAGCACTCCATCATTATGGTACACTTTCAAATCATTTGATGGAAGTGAAGTTCCCTTTTCTTCAGTTAACATTTCTCCTGGTGACCGAATTATCGTTTCTGACGAGTCTGGGCATTATTGCTTAGCGACTGGGACCTTTCTTGGATCGTCGAGTGAAGCTGTTCGGTGTGCCTTAGATCGTCGAGTTGAGCTGTCACTTCAGACCTTGCCAGGGTTTAGAAAAGATGACAATCAAGTCTTTCAGAGTTTATTAAGCGAAGGCAAGCCAAGTGAAAAAATAATTCTTCGAATAGACCGCGATGACTTTGCCTTTGGATTTGGCGTGGCAAGAAACAACTTGTTCTCTCTTTTTTCCAAGGAGAACGAAACTCTCAGATCCTGGATCGTCGATTTATCTCCTCCGGGAGCAGTGTCAGGAAACAACTCCGTTAGTCTCGGAAAGCTGAACTCGGACCAAAATAACGCTGTCCATCATATTCTTAATTCTCCAGATTACAGTCTTCTTCTGGGAATGCCAGGAACAGGAAAAACGACAACCATTGCAGAAATTATTGTTGAACTGGTGAAAAATGGAAAATCTGTTCTTCTCAGTAGTTTCACTCATTCTGCAGTTGATAACATTCTGCTGAAACTCATGAATCATCCAAAATGTGACTTTGACATGTTACGATTAGGAAGTGCTTCCAAAATTCATCCTGATGTGGCTGAACATTATGGCGCTCATAATCGTCGGGACTATGAGACGAGAGAAGAGTTTGAGCTGTTATTTCTACAGCCTCCCGTCGTAGGAGTAACTTGCCTCGGAATAAACGACTGGGCTATTCAGGAACGAAAATTCGATTATTGTATTGTTGATGAGGCATCTCAAATCACCTTACCTTTCTGTCTAGGTCCAATTCGATACGCTGAGAAGTTTGTTCTGGTAGGAGATCATTACCAGTTGACGCCAATCGTGAAACATCCAGAAGCCACAGGGTTGCGAGATTCCTTGTTTAAGATTCTCTGCGATGCCCATCCTAACCATGTGGTGAATCTAGGAATTCAGTACAGAATGTGCGCTGATATCATGCTTCTTTCCAATACTCTTGTTTATGACGGGAAGTTGAAATGTGGAAGTGAACAAGTGGCCAACCAAAGCCTGGCTGTTCCTCAATTGTCAAAATTACGGACATTATATTCCTCAGAACGTCCTTCTGAAGACTATATTGGTCATGTTCTTGATCCCTCACGAAAAGTCATTTTCCTAAACACTGATAAGGTTCCAGCTTTAGAAGCTATAGTCGGAGATCGAGTTCATAACCCGACAGAAGCAGTCATAGTTGGCCAAATTGTTGAGGCGCTTTGTGCTTGTGGAGTCGAGGATTCCCAAATTGGGTGTATCTCCCAGTATCGAGCTCAACTGAAACTCATCAATCAGGAGCTTGCGTTGAGAAGTGCCATTGAGGTCATGACTGCTGATAAGTACCAGGGACGGGACAAAGATTGCATTATTGTGTCTCTTGTTCGTTCGAACAATGAGCAACGAGTTGGAGACCTTCTTAAAGACTGGAGACGCCTGAATGTTGCGTTCACCAGGTCACGTTCAAAACTTATTATTATCGGGTCTAGAGCTACCTTGGAGTCGTTTGATCTGCTAAAAGAGTTCCTTCGGCTTATTGATGATAACGGATGGATGTACTCGCTTCCCAAAGGGTGTACGGATATGTATGCCATTTCCAAGCAAGGTACTTCTCCTAGGAAGAGACAAAAGAGAGTTGGGTTGAGTCAGAAATTGGTGGATGATAGGCCAGTCATGAGGGATATCCTCAAGGGTCTATAGATATTTATTTGCATGTATTGATAAAGCATTTTTTTATTTAGGACTTGAGAAACCAGAGTTTGGTAATTTTTTGAATGGGTAGATTGCTGATTTGTAGATCCAAGGGAGAGTAGTGATAAGAAGTGTGTAATGACTCGGTGTGAAGATTTGCAATTTGAATTTACTCACCATAGAGCTTGCAGTCCTCTGATATTGTAATGAGCCCCACACTACATTAGAGTTGGAGATAACGTTTACCCCACAGTGCATGACTGACGCATCAGCAATCTTCCCCAGGCCACCAAGCTGTTCCTTAGTGTACTACATCCAGTGGCAATGCTCCGATCGGTATCACGAAAAACTGTATGCTATAATGCCATTAATTCGAATTTCACGCCAAAGCGAACATTCTTGTCATTCCTTCTTGGTTCAATAACTTCTCCTGTGGATGCAGTCAAGAATCTCAGAGACACAAAGAATCTACTTGAACAGACGAAAGACGAGCTTATGGACACTTATGAACAAACTCAGATTCCTCGAGTTCACACATTTCTCCCTCCTTCAGGCTTTTTCCCCCGTAAGAACGAAATGTCGACTTTACAAAGAGCCTTATCTACAGATCCAGCGTTCATGTGTATTTTTGGAGGAAGTTCAGTTGGAAAAACTGCTCTGTTGCGAAAAGTTTTAAGTGGTCAAACGACTGCTGATCAGAATATGGTGGTACGAAGCTGGGGAGCTGGCAACCAAACGGTGGGTGCTCCAAGTATGTCTGACAATGATGATCAACATCGATTTGTGGTGATTCACTTTGATCTGAGAATAGCAGGGTTTAGTGACAGAGTCGGTTTGTATATTAGATTGGCTACAGCGTTTCAGGACTTTTTCCAGGAGGTAGTCGATGAGTTTAGAAGAGACGGTGTCAGTGATGATGCCCAGAAAGAGTACGAAAAGTACTTCAAGGGTCATATTCTGACTTTCAAACATGCCAAAAAAGACATGGAGCAAAAGGTTGAAGAAGCATTTAAAAGTGGGTCGGGACGAAGCAGAGAAGAAGCTTGTCTTCCTGGAGATATAGCCAAGTTGATGGAAATGTTCCAATCGTCCATGATTTCGTATTGGGGGTTTGATCCCCACAAGATTCTGAAGGAACGGGAAAAAATCCAAGATAAGGCCATGGCTCAGGTGAAACAGCAAGGAGGAGGCAAACTAGCCTTGAAAATGATGAGTGAAGATGAACTGTTGAAGAAAACCAAGGACGAAATTTCTCGACGGTCTGGGTTGACTATGGGATCCAAAAGAGTCCCGGTTTTCATTTTTGATGAAGCTCATAGGCTTCCAGCCCTCATTAATGACGAGAATTGCCTGAAAACTTTGTTGGACTCGTTTCTGGTGCTGACTAAACAAGACCGATTGTGTCATGTTATTCAATGCACTTCTGACGCTTTTTACATGCTGTGGTTAAGAGCAATCAATGTTTCCCAACATTCCAAAATCATTACTGTGGACGATGCCAGCTACGAAGAAACTCAAAAATACTGGCATCAATCGTTGTTGGTGAACACTATCAACCGAACCCAGAGTCCTGGATTACTGAAGCATAAACTTCCAGAGTTTGATGTCGTGTGGGATTTTTTCGGTGGCCGATTCGCTTATATTGCCGATTATGTGGCTGAGTTTATTAATTCTCAAGGCGAAATCACCCCTTTCAACTCTTCCTCCTTCGTACATTCTTATACTCTGTTGAACTTATTTCTGACTCATCAATCATTTGATACGCACTCTTCTCTTCCCGACAGTATAGATTTCACTGAAGAAGTTGATCCGGAAGTTCTTGTTTCAGTTTGTGAGAAGATTTTGGCCAACAAAAACATGGCAGAGGACCCGAAACTGAAGCGAGGCTCAATTGACTATTTTGCAGCATGCTCTACTTATGGAAGAGAACAAGTTAATGCCTTGGTGAAAAGTCGAATCCTGAATATCAACTGGACTGAGCCTGTTGGAGATCGAGTTGTCACAGAGGGCATTTATAGACCGCAACTTCAGCCGATGTCACGAGTGGTGGAGAAAGCCATGGAGGTGGTTTTGGAGAGTCCGGAGCTAGAGAGTGTTAAGCAAGGGGCACAAGAGAGGTTTGGGAGTGAGTAGTGTCATGATTGATGTTGCATGGCAATTAATGTTCTTGGGTGCAAAGTCTGTCTTTATAATCTATGTCGTTTGGTTTTGTAGTTCTCATGAATGTGTAAGAGCAAGGCACATCCCATCAACTGATTGTTTGGTAGTACAGCATACAAATAATAATTCAAGAGTTGAATTCGAAAAAATGAATGCTATATCACTATTTAGACTAACACTTCCATGAGTTCAATTAGCCGACGTGTCTATGAGGCAATACCTTCTTCTAAAGTAGATCCGCAAAATCAGCATTGCAATTAATTCAACAACATCGACAAAACTTCTTTTGAGACGATTAGAAGGATTGGGGTCTGTAATAAGCAGCACTATCTTAGAGAGGTTCGCATATCCACAAGACCGATAAAGCACACCCAGGACTCTACATGACAAAAGGTGCAGAAAGCTTTCGGGACAATGAAGAGTCGTTGGTGGAGGTGATTCATGGTAGGCATTTCATCTTCATCATGATCATTAGCATATCCAGTAATCAGATGTTGATTTGACAGCGGTGCTAAAAGAAGGTCATCAAGAAGAGGGATACCCTTGGGTGAAGCGTAAGATGGACCTAACCCAACAAAGATCAATACGGTAGACATTTGAATTTTAAGTATGACTGGATTCCATTTGTGGAGACCCCTATAAATTGTCAATCATGACTATTTTTTCCAGTAATCAGACTCCTCGATGATACTTCTCGTTACACTTACACAAATTAAATGGAAACAAGACGTCATTCTTTTCAGCTCTGGAGAAATTAATGGCTCAAGCTGTTTCATTTCTCTGAAAAATCGACTGGTCATTCTAACTTCAGTCAACTGTGCCAAAGTCTACATATACTTCGAAAACACATTTTGACTGGCCTATTAATTACACAGATGGTGCCTTTCTAGGTCTAGATATTATCTCGTCTGTCACTACAAACAACAAAGGTATCTTATCTGAAACTCTGATCTTGTTTGAGTTTTCAGTGTGGTGAATTGTTTTAATCGCAGGGCTTCTTCCAGAGACAAGATGTGGAATATGTTTAAACTGAGCAATACCAACAAAAAGTTCTGTTACAGCTAAAACATTCAAATGTTCACCTAGATGCAAATTTTTATGTTTCAGCAGACAGCATAATCCAAGTCGCTGATTGGATACCTAATTATTTGCCAACTACATTAGATCATAGCTGCTCTTTATTATATCTGGTGAAAAGGTTTGAAGAAATGAATAATTCTTATAGCGATATTTTGAAAATGTCTTAAAGGTTTGAATGATTTGCTTAGTTTGTAAAATGTCATGTTTTTTATGTACACTCACTTTCCAAGATCCAAAACAAGTTAATGAGCCCACAGGGAGTTAACTGATTATGAAGAACCAAAGGAATAAGGCTTTGTGTGACAACTGGGCACAGTCAATATCTTTGTAGCTCCTGGAGAGTTCAATTCTCGAAACAAAAGCATCAAAAGAACCTCTCTTCCATGTAACAAGAGTAAAAAATTAGTATACTACAAGCATTCCATACTCTTGCTACGAAGATTAGTTTTTAGTTGTCCAAAACCTACTAACTCAGGCTACTGTTTAATAACATCACACTAATTCCATTACTGTCGCCTCTGAGGAAACATGTTGAAGTCCGCAGGGATCATTTCTCCATTAGGGCCGCGCACAAACGGCGGGAACCCGGGAGGAGGTCCATTCATGTGTGGAAGTCCCATGGGGCCAGGGCCGGGACCGGGACCATGGCCAGGACCCATTGATCCGTTAGGAGGTCCTCCAGGTGATTGGGGGCCACCAGGACCAAAGTTGGGTGGTATTTGCATGTTTTGCATGTGGGGGGGCATCATGTACATTGGGGGGAAGCCAGGCATGAAACCGGGGGGGGCGCCGGGTCCTCCAGGAGGGACGTGGGGGCCAGGGGGAGCACCAGGAGGGCCACCAGGTCTGCCAGGGCCACCAGGTCTGCCAGGTCCGCCAGGTCCGCCAGGTCCGCCAGGTCCACCGGGTCCACCAGGTCCGCCATGAGGGCCAGGACCACTGTGAGGACCTCCTGGACCTCCGTGAGGAGGGCCATGACCTGGAGGGAAGGGAAATTGTTGCATTCTAGCCCATTCAGGGATTCCATTAGGTCCTGGGGAGTGGGGTCCGGGGGGGCCAGGGCCATACAAACCTGGAGGAGCTCCAGGGCCATGAGGAGGTGCCTGACCTTGTGCTTGAGCTCCAGCACCTTTAGCTTGGCCTTGGGAACCCTGGGCACCCTGGGGGGGACCTTGGGGTCCATGAGGAAGACTTTGAGGTCCTTGAGAACTCTGAGGACCTTGGGCACCCTGTCCCTGACTCTGAAGCTGTCCCTTAACCTGCCCAGGACTACCTTGAGCAGATTTTGGACTGGAAACTTCAGCCTGTTGTTCACCCTCTTCTGGCTCGCCCCTTTGTCTGTTCAACAAACTCATGAAAAACGAGTCATTGCTGTTTTTGTTTTCCTCGGGGGGGAAGAAGCCGGCGTTAGAGTGAGGGGCTGGAGCGGGTTGAGGTACAGCTTGTGGTACAGGGGGTTGCTGTGGTCCAACTGATGGAGCTGGCTCAGGACCTCTAAAGAAATTAGAAAACTTTGACGCTCCAGTTGATGCTGAAGCTGGAACTGAACCTCCAGCTCCACCCTCCTGTTCACTCCACATATCAAACATTCTATCAACCGAGTTGGACGGTTGGCTGGGCGCCTGACCAAAAAATCTAGAATTTCCACCTTTCTCAGGTTCCTCTTCGACTTCCTCCACCACACCCTTCTTCCTTTTCTCTTCCCGTCTCATCTTTGCCTTCCACTGCTCAAACTCAGCCACCGATCCTGTCATACCTCCACCACTACCCTTGGTATCCTCCAGTGAATCAGTCATCCACTCTGGATTTCCGTCCTCTACAGCAGCCTGGCGCAACTCCCGATTGAAATCAGTTCTGCGACGATTTCCGCCTGCTCCAAACTCACTTTTATCTCCTCCACGTCTCCCCTTCCACGTGTACTTAGATGACTGTGCAAACGAATCAGTCTTGAACCGCTCGGTCCGACTTTCTGCCCGTGTGGCAATCACAGAAGCCTGCAGCTCCGTCACCCAATCTTCATTCTGATAATCTGGAACTTGGGGACTTTCTCGAAGATTGATCATGAACTGAGGAGAGTACCGTTTCGAAAAAACAACTTGCTCTGTCTTTTGTTCAGATTTTTGGGCGGCAAAAAGATCATCGATTTTTAAATGCCCGGACGTTTGAGGCCCTAAAGATATAATTGACCCATCCATCGGATTGTTTTTTTGTCTGTTGTGTATTGCTGAGAAAGGGTTGTTGTAGGTTGTGCTTTTTGTTGCGTGGTGTGGTTAACTTTCAGACCTATCAACATTACTAAGCGGTGATAAAATGGTGCCACGTAGGAGTGCAAAAGAGGTGGGTAGCTTATTTAATAAGCGTTCTTTAGAGTAGTTATTATTTCGGCTTTCACTTGTTGGTCATAACCTGTAGGAGCATCGTAATCTGTAAACCCTTCAGATCTGATTCTTGGGTAAACCCATTCATATATTCAATTTATAAAGGTCAGATTGGTTTCAGTTAACGTTTTATTTCATAAATCAAGTAGTAGGGATAGTAGAGTGATCGGAACGCAACTCTCAATATATGTACTCTTGGCTACTATCTCTGAGAGAATAAAACACGCACTTACCATTATTCTTTCTAATAGTTCCGTCAGTATACGAAGGGATATATTTCATTTCATTCTAGTTTACTCAAAGTATCTAGGAGCGCCGAAACCGGTTTCGGGCTCGTCGAGAACGTGGAAACGGTGTCCTCGGACTCCATGGCCCTTGAACAGATCAGGGAACCGTCGTCCTTGGGAAACCTGGTTCTCATCAATTCGGTTATTAGTAGACGCAGATTTATCGCCAACAACAAACTTGCCGAGCTGGATTTCTGTATCAGTGATGGTACCTCGGGAGATTCGAGCGTAACCAGTTCGCTTGATGTTTTTGTACAGAATGTACTCGCACCATCGGTCCCAGTCTGAGGGATCGATATCGGTCATGCCAGAGGCGTCTACGTAGGTGAGGTAGTTACCCTGGAGAGGTTTGGTGACAAGGTAGGACAACAAAATAAGAGGTCGGCCTTCAGGAGCAGATTTCATGATTTCGGAAACTCCCAGGGACTGCAGTCTTCGATCCTCAACATCTTCTTCCTGACCAGAATGGAATACCACCACGTCCACATACTCTCCATACACGTCTAAAGTGGCATGGATAGCTGGAGCAAGTTCACCAACAGGAGAAGGAAGCAGGTGATGAGTAGAGTTGACAATAGGGAATTTAGACAGCAAGCAGCATCCCCAAGTATGCTTATTAGGACCAGGGCCGAAGTCGTAGTAGTAACCAAGTTCTTCAGCAATTCGTTGGCCAAGATCTCGGTTACCCATGATAACCCGTTGAGTATCAGATTCCAAGAATCCAATAACGTCTACCTCCAATTCTTCAATGACGTTTCGCATTCGAACCTCGGAAGCCCACATATCGTTATCTAGACCGAAATGAACAGTCCAAATACCAGCAGTCATGAGTTTCTCCTCGGGATGGTGGGGAACAGGGGCAGGCTGGTCAAATCGTTTGTAGCCCACAGCCACAGTGGCGGTACAAATAAACATGATGCAAAGGAGCACCTGGGATCGAATCTTCTTAAGCACAGACAGGTCAGGCTTGAACTTAGCCTTGGTGATTTTGGACTGAGCATAGACTCCAAGAGCGATAGAGAGCTGCTGACCAATAAGAACATAGTCTGTTCGTTCTCGAAGAGCAGGTCCTCCAGGCACAAAAGCGTAAGCTACAATCCAAACATGGGCAAGGTACAACAAAACAGTCACAAGCATAGCCACACCCCAAGTTCCGGAGTTGTATCGTCCCAGGTTTTCCAGGAAAGAAGGAGCAACTGCACACAGGTAGACAGTGAGCATGAGACCACCAATGTATCCGAGCCAACCGTGGAAGCTGTACAGTAGGACAGTTCCGAAACAAGAGGCAAAGAAAGGAATCCATCCAGTAGCCAGTTTCTTAGTTCCTAGCCAAACACCAAGGCACATGGCAAAAATAGTTACAGCTCCGTAAGGAACAGGAACAGGTCCCTTCACTGGGTAACCGTCCCAAACCCAGAGAATGATTGTAGAAGTATCAGATAGCAGGGAGTGGAGGGCAAAGATAAGTCCTCCAACTCCAAAGGCTGCTCCCAAAGAGGTTTCAGAAGGAAGGATGGGAACTTGGGCTGTATTTCGCTGGGGTTTGACGGCCATCAAAGCTGCTACAACTCCGACAATCACACCTGCAGTGTTCCAACCGCCATTGGCTTCATGCATGATCGGCCAGATGGGGTTGTTGGTCCAATGAGCAAACTTCATCAGAGAAGTGATAATCAAACCGAGAACAAAGGCAGAACCCTTGTAAACACCCAACATAGGCTTGGAAGCAGAGTTAGCAAAAGTGTTGGCAAGGGAAATACAGCAGAAAGCTGCTCCGAAACCAACGGCTTCCAAACGAGGAATGGGGCCAGGAATCCACCAAGCTCCGATTCCAACAACTCCGAGAAGCAAAGGAAGTTGGGGAATATAGTTGAACAGGCTTCTCAGGGGCGAGATGTACAACAGGAAAGGAGCGGTAATGGAAACCAAAAGGGCTTCGTAACCAGAGATGCCCATAAACCAAAGGGGGAAGTACCAGATAAGAAGGGGTAGAGCGGTGAGTACGGACCAGAAAATTGTGGCATTGGCAATATCCACAGAGAATCTGAAAAGATTGAATCCTGCAGTAGCCAGAATCTTCTTGGGCTCAGCTACAGAAGTGACACCCTTGGCATCGACGATTCTGAGCTCCAGGGCGCTAAAATCAACGATAGTGACAGCGTCAAATAGCACATCAAAGATCACCAGAGCCCATTCCAAGAAAGCATAAGTGGTGTAAGCTCCTGCAATATGGTGGACCTTGTGTTGGATGAAGAAGTAAATGAGGGCAGGAATAGAGCCGAAGAAACACCAGGCGGCAATCTTACGCCATTTTCGGGCCACAGCATCTCGTGTACACAAAATGCATCCTACGGTCCAAGGAATAGTAAGAACCATGTAGGAGATCATGAAAATATCATGCCAGTCATGATCATCTGTAGAGGTCACATAGGTCCATCCTCCGCAAGTGAGGGTTCGCAAAAGACCACAAATAAAGATCATTGACGCAGTTCGAGGCTTGTGAGCAGCTGTAAAAAGGTACCACAGGATCACAAGTGCAAATCGAGGACCAGAAGTAATGGCGATGAAAACCTGGAAAACCGACCTCTCAGGGTATCGATCTCCAATAGTAGCGGAAACACTGGGAAACCACTCATCTGGGTAGCCATAATGCTCGTTCTGAACAATCTTTGTGTAATGAAGAGCGCATCCAATTACCAGAGCACCCACAAACGCAGTCATGGCTGCAAGAGTATGTGCCCAGCCAACGTACCGTCCATTGATTGATAGCAATGAGGTTCCCGGTTTGTTGAGCATTTCCGGCTTATTGAGCGTATCCGATTTGCTCGGCGACACTGGTCTTGCGCCTTTCCAACTCTTTTCTTTCGACATGTTAGTTGACAAGTAGCGAATATGTCAAGGTGGTTAAGGTGTATGTATGTTCGAAATAGAGTTGGGATATGGAAAGGGGGAACCGAATTGAAAGTCTGTGTGTGGGGCGTTATTGGCGAAATATTCTTATCTCCTTAATTTGGGAATTGAGCTCTGCAAAGTGGTACGCTTCTTTTTCTATTCCATTATTTGGCTCACATGTTGTAATTCTCTACACCATCGAACCATATACGCGTAATGTTAAACACGTTTGCATTATTTGACCTATCAAAACTTTCCAGAGAAGCAGTATTCCGAAATTGGGATTTACAGAGAAGGCATAGCAAAAGAAACGCCTTTGTGTTCTTGACTTGTGAGTGGAACGCGAATACCATCTAACCTGCTATCTGAATCAGTTTCACCTCGGCTCGATGTACTGTAACTTTATTGATGACGTGAATGCCCAATGCGAGGGCATGCCAGCGAGGAGTTCGACTCTGGCCAGTGGAAAATTGATATCCAATGGTTATTCAACGTCTGCATCAGTATAGTCGTTTTTATGTCAATTTCTGTGGCGAATGACGTTCGTATCGAAAATAAATCCATGTCTGTGTTGTATTCGAAGGTTTTTATGGCTAGGACATCTTTGTTTCCATGACCCTTGTTACTATATCAGATTGGTATAATGATTGGAAACAGAAATGATTGGATGAAATTAGTGGCATTACGTTTGAACAGGTTTGATTTTTTGTCAAGTTTGAACCCAACAAGGAGTACCTGATACGAGCACATAATTGGATATGTATACTGCGTTGAGAATTGACTCCTCCATAATTTCCTTCAGGGCTCTGAAAAAGAAATGAGAGCAATTGAACGTACAAGACGTTAGAAATATCAAAAAAATAAAGAAATCCTATCTGATATGAGATCTTCAGTTTTTTGTAAAGAAAGCTAAGTAAATGAAATAATCAGATAAACAGTGGCTCGATCTATCTACAAACCAAAACATTATTTTCTAAAACTCCATTACCTATACAACAAACAGTATACCGATCTCATGCTCCTCTCTCTATCTATCACCCCCTCTAGTTATCTTCATGCACATAGGGTTCCACCAACATATTGCTAAACTTCTCCAAGGCCGGTGCACCTCTCACCTCCTCAGTCTGCTGGGGCAGTCTCACAATGTGGAAATCCTCATACAAATCCAAAATCTGCTCTAGGTACTTCTGCTGCATTTTGTGACGCGAGTTACACAACTCACAATCAACTCCCTTCTTTGGGTACAACAGCTGGTTGACAACGATATTATGAGTGTCAATATCGAACGAAGTCAAGTCCTGTACCATTCGTTCAGTTTCATACAATGACAAAAACTCGGGGATACAAACACACACGAAAGTGGTGAGGTCAGGGTTTTTGAACTGCGTGTTGACTTCAGAAATGGTAGCTCGAGTCTCATTCAGTTTAGCAAACATATCGTCTGCAGATGGACCTCCCTGAGCACCCATAAGCGAGCCCAACATGGGTCCAAATCGGCTAGAAAGCTCAGAGATCTTTCCCAGAGCCTTCTCCAGCACAGTGGGGAAGGTCAGGAATCTCAGAGTATGTCCTGTGGGAGCTGTGTCGAAAATAATGACGGAATAAGAAGTGCTCTTCACCTGTTTCAAAACCTCAGCAAAAGACATTGCCTCATCTACACCTGGAATCGAAAATGCAATATCTTGCATCATATTGGTCATTCCAGCTCCAGCTCCTCCAGCGCTTTGAGCCTGCTCAATCATTTCTTGGATCGATCCACTGGGATCAATCTCCATACAATGAAGATTTTCAATGCCGTTTACGGGTCGTGCATCTTTACCAAACTTCTGGCCAAACGCATCTGACAGATTATGAGCGGGATCAGTGGAAATCAATAGTACTGATTCTCGGTTCTTGGCAAGTTGAATAGCAAGGGAGCAAGAAGTAGTGGTTTTTCCCACTCCTCCTTTTCCTCCAACAAAAATCCACCGGAGGGATTTCTGTTCAATGATGTTTTGAAGTGAGGGAGCAGGGGCGTCTTCCATGGTGTGTGTGAGGAGGAAGTTCAACAATCACATTGATATGTTCAATATGCTGTCGTTTCAGGGTTAGGGTATGGAATGTTGAAGTACATGGTGGAACTTTGGTATGCATGTGTTCGAAATTGTGTGGGGCCTGTTGTCCCTGTCGAAATTCAATTACTACACAATCGATTCATCATTTTAGTTTATTCAATTTTAAAGTGCCCAATTAGAGCTAGTTCTAAGGCCAATCCTACACGCAAGCCCGGGAACGAGGCCAGGAACGGGGTTGATGGCACATCAGTGTTTTATCCACTGTTGTGTTTGTCAAGTTATCCCTATATGAATGAATTATTATGGGTAATTTTGAGATGGAGCGCTCCAGAATGACAATGTTAGTGGTCTTGCAGTATTGAACACCATGAGTACTACTAGTATTGTAGTAAATCTGTAACGAATGCCAACAGTGAAGATTTAGCGCAACTCTTATTTCCTGACCTTCATCAATAATATCAACATTCAGAACTTTAGGTGATGCTTAGTCTTCAGGATATTACATGGTAAGTCTGGACAAATCGCCAAGTAAGCAAGAATTGAGTGTCAAATTTAACACTTTAATTCCATAGAACTAACTGGTTAGACAAAGCTTAACAAATATAACTATCTAGAGAAACCTAGTTGAGGTTTAATTGAGTTTTCTAATTCACTACCTGAAGCTCTTTTTTGACTTCATGTCAGTACCATTTTAAAGTTTCGCCAAAAACCTGATCAGAGATAGGTTTGAAAACAGTGCTGACAGGGGCTCAGATTGTTTATCACCATGAACCATGTCGCCCCTGGGCTGGGCTAGGGCAAACAGTGGAAGATGTAGATCCCTCGAGGGTTAGGGCTGCATAAGCAAATAAATGCCGTACCGGAACCTTACGTGTTTTGCTTATACTGAGCTGGTTATTTTTGGGGTAGAAACGAGTTTTTTGCCACACAAAAAGCTAGGGTTTCAACCCTGAGGGTTGTTTAGATTGAATAAAGTGATGAATCACTTGTTTAGTAATCTGGGCTAGGGCTAGACCGGAACGGTTTAGAACGGCCAAGGGTTAGGGGTATGCAAAGGGGTTGCATAGAGTTTGTTACTTGAAGAGTTTAAGTATTTTCAGGTTAGGGTATACCATTCTAAGTAGAATATCCATAAATAGTGCCCAACAACTTATTGTCAATGTCATTGGCAGAATCAGATAAACGAATGTTTGGCACTGGTCCATTACTAATAATTACATAATTGGAGATACGTCAAGGCGGACCTCAAAGAGGGGTTGAGGGGTAACACAGGCATACGGCGGCTAGGTTTAGTTTAGCGATTGGAAAACTTATCGAAGAATCCCCAATTAGGCAAGATGCTTTATGGGGGTTACTCCCCATGAAATTATTAACAGGTTATCTGTTGTTTATTACAAAACCACAATTCCAAATGGAGGTCTCGCATTTATAAACTAACTCTCAACGTCAAAACCGTAAAAAAGTAAAACGTAAAAACGTTGCCCCGCAAAAACTCCGCCTGCACCTTATGAGGCGGCCATCAGACAGAAGCAGAAGCGAAGTAGTGAGAAGTGCACAAGGTCAGGGTGAGATATAGTTGATATAGTTGGTGTTTATGCGCTTAATATTTTATTTACGTAACTGTAGTGTCCCTCGGGAAACGCTCCCCTTTTCCTTATATCTCCGAACAAAGGTGAGACTAAAGGGTACATGTTCCGATCTTCTCCGCATCACGTGACCCCTATTTTCCATATCTCAACTTACATATGTTACATTGGTTTGACTTTATTCCACGACGTGCGTTATTATACTCTTGCAGATGTCGAGGCGTTGAGGATTGGGGTGGAGCTTGGGTTACAACATCACCAGCAATGACCACAACAAATAAGGGCTGCAAAGGGCTGCAAAAAAATCAAAGAAACCAAACACAAAAGAAACAAATGTTCGTACTTTATCATTAGTTGTGATCTACATTAGCAGCAACCACAACCTATCTGTAGGAGTTGAGTATCTTGCAAGTTGCTCCTTATAGTACCTACGTTTAAAGGTTTAAACACAACCTTGTTGAACATGCAGAAGGATATGAGATAGTGATAGATAGTGGAGTAGTTGGGTGGTATGGAACTGATGAATTATGGAAGATTTGATTTGGGGCTGAGTCATCCATTTATTTGCTTCATTAATCACACCTTCTACTCCACCCCCGGAAAAATGTACTTGACCCGACATACTTCTCGCCAATAAGGTTTGGGCAAAAACTGTAAAATTGGGGCCGGTTGTTCCGGACGTATAAATATTTGACGCTCTCCACATCTTGCCCTGTAAGAGTTAGATGTGAGTACGAAGAGGGATGGACAACGACGAGACGGAGAAGGGAATGAAGGAAAAGAGAAAGAGGCAAAGGAAAAGTAAATGGAGGGGAAATTGATACATCAGATTTGACTCTCCAGGTTTGATTGTAAAATTTGATTCTTCTCATTTTACAGCCACCAAAAGTAACAAGCCAGTGGCGTGCTGGAATCTCTCAATCTATTTTTTTTGCGCTTAGTTTTGCCCACTTTTTCTTCGTTTCTGGCAACTAAACCGAACCGGGTCACTCCTCCAAGACACCAGCTAACACAGATGCTCAGAACAACATTATTCAAAAGGACTTCGGTCCTGCGACAGAGTCGCAAGTTTGTGCCCGTACTTCAGAGTCGAAAGTACTCTGATGACGTTTTCCTCACCGCCAACGGTGCCAACTACATGGACGAGATGTATGCTGCATGGAAGGAGGATCCCAAGAGTGTTCACGTTTCTTGGCAGGTGAGTATCATAGCCCAAATGGCTTCATCGCTAGATTGGGGTTAAACAGAGTAATCGGATTTGCAAAGGTTGAAGCCGTGAGGGTCTTTGAGATTTTCTGAGGATTTCTCGGAAGCTGTTCAGAATTTTTCGTCACAACTTCTTTGCTTGTGGCGTGCCGTTTGTTTTCTTTGCATACGTTCTTATTCTGGTTGTCCATGTTGTTTTCATTTATTGGTGAACTATAGCTAACTCAGTCATACTTCAAGAACCTAGATGGTGGACTTCCCGCAAAACAGGCATTCACTGCCCCTCCCACTATCGTGCCCTCTCCTTCTGGAGGTGTGCCCACCCCTGCTACTCCTTCTGGAGCTTCTTCTGATATCACCAACCATATGAAGGCCCAGCTTCTGGTTCGAGCTTACCAGGTTCGAGGACACACTAAGGCCCGAATTGATCCTTTGGGAATCTCTTTCGGATCTGATAAGAACAAGAAGCCCCCCAAGGAGTTGACTCTGGAGTTCTACGGATGGACCGAAAAGGATCTGGATACCGAGATCAACCTTGGTCCCGGTATTCTGCCCCGATTCGTCGAGAACGGCAAGTCCAAGCGAACTCTTCGAGAAATCATCGAGTGCTGTGAGACCATTTACTGTGGCTCCTACGGTGTAGAATACATCCATATTCCTTCCCGAGAGGAGTGTGAGTGGATCCGAAGCCGTGTCGAGATCCCCCAGCCCTACAACTACAACCCCGATCAAAAACGACGAATGCTGGATCGTCTAATCTGGGCCAACCTGTTCGAAACTTTCCTGGCTTCCAAGTTCCCCAACGATAAGCGATTTGGTCTTGAGGGTGCCGAGACTGTCGTTGTTGGTATGAAGACTCTGATTGATCGATCAGTTGACTCTGGAGTGGAAGATATCGTTATTGGTATGCCCCATCGAGGTCGACTCAATATGCTTTCCAACGTCATCCGAAAACCCAACGAGTCTATTTTCGCCGAGTTCCAGGGATCTGCTGTTTTCGATGAGGGATCCGGTGACGTTAAGTACCATTTGGGAGCCAACTACCAGCGACCCACTCCCTCCGGAAAGAAGGTTAACCTGTCACTTGTGGCCAACCCTTCGCATCTTGAGGCTGAGGACCCCGTTGTTCTCGGAAAGATTCGAGCCATCCAGCACATGAAGAACGATATTGGTACTTACTCTAAGGCCATGGGCGTTCTTATGCATGGAGATGCTGCCTTCGCTGGTCAGGGTATTGTTTACGAGACCATGGGAATGCACTCTCTACCTGCTTATTCCACTGGAGGTACCATTCATATCATTGTGAACAACCAGATTGGTTTCACTACTGATCCTAGATTCTCTCGATCCACTCCTTACCCCTCTGATATCGCAAAGTCCATTGACGCTCCTATTTTCCACGTCAATGCTGACGACATGGAGGCTGTGGACTTCATTTTCAACCTTGCCGCTGACTGGCGAGCTACTTTCAAGTCTGACGTCATTATTGATCTGGTGTGCTACCGAAAGCATGGTCATAACGAGACCGATCAGCCTTCATTCACCCAGCCTCTTATGTACAAGAAGATTGCTGATAAGCCCAATCCTCTGGATGTCTACGTTGATAAGCTTCTCAAGGAGAAGACCTTCACCAAGGATGATATCGAAGAGCATAAGAAATGGGTTTGGGGAATGCTTGAGGATTCATTCAAGAAGGGTAAGGACTATGTTCCTCAACCTAAGGAATGGCTTGCTTCTCCCTGGGACGATTTCAAGACTCCTAAGGAGTTGGCTACTGAAATCCTGCCCCACCTTCCCACGTCTGTTGAAGAGAAGGAGCTCAAGGAGATTGGCAAGGTCATTTCCTCTGTTCCTGAAGGATTCAAACTTCATCGAAACCTCAAGCGAATTCTCACCAGTCGAGGTAAGTCTGTAGAGGACGGTACTGGTATTGACTGGTCTACTGGTGAGGCTCTTGCCTTTGGAACTCTTCTCAACGAGGGCCATCATGTTCGACTTTCCGGTCAGGATGTTGAGCGAGGTACATTCTCTCAGCGACACGCTGTTGTTCACGATCAAGAAACTGAGGACACCTACACTCCTCTGAACCATCTCAGCGAGAAGCAGGCCGACTTCACTGTGTCCAACTCTCATCTTTCTGAGTACGGTGTTATGGGATTCGAGTACGGTTACTCCCTCGCTTCCCCCGAGGCTCTTGTTGTTTGGGAAGCCCAGTTTGGTGATTTCGCCAACACTGGACAGGTCATTATTGATCAGTTCATTGCTTCTGCCGAAACCAAGTGGTCTCAGCGATCTGGTCTGATCCTGTCCCTGCCCCATGGTTACGACGGACAAGGACCTGAGCATTCTTCCGGTCGAATTGAGCGATACTTGATGCTTGGAAACGAAGATCCCCTTCAATTCCCATCGCCCGAAAAGCTTGAGCGACAGCACCAAGACTGCAACATTCAGATCGCTTACCCCACCACTCCTGCCAATATCTTCCATCTTTACCGACGACAGATGCACAGAGCTTTCCGAAAGCCTCTTGCTTGCTTCTTCTCCAAGAACTTGCTGCGAAACCCCATGGCTCGATCCGATATCTCTGAGTTCATTGGTGAGTCTCACTTCCAGTGGATCATCGAGGATTCTGAGCATGGCAAGGCTATCAACGAAAAGGCTGGCATTGAGCGAGTTCTTTTCTGTTCTGGTCAGGTCTGGACCCTGCTGCACAAGCGACGAGCTGATCTTGGTGATAAGAAGACCGCCATTGTGCGAGTCGAGCAAATCCATCCCTTCCCCTTCGCCCAGATCCGGGATCTCCTTGACTCTTACCCCAACCTCAAGGATATCTGCTGGGCTCAGGAGGAGTCTCTCAACGCTGGTGCATGGAGCCATATCCAGCCTCGGTTCTACACCACTTTTGGCGCCACTAAACACCATCAGCACGCTTCTATTCGTTACGCTGGCCGAAAACCTTCTGCTTCCGTAGCTGCCGGAACCAAGAAGCTGCACTTGGCTGAGGAGGAGGCATTGTTGAAGAAGGCCTTCCAGCAGGAGGAGTAATCCAACCGAAGGCAACAGAGGTTGGCTGAGGTTGTCTGAGATAACCCAGAGAGTAACTCGATAGCCGGTTTCTTGGTCAACCGTTAGTAGATTTTAATTGTTTATGATTGTAGAGAAAATGAGACTGTAGGACGTAGATAATGCTAATGGTATTGCGTCATGCATATAAGTGGGTAAGGGATGCATCTGATAACAAAGCGTGTGCTATTATTACATGAGCCCTGAGTCGAGTAAGCTCGATCTGTGGAAATGAAATTTCAAACTAGCAACTACTAATTAGACGTTTCGACTTGAATAATATGAAGAGAAGGTGGGTAAGAATATTATACAATGAGTTGTATCAATTATACTAGAAATATAACATTGTAGCTGGTTGACTGAAGACACTCATTGTGTGAATTATTATATTATTATTATAATCTGTCACTGTGATTACAGCAGGATCTGATCACCCAGGATTTTCAGTTCTTGACAGTGTATGTGATTTCGCCACTGATCAAGACGACCCGCAGGAGAAGCATGGACTCGTTATGCATGAGCGAGAATCACAATTCTCAAATCTACTGCTATGAAGCGTCAGATATTATAACAGGGCATGTATTTTTTGTTTTAATCCATTGGCCAATGAAATCACACGTAGATATACAGCAACTCAGATGGTTTGGAATTGGGTTTTTATTGCCAAAGTAATGTAGAAATGAAGCAGGTGCGTGGTATTGTGAAAACGAACATTTAGAAAACATGGGGGACCTCTTGCTTGCCACATGGTGAAGAGCCGTCGTGCGACATATATATAATGCAGAACAGCAGGCCAAATATACAACTAGAGTGAAGGATGAAGTAGTTGCTTAGTTAGGCCAAATTGAATAGACAATATGACTTGGAGGCTATTCGCCACTAGCTATTTCTCTAGTATAATAGACACTTCGTCCAAGCCTATTTCATACTTTTTTTTTTATCATTATTATTATTTTTTTTTCTTTCTTTTTTCTTTTTATTTTTTCTAATGTTTTTTCAGTTCTTCATTTTTTAATTTCCTGTCCAAAAATTAAAGAGCAACTGCCTTGAGCCATTTGCAGTGTATCTATTTATGGTAGAGAGAGAGCAAATCTGTTATTGGGAGTATGGCCTTTCCAAATTCATGAGAGAATAAAAACTGAATCGTCCAATACTCCGATGAGAGTAATTATTACTTCCTTTCCTTTTCATTTCCAATGATCTCTCTCAATTCTCCGAGTTATTCTCGCTCTCCCAGTTGAGTAAACCCCTTCTTCATATTATTATTATTGTAACCTTCTTTTTTTTTTTTTTTTTTTTTGGCACTGAAAATTAAGTTCGAATTAAAAAATTCACAGTTAACGTTTTCATGTTTTTTCTCTGATGAAACATACTACTACTGTTCAGATGTATAAATCACTAATCTAAGAACAAAGACTTTTCACCAGTAGGTTCCTATACCCCCAAATAAACTATCTAACGTTACAAGGCTGAGCTCGATGTCTAAAACATACGCCATGAAAAGTCCTTGTTACAACTGAGACTGACTTAGTTTTGAGAAGAGCGAAATTTCCTATTGCAGAGGTGTCATGGTTGAAACAGGTGGGTGACCCCCCACTCTGTCTCAGACATCAAATCACCAACTCACTCGCTAATATATCTATTTTGGTTACGCGCGCATGCAATGCAACACATGAGATCGTACCTCTAGTCGCCAAAGTAAAAAACACCTCGGACCTTTTTTCCGCTTTTAGTTGCTCTTAATATCAGTTGAGAGGTGTATTTTGTGTTCAACCTTTATTGAGTTGAAGGTAGAGTTATAGAGTTGGCCACTGAGAAGAGAGAAACGTCAAACTTCATGAATGTGATGTGTTGGAGGCATATATGAGAAATAAAATGCATTCAACGGAGAAATATACAAATTAAGAACATAGCAGTGATGAAAAAACATTTAAAAACGAAACGACCACCACGAAACCACCCAGCCCAAAAGCTGGGGTTTGGGAATTAATCGCACTTCTAATGCAAGATCACATGCTGTGGTACATGCATGCGCCAAATCACTTAGGATACCTTTTCTGGAAGTGCATGAGGGGATATGGATCGCATCACATTCTTTGTAGGCTAGGACTACCTCGGCTGAAGAGGGAATGTGATGACTAAAAATAAAGACACTCTTCTTCATTAAACCCATTTTATGTCTTTTCGTGGCTATCTCTCTTAGCGGCTTGTTATTCACCTAACTCTTCTTTGTGGCGCATCCCAATAATGCACCCAGTAATTGCCATACGTGGTGCATACTGAACACTATTGAGCTGTGCTGTTAATCATTAACAAGAGAGTGCAGAACGTTTTTAATGGACCTTGTGTATTTGGACTTTGTGTAACTAGTTCGAC
Organism: Yarrowia phangngaensis; assembly: GCA_900519005.1. Lineage (NCBI taxonomy): Eukaryota > Fungi > Ascomycota > Dipodascomycetes > Dipodascales > Yarrowia > Yarrowia phangngaensis. Next base: position 2,182,217 of record ULGR01000003.1, read on the forward strand.
CACTCCTCTCGGTGTACAGTCCGATGTCTATACTTTTCTCTATTCACAGAGGCTCTTTCCAAGATGCACACATATCCTTAATGTATATGTTATGAAACAGGCAGGGTAACTACTAATAAACCATGCAGTGTAATGGTTATTGAAGTAAGGGATTATTGGAAGAAGGAAGTGACATCTGTAATGTAATATTTGTGAGTTCTAAATTAGTACAAAAGTACAAAACATTCTAATCGTCTTTCTCCCTGTAATCCCTTTTTATTTATTTCCGCTTGCTCCAAGTACATGAAGCAGGAGTTGGGACACTGCCACACGAGATAAAAATAGGTATGGAGTGAGACCATGAAATTCATAGACAGCGGAACACAAACAACACTAAGACAATATCACAAACGCGACGTGACCGTCGATGACCAGAAATAACCGTAACAACCCCTTATACACCACCCCAAAATCCACGCGCTAGGTATTCTACACGTGTGGTTGCGTACTGACTCTCGTGAACTATGTACTTCCTGCATATACTGTATACACTGTAGGATGAGAATCGTGAGATATACGCGTAGGCAGGGCTAACGAATAATATTTTGCCGCGACAGTCCGAAGAATAACGCACAATTAATTATTGCAATAAATTTACACTCCCAATACCTCGTTAACCACGTTCTACTACAATTATAGTGTACATTCCTCAACACCCTTGGTTGTTTTGGTCTGCACGAATAAACTCACATATGAGATGAGCGCCTCGAAATATAAACAGGAATGCCCGCAACGTAGAAAGTCTTCTTTTTTGAATATCTCTATCTCTCACAGTCCTTCGACACCACGCTCCTTTGAATTTTGATATTAGAGAACGACTACCGGCTTCTCACCTTCTAGCCTAGCCCCGAGTCTTTTGTTGATACCCCTTTCCCAAGACCACAGTCATTCCTTGAAGTGAGTATATCATGTGACTTTTGAGCGTGTGATTACATTTGTTGCTGATATTTTTTGTTACACATGATGCAATTGCTCTGATGTTTGAATTGAGTAATCATGAGCCGTGGCAGGCAACTACTATCAAGAATTAGATAAAAAGGGAAATACAAACGGTTATCAAAAGATGGACCCACCAAAAAGACCCACCGAGGCTTTTTTTCTCTCTCTTCATGTCGTCTCTTTTTTTTTTGCTCTCTTTCATGATTTGCACATGGCCGTTGTCTAGACAACAGCACGAACCTTATTAATATGTGCAAATATAGTACTCTAACCAAACCAACCCTAAACCTATTTGAGACAAGGTTTACCAGCCTAGTCAAGGCTAGTCAGTAGTCAGAATAGGTTATTGGCTAAGAGCGAAAGCGATCGAAAAAGAAAGCAAAGCGGGAGGGAAAAAAAAGAGAGAGGGAAACGACGCAGAAAAAAGGGAGCCAATGAGAAAAGAAAAGTTTTATGTCGATCATTGATATTCGGGGGCTGGGGGATCCGATTGCCCTACGCTGAAGCTATGTGAAGCCGTGTGGAGTTGTTACTAGTACTTCCCCTGCAGGTAGCCCAGCTTCATAGTCAACTCACTCGATATTCTGTGCCTTTTCATCTGGCTCCTCCTCATGCATCTTGTTGGTGGCTTTGACTTCCTTTATTCATTGAGAGGACAAGGAAAACTCTAAATGTCATAACTCTAACGCCAAACAAAGTTTGTTTGTTTTAGATTTTTTACGTTCCTCTTTCGTTCCTCCCAAACCTTGCCCCTACAGTTATATTGCCTCACAGTCCCACCTCCTGAACTTCTTTTTGCATAGTCTGTTGCAACAACTTCCACCTGTCACTCCTTTCAACATCCCTACTGGTATAGTTTCGCTGGCCGATTCTATCCGTCCATTCCTTTTTATTCTCTCTTTATTGCAACTAAGCTCTCACCCGCTCCAGGCGAGCCAACAACTGTCTAACCACTAGAAATGAAGTTCTCTACTATTGCTCTCGCCGCAATGGCCACCATCGGTCTTGCCGCTCCTGCCTCCGACGCTGACTGCGCTAAGGAGAAGCAGGTCCGAGACTTCCACGCTCACCACCAGCACAAGCGAGCTGTTGAGGTTGAGTACGTGTACGTCACCGTTTTGGTCGATGCCAACGGAAACCAAATCAACCAGGCTCCCGCTTCTGCTGCCCCTGCTCCTGCCACTTCTTCTGCTGCTCCCGCCCCTGCCAGCACCCTGGGTTTCGCCATCAAGGAGCCTGTTGTCTCTTCCTCCGCTTCTGCCCCTAAGGCTTCTTCTGCTTCTACCCCTAAGGCTTCTTCTGCTCCTACCCCCAACAACGGTGGCTCTTCCACTGGCACCCTTGCCCCCTTCACTGGCCCTACCGAGAAGTTTGAGGATGGCGTTCACGACTGTAGCTCTTTCCCTCAGGGCCAGGGCGTTGTTCCTCTTAACCAGCTCGGTTTCGGTGGATGGTCTGGAATCTACCACACCGACACTTCCACTGGTGGCAGCTGCACTGAGGGTGCTTACTGCTCTTACGCTTGTCAGTCTGGAATGTCTAAGACTCAGTGGCCTGATGAGCAGCCCGCCAACGGTGTCTCCGTTGGAGGTCTCCTTTGCAAGAACGGCAAGCTCTACCGATCCAACAAGCAGTCTGATTACCTCTGTGAATGGGGTGTCCAGTCTGCCATTGTCACCTCCTCCCTCGATAAGGAGGTTGCTATCTGCCGAACTGACTACCCTGGTACTGAGAACATGGTTATCCCCACTGTTGTCGAGGCCGGCTCTTCTGGTATCCCTCTTACCGTTGTTAACCAGGAATCTTACTACACCTGGATGGGCAAGCCTACCTCTGCTCAGTACTACGTCAACAATGCCGGTGTCTCTTCTCAAGACGGTTGCCTCTGGGGAACCTCTTCTGGTGATGTCGGAAACTGGGCTCCTTTGAACTTTGGCGCTGGATCTGCTGGCGGCATCTCTTACCTTTCCATCATTCCCAACCCTAACAACCGAAACCCCGCTAACTTCAACGTTGAAATCATTGCCACTGACGGTGCTACTGTCAACGGTAAGTGTGTCTACGAAAACGGACACTACAACGGTGGGGGATCCGATGGCTGCACTGTTGCTGTCACTGGAGGTATCGCCGCCTTCCACCTCTACTAAACGGTTGGGTATTTATGATTTAGATTCTAGGTAAGTTCTTTGTATGATTTTGTTTTGTAGTCAATCGATTGTTGATGTGTCATTGTAATTTTTGAGAGAACTAGCTTTACTATTTTTTCTCTGATAGTTAAACAAATAGTGAAAGTGAATCTCTGCTGGTGTTAAGTTTGAGACGTTCTCTGTAGAACTTCAGTCCAAATCATTTAAAATGTTTCCTTCGCCTGGGTACACTGTTACACCTTCAAATGTCAGCTTACTCTTAAATAGTTGAATGTTTAGTATCATCATCATAATTCTTTCTTCTTTTTCCTTTGTTTGTTTCTTTAATCGCCAATGACTTCCATTAAAGTTGGGCTGGCTGTTATGTCTTGAGTTTAATGCGTGGGCTGGTTCACGTGTCTGAAACAGCTGCCACGCGCGTTGGTGGGTGGTGAGTTACCAAGATCCTCTCAGTATAGTCTTATGAGTTAATTTGACACTACTTGACATGTCTGCTCTGTGCCCCTCATTCGGCAATGTTGTTTGGTGCAGCCCATACATATCAGACAAAGGGAAGCAGGCAAACAGTCCCTTGACGTGATATGTTGAGGCCAAAACACACATGATGTTGTCTCACAACGACTGCGATGTTGCTAATCGTTGCTGTATGGTCAAATGACAACTCAACACTGTTAGCGTTTGAACTTACACAAGGCAGGTCTGAATTGAATGAGGGTAATGAATTAAGTAGGAGACCATAGAAAATAGGACGACTAACAAATACCCTCCAGACCTACACTCACCTGATGTAGTTAGCAGCACCAGCATTCAATATTCCTTGGCCAGCAGTCCACTTTCACTTGGTTATATCCTTGCCTACTCACTATATATTGTGAGGTCTTATACTAGATGTTCAGTACTTGATATCTTCACTCAATGTGTGTGCTTTGGAAGCAGCACAAAAGGTTGGTATGACTTTCAGCGTTGATGCATACTTTCCCCCTTGACCGGAAAAAAAGGTATCTTCTGTGTTTGACAACATTCAGTCTCAACCCAGGATTGAGAGTCCAATCGAGCATCATTTCAAACATTCAAGTCTCCATAGATCAAAATCATATCACCCTTAGTGCTTCATTAAACCCATTCAAGTGTTCTACTCACCTTTATTTTGAACGTTTTGCAGAAACTGACAGACCCGAAAGAAACAATTTCCCACTAAGTGTCTAGATTAGTTCCTGGGTTACTCTAGAATGTCAATAAGGTGAGCATCAGCTGCAAAATGATCCCAACAACAGCAAAGAGTTCAACACTACCTGTCATCTAATGCGTTACGAAAATTCCGTACTTGCAGGGCATCTCTGCCAATAGACACCCCGGCTCATAAATCCACAGGCCAAATCAGTTCTGGCTATTTATCCAAAACAGATACAAAATCAATATTAAACAATAAAAACAAAACCATAAAACCCACCATTTCTCAGTTGACCTATCTTAACCTTGTATTTACCCATCTGTGTACAATGGAAGGATCAAACGAAAACGCATATCCGGGATACCCTCAGAATGAACAGTCTGTAAGCCATGACAAGTACGGTCGGCTCAGGCCTACCGGAAGTAAAGGCACAAACGTCATTAGCTACAACATAGATACCAACAACGACCAAGCTATGGCGGTGGTGGTTCCACCTTTGGATTTTACCAAGCTCCAAAACACTGTCAGTAACAGCTGCTGGCTACCTTTTGCTCATGACAAAGAGCACAATCAGCTCGAAGATTCCCTAGAAGATATCCTTGCAAAAGGTCAGCTCGATAAGTATCTGGGAGTGGTAAAACGACACAAACCAGCGACTCCCTACGACCGGGATCCTGTTTCCGATTGGCCTGAGCCAAACGATGCTAAATAATTCAGGTAACTGCATTCATCAACCAATAAATGGTCGATCCCAAATGGCAAAGTTATGTAGAATTATCTCTCCTGCTTAATTTATATGTGGTGGTATTACCAGAGAGTCAGTTATATTGACCCCGAAACATCTGCTTATGACAATTAGTAAACTCATACATCCCAGTGATTGTAATTTCACCAAGTCTTCGTTCGTACTTATATGCTCAAATAGATAATTATCATTCCAATGTGTGTGTGTGTGTGTTTGTTGTATAATGGACGCTGGTGCACACTAGGTAGTCCGTCATTTAATATGGGATTGAACCCACCTCAATCATTTCCTCTGGAAGTATGCGGAGGTCGTATACTTACTGACCACCACAAAAACCAATGGACATTCCTTCAATCCGAGTTAAGTTGGGAAAAACTGAAAACCGATAGCCCTCGAATTACCCATAATCTAAAACATCTCATGGTCTCAGCTCATGAACAACAAAAGCGAGCATCAACATCTGGAGCAGACGTACCCGATCAGATGCGGATGGATGGACTTGCATAACCTGAGCTAACATGACCTGAAGCTATGACTTACCCTGAAGCTGTAGCTAACTTTAGCTAGCCTGAAGCTGATTGCTTATTCAACAATAAAGCTATAGTGGGATCTTAAGCGATCGCTAATTTAACCTGAAGATGTCACTTCAGGTTACTTAATTTAATCCGCACATTGCTCATCAATCCACTTGAGCTCATCCAATTGCTTCACCTCTTCCAGAAGAGAAGCCTTTAAAATCTCTACCAGCTGAGAATCATTCTTAACAACCTCCACATCTTTACTCATAGCTTTATCTAGAACCTTCTGGAGATCTTTTTTCCTCTGCTCCTCTTCAAGAACATGTTCTGGAAGCTCAATCGGAGTCTCAGGTAATACAGCATCTTTAGGATCTCCCACGATGATAACAGACGCGTTGCGTATAAGCTCTTTTTGTTTCCTTCGAGCCATATCGATCTCATTTTCCTGAAACGCTTGAGAAACTATATCCAGTTTCTTATCAACTCTGTGGCCGACTTCTCTGGATCTGTGGAACCTGAGAGGAGTTCCATATGGCGGTTCGTGATGCATGGTCGAGGATGGCGGTCTAGACCCATCTGAAGGTCTGTGGAATAACTGACGACGAGCGTCACCTTCCATGTTTTGTGTTTGTCGCTTAACTCTAGATTCAGGGTCAGGTCGATACATCAGATATCAGATGTTGTGCTTTGTCTCAGTTGAATATAACCTTGCATAACAACTTAGAGACATGATGCAACTATATACTGTCACGAGTGGACGATAGGAGTGATTATGGTATTTGAACTATGATGATATCTAACGCAGAATTTATGTCAGGTTATTCTGCCTTCTATAGTTCTTCATAGTGGTGGATTACAAAATTTCCATATACTTCTCAAACGGTGACGTTGTTGACCCACCCATGCTATGAAACTATTTATATAACACGGTATGAGGACGCAAGATGCTGTATTTGTGCTAATTCTAGCTCCTGATTACACATTTTTTGAAGATGTGAGCCATTAGTTTTTGAATCTGTTTGGTGTTGGCGGAACTATGTGCTACTTTTTATCTTCAGGAACACTAGTTGTGACCTTGTAGATTGATAGGAGGGCAAGTACTCATGCTACAGCAAAAAGGGCCTGAGAATTCATTAGTTTTGGTGGATACATATTTCCAATCCTACTAGTGCTCCAAGACCTGAAACGAGACGCTACGCCAGTAGATGGGGCTCATTAAATCTGGTATCCCCTATTTAAATCTTACTTCATTATGCAGTTTTCCATCCTGATAAATACGTTTATCTACTCAACATTAACTGATATTATTAGCATGCAGCCATTCATTTAGCAACTTACTCCCAGTTCGATGTGTTTCCCAACTTCTGAACCTCTGGAGTAATCTAAGAACTGCATGAACAACATAACCTAAACTTGTTGAGGTCCCTGCCACTATCACCCATTGAGAACCCACATCTGATTCCACCATCTGTTTCCAATCACTCAGGAGACAGGCAATAAAATGCTTTCTGCTCCATCTGTACAAATGCCACTAAGATACATGCCTTATTATGGAATGGTGGGCATTTCCAGTCCAGCTGATAGCGCCGTGCAACCAATTGAGTTGTGAATGCAGCCTCAACTACTCAATTGGTCAATCCACAAATACAAAGGCTTGGTAGGTCGCCATAAATCACAACAGAGTTTTCAACATAGAAGACATAGAACATGCGTGATGCATACATTCCACATAAATTATCACACCAAAGATGTGCATAAGTGTGGGGGTTCAGTTTTTGTTGCGTTTCTCTTCACCCACGGGATAAACAGTGCTGAGCCTAAATTTATTTTTCCCTGTTTTCATAAAAAGTTCGACATCTACTTTTCGTTGATCTTATCTCTCCTCTGAACTGTGCTGAGAAAAGCCGTGTCTCAAACTCAAATTTGCCCCCTTGGCGAACCTTATGTTAAAAACCGATGATAATGAAACGATTAATAAAATATTAGGAGAGTCAGTCTAATGGTAGGATAACAGTATATGAAACTGAAGTTTGACATATGTATAATGAGCCATTCAACATAAGGAAGGCGCAAAATCAGGGGGTTACTGCGGTTACCTTTGTGCGTCGTATAGTACATGGAGAGATGAAACTATGATTTTCGCGTTGAGGCACACGCCATACAAACCTGTCAGTATTTTAATAATCCCAACGAAGAAAGATAAAGTAATTTGACGTATTTGACTCGTCGAAACCTTTCTTTTTGTGCTCTAACGTTGGCGTGTCTCACATCATAGACGCCACTATCTACTCCCATCTATAACCACTAAATTACTAGTGTGCATCAACCCCACAACTCACAACACCTAACTTCTTCACCTTCACCACCACACTCACCAAGTCACTCATTGTCTCCTTATTATGGCCCTCCGCTTGAAATCAGCTACCGGCCTGCTGGTGATCCTTCTTATCGCGTTTGGGTTCCAGCTTGTGGCAGTGCTGTCAGTGCCTGTCACGAAGACAATTTCCTTGGGGTCGTACGAAAACCATAAGTTTGGCGTGTTCGGGTATTGTAACACAAAAGACGACACTTGCTCGGGTGCGAGTGTAGGTTACAATCTCGTCGACTCTGATGGGTTTTCTTTACCGTCTAATGCGAGACACACCCTTAGCAATCTCCTTATAGTTCACCCTATCGCATGTGGATTCACGTTGATTCTGACGATTCTGGCAATGTTAGCACATTTCCGTGGGCCCTCAGGATCGTCCAAGTACTTACTGTTTTGCCTGGTTTTCTCGCTGCCAACATTTCTGTTGGTACTGCTTTCATTCTTGGTGGACATCTTGCTGTTTGTGCCCCATCTAGACTGGGGAGGATGGATCGTGCTGGCTGCCACGATTCTCGTCGCTATTTCCGGTATCGTTCTTTGTATCATGAGGCGAACATTGTCGTCTAAAAAGGCCATGAAAAAACACCAGCTGGATGTTTCTAATGAACTGTCAGCTTTCTCTTCCAACAAACCGTTAAATTCGTTTACGTATTCTGCAAAGGATAATTTGCCTCAATTTACAGAGCTCCGATATGAGACCTCTCATGACACCACTCAAGAGGAAGATGCGGTCCCCCTGACAAGCAATATCTACGATCAGACTTCCATGAACGCTGCAGACACTTCCTACGCCTCTCAAGGTACAAACAACTCGCAGGTTAATCTTCTGACCACCGAGGAGCCTCCACGAGTTGCTGAAACAGCAAGATATACTCCTGATCGGTATGATCTTGGTCCAGGAGGTCCTGGTAGACCTCCTACTGGAAGTAGAGGTGTTCCTAAAAATTACCCCAATGCCAGAAATGGCCCTAATTATGGCAACCCTAACAACATCAGAAACAACCCCAATTATGGTTACAACCGACCTCCTCGATCTAGCCCTTATAATGCTTCCATTACCCCACCAAGCAATCTCCAAACAGCCACAAAAGGTCCCATGCAACTTCCAGCTGGTACATATCTTCCTGGCGAAGAACCTACTAGCTCTCCAGACACCTATGGGCCTGGTGTAGTTCCTCTTCCAGAGATTAGAAATGGCACCGAACAAGCTCCTGAGCCAACACAGTCCACAGATTCCTTGCCTTCTTCTGTGTCCAGACCATACAGAGGAAACTATCGTCGGGGTAGTAATGACGATGACAGTGCTAGAGATTATGAATATGTTCCCCCTCGACAACAGTGGAATCTCACTGAGGAGACACATGAACGAAACAACAGTGTCGGTGAGGGAAACAACAGTATCGGTGAGGGAAACAACAGTGTCAGTGAGTCACCACAGCCTCCCGCAATTGTAACTCCGTCCAACTCAGGTCAACTCACTAAAGACAACTCATGGTACTCGCCTGCAGTGGATGAACAGTTCCGAAACTCATACATTCCTGATGCGCCTGTATCGCCATCCGAATCTGTGTCATCAAACTTCACTTCTGTTTCTCAGAGAGGTATTAACCCACGATACTTCGGTCAAGAAGGACAACAACCTCCAGGAGGATTCCATCAGGGGGTACCTCCCCCGCCCCACATGCGAGGGCCCCCTCCTCAAATGAGTGGGCTTATGGGACCGCCTATACCTATGTCAGGACGGCCACCATACGGTGGTCCTGGACCAGTCCACAACGATAAACATGAGCTGTTACTTTCTGGAAACCCTGATTTCCAGTTTCAGCCACGAACGAGACGCAAGCCTGGTAATCCAAGTGTGACTCCAGCAAGTCTCAGAGACAATAGTGGACCCTACGGGATGAGGTGATGACTTTTTATTTATAATTTGCAGGTTAGTAATATTGTTTTAAGTTGCGGGCAGTAGCATAGGGTTATCCGAGGACATTACTAGCAGGACCTTCTGAAAACACAATCAATAGAAGTATTATACTTTGTTGAATGAATGCTTCAACCTTGTCACACGCTGAGGGTATTTTAGAAGTTGGCAGATATGTGGACATGCCTGTTTTACGAGATAGAAAGGGCCTACAGGTGTAGTTCCAAATTGAAATGGTAGCATAGGAGGTCTCTTTCTGAAACCAGTACAAAGCAAACTACTCGCCCTCGGGTAGTTTTCTACGAAATTCCAATGGCGATTAACTGTGACCATGCAGAGAACACCAACAGTATATTCATATCACTCATAATCATTAATGCTACTCAGCTCTAATAGCGCTCTCGTCCTCCTCATTCTCGGTTCGGGGTTTAACTACCAAAGGCTGACCGGTCAGACGGAAATAAATGTCCTTGACATCATCGGTAGTGGACTCGAAATGTGATGACGAGTCGTACGACTTGGAGATGAACACACCGTCCTTAGTGCCATCCTCAAGGGGCTCGTAGATATCAGCGATTCCCATAAGTGTCTCTTTTCGGGGTCCGAGGAGGTTGAAGGCAGGCTCCAGCTCAATGTGGGGGGCATCTGTCTCGATGATGGTGGACACAATAGCAAGGTAATGATCTTTTGCACACACATTATGGGCAGAAGACAAAACGGCAATGTAAATATCATTCTTTCGGTGGACCTGGTTCTGGGGGATGATGATCTGCACAGAGTCCAAGTTGCCAGTGTTGGGCACAGGATGGTCAAGAATGCACATGGCTCGAATGACTCGCTGACCAGTCTTCTTCACCTTTTCAGGGAAGTAAGTAGGGTCACCAATCACGATGGGAGCAGAAGCGACTTCTCCTTCAGACTTGACACCCACGACTTTTCCGTCTTCACCATACACGATCTCATCTACGGGCTTGTTGAGCATGAAAGTACCTCCGTAAATAGCTGAAAGTCGAGCAAAGCCTTGAGGAAGCTCACCAAGACCGTAGACAGGGTAGATGTAGGGAGACTTGCCCCATCGAGCCATAGAGTTAAGGTACAGGGAGATTCGCTCGACAGTTTCTCGCGCAGGCTGCTTGAGGTACTCGTCGTTGGTCCACAAAGCCATGGAGTGACCCACAAAGTCCCGAGTACCAGTTTCAAGACCAAATTTAAGGTAAACCTCGGACATTGTGTTGGTGTCGAGCTTGAGACCCTGGTGAGTGGATAGATCCTCCTCCTTGTAGCCACCAATAAATTCAAGGAACTTGGCCAATCTACGCTTCTCAAACATACCCATAAGCGAAGAATTAATGGCCTCGGACCGGTTGGAAGGTACCTTAGCAATCTTACCAGATCTGAACACAAACGAACCTGAGATCTGTTTGAAGTCAATGTATCGAGTCACATTGGTGTGGACAAGAATGTTAGCCAATTCTCCGTTGGCCATAAGGAACTTGGGGATCAAATCGACATTCCAGTCTCGATCTCTGCCCAGCCCGTCAGGTTTCGAATCCTCCTTACCCGGTCGGAACTTCTTGTACAACTGGGTGAGGTTGAGGGAAGCAGACTCTCCTCCATAGTGGTCCTGTCGATCAATGTGGAGAACTTTCTTGCCCTCCACTGACAAAATGCCAGAGAGAATACACTCGGTGAGACCGGTGCCGAGAACAATGACGTCGTATTTTTCGTCCATGGTGTTGTGGAGAAGAGATTAGGTGGATTTAGACGTTGCTTATGCGATATCGTTGATTAGGGTTTCTGGTTTGGACAACAATGGATGCTGTGGGAGAAACGAGAGTTTTGTGACAAATAGGAAATGGGACAAGTGACTTGGCCTTGTGGCTTTCACCTCCTGCTATATGTTTCAATACTCGATGTGGTCATGTGGTTTCGAGGTATTGCTACGTGGCCTGCAGGTGACCTGTCGAGATACAACGCAAATAGATGTAGTCGGAAATGAAGCAAGAATTAAAAAGACAATAAAATAATGATGATAAAGTAAAAAAAAATAAAATAAAACTAAAAAGTGAAACAAAGCTAGCTATTCGTTTTGGTATCTAAAGAATCAACTAGAAACCTCCCTCGTTAAGAGTTTGTCATGTTTATCACCTAGAACTTGGTTATCCAAAATGACTTGGTGCCAAGTAAAGTCTGAGCTACTCAACTAAACATACCTAGGAGTTTGTAAAACCATAAATAGCGTGAAGTACTATCTGAACAGCGACATCGTAATTTTACTTTGGAAGTAAACTGAACTATTGCGCATGGAAATAGTAATCCATACCAACTAATAGATTCTGAGAGAGGTCCGGTAGCCTCACAGTGCTGACAATGAATTAATACCCTCTAACTGGGTATCACTAATGCGTTAAAAATGGTAGACACGTCCTTCTCATTACATGCATCTTGATGATGCCCTGCACCTTTACTGAGATGGCTACTGAATTTAGGGTCAATTCTAATCCGTACCCCACTTTCTTTATACGAGAGAGGTTGAAACCTTACGAGAGATTGAAACCTTATCTTCCCGACTATAAACCGGAATCTAAATCGGAGTCATCAAAAACTTCATCCCTCTCACTACTAAGATGATGACTCGACTTCCTCTCATTTCTATAAAGGAAGCGAAATTTCGGCTGATCGGAGCTTTCAACAGCTCCAGCCAGTATGTTTTCCCTAACCCGATTTCACTGACAATAAACCCAGACGAGAAGTGGGCTATTACTGGCCCTCGCAAGTCTCAATTGATCTCCATCTTAGCAGCCAAGCATGTCGCTGAACCCCCACTCGGTCGAATGTATCCTTTCTTGGAGAAAAAACGTATCCCTAGCCAGGTGATCCAGACATTGGAGTTCCGAGGATCCATCAATATGGGTCACTTGTCAGCCCGATACGAGTTTTTCAAGGACGAGTTTGATATGACATTGATTGAGGAATTGAAACGGTCAGCCAGAGAGCCCAGTAAAGCCATGGAAGATATTCCGGATCTGCTGAAAATGCTGCAATTGGAGGGACTTGGTGATCGATGGTTTGGAGCTCTGTCTAACGGGCAAACAAGACGATCCCGAATCGCGAAGGCCTTGATGAAACGTCCAGAACTACTTTTTGTTGATGATCCGTTTTTAGGCCTAGACCCTGGGGCTGCTAGATTGGTTAGTAGTGTATGCAGGGAATTACCTAGTACAAGAGGAACTCACACAGTGCTTGGTCTGAGAAGCCAGGAGCCCTTCCCTGATTGGATCACACATGTGGCTTACGCTGACAAGTCTGGAATAGTGGTTTCTGGAGAAAAGGCACTTGCAAATGATCTCCTCAAGGAAGCCAAGACCAAACATGACGAGAAGATTTTCATGCGAGATCAAAGAGCTAAAAAGGCCCAGGAAATTCTGCAATTATCTGATAGTGCACCCTCCGTGCTTACAATGAAATCTGTGGATATTGCGTACTCTGGAAAGCCTGTATTGTCAAACTTGAACTGGGATGTCAAACCTGGCCAAAAGTGGCATCTGCGTGGAGTTAACGGAGCCGGAAAATCTACACTTCTTTCTCTTATTACTGCGGATCATCCCCAGTCTTGGAACGATAAAATCATCATGTATGGAATTCCTCGAGAAGTAGGAAAACATTCCTACTTTTCCATCAACAACCGTATTGGTCACACTTCTCCTGAGATTCATTCTCTTTTTCCTAAAACTCAAACAGTTCAGGATGCCATTGACACGGGATACATTGTTGGAAGCAGCATTCCTCCTAAGAATTTGAAGCCTGAACAAATTGAACGACGTGACAGTCTCATTGCGCATTTTGATCTTGAATCTGAAAGAAACACCCCTTTCAACGACTTGACTGTTAGCCAGCAAAAAGTTGTATTGTTCATCAGAGCTATCATTAAAAACCCTGACATTCTGATTCTTGACGAAGCTCTTTCTGGAATGGACGATGACGCAGTCGATATGTGCAAAGAGATGATGGAAACCTGGCCTGGCTCGGTTATCGCCGTTGCCCATATCGACGAGGAACTCCCAAACTGTACCCATTACATTCAACTCAAGGCTAATGCCGAGCCAGCTGAAATCGGCAAGTTGTAAAAACCTCATTAAAAAGCATTCGTGATTTACCAATTAGAACTGGTCACACGAATCAGCATGTGACACTGAACTGTCGTGCTTATTTATATCAATATACATCTTAGATATTTCGTTCAGAGGAGTGATACAGTTATTAGTCAAGCAGTCATGTTACTCCTACATTTCCAAGACTTATCTTATTGAGATTATTAATGGAAAGATCAAATGAAAAAGAAAAAAAAAAAAAAAAAAAAAAAAAAAAAAAAAAAAAAAAAAAAAAAAAAAAAAAAAATTAAAAAGAAAAAAAATAAGACATTGCAAACTAATCGTGCTCATCTCATCTTTTGGGTTGAACCCCTTCTTTATTTGATATGTCTGGGCTAGATTCATCTTTGACTAAAACTAGCTCTTACTAGCTCTTCTCGACTAAAGATATTCTCGACTACATGTGAAATACATGTCATAAGAAGGTTGCTGTTAACACCCATAAACTAGATCTAGATTATTCCAATTGGTTCGTTCAAAGTATTGTCGATATACTTTGTCTCCACTATGATTTAAGTTCAAAGTGATTATCAGATTATCAGTATGCATTTACAGTTTATACAGCACCACCACCGACAATGGTAAGTTGATCTACCCTAGTCGACTACTCATGGTCCGTCAAAATCCTAACTCAGTCTCTGTACACTTTCCCCGATTCTACACTCAAAGATCTCAACAAGTTCCGATTTGCCAGCGCCCGGGTCGACAAACCTCAGGCCATGATTTGTAAGTAGACCTCACAAAAACTAGATCCATAATCTAACTAAAAGTGGAAATTAGCAAATCCGATTATGCTATCCAGATTTCCGACACAGACGACGAGTATCCGTTTTCGTCAGCCGAAGAAATCGTTGAAAACCTACCCGATAACACTCCTCGATACATTGTGCTGAGTCATCCAATTACCAAGCCTGATGGCCGAAAGTCCTCAGTGCTAGCCATGATTTACTATAGGCCTGCCACTTCCACTCAGGAGGCCCGAATGTTGTATGCTGGTGCCGTGGAGCTTGTACGAGGTAAGGCTGGAGTCAGTAAGTTCATTGAAATTGAAGACGAGGAGGATTTTGAGAATCTTGAGCAGCTGGTTCAGGAGTGAACTACATAGACTAGATTATTACGTTAATGTTTAGAAGACTGTTTTATAACGAAGTTTATGATAATGACTGGGTTGTACGATGAAGAAGGCTGAAAATAATGATATTTTAATAATAAATACTACTAGATGATACTAATGATAATAAATAACAGTACCTGAGAATACTACAACTGAGAAAAGATCACCTTGTTGGGATCTCGGCATGTGAACAGCTGATATATATGGTCAGAGGTGATTGGTCCAATGGATTTCTCTGTAGACGAGCCCAGACCAACAAGAAGTTTAGAGCCCTTTTCATTAAAGGCCCTCATTAGAGCCTGAGGAGACTGGAATTTGTCACTGATATTTTTAGCGGCAAGTGAAGTCACACGTTTCTGTTGGTCCATCATCGCTCTCAGACAGTCTTTCTTGGTCTTGAGCGATTTTGTGTTCGAACTATAGAGATCCACTTTCTGTCTGTATGGCTGCAACGATCTTCCCAGGTGCAACTGGCATATATATTCGGCAAGTTGATTTTCCGAGCCAAAGTCCAAGGGAGTATACCTTAACTTCAAGTGTAATAAATTGACAAAATGACGAACTCGAGGACCACTTTCTATATCAGCAGTGAGACTCTGAAGCCGTTTTTCCAGGCGTAAAGTCAATAGAACCACTCGACGGCATTCTTGGAGTCCCTTGCTCTCTCTGATTTGAGACATGATAACCAATCCTTTGTCATGATTCGCCAGACGCATGATTTCCTCAGCGTTAAACAACAAAACTGCAAAGTCTTCCCTTTTTGTTCCAGGGTATACAGGCTCAAATATGTCTTCCTCGTGATTGTAAACACACGAATAATGGCGATCATATACTATTGTACAATAATCACATGCCTCCACACAATCTTGAAATGTGTATTGGAATTCTGGAACTTCAAGTTCTTTTCTTTTTGTTTCAAGCGCTTCAATTAGTTTGCGATTCCTCTGAAGTTTCTTATCCAACAATGTTGTCAACTCATGTTTGGTATCTTTGTGGCTATTTCGTTTCTTGTTGGCATTCTTGAGTTCTTTCATATTCGCGGTTTTTGCACTGCCATCCGTTCTATCGGTAGTCTCTTTACTGACAAACTTAGGTACTGAAATCGCAGGAGTCAGGGATATAGAGGCTTTGGTTTTGTCAGACTTCTTAGACGTGGTAAAACAAACCGGCTTGGTGGCTTTAATAACATTCTTGTGACCCAAGTCAAACGTTGGAAGCGACTGGGATTTTTCGGCAGGCTTAGGCATTTTGAAATTGGGCCCCATAATGAACTCAGATAAAGATTTGGCTATACCTCCATGAATATCGGTGATCTTCTTTTTCTTTCTTGAGGGGGAACCAGAAAAAGGCTTCAAACGCATTAATGTCTCATCATCATCAGAAGAAAGACTCAAGTCAATGTCAAACTCATCATTTATAGAGTTGGATATTTTCGCAAGAGAGGTGCCGCTAGATTCAGGAACAGATCGTTTCTTCCGTCCAAGCCTCGCAACAGGAGATGAAGATAACACAATAGGTGAAGAATGTGATTGTGTTTCCAGCTCAACGTCTTCTGTTGGCTTCGTCGGCGAGCTATCCAAAATGATAACTTCTGTCATGATGTTCCCTAATGGTGTTTTTGTTTTCAATCTCTGTGCATGAGTCATGCAGTGGAAAAACACCACACATAATCATATATCAACAGTTCTGCTGATGGAAGACCAAGCAATTTCCTGAAGGTCAAATACAATTGGAGAGTATTTGGTTCCATGTTATAGCCAATACAAAATTTGTAATTAATAGCCAATATTTTTACTGGCCAATGGATTCAATTGATTCTCTAGAACAGAAATCTGTTGAAATGGAGAATGGCGCAAGCAGCAGCACGCCAAGACTCTTTGGCGTGTAGCGATCATCCTCTCAATTGATTGATACTGTATCTGCTGATTTTTACAAGCTATGACTTAGTGTTATTACCTTTACGCGCTACTCTCTGGTCTCTCCTAGTGAATATCTGAAATCATTCGTGAGGTGAGTTTGGGGGACATAAGTGACAATACCTTGGGGCATGTTAGATCATCATCGGGCATCACAGGGTTGTTTATAAATGATTAGTACATGGTTACGCTACGCCGGCGACTCATGTCTAGAGGAAAGCGCAGGAGAGTTGCGGGAATTGGCATACCTGATTTCGTTCAATGTAGCCAACGTATTTTGCATCAGGGTTCGTGCAGACGAAACCGCCTCGTTACGATCTAGTCTTTCATGCTGATGAATGAGATCATTGAATTTCAGCTTGATAAGAGTTCTTAGATCGTCGGTGGCAAACTCTCGTAGTCCACCTTCACTCACTTGCCCCAAAATAGATTCAGCATCAAGCTCGAACAATTCGTAGTACTTAAGTGAAAACGAAAAAGTGATTTGCTGAGGAGACTCCATAATTGACTTCAGCATCTGTTGGATGATATGGATGTTGTACAGCAGTTTGGAAACACCATTTGTGTTGAGTGTTTTCAAAAACTGGGTAGATCCAACAAAAACTCGATCAATGTACTTGGACACTCCCTGAAGCACAACATGTCTAAATTGGGGATTAAGAAGATTAGACATCGATTCGTCACATTGAAGAATATCTGAATCCAACTGGCTAATAAACGAGTCTCGTTCATTGAGAGGATGGTCCAGGTAGAAGTCTCCACTTATCATAGCCTGTTCAATGTAGTACATAGCTCGTACACGAATATCGCATCTGAGAGTTATAAGACAAAGGGACGAAAACGACTTGATTTCTTCAAGAGTAGAATCAAACTGTCGGACCGCATCACCAGCTAATGTGAGTTTGACCAATCCAGAAACCGACTCTCCAGTAGTCGACGCCAACTTCGAAGCATCAGTAAGGGTCCATCTTTTTCGCAGCTCTCCAGTAGAATTGGCAAACTCGCTTCCAGCAGATGACGATCGTGAGGCTTCTGGAACAACATTTCGAAGGGACACAAACTGTTCATACGACCACTCCAAGGAAGATACAAGAGTGCACATTGCGCTGAAGGACTTGTGCTCTAGAGTATCCTGTTTTGTGATCGGAATTTGGGCTTTTCTGAGAGCCGAGCGTAGTTTAATGAGCAAGGAAGTTTCCTCGTCAATGAGATCATTTGTCTCAATGGAGTTGTGAATAATCTGTGCCGCAATCGGTTGTAGTCTTTTATCCTCTGCCCACCGTGCACACCAGCGGGTTTTGCTCTGGTCTTTATCAGAATCGGCCCATGAGATAAGTGCTTGGAAATATGTCTTGTAAGTTGCGACGAACTTGGTTATGAGCAACAAAATCAGAGAGGTGTATTTTTCCCGATAAAGTGAAGAGGTATTGAGAAGTCGACACAGTTGGAACACCAGATTGAAAAACGCTTCAGCAGAGTTAAAAATTGGTGTGGCTAATTTGGAAGACAGTCCATCTGTAGCCTGGAAAGCTTCGTTAGAGTCCACTGTGGCAGAAAATGCATTTTCCAGCGAATCTTCGAGTTGAGGCAGAAACACTGTGCTGAGAAACTCGTCCAAAAATTGTTGTGGAGGGTTAATTCCTGACAATTTCGGGTCGGGGAAAATGTTGGTAACTTTTTGCATGAATAGAAGAGTAGGATCCAAAAATGCACGCACATTGAAAACATTGGGAGGAGTCAGCAATTCATGGTTGAGAGCAGTATCCACTTCAATAAATGGAGATGCGTTATTACGGAAGGTAGATTGTAGAGAAGCCAATCCAGGTACGGCATGCTCCAAAACTTGCTTGAGAGTATCATTTTCTCGACTGAACTCCTCAGGGATGCCTCCCGGGCTATCAAGTTTGAAGAGGGGTTTTCTAGCTGTACTGCTTCTTTTGTTGGTAGCTCGAAAAGGTGGCGGAATATCAAAGCTCAAACTGTTTGGGGCAGAGATATTAGACGCATCAGTGATATACGATCTTAGAAGCATCTTGACCTCAGAGCACATAGTTTGCCAAACTCCATTGAAGTTGTATTCCAGGTTTTTTTTGTGGCCATCAAGTCTATTGGTGATCACCTTGGACACTTCATACAAAGCTCGATGGCCCTCTAGACATGCAGAAAGTTTTGAGTACAAAGTCCAAATCAGATCCTTGAGCACATTGAGTCCAATGTCGCCATTGATGGGTCCGAAAAAATCAGACAAGTAACCCCTTACAGATGACCCTGTGCCAGTGGTAGCTGAACCCTCTTTTTTTATATCTCCTTTGTATTCCTGTAGATCTCTCAACGATTTGGGAAATCTTGCGGCCACTTCCTGCACGGTTTTATCAACCAGTTTGTGAACTTCAATCGGCAGTCGTTGATCCACAATCTCAAACAAAGATGGCAGACGATTGAGGTTGTTAACAGTCTCCAGGATAAGACGAATATACAGAAAGGAGTTTTCTTCGGGACTGACCATTTGAGAGGTGCTTATTTCCTCAAATGGTTGATTACCATTTTCGGCTAGATCAGATAGGAAACTTCGTAGCTCTTCGGAGTCAGATGCAGTCATGCTGGGGTTTCTTCCCTTTCTCATCTCATGGTCAAGCTTATCCATAATAACCTGCTCGAGATCTCCCAGCGATCTGGCGTCCATCCGAGATTGTGGATTGAGGTTGGAGATGTTGCCGACCCAGCGTCTATCGCAGTAGGGAGACTTAAGGTATAGATGCGAGTGGAGCTCTTCAACCAAGTGTGCAAAAATTGATGATTCTTGGGCCATGAGATATGTTTTGAGTCCCTGTAGTGATGATATAGATGCGAGACCATCATCATCAAGAAACTTCAAAGCACTACAAAGAGTTTCATGGGCAGAAAGAAACTGTTTTTTAGAAAGTTGCGTATCGAGTTTATCAGGAACGCCCTTAAGCTCCTTAATTTTTTCTAAAATCTGGATCATCTGTTTGTATCGTTGTGATGTTGCACCCAGTTCTTTCAAAATCGGCTTATTCCGAGACAATGCATCTTTGCTTTCGACCAGTTGCTGTTTGAGAACTCGAATATTGTCGTGCGAATCGGCAATGCTTTGTGCAATTGATCTGTACGAGCCAACGGACGAGTTGAAGCCCTGGTAGTTGTCGTTCACAACATCCTTGAGCACGTTGCTGATATCCGAAGTCAGTTTTTCGTAGTCCTTGATGAACCGGGCTTTGCCAATTGACGATGTGTCCATCAGAGATAGTGCCACCTCAAGGATGTTGGCATCTTCTCGGCCCAACTCTGGCCACTCGTAATCCACCTTTCGACACAACTCATCAATTTTGCGGGCTGCAGGCGATGGAGCATGATCCGAGTGGTCACGCGGAGCCACAGAAAGCCTCCTCATCGTACGATGATGGTCGGGTAGATCAAGGTAGCTCATGGTACCGTGTTAGCGTGGTGGTTTAACTCTATGCAGTTGGTGACAAGTAACATAACTTAATTAAAGTAATCTGAAGAGAACTAAACAATTAAAAGAATTAAAAAATAGGGGAAAAAATGAAGGGGAAAAAGGAAAGAAGTGAGGGGTGGGGATGAGGTACAGCTAAAGATATTATATATCTGCAACTAACGAAAAGAATACTGTGTGCAAATTGTCATTATCCCTCCTTGATGGCTAATAAACGATTAACATTGCTTCTTCTACTTCTCAAATGGTCTCGTGTCAAACTACACTGTGGAATGTTGTATTTTCGCGCTTTGAGCGTGTTTTTTCAGATCAGTGTAAAGAGCAGTCTTCAACAGTAAGTAAGAACCCCACACATGTAAACTTGTTGAATAGTCATTGCCACTCCTTTGTTACTTGTTCTTCTGGTTTACTAGAAAAGCATCCAGTCTTAAGCGGATGTAGCAGAGATTAAGCCTGATTATCTTTCTATCGATCTATCTTCTAGAAATCCTGAGCGAGTAACTTTTTTTTAAGCTGACAATGGTTAGATTTTTCTGAAGATTTTCTTGAGTGCATATTGAGATTGCTATGGGTGCAACTATATCGCAGCGAAGTACTCGTAAGCCCATTTTATGTAAGGAGAATGATGTTTTCTTTTTGGTATAAAACCATTAGTCCTTATTTCACATTTAGCATGCTAAGTGACCCAAAATCCGTCAACTTAACTTCATTAATTATGAAAAAACCCGCAGAGAACCACTTCGGTCAACTGATAATATCATCTTGTAAGGCCGCGTCAAAATGGCTGTGTCTGTAATGAGGTCCTGATGGTTCTTGAAGCTCTGTTGCTGCTCAGTAGTGATAATTGAAAATCGAGACGGTTTTCCAACTCGAGTTTTATTCACAACAGGTGAAACAAGTTTTTCAGTGATGGTAGCCATTTTAGGCTGAGACTGGAAACGTGAGTATTGCACTCGACAACCTTCTTCGTCCAACCCTGATACGATATATGAGTTTTCGGGGGAAGTGACATCACATAGTCGAACAATTCTATCAGAAGTAGAGTAAACAAAGTAGATATTTTTTCCATCGTCTGTGAGTGTAAGTGATGTGGAAACGAGAAACCTTGAGTCGGAAGAGTTATCACTCTCCAGTAAATCTTCCTCCAAAATACCTTCATCGGCAACAGCCTCACCATAAAAGCTCTGAAACTCCTCGCTGTCAACCTGGATAGGCTCGAAATTCATTGTGTCAACGTTAGCGTTGAAAGGTTGGTATACTTCAGTACAGACTCCCTTTTCAACATCCCACACGCTGACCAGTCCTCCGGAAGAACCACCAGATACAAAAACCCGCTTTCCACGTCCTCGAGCAATACTATTAATTGACTTTCGGCCAGGAATTCCCCACGACTTTACAAGCAGTTGGAACCTTAAATCCCATAGTGTAAGGATACCCCGAGACGTCCCTACAATTAGCCAGTTGCTTCTTTTGTCAACAGCAAGTGTTGTGGGGACTCCAAAATGAGGAGGGTTCTTCAGAGAATACAGCAAAGTCAACGAGATGGTACCTTCTTCAATTCCACGAATATCAAGAGCCTCCACACGTCCATGAGTCGTGCACATGACTAATGTCTGACGGTGTAATTCCAGCCACGTACAGTATCCACCTGGAAGCTTGTGAGTGTACATGATTTCATAGCGCTTGCATCTTTCTTTTTCAAACACCAGCTGAATGAAGACGAGCTTCGATCTATCAGTAGCAGCCACTAGAATTGAACTTGAGACGAAGACAAGCGCCTTAACTTTAGATTGGAGATCAATAGTCAAACAGCTCTTGAAAATTATGTTCTTTTCGAGTTTGTTGCTCTCCCAGATTTTGACTGTACCATCGTTAGAGCCTGTCGCAAACACCTGTTGCGTGCTATTCACAACTATCTGATTAATCTGGGAAGTATGTTCGTTTGACAATGCTACCAGAGTACCTGACGGTTTCCATCGTTTTGAAGTTGTGACTTGTGTCTCAACTGCAGTCTCAGGATCTTCTCGAGTTGACTCAGTCGTCTCGACAAATGCTTGATACAGCATTGCCTTAACGTAGGTGTCATTTCCATCATAAGTAGAAAAGGTAGACGGCTTTGCCTCCTCAGGAAAGGCTAGTGGTTCTTTGAAAAAAACATTGTTAAGAGGTACGCCATCCAGGTCTAGAGCACCAGTGACAAATTCTTCTTTAGATTGGGGCACTTGGCTAGATAGTTGTAGAATGTATGGCCTCATAGTTGCCAACTTCCAAAGATCAGCAGTATCAAATCCAATATTCTTAAGCTTCTCAATCCACTGATCATCTTCTGGAGACCTAGCAATCGGATGGTGAGCCAAATTGCTGGCATCCATTTTCACAGCACTCATTGCAAAAGTACTCATTTGATCAGGAAGTTGGGACAATACCAGACTTTGTGCTAAAGCTTCGCTTGACACAGGCTTCGAGTCTATATTCCAAAACAAGGAGTTGGCAGTCTTTTTGCTGGCCCAAGAAATGGCTAATGTGAACACAGCTCGACTCAGAGGCTTTTTAGAATTGAAGTACAAAGTCTCAAGATCGAAATCGGTGACATCATTAGCCAAGTAAGGTCTGACTGCTGGGAACAACAGGCAAAACTTTTCTGCAGTATTGAGCCACAAAGAGCATACATGGATGAATTTGAACGCTGCCAATCGAATCCAATTGTTGGGACTGAGAGTCAGCTTCAACGCTATTCCTGTAGTTTCCCAAATAACGGCCTTTCGAATAAGCCCCAACTCTGCAAACACACAAAGCACACTCATGATTTTGTGCACAACAGCTTCTTCGTTGTCAGCTAACGTTTGAATCATCAGCGGCAAAATGTACCTTTCTAGCGATACTGCTCCAATGAATGGAGCTAGTTCTAGCATGGCGTCAAAAAACGCCAACCTTAATGCATAATTTCGGTCATTGAGATAAGTGATCAGATGACTGAGAAGAACATCGTTCGTTCTTCGTTTTCCAAAAAAAACTGCCAAATCCAAAATGTTCTTCAAAAGCGCTACTTTTACCACAGGCTCGGAATCAGTAATAAGTCCCACTGCATAATCCTCAAACACCTCTACCAATTCTTCCTTCTCCGTGTTCACACTCAGTGTCATGCTGCCATTTAATGTAGCAGACATATTCGCTAGCCGACCTGCTGTCTTGGCCAAAAGAGGTAAGTGTAGAGCTAGAGCTTCTCTGACTATGCATTCATTAGAACTGAGCAATGGCATAAGACGCAGCATTAAGTACTCTGAAAACACTGTCTTGTTTAGGGGAGTAATGTTTTGCACCATATTCATGAGATGTGTAATACTTCGAATTGCAGCCACTTGAACAATGGCCACAGAGTCATTCAAAAGTGACACCAAGTACGGTAAACTTCGATCAAGTCGAACCTCATCGTTGACAAACTGAGAGAACATAAGAATAAGATCACAGGCCTTGATCCGGCTCAATGGAGACGTTGTGTGTTTGAGAGCAGTGAAAATAACTGACAAATAAATAAGAGGGATGTCGTTCGCACCCTGTTGAAGATCTCTTAGAGCCCAGTCCGGAACATTGGGAAGGTTAATTTTAAAATCATTTTCTTCAGTTGGAATGACTATATCAGCTTTTCGGGGAACTCCCCATTCAGGACTGATCTTGAAATTGGTATAAATGCTTTCAATTCGGTCATCACAGGCAGTGGCGCCTTTAATATACGTTAACGAAGAAATAAAGTCGTACACAAATGTGTAGAATTCTTCTGGGAACGCTGTACCCTTGTATTGTTTCAGGTATTCAGATGCACTTAGTCGATCTGCAGGTTTAAGAGAGATCATACCTTTTACCATTTCACGAATGCTCTCGTCTTCGATTCCATCCAGCTGAGGCTCATACTCGCCTTGTCGGTATTTGAAAAGTTGTGATAAAGAGAAAATAGGTGCACCTTCACAAAAAAGTTCAGCGATGACACAACCCAGACTAAACACGTCATGAGCACCGGTCAACTCCATTTCTTGAGGCACGTTTTGTGGACTTGACGAATTGATGTCTGCAAATCGTTCTGGAGCAAGATAGCATGTTCTTCGTAGCGAAGTGTCGAAGAAGAAGGAAAAAAACGATGGGTCGTCAGAAGGTAAGCTTACAGGTTTAAACGGTGCAAAATCAGATAAAAGCACCCAATTCCATGACGTCACCAAAGTGTTTTCGCTCTTAATGTCTCCGTGGAATACCCCCAGGTCATTGCACTGTTCCAGCCCTTTCAACAGCTGGAATGCAATCCACTTTTTCTCAGTGAGATCAAGAAACGGCCGGGTACTTATCCGATCGTAAAGATTAGTCTTGAAATTTTGTCTCACCAAATACCCTGCTCGATCTGTCTCCAATAATCTCTGGTACGGCGCTGCATTGGGAACATCGGCCAGTAGTCTTCTTTGGTCTGAGTTAGGTAACGAAATAGTCTCAAAAAAAGTCACACTCACTCTCAAGTAATCTACCATAACTGCTTAAATCGACTCGTGGACTTGGTTTGATAAATACCTTGACAATCACGCTTTCATTACTGTCCACTCGCAATCCCTGGATGGTTTTCAGAAACCGAGAATTGCCGAGCTTTTTCTCATAGAGAATGTCGTTGAGCTCGGCCACATAGGCTTCAATACTCACGGTCGCCGCAGAAGTCGACACAAGCGATATCTGTGCTCCCATTGTCAGTGGTGATTATGATTAACTCTTGTGATGATGCAATGAACTTAATTACTCTCAACATGCACGATAAAGACAAAGTTAACTGATCATGTGATTAAACTCTCCTACATTGAGTATATCTATCTAGAAACAATGTAATCTTGGTAATGAAGATTATGGCGCACTAGAGCGCTTCCTGGAGACTTTTCTCGAACCTCGCGTCGAAAAGATTGAACTTCTTCTGCTAGCGCAGCCTTCAAGTTCTCGAAACTGAAAGTCTCAAAGCTGAAATCCACAGGACAGGTCATGTCCGCCTCAGTGGACGAGTTTCGAAAATTCGTAAGATATCTATGTCGTAGAGCGTCGAAAGCAGTCAACCTTTTGCTTGGATCAAATTGAAGCAAATGGCTAATCAGATCCAGACCAACAAAATCAGAGTCGGGAAATAGGACCGAAAACGGGATGCCTGGGTATGCTGGGATTCTGGATTCCACCATATCCCAGGTCTTCTTTATCCCCATTCTTTCTTGAACCCGCTTGGATGGGATTCCTACAACCTTGCAGATTTTCTTGAGCTGGTCCATCGGGTTCTGGCCTTGGAAAAGAGGATGTCTGGTAAGCAGTTCTCCAAATATACACCCCACCGCCCATATATCAATGGCCTCGGTGTAGGTTTTGTAGCTCATTATCAACTCAGGGGCCCGGTACCATCTAGTGGCAACATAACCAGTGATAGGTGCCTTATAATCTTCTTTGTATCCTCTGGCCAGTCCAAAGTCACAAATCTTCAACACTCCATCAGTGTTGACAAGTATGTTACCAGGCTTAAGGTCCCGATGAATCACCTTTCCCGAGTGGATATACTTTACCCCGCACAAAAGTTGGTACATAAAGCTCTGGATATGGAGGTTTGTTAATTCCATAGGGCCCCTGATTACGGCAAGTAAATCATGGTCCATGAGCTCCTGGTAACAATAGAGACCATCGTAAGGGGCCATTTTCACCAAGTCAAGATCGATGAGGCTGACGATCTGTGTTAGTTAAAGCAAGGGGTTTTTGAGGCTGGAGTTTAGGGCTCAAACGAGGAGTCTAGGGGTAAAGGGTATCTTACGTTTGTGTGTCCACGTAGAAAACGCATTAGACGAAGTTCACGAAGAGCTCGTCGAACCAAAACTTCACGGTTGAAGATGTTATTAACTTTTTTGATGGCAATCAGATGCTGCGATTCGCTCATCAGATCCTGGGCAGAACATACAGTGCCATATGTGCCCTGGCCTAGACGTTTCACAAGACGGTATCGTGCATCGACCGCAAAATGGATCGGCTGGTATGGGTATTGCAAAGCTCCTGGCATGATATCAGTTCGTGTAAAGAGGAACTATTATTAGGAATAAAGTGACACAAACAAGGAAAACCTACGGTCAAGATTTAGAGGTGCATTAAGGAGGTTGTGATTGAATAGTTTAAACACGGTAAAGTTTCGTGGAGGTAACGCGCAATAGGGTATATATGAAAATCAAAACATTATTGTTTGTGCATACTAACAAGATCGCTACGCCAGCTATCAAACAATTTAAATTACTCTGAACACTGCTTAGTTGCTCACAGACATCAGCAAGTGTGCTCACGGTAACTTGTTTTTTAGACCATGGCTACTCCTACCTCAAAAAAGGGTTTAGGCCGACACAAGTCCACGCCAGTGTTGACAGGACGCTCAGAAGGTACCCTCAATCCCGAAAACAGCTCTATCACTTCCCGACGGCGACTCTCATCACGTTATGAGTCTCGCCGTGACGATTCTCTGCTTCTCGTCACCCCAAATAGAAGTGCTTTTGTTGGGGCTGATGACTCGTCTCAGAGTGAAGATGGCGACCAGTTTTTCCTCGACGACTGGGACGGACGGGTCGGGGACTATAGCTACCACACTGTTTTCAGCGATGACGGCGAATCTGTGTGCGATAGCCAGGTAGACTCTCTTTTATCTGTCCATGCACCCCGACAGCCCATGAGGCCACACAAGGTTCAGAGTACTGAAACTGTCACAGAAGCTAAGTCTCAACAGGAAATACCCCGCCTAGGTGTGGTTCCACACAAACTGCCACACGGAAATGAGTATTTGAGCAGCCATGTGCCTATTTTGAGCACTCACCAAGAAGTGTCATCTATCCCCCAAAACATTCCTGACCCTCGCATTGAAGACGGTGACACACATTCACAAAACAAAATGACACAGAACCTACAAGGCCTTCCTAATACCCAAGTGTGTGTGGAAAATGTTCCATTGCCATCATCTTCACAGCCTGAGAATACTCAGACATATCCAGATGAGCAATCTGAGAAGGTCGCTAATCCACAACCCTCCAATGCTGTGCAAGAGCCAGCAAAAGGAACAGAGCCCTACACAGATGTAGCTACTGAATCTGCAGAAGTCGCTCAATCTAATTCAACAGATCCTGGGGAAGGTGATGTACATGCCGTCATTTCACCTGCACCAGAAAGCACTACTGAGACTGAAGCTGAGAAACATACTGAGCAGCGTCATGGAGCTGAGAACTCGGAGATTACTGGTTCTGAAGCTACTGGAACCATCACGCTAGATGCACCTGAAAACACTGATATTAAACCTGACGCTGTCGAACCTTTTGAGCCTGTCGAGGCTATTGAGGTTTCTCAACACACATCTGAAAACTCCGCATCTAAAAAACTAAGTGAGCCTGATACTGAAACTGTTGAAACTACGGACTTAGAGACTGAGAACACCGAACCTAAAGTAGACTCTGTTCAGCCTACATCTGGCTTCGGTAGTTCTGAACAACCTAATTCTGACATTTCGGGGCAGGATGAACTTACTCAAGGCGTACCTGAAACTTCTGAGGTTAAAAGTCCCATTGAGCATGAGCAGCCTACGGAGACTCCTCGAAATTCAGCTGAGAATGATGAGCCTGGACAACCTGCAGAGAATGCCGAACAGGATGCTCCTGAGATCGCTAATGGAAACATGGAATCTGGAAGCTCACAGATTTCTCGATCAGATGATGAGTCTTGTCAGGTTGATCTAGAGTTTACAAAGCCTCCAGTTTCTGAAGAACAAAACATGCCATGGTTTTACCAACACCTACGCATCTTCATGCGAATGCTCAATATTTTTTGTACACGGTATGGGTTTCCGATGAATAATGTGCTACAACTACTGTCGCGAAAGGTTCACCTACAGGACATGTATGTTTTGTGTATCCTCTCCAATGTCGCCATTGCCAGAAGAGGTCACTGGGGCGAGAACGGCGAAAATGATATCAGCTGGAACATTGTTAACTGGTGGGCTCGCACAACTCTGAGAGCATACCAATTCAAGGTTGCGGATATGGAAGGTCAGCTTGTTGCGAAAGATAAAACCATCTCTACACTTCAAGGAGAAAACGCTACATTAAAGGAACTCCAATCCTCACTTCAGACAGTGACATTAAAATTGTCTAGAGGGATGCATGGCCTCCATACTCGTACAAAGAGTTTTGTTTCGACCAGCAAGCAGCTAAGTGACAGGTTTAAAAAGACCGAGCAATCGCTTCTCAGCCAGCTCTCTTCATCTCATGACGAAGTCACACGTCTTAAGCAAGAGGTTGAGAAGTACAAAAGTCGAGAACTGAAAACAGAAAAGGAAGTCCAGGACCAACACCAATCACTTCGGTGTCAAATTTCCACATCCGAGCAGGCATTGTCGGTATGCCAGAGGGATTTGGCACTCTGCAATGATAAGCTGAAAAGTTCTGAGAAAACCCTTTCGAGTTGCCAGCAGGACTTGATGGCGTCTCAGGCAGAGCTGAAGAATACAAGTGAGAAACTTTCGGCGTGCGAGGCTAAATTTGGTGAAACCAAGGGGCAGCTAGACGAGGAACGCGAAAAGATTGTGATTCTAAATTCGATGGAGCTGGAACTGGAACAGACCAAAGCCGAGCTGGAGAACTCCAAAGTGGAGCTGGATATGTCCAAGACTGAGCTGTCCAAGTGCCAAGGTGACCTTGAGAAGACTAAAACAGAACTCTCAGCATGCCAGCAGGATTTGTCTGATGTCAACGGAAAACTGGAGAGATCTGCGGTAAGAGTGTCAAGGTTAACGCAGGATGTGACACGTACCAGGTCGAACCTTTCTTCTACCCAAAGAGAGTTGACACAATCTCAGGAGGAATTGGAAAAAGCCGACGAGGAACTGGAGCTGTACCAACAGCAACTAGAACAGTATAAAGAACAGATGTCGCAATCACAAACCCAGTCGTTGAAATCCAGAGAGTATCTCAAGACTATCCAAGCTAACGCAAATGAGAGAGTTACAAGGTACCAGAAGCAGCGGACCCAAGCGGTGGCAGATTTACAACTGGCCAATGAGAAACTGGCTAATTCCAATAACGAGCTGGCAACTGTGAAGAATGAGCTGACTAAGACTCAAGCGCAATTAAGGAATGCTTGTGATGAGTTGACGACTGCGAAGACTGAGAGTCCTGGTCTTCGTGACGAGCTACGAAGGTCTAAGGTTGAGTTGACAAGGGTACAGGCGCAGCTGAAAACAGCCAAGGACGCGGTTGCAAATGCCGAGACGCAGTCGACCATTGCCAATAGCAAGGTTTCTCTACTTGAGTCAGAGCACCATGCTAAGATTGAAAAGCTGAAATCGGAATTGAAAAATATCCAAAAGAAACTCGAGATGTCCCAAGAAACCGAGTCTGATCTTCGATCTAAGCTTCTGGATGCCAAGGAGCAGCTCAGCTCATCCCAGGATTCAGTCATCCGTGCCAACCAGGAGTTAGCATCGTCCAAGAGAAGTGAAGTTAGACTTCAAGAAAAAGTTGATTCTTTAAGAACAAAGGAGTCGGTTCTTCAGGACAAGCTTTCTCAGTCCACATACAGCAGCTCTAGTTTAAGTGACACACATCTTGAGTTGAAGGTGGCGAGACTAGAGGTGAAAATAAGTACCCTGGAGAGGTCTGTGAAACAAGCAGATTTACTTCGAGAGGACCTGGAGGAGCAGATTCGAGACTTGGAGTCCAAGAACAGGCGGCTTGAGCGATCACGATCAAGTTATGATGGCAGAGGTAGGCGTCACGGAGACAGCTATGATAGTTATGATAACAGTCGGGAGATTCGAAGACTTAAGCGAGAGCTTTCAGATAAGGAGGATGAGATTTCCAAGCTTGAACGGCGGTTGAGAGACGAAAAGGACAAACGGCGTGACATTTATCGATCCGAGGACTTTGAAAGTCCCAAGAAGTATCGACGAAGATATGATGATGACTTTGATATCAACCGTCATAACCATAGCCCAGAGCTTGTTGCCCTGGCCCGTGAAAAGATTGAGCAGTTCCTGGCCCAGCAGAATGCTCGCAAGTACAAGGGGTATGCGTACGACAATGACTATGAAAGGTTACAATTGTATCTTATTGAAAACATGACTGTTGAGAATCTTCGGAGAGTTCTGACCATGTTGACTAGGCGACTTGATGAGCCTGTCACAGAGATTCCCACTATCATTGATGGTCTGATGAGCAACAAGGAAGTGGTCGAGAAGTCTCAGCTTTTCATTGACGACGTCGTTCGTTACCTTAACAATGACCCCTTGGGACCTGGCATTGGCTTGAAGCCTGGATCGCTCCAATGGGGCCAAAGATTGAACAGTGAAATGCATCGGCTGAAACATGTCATGTTTAAGGCTCACACAGGTAGGAATCTGCGGTGCTGAGCTACTTAACATTTATGACTTAATTAATTAATTTATGCGGTTTTTATTTTATTTTATTTTATTTTATTTTATTTTATTTTATTTTATTTTATTTTATTTTATTTTATTTTATTTTATTTTATTTTATTTTATTTTATTTTATTTTATTTTATTTTATTTTATTTTATTTTAAATCTTACAAATTGTCCATCATGCTTAGTTGATGCACATTGACAACTATTTATCAAAGTTTCATGATTAACTGCTCCACCACAGCCACATGCAAACAACGAAATCAGACACAAACAAGGTGACGTGGGAGGACACGGAAGTCCCTGCCATTTGTAATAAATGTCTGGGCTCTAATCCGTACATTCGTATGACTAAAGAAAAGTATGGTGCGGAGTGTAAGATGTGCACTAGACCCTTCACAGTATTCAGATGGCAGCCTGAGCGAGGACAAAAAGGCTCTTCTCGAGGAAAACCTCTTAAGACTAACATTTGTCTTACATGTTCACGTCAAAAAAATTGTTGTCAATCATGTTCCCTTGATCTCACGTATGGCCTGCCTTTGGCGATTCGAGATGCTGCTTTGAAGATGGAGCAACAAAGTGGAGAAGGTGGAGGGTTGTCTCTTAGTGCTTCTTCAAACACTATCACCAAACAGTTTATTGCCCAAAACTATGAAGAGCAGTTGAGGCAGGACCAGCGACAACTTACTGACAACTCTGTCATAGGAACAGGAAAGGCGCAAAGTGCTGCCAAGGGGCTTTTGAAACAGTTAGCGAACTCTATGCCTTATAGAAAGGAATTATATGAAAAGGGCCAACGTGAAAAAAGACCTTCGGACACTCGCGACAGTAAGGCCTTGGCAGCAGATGTTACTAGGATTGCCTCTAAGTTGCCTTTGAATGGCAGCACTTCTCCTGTGCCCAAAGATAGCAGTATCAAAAGTTTGTTTTTCATGGGAGTCGAGGATGATCTACCCGAGCACATTATTAGAAAACATTTCGCAGATACTGGTGGCACAGTTTCGCTATTAACGGTTGTTCATAGAGCCCATTGTGGGTATGTGGTGTTTGAGACTCGGGCCGCAGCAGAAAAGGCTGCAGCTGCAATCAGTGGAGGAAGACTGATTTTGAATGGTTGTCGTCTTCGTGTTGCATGGGGAAAACCCCGAAGCTTAGGTTCATCATCGGACGAACAATGGAAACTCGGCCAGGTGATCAAAAAGTATCTTCGAAGTAAGGGTTCCAGTTCCTCAGGTAGAGATGGTGATTCGGGCCGTGATGAGGCTGTATCTGCTCCTCCAGGACAAGGACTCAAGTACCAGAGTCAGGGTAATATTGAGCTTTAAATGCTGAGCTCTAGCAGTTTATTTATTTCCAACAAAATAATATTTATTACTCTACAATGTCTAGCTGTATGTGTCATCAAACTCGTCCTCGCTGTCTGGCTCGATTTCAGCTTTTGCTGATAGATCTTTACGGCACATGGGGCAGGTGGCGTTGATCTTGAGCCATGGAGCAATGCACTCCAGGTCGAAGTGGTGTTTTGGGTTACATGGCAGACGTACAACTAGAGGATACTCGTCCTCCAAGTAGCACGTAGAACAGATCGCACATGAGTCAGACTCCTTTAGTTGCTTCTTTGGGATTCTATCTAGGCTGTCCAAGTACTCTTGTCCCAACCCTTTAGGCTTGGGTGTTCCACCAGTTTGTAATTCCAGTCCATCAATGAATTGTACAAAGAAGTCAATGACTTGGTTTCTGTCTAGCTGACGGATTGCCCGTTCGAATGCTGGTACATAGGTTGGTCCTGGAATCGAGTCATCTGAGATTCCTGCTCTTCGATCCCGATCTCTCTCTTCCTCCAGAAACCGAGACAAAGTGGCTCCGAGCGTATTCCGCTGATTTTCATAATCTGAATTGCCGTTTCGGTTGTTGTTTTCGTCAGTAATATTGTGGTCTTGTTCGTAGTTTGACATTGCTGAGGCAAGTGCTACAGCATCATTCATGCATTGTTATGTGAAATACATGCTTGTTTCACGTGAACTGTGGAGCACACAGCATTATAGAGGAGAACATCTATAGTGATGACGCCTTATTTATAACGCATGATTCTCATTCCCATATTCCAGACTATCAGTAGTCTTGAGTTGCTGTGCTTGCAGTATCGCCACTGTTGCAATGAGCTAGAGATGAATGCGCAACCTCGTCTAAAAAGCTACTTGAGGCTGGTCTCGAGTTTTTGATTGGCTTACTCCTTGAATTAACTCCTGGTATACATAATTACTGAAGTTCGAATTTCTTGATATGGGTAGCTCAATTGGGTTGCATTAAATAGTTGTCATTGAGAGCAATATCAATGAGGAGAACTATGAATCTAAAATACGATACTTCTGCTGGTTAAAACTTTAAATACTGAAAAAGTAAATTTAAGATGAATGACAAAATGTTATAATGACAAAACGTTATAATGACAAAACGATTTAGAATGTATCTACTTTGAATCTCATGGTTTGAGCACAACCGCTAACCTGGATAATTGAACTGACTCCAACCTGAGTCAGCAAAAGCATTGAAATCTGATGTTGAGTTCCCCTTCAGGTTCCCCATGTCTTGAATCTTTTCAGGAATAGAAACAAGATATTGAGCAAGAGATTGGTTTGACTTGGAAGGTGCTGGTGGAATTGGTAATTTGCTCGGGATATTGAGATTGTGGGTCCCAATATCAATGCAATCACAGATTGAACAAGGCAGGTTGAAGGAACCTCAATACCTGTATAAAAGGTAGCTATACACCATCCCATTATCCCTACACCTCGCTCCTTTCTATCACCAGCTTCTTTACTGAAAATGCACTTTTCCTCTACTGCTCTTATTGCTCTTGTCGCTACCGTCGTTGCTGATGAAACGGGAAACCTGGAGAACAACAGCGACAGACAGATGGGGAAACCAACCTCTTCAGTTTTTGGAAATGCAGGTTCTGAACCCTCTCCTTCTTCCCCTTGGAATGGTGACAATGATAATGATCACGATCACAAAGATGATCATAAGCACGACCACAAAGATGATCATAAGCACGATCACAAACATGATCATAAGCACAATCACAAACATGATCATAAGCACGATCACAAACATGATCATAAGCACGATCACAAACATGATCATAAGCACGATCACAAACATGATCATAAACACGGCCACAAACACCAGTGGCCCAAGCCCTGCACTGAGACGCCCCAATGCCCAACCAAGACCATGTCTGAGCCTTCTCAGACTTCGTCTCTCACAATTCCTGTTGAGACTACTGTAAAATCCGAGCCTGTCGTGACTGAGACGACAGAATCAGAATCCACCACCACTGAGACTAGAACTATTATTGAGTCTCAACCCGTTGCTCCCATTGAGTCTCAACCCGTTGCTCCTATTGAGTCTCAACCCGTTGCTCCCATTGAGTCTCAACCCGTTGCTCCTATTGAGTCTCAACCCGTTGCTCCTATTGAGTCTCAACCCGTTGCTCCTATTGAGTCTCAACCCGTTGCTCCTATTGAGTCTCAACCCGCTGCTCCTATTGAGTCTCAGCCTGTTGAGCCTGTTGAGCCTGCTGAGCCTACTGCGCCTGTTGAGCCTACTGAGCCTGTTGAGCCTGTTGAGCCTGAAGCTCCTATCCAGCCCGAGCAACCTCAAGTGCCTGTGCAACCTCAAGTTCCTGCACAACCTCATCCATCGGCTCCCGAGCAAGCCAATGGTGCCGTTTCTCTCTCTGCGCAAGTTCTTGCTGGTGTTGGTGCTGCTTTTGCCATTGCCCTCCTGTAACCAATTGCGGGTATTATCAATTGATATTTTTATAACCCCTTCTTTTTTTAATCAATTATCAGCAAAAGATGTTAGCGATATAAATTACAGTGGGTTTATTCCATCGTGAATAAGTTATTCTCAAGGTGTAATAGTAATAAGTTATTCTGAAGGTGTAATAGTAAGTTGATAAGGGCATCTGCATATTACGCATTATCAATGCAGACTTTTTTGTTGTAGTAGAGATGAAATTTGAAGAATGGTGCAAAATGTGTTCTAATTTACTGTCCTTCATCATAATGACAGTCTTCCCCTTCCTTTTCTGGGGACGGTGATTGTTTTTTCAGGAAAAATGAACCTCAGAAATCAACTTTTTAAAGTTTCACTTTTTTCAGTCATTCCTACAGGAAAAATAGCCCTCTCATGAGGCTTTTATAGACTTCGGAGATCTAAAACAACAATAATAATATCTCAGGTAACTGATGGGGAGGATGACCGACATCATCAGGTCACTAAGAATTCCCACCTCTTGTATAGTGTGAAACATTTTTCGGCTAGCTGTCCGTTTTCGAAATCAAGGTTTAAGGCGTAAAAGTCAAAAATGGCTCCAGAATATCCCTTCATGGTTGTCGTTTTTCTCTTCAAATGTAGGGTTTAAGAACATAGGGGATAAAATAATAATCATTGAAGCAGCCATGGGGCTAGAACTACTTGGCTTAAAGAGGCCAATAACAGATCTGGTAATATTGCGACATGTCTTGGTGGTGAACAAAGAACCATAGATTAATTAGGGTAATGCAACTTCCCAGACAAAGGAGTTTAAATTTTCAGTCCAACAACCACTCTTCTTTTTAGGTCACCTAAGTTATAATTTTTCATCCTCGTTCCAGAAAGATACTGGTGGTGTCTAAATAATAATTTTGAAATAAGTCTCGTCGAAGAGTATTATTATCAGACTTGAACTACATGACAGCACTGCATGACGTATCCAAAATTAGCAACATAGACAACAACAGCCTTGGCCAAGACGGGTGTTTCAGTACGTGCACAGGTACTTCAGGACAAGGTGTTCCGATAAACGCGCTAAGTCCATACAACCTCCATATGCTTATCGGATGTGCCTAGACTCTAAAGCTTGTAAGGGGTATTGATTGCATTGTTGTGAAGCACTAAAAACAAACATGCAAGCGTCAATCAGGCAGACTTGGTAACCGATGAGGTCAGCGTTGATATGTGGAGAAAATCCCCTCAAGACTTGACGCAAACCCAAATAAATAATCAAGGTTCATCCAACAAATCTGAGAATAATTATTTTCTACGGAAGGTTGGCGTTTGCTACGTTTTGCCTAGATAATATCCCTGCTGATACTATGCGTTCTGTATCCAGCACCTACCACTTGGGCGACTTGCTGAATGGGAAGAAACGGTTTTGATGGAGCTAATGCCATTTGACTTTGTTCTAGTTGGTGGCGTTGAAGGCAGTGCTACGCTAAGAGAGAAGAATGAGAAAAAAAGAGGAAAAAATAAATGAAAATAAATAGTGAATGAATAAAATAAGGCAAATACACAGTGTGTAAAACAAGGAATAGATTAATCTATGAAATAACAGTCACAATAAACAAATAAACAAATAAATAAACTAATAAAATAAACTTGTACAAGAAACCATTTTGTGGCTGCCTCTCACTGGAGATTCCCGATCGGTGTTGTACTGCCTGCCTAACCTGTAAACGTTACGTGTCCCTGATTCCTATTAATTTTAAACCCTAAAAGATATCAGGAAGAAAAACACAAAAATGGTAAAAAAATGAAAAACCAGTTTCACATGTCCGTCTTGTGGGAAAAAGCAACTCTGGCTGTAACTTACCATTTAATCATCCATCGGAACGAGAGTCACTGGTAAAGAGAATTTACCTTAGAAAAGCCTGGACAACAAAAGACAAAGTTGGATTTATTGGACTTCTGAAATCAGGTTTGTTGCACTTCTCACAACCATACAACCATCAACCTCATGAACCGAATAATCTGACGCATGGAAGCTTAGGTGGCACCACATTTTGAGTTCATGTGATTACCAAAAGCGGAAACCCAAATACGATTGAAATGTATTGTTTCCAAACTTTCGTGAGTTTATCTCTTCACGACGATTTGGTTCAGAAAGAGTCAATCCGGCTAAACACGTCCACTTTAGATTACACAGGAGACCAATGCAAGGCTTGAATAAAGCTACACGGGGCTCGAATCGCCCACGTTTCCAGTGGTAGTTTTGCACAGGGATATTTTTTAGAGTATGTTGAGCGACATTAGGGTTGCACAACAAACAAAGCAGCAACCAACCTCAGTGTTTCAGTAGGTCTCATTAGACTGAATGGTTTCCTGGTTGTTCACTTACCAACTAGAGAGTTTCATAAAGTTTAGGCTGGAAGGAATAAGTGAAAGATAATGACAAGAGGCACCAGACGAGAGACTGACGATCCCTTCTCTTTCCTAGTTGATGGTCTCCAGCCTGACACGAAAATGCAACCAGACTTTCATGATGTTAAAAAAAGCAAGCAATGTTCATACTGAAGATCAACTATCCACTTGAATCATGGTAGGGATCGCATGGATACCATTCTATTCTTTAGAGAAGCATACATTTAATCAGTACAAGGAAAACTCACCAGACTACATCTGCGGAAGAACGAGATTGCTACACTATGTCCCATCTTTTACTGTACATTCTCCAGTCAAATTGTAACCCTCGCACGCACACTTTTGCGTTACTCATGCTCGTAAAAACCAGACAATGGTAATAGTCTTCTACTCATGCGGGACAATAAAAATTAAGCAGCCCACTCATGCACAAACAAAGAAAAAGGGAGAGAGAGGGAGAAAGAGAGAAAGAGAGAAAGAGAGAAAGAGAGAAAGACACAGGGTAAGACACTTCTTCCAGCCTCGCTAGGTAATAAACGCCAACCCCTTTGTGTGACCCATTTGGACGGTATCTTCTTATCAGTTAAACGCTCTATCTGCATGTTGAGGCAAGGCAAGAAAAGAAAAAGAAAAAGTCTGTAAACTACATTTGGAGGTGAAACTCACTCACTGTCTCAATGCAGACACAGGGGTGAACTATAAGTTTGTACGTGTTGTGACGAAATCTACCACAGAGAAGGTCGCTGTAAAAAATCAAAAAACAAAAAACAAAAAAGAGAACGAATGAAACATCACCCATAATAGGACATTTATGGGTGGGGACTTTATACGAAAATTGCTCTTGCTTTTGTGCTTGGATGACTCCTCACTCTCCTTATTCTGCCTCTTGGTTACAGTGTATGGATTATTGCACGTTTCATCTGTTCCATTTTGCTTTTTTTTACGTGTTTGTTTCGTTTTGGTATTTTTTAATTCCCGTAAGTGTCCCCGTTCTTTCCCTTCATTTTTGTGTTTTTGGGACTGGTTTTTTCTTTGTTTGGAATTGGTTGACCAAATATGGTTTTCTCCCCTCCCCAAATGCGCATAACAGCTGCATACAGTCGTCACTCCCTGTAACACCGAACCCTGTGGTTACTATTCTGGGACAGTTGAGCAACCCAATTAGTCTTAGAGGTACAGATTTCTTTGATGTTGGCTTGATTTTTATCTTTTCTAACCATACGCAGAGCCATGCAGATGCCCCTTTGCTGACAAAAGGCTAAATGAATAGTCAAAAAACTCATCTTGTGCATCAGTTTATTACCTTC
This sequence comes from Yarrowia phangngaensis, assembly GCA_900519005.1. Taxonomy (NCBI): domain Eukaryota; kingdom Fungi; phylum Ascomycota; class Dipodascomycetes; order Dipodascales; genus Yarrowia; species Yarrowia phangngaensis. The sequence continues at coordinate 2,220,648 of ULGR01000003.1, forward strand.
CAGCATCCTCACCACACTCTTCTCTCCACACTCCACACTTTTTTCCACCTTGCATGGTCGTTTTGACCGCCCTCTCCTTGATAGTTTTTCCCTGTGAGGCTCCCGGCGCTCATACCAGTCAAGTCCCCTCGTTAATATTTGGCTGAAACCCGAAAAAGTGTGCCCGCTTAAAACGACCCTTCAAATCGACGTGGTTTTGTTATTTCTTTCCTCTTCATTTTTTTTACTGACAACACAAAATTTCAGCTTCATGACATCTCTCGATTTTGCATTTCCTCCCCGTATGGACCATGAGAACATCTCAAGCCCGTCTCAGATTCCAGCCATCAATATAGAACGAGGTGACTCAGGTACTAACTCCCAATCATCTCAGTCGTCAGAAGACTCTGCCACAACCGCAAACACAGCCTTCTCTTCTCATTCAGATATGGCGACCCGCGCTGCATCTCCTAGGAAGCATGCCCATCGCCGGTCAGCAGCTGTGTCATGCGATTTTGACGCCCAAGTGCTTTTTAACAAGCATGACTATATCCCTTCCAATCCCCATAAGCAAACCAACACGAACATTCTAACGCCTCAACAACAACCGCAACCACAGCAGCCCTCCCCTAAAAAAGATGTTGTGTTTGTCGAGCCAAAACGACTAGAATCTCCTTCACGGACCGTTTCGCCTTCAGAGTCCCTGTCACTTTCCCATATGTCCCCACAGGTTTCCTCTCGATCAGCCTCTCCTTCCAAGTCGCCCAAAAAGAACCGACACAAGAAGGTACGATCATGGGCTGGATCGCTTATCAAGTTTCGGTCATCGTCGTCACTAAAAAAGAACAAGAACACTGTAAACTCTAGTGCAGACGATACACAAAGTCCCACATTAGCGTCACCCACTTTACATTCTTCGTCTTACATCGCAACCAATGATCCATTCTATTGCTCCGGTGCTGGCTCGCCGGAGGCGTGTCCATCACCAACCTCACGAGATTTTGAAACTATAGATCTTGATGCAGCTCTGACCCCTCTCACTCAGCCCTTTTCTGCCAACAGTAATCGGTTCCATCGACGGTCAGAATCAGCTCCGGAAACCATGCTGGATCCAACTCGTGGAATGAAACGAAAAATCCGAGCACTGGTAGGCGAGGACCTTTTATCAATGCAAGCTACTTCCGCTGAAGATGCTATCATTGAGGAGGAGGAACCCACTGGAGCTGATGCTTTGGACTCGGTAGAGGCGAATGATCCCATTCTTACACCTGCCTCATCTGCGTGCTCGCAATTGGTTTCTGCTAACGCGTCAGCCTCATCGCTTGTATCTGTATCGTCATCTTCTACTCGATCTAGATCTCATACCCGTTTCCATAGATCATACAATAACGATTTGGCTCAAGCTATGAAGGAGCGAAAAGAACGGGACGAACGTGAGAAGCGCCTCAAGGAGCCAGAATCAGAGGTTTCTGCTGCTGCTACTCCATCAAAACTCACCACATACTCGACTGATTCCACTCCTACTGCACTTGCACCTACAGGTACAACACACCTTCAATCACCTTTACGAACTGTCCGTAAAAAAGATGCCCCCAGGCTTATGGGATCGCCCTCGAGAATAGCAGCCAGAGACCTCCCTAGGTACACATACGAGGAGGATCCGCGGTTTTCCATGCACTACTCTTTCACGTCGGAGTGGTGTGACGATTTCGGCGAGCCTGGCCCTGTGGAGCATGTTCATGTCAATCCCGCTACTGCTGCCGGACCTACTGGCGTGAATCGTCACACTGACCATTTCAATACCCACCCTTCCCACCACAAAAATGTCGCTGCGCGAATGTGGGGATGGGTTAAGAGAAAGTAATTTATTTAGCATTGCATTATATCATTTGATTTCAAAAGTAGCGTGATTTCATGGACCCCTGACTTTATTTGATTTATTACGTGTGAAGACAATGATAAGAACAAGCTGAGATCCTAATCCATCATCATGCATTATTTTTGTTGATCATCTTTTAAGTTCTTTGTCTTTCATATTGGGGTCAACTAACTGACTGTACTTAACAAGTCAAGAGTTCATGTGGGATAGGAAAAGTAGAGAATTAAAAAAAATAAGGGAACACTTCGAGTGGATAATCACGATTATTCCTTTATGTTATAAGTCAATGACACTTAGACAAGGTATTGGCGATCTCTTTTTCCTTCATATCTGCTTCCCCTTCACTGCTTCAACTCTAACTTTCAACAATCATGCAGATGACTAGATGTCATTGGGGTTAGGATAGTACTGGTGTAGAGCACTCAGGGTAAGAGAAAAAGAAGAAAATGCAGCAACTACTGTAACCTAAGCCAGTTTCCCTAAACTCCTACCCAACTTTCACTCGATCAACAAGCAATAGTTGGTACATACACCCTGTCCCACTATACATCCCCAACGCATATCCGAGATTAATTTTATCCATTCCAACAAAGAAGCATATCCACGTGAAACTAACTTATGAGTATAGTTAAAGCTGGGCTGAGGGCCAAAACCCTCCAACCTCTCACCAACATGTCGACCCATCTGTTTGTATGCACCCATGGTGTGTGGGGCACTCGTGCTCATTTCACCTACATCACTGAGCAACTTCTTGAAAAGAACGCCAAGACTATGGAATTCTACCAAGATGACTCCACCTGCATTGAAGAATCGCTGGCCGAGCTCAAATCCAGAGAGGGAGATGTCGTGGTAATTTACAGAACTCATGGCAATGAGGGTTACTCAACTTATGATGGTATTGATGTGTGTGGAGCCCGAGTGGCTGAGGAGACTGAGAATCTGATCGCTCTCATTGAAAACAACACTACTCGAAAAGTAGATCGCCTATCCATGGCAGGATATTCTCTTGGTGGGCTTATTTCTAGATATGCTGTGGGATTACTATACACCAGAGGAGTGTTTAATCGAGTCACCCCAGCATCTTTTACCACATTTTGTACTCCTCATGTTGGTGTTAAAGTGCTGGGTGGGGGTAGATCCGCATCCATTTTCAACTCGGTGGCTGCCATGTTCATGGGGAAGACTGGCAGGCAACTGTTTTTGGCAGATCGAGTCAAAATGCGTGAGACTGCTTTGACCGATTCTAACCGAGAGCGATTTCGTAAGCCCATGCCACTACTGGAGCTCATGTCATACCCTGAATCTTCTTTCGCCAAGGGACTTGAAGCGTTTAAGTATCGTAATCTCTATGCTAACGTGGTCAATGATTCTCGAACAGCATGGTACACGGCTGGCATCTACGACTTTGACCCCTTCAAGGGCATTGACATGGAGTCCATCACTTTACCCACGGTACCTGGTACTAACGATATCATTGTCGACACGTCACGGCTTCATGACATCAAACTTCAACAGGCAGATAAGTCCAACCTACTCGAGCCACCACCAGAGGCGATCAAGCAACCGCCAGGATGGATCGAACGTCGGTTCCGATGGGCAAGAGTGCTTTACAACATCGCAGTTACCATGCCCATGTATGCTGTCGCATGGATCACCTCAGCCGTCTTTTACGGTATTATTTCAAGCCGACGGCGAATACAGTATGCTAAGGGCGAGTATTGGAAGAACAACTCTTCCGATGACTTTATTGGAGCATTGGTAAATGGCAAGGTTCATAGTCAGGAGGAGACAGGCTCTCCTTCTGTTGCTTTTAGACAAGAAGAGCATGGCCATCACCGGTCCCATTCCTTTGACGAGGGGTCTCTTCGAACTGCCCTAGAAGACCAAGTTGATAAGACCATGGACTCCATGTTCGATGCCATGGAATACAAGACTACAGAAGGAGACACTCTGGATCTCACCAAAACCAAGCTAGTTCTGATGGAGTCGCAAAAGAGCATCATTGAAAACCTCAACAAGCTCAACTGGGACAAGACCGCTGTCCATATTCGGGCTACCAAACATGCCCATGCGGGAGCAATTGTACGACATCCTGATCCTACTTTCTACGAAGGTAAGACTGTCATCAAACACTGGCTCGAGAACAAGGCTCGTCTTTAATATAAATTTATCCTACAGAGAATTAACCAATCAGAACTTTGCTTAGTCAAGCAACATAAAAAAGCCTATAGAATGAGAGCTGAGAATATATCGGAAGCACCAGAGTATGAAAACAAAAGGTTTGTAGTTTTTCCATCTTCTATATGTCAATGGTGCCTTGTTCTAGACTATTCGACTGGTCAACCACCTGCAGTTACTTAAAGTTTAATGTTGATAAGAGTCATTGTTCTGAAATTCATCTCACCACTCAAACACAACCATGACCACAGCAAGAACAGGCAGCGTCCGGCGAGAGACCAAGGAGACTAAAATTCAGATTGCCATCAGCATAGACGGTGGTGATCTGGCGCTCCCAGGACCCTCCATGCTCCCTGAGGGCACTGACGTCTCACACGCCTACCAGAAAACTGAAACCCAACATATTAGTGTATGGACTGGTGTTGGCTTTTTTGACCATATGCTCCACGCTCTAGCCAAACACGGAGGATGGTCTTTATTGGTAGAGTGCATTGGTGATATCAATGTTGATGATCACCACACTGTGGAAGATACTGCTATTGCCCTTGGAACTTGCTTCAAGGAGGCTCTTGGCCAGTTAAGAGGTGTTAAGCGATACGGTCACGCATACGCTCCTCTTGACGAGGCATTGTCTCGATGCGTGGTTGATCTCTCCAACCGAGCTTACTGTGTGACTGACCTTGGTCTCCAGCGAGAGCGAGTTGGCCAACTTTCATGCGAAATGGTTCCTCACATTTTTGAGTCTTTCGCACAAGCTGCTGGAATCACTCTTCATGTGGATTGTATTCGAGGTGCCAATGACCATCATAGAATCGAGTCTGCGTTCAAGGCCACTGCCCTGGCTCTGCGTATGGCCATCACTATTGTTGGAAACGAGGTTCCTTCCACCAAGGGTGTGCTTAGATAAACAGCATCTACCATATAATCATGTCTTAATATGCAAATATATATACACTATGTACAGCTGAAAATCATTGCAATAGATCAAACAGTTTTTCGAATTTTTTGTGCTGGGCATGCCCATTAGTATCGGCTTGCATCCGTTGCAGCTTCTGGGAGCCCGTGTACTCCTTCCACACACTGGGCTTAGATTTCTTGGAAGACTGCAGTCTCATAATTAGCTTGTCATTATCCAGCTTTGCACCTTGGATCTCCATCATCACAATCTTATCTCGATGGTGACCAATGGACGAATCATTGATCTCACAGTTAGCAACCATTCCTAAACACGCAGCCTTTGTCCTTTGATCGTCCACAATTCGAGCAGGAACAACCGCACTGGCCATAATACCGTTCCTACTTGTGCGTAAAGAGCCCTTGGGAATATATGAAGGACCTGCCACTGGCTTTGTAGATATCGAGTCCCATGGACCACATTTTTGTGTAGCTGAGTACTCTTTTGCGAGCTGAACTAAATATTCGCCATCCAATACGCTGCGTTTAGCGCCTTTATCGTTGCACCATTTTATAAAAGACTGGCTGAGATTCGACTTTGATGCATGCTGTAATAATGGTGGCCCCTCCAGGGCTATTCCAACGCTGGAAAATTGCATTTGCGTAGCATAGAGCCCCATATCCTGAGGTCTGTAATCAGTTCCAAGCCCATACCAATCCATACCAACCACTGAAACAATTTTGGGTTGTTTGGGGTTTGTGGAGTGCTTCACTCCATATTCCAGGGTCTTGCCCTTACCGCGAACTGAGCCGATCAGTTGAACAGTTGGGACTGTTGCAGAAGATGAATGCGTCCCTATGGAAACGGTAGGCAAGCGCGACTGTCGAAACAGACGTCCAAAGGACATATTCTTGGGATGTTGGACCTTTCCAAGGTTTGGAAAGTTTCTTGGTGATATTCATGCATATCAAGGTTTGGCCCAAAGTTGGGAATGGCCACGGGGACATAAATGGGGCAAGAGGAAATAAATTTCCATATTTGAAATAGGGCTATCAATGAGACCGATAGGGGGCGAGACTTTATAAATGCAGAAAATTACCTTCACGGAGACGAATAGTTAGTCTACACAGCGCACTAAGTTAAGCCATATTTGGTCACGTGATGATTCACTCCATATACAAACTCCTAGTCAACAACGAAGAGTCCACCCCTACTTCTCAACCCAGGGAAATGATACAGACATCAACACCTGTCACGTCAATATACCAACGCCAAGAGATCATTGGCCGTGGTAACTTTGGCGTGGTGTATAAGGGCTACCATAAAAAGACCAAGCAGCTTGTCGCCATCAAGGTGCTGAATCTCGACACTGCAGAAGACGATGTCAAGGAGGTCCAACACGAGATTCAGTTGCTTAGTCAACTCAAACTGGCGGAAGCAGAGAACATCACACAATACTATGGCTCATACCTGCATGGTTCACGACTCTGGATAATCATGGAGTATTGCGCAGGAGGAAGTGTACGTACACTCATGAAGGCTGGTCGTATCGATGAAAGGTATCTGAGTGTTATCACGCGAGAATTGCTTATTGCAATTCAATATATGCACAAGGCTGGAATTATTCACAGAGATATTAAGGCTGCAAATGTTCTCATCACTCAACAAGGACGAGTGCAGCTGTGTGATTTCGGAGTCGCAGCCCAGCTGGTGTCTTCTAAAACTAAACGATCCACTATAGTGGGAACGCCGTACTGGATGGCACCAGAAGTTATCACTGAAGGAGCCTCTTACAACGTCAAAGCAGATATATGGTCGTTGGGTATCACCTTATTTGAGATTGCTACAGGTTCTCCTCCATTGTCGGATCAGGAGGCAATGAGAGCTATTTTTCTGATCCCACGAAATAAACCTGCTCGCTTAGAGGGATCCCAATATTCAGCTGCGCTCAAGGAAATCGTGGCTTTGTGTTTGGATGAGCTTCCTGATGAAAGACCTTCTGCTGAAGAGTTATCAAGAACCAAATTTGTGAAAAGCTCAAAGGGGATTCCAACGACGATTATCAAAGATTTGATTGCAAGGTACATGCACTGGCGTGAACACAACAAAGCTCGTGACTCTATAGCTGTGTACAACCGTCAGTCAATTGGGTCAGAAGAAGATATGGCAGAACATTTGGATGAAGACTTTAGATGGGACTTTGACACTTCCACTATTGCTGACAGTAGAGTGGAGATGCACGACGGACAAATAGACTACCGACCAGAGCCAACTCATCCATACAGAGACATCGCTGACATTGACACACAGTTCCTCCTTCAAAGTACCGTGTCTGCCTCCGAGGCATTAGATTACCATTATGCTCAGCAACAAGATCAGTCTACTGCGACTAATACTATGGTCGTTCCTCAGGAAGAAGAAGAGCCCCACCCGCTTCTTGAGTTATTCGTTAATGAAAATGATCCTGCCCCTCAAATCACGCGACCTGAGCTAGCCACTTCCATATCCTTGCCTACAGTGCCTACACAGAAGACTTCGATGATGTCTATCTTAGGGGAGTTACGGGAGGAAACAGAACCCTCTGTACCTCCTATGGCATTGTCTCGACGTAGAACTCTTGGTCGTGGCTCAAAGCCAGAATCTTCTCCCAGCAAGGACCACCCTATGCCGCCTCCTCTACAACCCTCGCACAGTTTTGCACAACCTACTCCTGCAAATACTCTTGATTCACTTCATTCAGGACAACCAACTCATCTCAGTACCGCAACCCTGGAGCCCCCAGGCACTCTGCCCTCACAGCAAAGAGCCGTTTCACCCATGCATCAGACACATCAATCTCAATCCAATTCAAAGACATTGAATATTACACCTCCTCCCATTCCCCATCCATCCGCATCTTTGGCAGGCGTAAATGCAGCTAAGTCTTCTATAAGCGTCCCCATCATAGCTTCTCAAACATCTTTAGCAGCGCCACCTCAACCGTTTGCCAAACGTACACCGTCTCCTATTCAGAGCAGCCCTCCATCTATGAAACGACCTCCCAGCCCGCAACCTCAGTTCCCTCGGTCTGCAGTTTCCACTGTATCGTCCATGTCTTCAGCATTGGCTACACCATTAACCCCATTAGCAGGTTCTCCGATTATCAGCCACAAGTCCTCAACCTCTTCTGAAGAAGATGTCAATTCGCCACCTCCTCTGATCCCACGAGTCGAGAACCCCCAACAAGCTACTCGCTCTGCATCTTTACCTGACAGTGTTGGATATACCCGAACACCAGTTGCCATGGATACCAACGGCAAGACAACACTCAACACTGACAAACCTACCAAGATGAGAAACGTCAATCTACAGATCAAGATGCCCCCAGCTACCGGCAACCCTGATAGTTACATGGCTCCGTCTAGAAAGGAGGAGGCTACCTCAAATCAAAGCTTGGCTGCCTCTCAGCCAACTTCCCGACGGCCTTCTCGAGCCGCACAAACACAACCCCCCGTAGTACAGCCCGCGTTGCAGTTTCCCCCAATTCCTAAGATCGATCTTTCTGTTCTTGTAGATCCTGCTCCCCATTCGGATGTTGCTAGAGAACTGGAGAAGCTGCTAGCATCATTTGGCGACGCTCTGAAGGTGATGGAAGAAGGCTTTTCATCATTATAAACCTATAAATTATATAATTGCTAACATTATTGAATTGGGACTGGCTGAAGCCTTCATTATAACTATTATACTTATTTTAAAATTTACTACTGTTGTCAGTGGTGAACCAATAGTTGATGGTTATGCTGAACATTACTTGTATTGGGATTGGTGATAGTGAAAAAGTTTAAGTTTCGAGATACCAATGTGACAAAACAAAAGGAATGCCATGACCACATTAATACACAAGGATAGAAGATGTAATTCACCTCAATTTTACATTCCTGATCTTCAATATCCCTCAATACAACCCCGAATGTCTAATAGAGTAACAGTTGAGCTGAACTGTCTACTCGCACTGCACCCGTATGTCTATGTCATGCCATATAATCATGTATTGTTAGAGCTATGAGCTATTTTGCTTACTTTCGCTTGACGACCTCGAGGTTGTCGAGAGCCTCCTTCTCGAAAGCCTCAGCCTCAACATCAAGAATGTAAGGGATGAGGTAGTGGTCATCCTCCTCAGGCTTGATGACCTCGCTCTCGGGGGCAAGCTTGTGAGAAAGAGACAACTGGGTTCCTCGGATGAGTCGGTAGACTCGGTCGTAGGACTCAGCGGGAGGCAGTCGTCGGAGAGCAAGCTGCATGTTGGGGGTCTCCTCAATGAGCAGATCGTTCATCCTGTGGTTAATAAATGACTTGGAAGGAGGAGAAAAATATACAGCACCAGTTAAGTTTACAGCCGTTCAACATGTACGAATGATCGTGTTCCAGTCATAGAATGATGTCTTGTGAGGTTGTCTTTGGTGAAGCTACATTCATGACCAAATCCTTCTAATCGAAGAAGCCCACAAATAATTCACCAACCTTGCTGATAAGCCACTAAAATCGATCGTAATGAATGGGGAACGTATTCTAAACATTTCCTAAGCTGCTCTGTACTGACAGTGTCGTTTTTTCATTTTTCAATACTCACTTGAAACCAAGCTGTCGGTAGCCGGAGTACTTGACATAGGTTCGGGCAAGAGGAACAACAATCTTGCTGAGGAGAGGAGACTTAAGGATAAGCTCGCTAGTCTTCACGACGGAGGTGATTGAAGCCATGGTTGCTGTGTTGTGTAGGTGTGGTTGGTGTGCACTACGATCTTTTCGACAAAGTGTAATTCCCAATGGTCAGATTTTGTCCGTCTTCTATTGGCTAACGCCTGAGGAGCCTGGGAGGTGCAACTTATTATTTTAAGGTTACTACCCTAAGCCAAAAGCTTAACCTTAAACAACGTGACTTGATGTTAGGGAGAACTAGTGTTAGTAACAGGACTGACATTCATATCGATCTACACCACCCTAGAATATTTGATTAAGAAAAGCATTAGACTTCTATTATTCCATACATTCTGATCGCTCCTATGCTTCATTATACGTTAGTCCTTGGGTATTTATATAAATAATGTTGTAGCTGACTCGCCATGGCCACCTTGGTCAATATGAGAAAGCCTTTAGTCATAAGTGGCTTTGGCCTGACGTCTCAAAAACGGACTTGGAGCCTCGTCCCACTGGTCAATGTATGTTCTTTTAGCTGGTCGCTTGATAGCTGGAGTTTTCAATCCTGAATACACAGCGTGGAAGTGTGGTGCTGCACGTTGTTTGGAGACAGATTTATCAGAGTCATGGGAAGACCCAGAAGAGGTCAATGACGGGTTTGAAGAGTTAGTTAAAGGCAGCTCATTCAGAGGTTTCAGTGGAGTTCGTTTCAAAGGTGTGGTCAAACATCGGGGACCCTTAACATGTTTTATAGGGGTTAATTGAGATGGGGAGAATGACATGGAAATGTCTCCTGGCGAAGCACGATTGGCAGTCGGGGAAATAGGAGAAGCACGAGTCTGTATTGGCATGTCCGCCAATGCCTGTCTCACCCTTCTTTCAACCTCCTGCTCTACTACAGACTCCAGTTCATTCTGGATGCTATTGAAATACTCCTGCTCCACCGACTCCCGGAACTGTTCTAGATTTTGAGACAGTTGGAGCACCTCCTCACGACGCTCCTCAATGGATTCAATCTCTCGTTTGAGGTTTTCATGATATTCCAGTAGTTGCTGGTGCTGCTCATCCAGCATCCTGTCTTTTCGAACAAGCTTGATGACGTCTAATCTCAAAAGCGTAGCGGTGGAAGGTCGGTTATGCGGGTTGATATCCAGACATGCCTGGATGGTCCTTTTCAAAGTGGACGAATATCGAGGGGGTAACTCCGGATACACTCCTTCTCGGACACGCTGGGTAAGTTGAACTTGATTTTTGGCTTGAAAGGGAGGATGGAGCTGACACAGCTCGTAAATGACACACCCCAATGACCAAATGTCAGATGCTGGGGAAGAAATATCATTAAGGAGCACCTCAGGGGACATGTAGTAGGGAGTTCCCACAAAAGTATTGGCCATCATATGGCTCTGATCAAGCATTTTGGCCAGCCCAAAGTCGCCTAGTTTGACGCAGTGGTCTCCGTCAAGAAAAATGTTATCTGGCTTGATATCTCTATGCAAAATTACGTTGCTAGGATACACCTCGTCTTCGTCTGTTGAACAGGAAAACAGATCGAGTAAAGGTGGAGCGTCACGGCCAAAATGGCAACGGTACAGAGCCAATAACAGCTGTGTAAAGATACTCCAAACAATTCTTTCGGGGACTCTTTCATCAGTTTCTTTGCATTGTTCAATGAGTCCTGCCAAGTCTCCTCCTCCACAATAGTCCATATACAGATACACTTGATGCTTATCTGGTAGGTGCTCATGATGGAGGTATCCGACAATATTGGGATGATGAAGGCCCTTGAGAATTCGGAATTCGGCTATTAGCTGCTCTTTTTCCTTGGGAGTCATTCGGCGGTACGAAATTTCTTTTCTGGCCAGAACCTGTCCATCATGTATGCGGCGGACTTTTCTTATTTGACCAAAGGACCCTCGTCCAATGAGTTCCAATTCTTCAAATTCCATGATTCGGGGCCGAAGATGGGGTGGACTTGCTTTTGTGTTCCTGTGCTCTTCGCTAGTCGTTATAACAAGCTGTTGTGATTTAAGTGGATGGTTTTCCAGAGGTTGTACCTTTCCTGCATAATCATGTTTACAATTACTCTTTTGGACCTGCCAGTTGAGAGTTTAATTTCCATCTACATTGACGTTGATTAGGGCTATTGAGATTGATATGTACAAGTGGGGTAACATGAGGATGACGCAGGTGGCCAGAAAGTGATCAAATGGAAATTTTATTACTTTCAACATAACTGGCGGAAGTTGTAGGGTTTTCGAGTTCCTCGTCAGTGCCCTTGATCAACTCCTTTAGTCATGAGAGCTAACAAAGTATGCTAGAAAGAAGCCATTAATATGTAGGCAACCAAATAGCTGCTATTTACCAACAGCTCCAAATTTAGGTAGGTCTAGTTGTTTTGGATTGTCTCAATCCTAGTGTAGCTAAGTTACTACAACTAAGGATGTCATCAGGAAGACCACTATGAGTAGCATGTAGCATCAAAGGTTGTCGTCAATATGATCGAGGCTCTACCAATCTGAAGCAAAATACAATATCGAGTTTACCAAATGGATGTTGCTGTTATCCGGTGGTGTTCATCACGGTTTCTTGGTTTGGGTCACGTGCCACATAACTGCATGACGTTTCAAGATGACGATTAACAGTCACAACGCTACTTGTACCATCCAAGATGCCTATAAGTTTTGACAAGGAGAAGTTTAAGAGCGCCACAAGCTCGATGAAGTCCAAGGGTGGCTCAACTGGAAAGACTATGGATAACATCCGAGCAAAGTGGCATGGTGAAAAGGCTCCCACCTATGAAGACCCAGCTGAAATCAGTGCCAGACCTCTCAAGTCACTGCCAGACCCAAAGACATTTGCACCACCTCCCAAACACCGAGAGTGGTATGGAGATGAAGTTAGTCAACAGTCTCTAGCTGCTGCCAAAAGCAGCCAGTATGTTCAACAACCTGCTCGACCTCAGCCACAAACTCCAACAGCACCTTATCAACCAGCAGCCCCAACAGCACCTTATCAACCAGCAGCCCCAGCAGCACCTTATCAACCAGCAGCCCCAGCAGCTCCTTATCAACCAGCAGCTCCAGGAGCTCCTTACCAACCCGTAAATCACCATTCTGCTGCTTATCAGCCCGTTACCCAGCCTCCAACTCAACCAGGTTATCCTGTCCAACCAGTCCCGCCTGTTCAACCTCAACCAACAACTTACCAGGCTCCCCCGCCACCACCAAGACCGACAGCAGGGGCCATTCCTCCCGCCCGAAACCTACCTACACTCCAGGCACCAACTCATACACCAGAGTTTCCCCCACGTGACCAACCACCTGCTTATGATATTGTTGGAGCTCCATCTACTCCTGCCAGACCTCCACCTACTCCTGTTAGGACTCCACCTACCCCAGCCACGCAAGAGCAATCAGTTCCACCTGCTGGTCTTAACTTTGCTGCTCAGATCGCTCAAAGAAACAACCCCACGACATCAGTGGGTGACATCACTGTTGGACTGGCCCAAACCACTATTGGCAAGAAAAAGCCTCCACCACCTCCTCCTAAGAAGAAACCTGGTCTTGCCGGTAAGCCTATTCCTGGAGCCAAACCATCATTTGCTCAGACTCCAAGTCCAATCCCAGTAGCTGTTCCAGCGAGCCAAAGTGTAGCAGCATCTGCAGTTGAAGAAGCTTTACGAGCTCAAGCGTTTACTTCTGCCCCCTCTCCAGCTCCTGTTCCTGTTGCACCAGCTTTCACTGGAAAAAAAGTTGATCTTCAACTACATACTCAATGGTTTGTGAATGACCAAATGCCCCCGGACCTCCAGGGTCTAGGCTGGACTATGCAATACACAACATCAGCTGGCACCACCACCAAAACCTATGCGTATCGGGTCCCAGAAGATTTATCTATCATCAAGTTGCGTATTGTCTACCCCACTAGTAACCCAGCAGCAGCAACCTGTGAAAGAAAGGATGTACCTCCTCCTCCAGAATTGAACCCTGGAGAACTATACCAGTACAATTTGCAGTATGGAGATGGAGTCGCACGGTGGGCGGAATCCCAGATAGGTACTCAGGTAGGAGACGGCGAATGCTGGACTCTGGCCAAAAATGCCATTGAAAACAGCTCCCAGACAGCTCTGGTTTCGCAAGCATACACCCATGGAGCTCTCATCTACCAACAGAATGGGTCCTCCTCTAACCCTGCAAACATCTCCAAAAATGTCGAGGCCATCAGACGAGGAGATATTCTGCAATTCTACGAGGCCAAATTCGAATCGCGTACAGCAACGGGAGTTTCATCTTCCTCCTACGGTGCTCCCAACCACACTGCAGTAGTGGTGGGCGTTTCAGAGGGCCAAAGAACTATTTACGTGTTACACCAAAACACAGGCGGGTCGAAAATCGTCCAGCATGCTCAAATTGAGTTGGCCAATATGACTAGTGGACAGCTCAAGGCTTATCGAGTCGTTGGAGCCGAATGGGCTGGTCAACTTAACTGTACTATGTGAAGTTACTATTTTTAGCTACAGATGCATACCAGAAATGAAAAGAAAATACAGACACACGCTCTAGATCACAAAATAAAATAGACTTATTTAGCGGACTGGGTTAGAAAAACGGAAATGTACTGTTTGTTTGATTAGCTCATGTACTCACCAGAAGTTGAACAAATTCATTGTAGTCGATTCTGCCGTCTCCGTTGGCATCAGCCTCCTTGATCATCATATCAACCTCCTCGTCAGAGAGCTTCTCACCAATGGAGGTCATGACGTGCCTGAGCTCTTGGGCAGAGATAAAACCATTGTTATCTCTGTCAAACACCTTGAATGCCTCTCTGATCTCCTCCTCAGAATCAGTGTCCTTCATCTTTCGAGCCATCATGGTGAGGAATTCAGCGAAGTCAATGGTGCCGTCATTGTTCGCATCGACCTCATTGATCATGTCGGCGAGTTCAGACTCACTTGGGTTCTGGCCCAGACTTCGCATCACAGTGCCCAGCTCCTTGGTGGTGATTTTGCCATCATTGTTCTTGTCAAAAAGAGAAAAGGCCTCTCGGAACTCAGCAACCTGTTCTTCGGTCAGTTGATCAGACATCTTGGTTAGCATTGTGTACAATTAATTGTGGCCAGGCTGATGTGTTGGTTGCTAAAGGGTGCCACGTGTTCAGGGTGGTGTTTTAACGCCACCACCATCTCGCAGAATAATATTATGGCAACTAATATGCATTAGCCCCCTGAACACGCAGAGTTGACACGTGTTGCTACCCCTTTTCCTCGTGATACTTACCTTTGTGTGAATGTGTGTGTGGTGTTGGTGCAGGAGAGGGGTTTGGAACTGAATTTACTTGTATTCAAATACGCAGAATTTAATAAAGCAAGCTGCAGATTGAACTTATGACCTTGTGTTTTAAGTTGGTTCATAAGTTTAACCGCTTTAAGCTGTAAGGCATGCATATGTACGTCATGTATGCTTGTACTAAGTACTACCACTCAACAATCAATCATGAAGGCATGGCAATGGTCTGTCATTTTTGTGGCCATCTACCTATCGATACCAATTGTGCTATATTTGATTGCTAAAAGGGATGACAACAAACCATTGAGCGATATACGAAGACGTAAACGAACCATTGTCTTGGTTCTTGGAGACCTGGGACGATCTCCACGAATGCTTTACCATGCTAGATCTTTAGCTAAAAGCGGTCACAAAGTCGATCTGTGTGGTTATGATGGCGCCAAACCTTTTGATGAGATTCTTAATAACGAACGTATCAAGATTCATCACATTCCACTCATTCTCAATACCTGGAATCTACCTTTTGTGTTGTTTGGCATTTTCAAGGTTATCCGACAACATTGGATTTTGATTCGTCTACTGTATAAGCTCCGGGGAGCCGATTTTCTTCTTGTTCAGAACCCCCCTTCAATTCCAACACTGGGTGTAGTCCGCTTCTACTCTCTGTTCATGAGTGTTAGAACCAAGGTTGTTCTTGATTGGCACAACTTTGGATATACAATCCTAGCCCTCAAACTTCCTGAGTCCCATCCAATGGTAAAATTCGCAAAGCTCTACGAAGGAATGTTTGGGAGCAGAGCGTTTGTTCACCTGTCAGTCACTGTCATGATGGGCCAAGCAATGAGGAAGACTTTTGGCATGAGTGGAAGAAGAATCGTGCCTCTCCACGACAGACCAGCCTTTCATTTCAAGCCTCTCAGTGAATCTGAAAAAGTCCAAGTGCTAAAGGATTTCGCAGACACTTTATACGATGGAATAACTGCAAATCATAAAATTATTGTTTCAAGTACATCCTATACACCTGATGAAAACTTCAATACTCTGCTTGATGCGCTTGAACTATACGATGAGTCCAAGCTCGATCTTCCTCCACTTCGAGTCATTATTACTGGAAAGGGACCCATGATGCCCGAGTTTTTGGTTAAGGTGGAAAAACTGCAGATGAAAAAGGTTTCCATTCGAACAGCATGGCTAGAGTTTGTCGATTACCCGCGTATTTTGGGTGCGGCTCACCTAGGAGTGTCCCTTCATGAATCTTCTTCTGGATATGATCTTCCTATGAAGGTGGTGGATATGTTTGGATGTGGTATTCCTGTAGTTTCTGTGGAATATCCAGCACTTTCTGAGCTAGTCAAGAACAACTTGAATGGCGTGGCAGTTAATGGGCATGTGGAAATGGGAAATGCATTCATGTCGCTCTTTTCGAACCAGAAGAAATTAGATAATATCAAGCGAGGAGCCATGGTCGAGTCTCGGCGAACTTGGGACCAAACCTGGGTAAAGACTGTTGGGCCTCTTTTCGATGTTGGTGAGTATGTTCAACAACGACCTGATGAGGACTACGATTTCAGCAGCAGTAGCAGTGAAGATGAACACTAGAAAATAATATAAATAAATGCATTTGTTATAATACAACTGGCTTGGTAATCTTGGTAATCCTCTCCCTATGAGTGTCCCTGAGGGTGGTCAGATAGTCGTCATCGTTTTCATCTACCATTAACCTGCCCTTGAGGTTCTCCTCATCCCATAACGCGTAACCACCCTTTTCAAACTGAGAAAGGTATCTTTCTTGGAGGCTTGAAGGTAGTTCCATCTTAAGGATATCTTCGGAAGACACTCCAGAACAAGCTGCTGTGGAGTATGCCCAGCACCTAGCTGTATCAGTATGATTATAACCACCACCGCCAAGAATCAAAGTGGGTTTATTCCAGGATACAACCTTCCGAACAGTTTCACCTATTCCAGGAACACTGAGATTCCATATTTTGTGCTCATCAGAGGAGAGCCCATCGCAGCCAACTAAAAGGACTACTGCGTCAGGTTGGTATGCTTGATAGTAACCCTCAACAATTTCCTTGAAGACTCGATTTAATGATATATCACTGAACCCTCTTTTCAATGGCACATTCGCTGTATGATATAATCCCGGGCCTGACCCACAATCGGTAAGTGCTCCAGTACCTGGAAAGAAGCCAGCATCAAAATGGTGCAGAGACAAACAAAAAACGTTTTTGCTATGAACAAACGCCGCACTGACGGCGTCCCCATGATGAAGATCCACATCGATGTACATGATTTTTTGATACTTTTTCCTCATCTCTTGTATACCCAATACCACATCATTGACGTAACAGAATCCAGAAGCTGCAGACCTCTTTGAATGATGCCTCCCTCCGTACCAGTTGATGCATAGTTTGTGTTGACCAGACATAAGTTGTCTTGCGCAGCTTAATGTTGCCCCTGCAACGAGCTTGACATATGCATCTAACCCATCAAAAATCGCGCAATCGTGAATTAACCCCATTTTATCTAGGATTTTTTCATCCTGACATTTTTTTAATACTGCAGAAATGTATTCCACACTATGGTAACTTTGGAGCTCCTTCGCAGAGGCTGGAGTGATGGGTATCAGTTGATAAGTTTTGTGCAGCTGCAGCGACACTAGTAAAGAATCTACCAGCGCAGCTCGACCTTGATTGGAAGGTCTCTGAGAGCACACTTTACTGGCCAGAGGATGAATACAGATTCCTGGCATGGTGAAGTAAAGTTTCAAGTACATATGCACAAGCTAATTAACACTATATTACACTCTGACTAAGGCTATATAAATAATGAGGAGATCATAACTGAATCATTTGTCTTAATCTTCCCGTGACAATTGACTGCACAAACCAATCTCTATCAGCAAGAACAATATTTGCCCAGGGAAAACGTTCCTTAAAGTTTCTAACAGCAGACTCAAAGTCAGCATTAGGGACCTTGTTGTGGAGATTTAACACCAGCACCGTCTTACTAGCAGCGGAAGACCCCACATCACCCATTCCAATTGAAAACTCCTTCACTGCATCTTCAAATTCCTCACGACTAAAAACCGCCTCTACGTAGGAGGGGTTTTGTGCATGGACCAAGACTCGAATGAGCTGATCCCGGTATTCAGTTCCAGTGATGACAAAAGTCGCCAAGATATCAGAAAGAACTGTCTTACGAGACAAGTATAAACTGTGAAGATCATGGCGTTTCAAAAATACTGTCGAAAGCTGTCCTTGTTGAGATTTCAGTTGGCTCCAATTATAATTGAAGTCAAAAATGTCTTGCATGCAACATAGCCCAAAATCTACTTGCCCACGAGGCAGCAGGTATGCTTTCCAGTCATCGAGCACAGCCACTCCACTGACGACATCATCTACAAAAGAACAATGCAGGCATGGCCAGCCCATAGCCAGGGCCTGTAAATATTTGGGGGTTCGCGCATGCGAATTTGAAATCACACACCCAAACTGTTTTCTCAACGCCTTGGCATCGATTGTAGGATCTCCGTTGTCCCATTTGAACAACGACACGAAATCCTCGTAGATTGTACCTCCTCCAGCTGAAATCATATCCTTGAGACGTTTCTTCTCTGTTGCATAATCTTCTGTAAATGTCATTAAGAAAATGCAACCATCAAACATTGCCTGATCATCTGAAGAATCTTGTATTGCTGGAGGCAAGATCACAGAATGTGTGCGTAAATAATCCATGTTTGGTGGTACGTTGTGGGCGTTTGAAATTGATGTAAGTCGTCGTGACGTATCCTGACGACGAGCAGGTGGTGACCATGCGCTATTTTTCTTTGGAGAAGTGGGCAACACTTGCGTATCAACAGGTAATGAGTTTGAGAGTGGTATGGAGCTGGACGAAATTTCCGTGTTTTTAACCTCATCAGGAAAAGCAAAGGAGAGGTCTGCTTTGTAAATCACGTCCGGAATTTCCAAAGACTCATATTGTTTCTTGGACAATGAGATTCGAGATAATTCGACTACTTCAACTGCCTTGCTTCTTTTGAACTTCACCTCAAAAGACCTAAACCCATCCATGGTGGCTACATCTTCCAGAGCAGAGTCTTCTGTAGGTGACGAGCCTGGTACTCCAGCAACAATCACTGCATTGCCTTTTCGCTGATTCTTGGAACCTCTCACAACAACCTCTAAGCCCACAGGCAACACCAGAGGCTTAAAAGTACTGTTCAAATAAGAAGCAGATTCGTTATCAGGAAATATAAAAATCAACTCCCCTTCAACTAAGGCTATTTTGGCAGGGTAGTACTTGGCACCCCACACCGCCCACACCGTCAGGTAATTACAAGAACGGTCAGAAGCGTTAAGAGATTCTGGAATCACATCTGGCAGGGTTACGTCATAATGTTTTTTCTTCTCTGGGCTTGGGGTCACAAGTGAACTTTCTGATGGTAGGCGATACTCCTCATCGTCTTGTGAGTTGTCTGGGCTCGAACTTGTCGAGTTGTGTTGTTTCGGAGCATTGAGATCTTGAGTGTCAGGTACAAGAGAAGAGTTGGCTCGTTTCAGTTCAGCCTTTTCTGCCCCAGGCTGAGAATCCGCAACACCTTCGTCAGATAATTCTTCGTCATCAGACTCGTCAACAACTGGCATTCTCATTGTTCGTCGTCTTTTACCAATCATTGGGCTTCCTTGGGGATCGGTTGAGATGCCGTTACCAAGAATTGAGGACACATGACGTTTTTGAGTTGTGTTACTTGACTTCTCTTGGCTATGTGGAACCTGGATAACAGACTCTCGAAGCAAATTCAGTGGAGTCTCCATTACAACGCCATCGGGAGATTCTTGAATAGTGTGCCTTCTGACGGGATGCACGGGCGTAGCAAGAACCTGAGTATCAGGCATGTCAAAGACATCTGGTGTTTCCTCGATAACCTGGGAACGAGATATTTGGTGTTGCGATCTACCGTTTGCAAACAATACCTTAGTGCCTGGAGAAGTTTCAGGTTGGTCACTGTCAGGAAACAGCACTTGGGTGTCTGGGAAGTTACCATTTCTTTGTTGTGAGGGAGATGAAGAAGGCATTAATTGTGTATCAGGGATATCATCTGTAGACGGAAGCTGCTGGGTGTCAGGGATATCGATTTTTTGAGATCGCCGTTTAGCAGGAGTACTCTGGCCTACTGGTATTATTTGTGTATCTGGAAACCCCTCATTAGGAAGTGATTGCGTATCATCCGCGTCACCCTGACTACTCCTCAACTGTTTAGGCTCAGTGAGAGAGGCAGTTTGAGCGGTATCAGCGTTAAGCTCTTGTGTCATGTCTTGGGTGACATCCTGAGTGACGTCCTGGGTAATGTCTTGAGTGATGTTGTCGTCAGGAATGTTTGGATCTGTAAAATGATCTGATTGTTGTGATTGGGAACTACTCTCGTCCAAAAGCTTACGTAACCCAAAAGATTTGTCGAAATCAAAAGGTTGAGGCGGGCCGTCTACCAGATTTGACGTTTCTGGAGCCACAATGTCTTCCTGAGTGTCCGCTTCATCAAGCAATGGGTCTGGGGAAGGAAGATTCTCACGCCTGCCAGAATGCTCTGGAATCTTCCTCTCATGCAAGGGGGGATCCGGCTGAGTCTTTGTGTTAGATTCAGGTGTACATCCAGTTCAATTGGCACACAAGCATACTCACGTCAAAATCGTGCTCCATTACCTGATGAACCAATTATGCAGGTCGAGTAGTTTATACTTGGAGGGTTAAGCACATAAAGTTAGTTTAAGAGTCAATAATTTTTGGATGCAATAGATAAATATATCTATTAAGGACATTTAGAAGTTTCTCTTACACTAGATATTGACAGCCATCAATGTTACGAACGCAACATTTTGATAGACTAATAGGCCATACTTCTTGAAGATGATCACTTCTACAAACACAGTACATCTACAAATTTAATGGATCTACAAACACTGTGTATTCTACGTCACTACATTGTGCCTATTTCTTCTTAGCAGCTGCCGCTTCTGCTGCCTTCTTTTCAGCCGCTAGGTTAGTCCTGATTCATGATTTCATTCAACGTCATACTCACCCTTAGCCTGCTTCTGTCGCATAATCTCAGCGTCGTTCTCCAGTCGCTTGGTTGGATCTCCTTCCTTTTTCCCCTTGCCAGCAGCTTGCTGCTTCTTGAGGTTCTTGAGTCGCGCGAGTTCTCTCTGGTTGCCTCGAGTCATGCTGAGTTATAGTTGTTAGTGATTAGTTGGTAATAAAATGCATGAGAACGCAAATGCATATCAGGCATGGGCTTTAACTTTTCACTCCACTTCTAAAAGCAAGAAAGCCAGTATAAAAGAATGTAATTACAACCAAACGATAGGTCGTAGCTGGTAGCGAAACCCTACTGTGCTCGTCAGTGAGGAGCATGCTAACATCCATCTCGTTATCTGGGTTAGGGTTATTTCGTATCATCTGTACACCAGAAGTACACCCTACAGACTCCAACCTAACAAGATGTCTGACGAAGAAGTAAAGAACGCTGCTGTTGAAGGAGGAGTTACCGAAACTGCAAAAGACACAAACGATGCTGCAAAAGAGGAGGACGAGCGCCTGGCTGCTGCCAAGAAGAGAGTGAGTATGCCTAATTGTGTAGATGGGCATGATTGGACCTAACCCAGTTTGAAGAGCTGAAGAAGAAGAATAAGAAGAAGAACAAAAAGAAGAGCAAGACTGGAGACGAGAAGGAAGAGAAATCTGAAGTGAGCAAAGAGGGAACTGCTGAGCCAACTGAAGGCATTGAAGAGAGTTCTAAGTCTGAAGAGGTTGCTGAAGAGGAGACTGAAGAAGTTTCTAGGGAGAAAGAAGAAAACTTGAAGCGAGCGGACGCAGAGGAAACTTCCCCAATTGTGCACAAAAACATTGAGGTTTCTCCCCATTTGGATGCCATTGTAAAGGAAGAAGTCCAGGCTAGAACAGGTATTGCAGATGCAACGGAGGTGGACTTACAGAATGAGAAGTTCGACAAAGAAGATTTTGAAGAAACTGCCGCCACAGCTGCTTTGGCAGTAGAGGCGGGTAAGAAGTTCAAGCAGTATGAAATTGAGATTCGTGAGCTTCAGGAAGAGCTTGAAGCTCTAAAGCTCAAACATGAGACAGAAGTCAAGGGTCTCAAGGAAGAACTGGCGACTGTTAACAACGAAAAAGAGACATACAAGGCTCGATTAGAGGAATCTGAACGACAGAACCAAAGAAATGCATTTGACCATCCTGGAGCATCATCGGCAACAGCAGGAGCCGAATCGGATGTTTCTCTTTCACCACCTACAATGGCCAGCAGCTACCGTCCTCGAGTTGGATCTCTTGTAGCTGTCGATCTAATGGACGTGTCTAATGCTCGGCATGCTCTAGAAAAATGGACTGGATGGCAGGTTGATCTCAGGCAATGGAGATCACAAGGTGTCGGTAGCATTGTTACTTTATAGTTATGAATTTATTGATCTGCTTACTATAAGCTTTACACTAATCACCAAATCAATTGCTATGTACATGTCATGGACTTAGGAGGCCCGAAGAATGACCTCTCCACCGAGAAACCGTCGGCAGGCCTCGTTGAGGTCGATGATCTCACCGTTCTTGCCGGGAGTTTTGATAAGAATGGCCTCACCAATCTTGGGAGGGTTAATGAACTTGACTTTTCGGCCCAGTTGTAGTTGTCGCAACTCCTCAGTGGTAAGCACCATTCGTCTACTGGGCTTAGATACCATTTTCAGGCTGTTGAGAACAGGTTGGTTCTGTCGGTACTTAAGCTCAATCCACAATCGTCGTGATGCCACATTTTCCGGTGTGGTTTCTTTGTAGACGGCGTCAGGGCCGTAGATGTCTCCTCGCTGGACTCCTGACAGAAATCCTTCTCGATACAGACCCAGAGCGATTTGCAGGTTCAGCTTGTTGTGGGGAATAGAGGTGAGTGGTCGGCCGACACGTGCAACATTCTGCAAATGTGCACAGAGGTTAGACGCGTGCAAAAGAGGCATGGTTGTGTCGTTGGTGAGTAGTAGTAAAGAGTTGCAGCTTGAAATTTGCACATCACCATTCGAACCTTATTTTTTGGGAGGTGACAAAATGATCTTAAGAGCTATTAGTGGTTAATGCAATAGCAACACATTGTCGAAGTGTTTCATAAAACTATTAATTTTTTGTTTTGTCCCTTTAAAAACAAATTCAATGATCCTGCCACATAATCCCAAAAAAGACAATGGCGGGTTAGTCAGGTTGATATTTGGTCAGAGAGGGTGTGCTATTCAAATGTTACCAAGTCAGGTAGAAAAGAGCACAATTCTGTCTTGGATGTGTTTGCTGGCCCTTTATCTTTTTTTTATTTTGCTAAAATATTGTATTTTATAGAGTCACCCATAATGCTTAACACTTTATCCCAGAAGCACATTTATGAGAATGATAAAAAGTAATACCAGTACTAAATTGGTCAAGCTACTTATTATTTCAATGGAAAAGGTTCCTGTGGTATCATGGCACCATACGCAAATTGGTGGTGTGTGCTGGCACACCAAGGTGACGAAAGGAGGTGCTGTAATCTTCACACGAAAGTTCCCTAAGTCGGTAAATTTTCTATAAATAAGACGTGAATTCATTGATAAATATCGTCTATAGTATCATTATGGTCAAGCTCGAGTAACTCCCTCACCTCGGCACATGGGACAGGAATTGCTTCCATTGAGCAACCAGTGGTCTACACAGTCCTTATGGAACATGTGGTTGCATTTTTTGAGAGTACGGCAAACATCGCCTTTTTCGTATTCAGTCATGCAAATGGGACACTTTTCTCCCTCCACGTATTCTTCTATCGTGGACAATCCTCCAGCAGCGTCCAGATCTTTCTGCGTAGCCAGATGAGTTTTGGCGGGGCTCAAATGCCGCTCCAATAATCCCAGGTCGTCCAAAGTGGGTTCCTCTGTAAACAGAGAAGCAGCATTGAGAATTGGATGATCTTCAGCATATGTGCCTCCAAACACATAAACTATCCAAGACTGTCTGAGAGGTCGTTCAGGTATTGCCTCTTGTAATGACTCACGGGTGTTTCGGGGTTCTGTGGATGGATTTTCTGGAGCTGGTGGAAGTGTCGAAGAAATCACTCCTTGTTCCTGTTCTTGCTCTTCGTCATCGCCATCATCATCATCATCTTCTTCTTCTTCTTCTTCTTCTCCTTCTTCTTCTCCTTCTCGTGCTTCATTGCTACTAGTAGCATGAGTTGGAGGGGGCATATCCAATAGGGAGTCTGTGATACTTCGTTGGTCTGAGTTGGCCAAGGACGAGCCAAAGTCGCTCATGAGCTGGTCTAAAATTGGTCTTCCCCGCTCGTAGCGTGATCTTAAGGGATCCGAGTCTGAAGCGTCTGAGGGCTCGCTTAGACGTATGGGTCTGGAGGTGGCGGCCTCGAAAAACGGCATCGAATCTGTGGTAATTTCAGCATTAGCACCCAAACCATTGTCTTCAGACGATCTGATGCCGACAACAAGCACAGGGACAATTGTGGAGCCATCGGTAGGTGGGAATCTGAACATTCGGAAATAGTTTAACGGTTGAGCAGTTCCATCAGCTGACGGCTCTCGGCTTGTGATCTCTGGAGATAAAAGACCACGAGAAAGGCCGGCGAGAAACTGATCAAAGTCGTCTGAAGTAGTTCCAGTCCCATTTCCGTTCTGGAAACCAAACTCAGTTCCCACGAGAGAGGAGGCTGTCATAGCCGAAGCTAAGAATAGCAAACGAGACAACATTACAGTCTGGTTACGTGGTTGCTGTTGATGCTGCTGTTGTTGTGAAGTTTCGGGAGTAGTCCCTGGCCCCGATGGTTCCTCCGTGATGTTTCCCAGTAATGGCTGTGATTCCTCGGCTTCTCCTAAAGAAGCTTCTCTAGGAGATATTTCAGTAGTTGATGGCGTCACTGTCGGTAATGTGTCACTTGTGGATCCCACATTTGCCTGGTCTGATGTTTCTCCCACCCTACGTTTACGCCTCTCGCTCCTGACCGAATCAGTGGCGGATCGTCTGCGGCGTTGGGGGACAAACATGGTAGCCGCTGGCGTTTCCGGTAATCTACGACGCAAATGTGTCTGTAGCCGCTGTACAAAACCCCTCGAAGGTTGGTGTTGCTGATCCGCTTGGTTTTGGCGAGGAGAACCGCTGGGGTCAGAAGACGCATCACGTGACGTAGATTGACCCATGATTGTGTGGCAACGAAAATAATATAGCGGTTGAGGGGTATCAAATGAAAGAGCCTGGTTGAGATACTGACTCTGAATAAGTTTGATTTGTTGACGTAACCCGGGACTTGTTGGTTCTGTCGATTCGAAAGTGGGGTAGTCAAGATATCCAATCTCAAATGTGTGGTGTGTGGTTATCAAGGGGGTAGGTTTGAACTTCAAGGAGTGGGTTTGTTATACCGCCGAAAATAAGATATCGAAAGCGGCAAGAAACAAACTTGTGTTCGTCAGGTTTGTGAAAAAATCTGGTTTGCGTACTTTGCTCCTGGTTAAGACTTGGCACAACAGTTGTCTGATGTGTCACTTGACAGGAAGCTATAGTGTTGCTGCGGACCTGAACTCTATGATTCATCATCATTGATAGGAGATAACCTGCATATGAGAAGCAAGCCCCATTACCTCACAAAAAGGTGAGAATGGGAATTATAGAGCTAAGCAATGACACCGTTAAATTATTTCCCATTGTTCTATTATTTTGCTAAATTCAGTTTCCCAGTGTAAGGGAGATTTGTAGAAGTGTGGGGCTTTTTATCGTCAATCAGAATGTTGGGGCTGTATCACCACCTTCAGAGTAAGACTACAGCAACGGTGAGCTCCCTGAATTAGTGGCTTGACACGAAATGATAAGATGTTTCCATTACAAGTTAGTTACCTTAATCTTATTTCTGTATAGAAGACTGATCCCTTGGTAAGGTGAAGATTTAATGGGTTTCAAGCCAGTTCATTGTTGCCTAGTTAAATAAGTAAACTCTGATAGGTGACATTGTGTACCACACATGACCAAGAAATGACATTTGAGGATAAAGTTCGTCCGAATGAGTTATTTATAAATGTCTATACATGTTGAGTCATATTAGCGCAAACTACTTTAGTATTAAAAGTATTAGTGAACTCAAGACGAAGGTCAAGAAGAACCATGCTAAAACGCTGCATGTTTTCTAGTTAATCACAGTTGTTTTTGGAGACAAAAACGTTTGGTTGTAACCATGTAATTTACAGTAGAACAGTGAGAATTTAATCAAAGATCGTTCGTTTAATAGAACTGAGTCTGGAGTACTGCATGGAAACAAAAAATAATCGAAATTAAGTCAAAATTTAAAACAAAGCAAAAACAGAAACAAAATATTTCTAAAGCAACAAGAAAATAAATAAAAATATCATAAAGCAAATAAAAAATGAGTTGCTGGTTAAGCTGCCTTAGATCGTTTTGCGGGTTCAGCCGCTTCTGTGGCTGCTTCTATTAGGATCTACTCAATTAAAAAAACTCTACACGAACTTTGATTACCAGCAGCTCTCTTCACAACCAGGCGGACCCAAAGACATGTCGCAGCAACCTCTGCCGTGCCGGTACAAAACGGCCAAGACCCTTGGGCAGGGCACGTACTCGGTGGTCAAGGAGGCCATGCATATTGAGACAGGCCAGTACTACGCGGCGAAGGTCATAAACAAGAAGCTCATGAGTGGGCGGGAGCACATGGTGAGGAATGAAATCGTGGTTCTGAAACGAGTATCTCAGGGGCATAAGAACATTCTCACGTTGGTGGACTACTTTGAAACCACAAACAACCTTTACTTAGTTACGGACTTGGCTCGTGGAGGAGAGTTGTTTGAACGTATATGCTCCAAGGGCGCATACTACGAGTCAGACGCTGTGGAGATTGTCAAGAGCACATTGTCGGGAGTTGCATACCTCCATAGCCATGGCATTGTTCACCGTGACTTGAAGCCTGAAAATCTGTTGTTCCGGACACCAGCGGAGGATTCTGATCTACTGATTGCAGACTTTGGTTTGAGTCGAATTATTGATGAAGAAAAATTCCGAACCCTCAAGACCACATGTGGAACTCCTGGGTACATGGCACCAGAAATTTTCACAAAGGCTGGTCATGGTAAGCCCGTAGATATGTGGGCTTTGGGCGTGATTACTTATTTCCTGTTATGTGGATACACGCCATTTGATCGCGATTCTTCAGCAGAGGAAATGCAAGCGATTTTGGCTGGCGATTACGCGTTTGAGCCCGAGGAATACTGGCAGGATGTATCCGAGGAGGCCCGGGATTTTATTCGTAAGTGTTTGTGTATAGATCCTGAAAAGCGAATCACAGCAACTCAGGCGCAGGAACATCCGTTCTTGACTAGAGATCTCAGCAAGATTGCTGAGCATGAAACTAATCTGTTGCCTCATGTTAAGAGCAACATCTCTTTACGGCGACTTACAGGAGGAGCGTCAGGTGCGTCACTTTCGGAACAAAGCAAGGCTCTTGCCAGTCTGAAAATGTCCGATGGCATGGATGGTGCATACTGCTTCTCTCCTGAAGAAAGTAAGAAGCCAGGAGCTACACCCACTGGCACTGTGGGGGTCAAAAGCCAAAGAGCAGAACTTGCAGAACTTGGCATTAAGCCTCTAACCAAGATGCAATAGCAAGAGGTTTGAGGGTAAAGGTTTCTTTTCTCTTTTTTTTTTGTGCCTTCTCCCACATATAGCTCAATAGACGAGTTGATCTACAAAAGCGTAGTTTGTGTTCTCTTTTACCTACCACCACACACGATCGTCACCTGCATGTCGCTACAGATGTGCATATTGAGCCCATTTGCGCGCAATTCTCCTAAATAGTGTTCTAGAAGACCGTGTATTAAATTTTGGCCTCTTTGTGTTACTGCATACCTTGTCTCAGGCATATCATATCCAATCATTTTGAGCGAGTGGCAGAATCTCCATTTGCCCTTGGCATGCGTAGCCTTGAATATGTCAATGTACATATCTGATGGATCGACATTAAACTAGTGAGACATTTCATTCCTTTGTGCAACGTTTTTAATTTCAATTGTGGCTCGCTTCTTCCGCACCTTGGATATTCGGTACTACTCAGCTAGATTCTCGGTTCATTCGGTTCAATATTTTCGTATTCAAGTGGAGTACATATGCATTAAAAGAATAAACACATGCAATAGAGACAAAAAACGCACTGCAAACAGAGTTTATAAAGTATAAAAGAATGACACAAAAAAGGGGGGTAGATGAATCTAGTGATGGTTACAGGTGGAGGGAAATTGTGAAGGTAGAGAAACTTTTAGTTACAACAAATGAATATGTCATGTGGGGTTCGGTTTAATTATTAACTAATATGACTTGGGTACATTTAGGGTACTCAGGCCAACTTTCTCCGTTTTGGTAAGGTGGGGTAAAGTTTGCGGGGAGAGTCGGAAGAACAGCCACCACGAAACACAATTGGCTATGGTGAAACGATTATAAACTATGCTAAAACTGTAGTGACGAGAAAAAGGGGGGGGGGGGCGGGGAAAGGTAAAAATCCGACTCCTGACTCGTAACCTTCCATGATACTTCTGAATGAATATGCCGTGATCAACACTGGATGTCTGAGTTAGTTTGTAACATAAACCCCATTTATGGGTCTGCATGCACAGGTACGTTTAGACCCACTTACTAAAGGGGACCTGTTTAGTTTTCATCTTAGTGAAAATCTCCTGTTTGCACAACTTTTAGAATTTTCTTTTTCTACTTTTTTTTATTGTTGGCAAAGTCTCAAATCTCAAATAAAGTGCTCTTGAAACACCATTCCCACTTTTTCCTATTCACATGGCTTTAAGGTCGCCGTGCAGGTATGCATAATGCTATCATCTTTAGTGCACGCACCACCTACAGAAACCACATATATCGTTTGCCAGCCGCTCCTATGTCTGTCATTACAGCATACACTATGAGCTTTTAACTTGGCATGCATGGCTCAACTAATAGATCGTCCACAAGAAGAAAAAGAACTACTCGCCGTCGTTCCCTGACCCCACCCATCATGAAGCAAACTAGAGTGGTTAAGGAGCGTACCAAGATGGGATGCGCAACCTGCCGCAGACGGAGGGTCAAATGTGACGAAACAAGGCCTATTTGCACCAACTGTAAACGAGGAGAACGTCAGTGTGACTACTCCACCCGGTTTGATTTCAAGCAAACAGCGCTGTCCAAATTCAGCGGGTTTGAAAACCAACAATCTCAGATTTCCAAAGACTACAACGTCGTGTTGCAACGCGATATGACTTCCAACGTCCGTGACGCTCGTCTGGTAGAGCTCGATGAAAAAGACAGTGTCTACCCCGGCGAACTTGTGTTTCAGCTGATCAGTGGTAACTCTGCAGATACCACAGAAATCCAATCACAGCCGACGACACCAGTGGTGTCACCAACAGAAGCAATAAAAACAGAGCCAGACCACGATATTGTGTTCAACCCACCATCTCCAAAACTCCCACGTCCACCGCCACAACAAGATGTCAGAGTACCTCCGGCAGCTCAGACAGCAGCAGGGTCACTGTCTCCATATAATTCGTTACGTAACCTTGACCCATCATTTATAACGCCGATCACTGGGTTCCCCAAACCTCTGGAGCAAGCAGCCGCAAGATGTGAACCACCTTTAGCGCCCTCGCATCTGTCGTTATTTCACAGGTTTGTGGCCCATCTGGGACACGAAGTTCCTATACATGTACGGTTGTCTGACGAATCCAACTGGTTATTAGGTGATACCTCAAAGGCTAGTTACTGGACCCTAGATGTACCGCTAATGGCATTCAAACATGGCTTTCTCATGAAGGCCATTCTAGCCTACTCTTCTGTGTGCCAATTTCCACTTTCGGAAGCCGCTAAACGTAGTGGTATGTTCTTTTACCAGCAAGCAATCGAGGGATTGGCTCAGGAGATCAACTCAAACCAACTCACAATCAATGTGGCCGCGTGCGTTTCATGCTGTGTGCTCTTGACCTGCTATGAAACCTACTGGGGCGACTTGGCCAATTGGTACAAACACATGGCTGGTCTAGGAGACTTTGCTAAGCTTATGGGCAGCATTGATGGCTCGCAACAGCAATTAGACTTACAATATACGGTGATTCGTTTCGAATTTTATCAAAGCCTACTAGGAGGAGTCTATGGCCGTCTCGGTCCAGAATACTGGCTAGGTGTCCAGTCCAGAGAAGGAAAATCAGCATTGACGGCGGGAGACGACATTTCGAGGCTGCTCATGCAGATTACAGGTTTTGTGGCTAAACAGAACCATTTGAGAGCCTCTGGACAACCCTTTGAAGATGCAGAGCTCCAATGGAAAGACCTCACAGCACAACTGGCCCACCTAGAGGCGAAATGGGAGCAAGTGCTGCTTCCCGTGCGTCGGTCTCCAGGCGGGTTTGATGTTTATATTGAGCACTCATGTGAAGATGCTATGGTGGCTGCTATTCACCTGTTGCTGGCCAATATCATTCTAATTCGTAACCACCCACAAGTGGGTACCAACAGACTGTTTTATTTCAACTTGACTGCCGAAAAAACTAAGAACTATGTACAGGAGATTCTCTATCGACTGCCAACTGATATCAAGCACTGGCTGTTTACTAACGGTGACGCCATCACCATGGATCTCACAGATATCAACATGGTGGGGTCAAAGATCGATGACCCACATGATGTCGCACGGAACCTAACTCGCATGTCGGGGTTGAACTTACCATCGAATCGAAGATCTAGCACAGGCACAGCGATGAGTCCTTCCAGTATCACCGACTCTTCTTCGTCTGCTGCGTCCTCGCCAACACCCTCCTCTCCTGCGTCATCTGCATCAGGCTCTGTTGGTATATACCGGCGTGGTCGTCGTATCAAGCTGTTGACTGTCGCAGTAGCGACTTTTTACGCAGTGGTACAAGTCCAAGATCCTGCTACGCGTACACTTATCACG
Source organism: Yarrowia phangngaensis (assembly GCA_900519005.1). Lineage (NCBI taxonomy): Eukaryota > Fungi > Ascomycota > Dipodascomycetes > Dipodascales > Yarrowia > Yarrowia phangngaensis. The sequence continues at coordinate 2,251,544 of ULGR01000003.1, forward strand.
CGTTGGTTCATTGAGGTAGCAAACGCAACTACTTGTTATTCTATCATCTGGTTCATCACGGGTCTTACTCAGGCATGGGAACGTACTGTTGAAATGGAGTATCGCAAGTCGCTGTCTGCATATATGCAACAGGTTAATTATGATGGTGCTGGTAACCTCCACCGTTTGGATGAGCCTCATGCCAAGATCAGGTTGGCGGCTGGAGCTTTAGGCGACATGACAAGCATTCTCAGTGAGGATGACTACAAGAAACTAGCCAAATCCTGTAACCGAGGTAAGTGACAGGGAAATGACACACCTCGACTATTTATTAGCCTACCACATAGTGAATGTAGGAGACGACAATATCAGTAGAAAGTAGTATGGTGATTTTACCAGTAATGTTAAGCAAACTAGAGATCCCGTACATATTGTCTTTAGCTAGCTCAGGAAATAGATGTGAGCTCACCAAAACAGTGGTAACTTTAAAGTGTAATTTGCAACTGTATAAATAAGGTGACCGAGGCCTGATATGTGTCCGATGGACTTGATGATGCTTGGTTCTAGTACCCCATTCGAGCCAATTCTATGAACAGCTTTACAAAAGGTTTTGCTAATCATTAGTCCGGCTATAATACACCCTATAAGGTATTGTTACGTATCACCATGTTCACTTAACTACTCTAGTTAGCCAAATCATGCATGCATTTGGCAACTAGAATTTAATTTCTTGTTCTAGCAAATCTTGTTTGTATGCAACAGAGGGAACATTTCCCAAGTGAGGCAAGAGGCGTGAACGGCAGTGGCTTAGAATTCCCTAACGACGAATAATTGTACTGATGCGGCATTGAGTAGGGGCGGCTAGACGGCTAAACAACAGCGTGGAGGGAGGGATAGACGTGGAAATAAAATCTGTAAACCTACGTATGATTGATGACTGCGTTATGTATTGGACTATTCGATCTATGTTAACAATTACATGACTGCGGACTGGATCATTTCAATGTATCGCTATTGCCTCCACCATGCAACCTCCAGCTGCACGTGGGTCTGTTTACTGGATTGTAATATAGGGCAAGTTGTGAAATTGGCTCATGTGGAGTTTTATTTCATCCCGGATAGAGTGATAGCACAAATAATTATATCAGTTCTATAATGAAGAGAAGATCGGAGATCTTCATCACTCGCCTCTCTTTCTCTGTCTTCTTTGCTAATCTTTTTAAGGTTTTATTATAAGGTTCACAAATGCTGAAGGTTTAACTACTCTACAATAAGCGACAGGTAATAACGACGTCGATAACGGTTAACCAGTGACAACCTCGTCAACTACACACACACCTACACGCCACAAAAAGGTTATGCGCACAGCATCGCTCTCAACAGCCAAATTACTCCTCGCCCTTATAGCTAGGCTGCCTCTTCTACACGCTTTGCCTTATGGCAGTAGAAGTGGCAGCTTCAACCCACTTGAACATTCTGATGAGCCACTCGATCCTAACGACCCCAACATGTGGCTATACCTGACCGTATCTTTCGTGCTAGTTGTGGCCGGTGGTGTTTTTGCTGGCCTCACAATTGCTCTCATGGGCCAAGATGAGGTTTACCTGCACGTTATCAGCGAGTCTGGCGAGGCTCATGAACGATACGCTGCTGCCAAGGTTTTGCGTCTTCTCAGACGAGGCAAGCACTGGGTACTTGTAACATTGTTGCTGGCCAATGTCATCACCAATGAATCTCTGCCCATTGTACTGGATCGATGTCTTGGAGGAGGATGGCGAGCAGTTGTGATTTCCACAGCCGCCATTGTCATCTTTGGAGAAGTAATCCCTCAGAGTATTTCTGTGCGTTATGGTCTATCTGTAGGTGCCTACTTCTCACCTTTTGTGCTTATCCTCATGTACTTGCTATATCCCTTGGCTTACCCCACGGCTCTGTTGCTAGATCACTTGCTGGGAGAAGATCATGGAACTATGTACAAAAAGGCAGGTCTCAAGACCCTTGTGACTCTTCACCAGACCATGGGTGTTGAAAGACTGAACGAGGATGAAGTTACTATCATCTCTGCTGTGCTTGATCTTAAGGAAAAACCAGTAGGTGCAATCATGACTCCTCTAGAGGATGTTTATACCATGTCGGCCGATACAATTCTGGACGAAAAGGCGGTTGACCAAATTCTTCATGCTGGATTCTCCCGAATCCCCATCCATGCACCAAATGAGCCAACAAACTTCATTGGTATGCTACTGGTGCGAATTCTGATTTCTTACGATCCTGAAGATGCCCTTCCAGTGTCTTCCTTCCCTTTGGCTACCCTCCCTGAAACTCGACCCGACACCTCCTGTCTGAACATTCTTAATTACTTCCAAGAAGGAAAGTCGCATATGGTCATTGTTTCCGAGTCCCCTGGAGACGCTTTTGGCGCCCTGGGAGTGCTCACTCTTGAGGATGTGATCGAGGAACTCATTGGCGAGGAAATCGTTGATGAGTCAGATGTGTATATTGACGTTCATAGAGCCATTCGACGAACAAACCCTAGCCCACTTTCAAGAAGAAATCTCATTTCCTATGTCCATAGTTCCCCTCGAACTTCCATTGGCCATTACGAGTCTGTCTCCCAGTTCTTGTCGAGGTCTCTGTCTCGAGATGATTCAGGAAAGCAACAATCAGGTAACCCTGCAATGACCCTTTCCACTTCTCCTAAACCAGCGAAACATCGGATCGAACCTCTCAATTTGGCAGCAAATCCCAAGGAAACTTCGAATACTAAAGTTACAATCAAAAAGACAGGGGGGAATCAACCACAGCAACGATTACAAGGATCAAGTGAACTTGTCACCAACCCTCAAGGAGGTACTGCCACTCACTATGGAACCATCTTTGAGACTGAACATGAGGCCGTCAAGGACGCTCTAAACGATCCCGAAATCAATTCCCGTCTTGCTTCTCCCAAAAATGGCATTTCCCCCAAATCCTCTGCCTCCCCTCATATTGGTATTTCTTCAAACAAAGCTTCAGCCCATTCCCATTCTCAGGCAATAAATGGTGGGGGTCGAGCATTATCTTCACGACCGGACATGTGCACAGAGATTCATTCCTTCCGGTCGGGTGGTATTATTGAGTCTGTTGTGAGCGTTCAAGGAGTTCACAAGACCATCATTGAGGCAGCACATGACGAAGAGGAGGAGGAAAGTTCCAATTCTAGCAAAGGCAGCTCCCCTAGAACCGGAAGCCGGAGAGCCTTCTTTGACTGAACAATAATTTGAGAAATAATAATCTGCATAAATTAATACTATTGATTATACATCTGTGATAATGGACTAACTCTAAAGCATCTTTATCTTACATTGAGAAATAGTACCTCACCAGGAATTACTACATTCATTTGATTTCTCACTTGACAAAGAAAGAGACATGTAGGGAAGAAAAAAATATTGAATCAAAATAAGAAAACAATTAACTTGCATAAATACCAATTGATTACATCTATTTATTTACCTTTGATGGCCTTCTTGACAATCTCTTCGACTTCGTCAATATCGTCAGTGGGGATCTGCGTCAGGTTCATGCCAAGAGTCTGCTGGATGGAGTCCAACACCTTGTAGCTCGCTTCGTCGTGCACAAACGAAATGGACACACCAGATCGTCCGAATCGGCCTGTTCGTCCAATTCGATGTAGGTAAGTCTCGGGATCTGGTCGGCCATGTTTGTCTGTTGGAAGATCGTAGTTGACGACCATGGAGACAGTCGCGATATCGATACCTCTGGCAATGACGTTGGTTGAAATGAGAACTTTAGATCGACCAAATCGGAAATCATCCATCAGTCTATCTCGCTCCTCGGTAACAAGGTCTGAGTGCAGTAGCGACACCTTGTGGCCATTCTTGGTCATTCGCTGGTATAGGGAGTTGGCAGTGGATCTTTGGGCCACAAAGATAACCGATGATGCGATGGTCAGCATAGAGTACAGCTCCTCGAGCATCTTGAACTTCTCCTCGCCGTCGGCACAGTCCATGTAAAGCTGTGTGATGGCGTCGACGTTGAGCTCATTGGGCTTGAGACGGATCTCGTTGGGGTTGGGGCACATTTTCTGAGCCAATTCCTGGACGGAATCCGGGAAAGTGGCAGAGAATAGCACGACCTGGACGTCGGAAGGGAGGAACTTTTTGATTCGTCCACACGCAGTGCCCATGGTTGACTCAACCATATTATCGGCCTCATCCAATACGTAGACACGGATATTTTTAGGGTCAATCGCCTTCTTCTGTAGAAGACCAGCCATGGAACCGGGCGTTCCTACCAGAATTTGGGCGGTGATTCGCTCCCCCTTTTCTGTGGACTCGGGGACGATTAGTTGTGTAGTGATGTCAGTGAACTTTTTCATCTCGTTGACAACATCAAGGGTCTGACGCGCCAGCTCTCGAGAGGGTGACAGACAGATACACTGAGGAGCCTTAACAGCAGGGTTAACTCGACTCAGCATTGTCAGAGAGAAAGCGCCAGTTTTACCTGTACCTGACTGGGACTGGCCAATCATGTTGTGAGGGGGGTCTGCTAGCAGCAACGGCAGAGCCTTCTCTTGGATCTTTGATGGTTTATTGAACTTCATGGCATAGAGTCCCTTGAGAAGGTTTTCATCAAGTCCCAGATCCTCAAATCGCTTGACTGAGTAAAGAGGCGAGTTGGGATCAGCCTGGAGATCCGCCAACTTGACTCGAACCTCGTATTCGGTCTGGATCAAATCATTCTCTTCCTCTTCTGCAGCAGGTTCAGATTTAGGCTCTTCTTTGGTGGCATCCTTGTCATTTGTAACATCCTCCTTTGCCTCCTCCTTGACCTCCTCCTTTGCCTCCTCCTTTGCCTCCTCCTTTGCCTCCTCCTTTGCCTCCTCCTTATCTTCTCTGGGCTCTTCCTTGGTCTCCTTCTCCTTCACATCCTCGGCCTCAGCAGCGGCCTGATTCTTTTGCTTCTGAAGCTCTAGCTTCTCGAGCATACTGGAAACCTCGTCACTCATGATGTTGGGTATGATGAATGTTGATGCGTTGACACACCATTTTTGTTTATGCAGTTGAAAAATACCAAATTAAGGTTTGTTAGTAAACAAGACACCCATCAATCACCATTAACAAACAGTCAATGAGCTCAGCTAGGAGTAATCTCATTGGTGTATTTTCTGTAGTGAGGTTGATGAGTGAATCGTCTCGTTCTTTTTTTGTGCCCATTACACAAACCAACGCAGAATGGGGCCCCCACACGGGAGAGTCATCTTATGAGCCTTCATCTAGATCACACTAGTCAATTCTAGTCATTATCTATCTGTCAGATACATACGCACAGTGTATGGAGTATGTTTCACCTCTATGTTTTGTTATGCCCCGCATGAGACGTTCGTTTTGGTGATAACGGCGCCCTATGCAATGCTGTCATGCAGGTCTATGGCAATTCGTCTCTTTCTCCAACCCCAGACTTGGCATTGATTTGCAACTACACTCAACAGTATAGCCAAGAGGCAAGACACCACTGTACTGCTGGACTCGGGTTTGGTGAGCTTGGCGAGTTTGTCTGCTGCTGCTGAAGTTACTGGCAGCATGAACACCGAGGAAGCATTAAGGGGCTCACAACAGCATAAACATCAAAGAACAAGCGACATAGAACCACCAATTGTGGCTCGTCTCAAACAAATCGGCGCATCGTTGTTTGAAGCCCCTTCAGATCTAGGTCCATCTCAACTCGCTCTACTCGTCGTGGAGTTGGTCTTTTTACCATTGATCTTACAATTGATCCTTTTGGTGGTCGCCTTAGGCGCAGTCCTTACTCTCCTTCTCGGACCATTGTTTCTTATTTCAAATGGATTTGAGTGAGGTGATTTTACAATATAAGCATAGCATGTACTAACAAATTGATTCGTCAAGGGAATGAGTTTAGCTCAGAATTCGTTTAGTCTTCATTTAGTCTAGCCAAGGTTCGAAATGTCACCGTTCCTGCAAGTACTAATAAACTTTGTCTAAACTGTGTCTAAAATATCTTAAACAGAAATCTAGATATCACCACCCAAAATACAATGGTGAGTAGACCGAAGCTGGTCAAGCACATTGACTAATTATTTCTAACACAGTCCATTGCTACGGTAGCGCAAACAAAAGACGTGCGAGGTCTCAATCTCGTGGCTGCTCACTCACACATCACGGGACTAGGTCTGGAACCCAACTCGCTGACGCCCAAGGAGAATGCTCAGGGAATGGTAGGTCAGGTCAAAGCTCGACGAGCCGCAGCAGTTGTACTACAGATGATCAAGGATGGGAAAATCGCTGGTCGTTCTGTGCTTCTAGCTGGTCCTCCTTCCACCGGTAAAACCGCCATTGCCATGGGTATTTCTCAATCCTTGGGCTCAGATGTTCCTTTCACATCTTTGGCCGGCTCAGAAATCTACTCTCTGGAGCTTTCCAAGACCGAGGCTCTGAATCAGGCCTTCCGAAAGTCGATTGGCGTGAGAATCAAGGAGACTACAGATATCATTGAGGGAGAAGTGGTGGAGATCCAGATTGATAGAAGTCTTAGCGGAGGCCACAAGCAAGGTAAGCTGACTATCAAGACTACAGACATGGAGACTATCTACGACTTGGGACACAAAATGATCGACTCACTGAGCAACGAAAAGGTCACAGCTGGAGACGTCATTTCCATTGACAAGTCGTCTGGTCGAATCACCAAGCTGGGCCGATCGTTTGCTCGGGCCCGAGACTACGATGCTCTCGGGGCCGACACCAAGTTTGTGCAGTGCCCTGAGGGAGAGCTGCAACAGCGAAAGGAGGTAATCCACACCGTGTCTTTGCATGAAATTGACGTCATCAACTCTCGATCCCAGGGATTTCTGGCTCTGTTTTCTGGAGACACAGGAGAGATACGGCCTGAGGTGAGAGAGCAGATCAATACCAAAGTGGCCGAATGGAAAGAGGAAGGTAAGGCAGAAATCGTTCCTGGCGTACTATTCATTGATGAGGTCCACATGTTGGATGTGGAGTGCTTCTCATTTATCAACCGAGCTCTGGAAGATGATATGGCACCCATTGTGATTATGGCCACTAACCGAGGCCAGTCTGTGACCCGAGGAACAGATTACAAGTCCCCTCATGGGCTCCCCGTTGATCTTCTGGATCGAGTTATCATTATCCCCACTTCCCCTTACTCTGCTGATGAGGTCAAGCAGATTCTTCAGATCCGAGCCAACGAAGAAGAAGTTGAGCTCAGTCCTGAAGCTTTGGAAATTCTTACCTCTATTGGGTCTGACACCTCCCTGCGATACGGCTCCAACTTGATTTCGGTGTCCCACATGCTCGCCCAGAAACGAAAGGCCACTAAGGTTGAACTGGATGACGTCAAGCGGGCATACTCGTTGTTCCTGGATACTGCTAGATCGGTACAATTTTTGTCCTCCTCCAATTACATTGGTGAAGACGGCACTGCCAAGCTGGGAAGAGACGATGTCATGGATACCTCCGCTTGATTGTATTTGTATTGATGTATTTAACTGTTCTACGTGTGTAAATTCGAAGGTGTTAGTTCAGAATAGTGTGGAACCATAGTTTATCCACGTTATATATTGTCAGCTACTTCTAGTGTCATATGTTAACCAGAGCCCTTTGTGTTGAGGATCAGAGCAATAATCATGCCATACAGACCCAAAACCTCAGCGAAAATCAGAATCAGAACAATACCCACAAATAATCGTGGCTGGAGCATGAAGTTACGTACACCCTCATCGCCGACAATACCAATTGCGTAACCAGAAGCCAGCGCAGCAAACCCCACAGACAGGCCACAGGCCAGATGCATAAAGCCGTTGAATAGCGAATAGTTCTCTGTAGGAGACAGGGAGCCTGCAATCAACACAGACACCACAAGACCGTAAACCGACAGAATACCGCTCATGACAACAGGAATGAGAGATTTCATGATGAGTTCAGGCTTGAAAACACCGATGCCGGCGATTCCAATGCCTGACTTGGCTGTACCAATGGCTGCTCCTGCTGAAGACAAGACCATTGCGGCGCAGCATCTGAGTTAGATACTAAATGCGAACCTACTTAGCGAAGTCCAATAAATAGACCGTAGCTCTTAAATGTAACCCTTCAGTGTAGCTCTTCAACTTAGCTCTTCGATGCAACTCTTAATACACTCTGTCCCTGACACCCAGTTCTCTCAACTCTTAAACTCACCCCGCAAAGCCAAAAAATGGCGCGTAACTTGGCGCATACTCAGACCTGGGTTAGCATTGTGTCACATTCTTATCTCTCACCTCGTTGCATACTCACATTGTGTGTTGTCGAAGATGAGATGGTGGTGATGCAAGTGATAACTAGGTTTGACAGAAGTTGAAAGTCTATATGGTATAAGGAGAACTCAACAGAGGAATTTGGCAGAGTGAGTAACCAATGACGATAAAATTGTAGACCTTGATGAAGATATTAGAAATATTCATTAATTAACGAAGAAAGCAAAAGAACATTGTCACCTCATTCAACAAAGCCTAGCCAAAGGTTATCGTACTTGAACTTTAACTGGTCTTGGTTTGTTGTTCAATAAATTACTTCACCCTAATGACCATGCTAACAAATTCATTCCAATCGCAACAAACAGTGAAAGGGCTCCCTAATTATTAAGGATTTTTGGAGGGGATATGAATATAAGAACTAGAGGAGTATTGTTATTAATCTAGCCTCGATCCATTTTTTCTTGTGGTTTGATATACCAGTCTCCTGGAGTGTGTACAACAGTCTTATCTTTGCCAACTTCTTCGGCGACAGAGGAAGCGTTACTCTGCTTTGCACCTTTGTTGGCGTTCTTAGTCTACTTCCCAATGAACAGTCAGAAATAGGACACCCAAGTATTCAAGGAACCTAACACTTGGAATCTCCTTTAGTGATGTGCAAATTCTGAATATCGAATTAGGAGAGGCTTCCTTCTCTAAATGGTTAGCCTAGTTATCATGGCCATGCTTACAAATCCATTCCAACTGCAAGAACTCCATAGGGCAGTTCACACGCCTCGCTATTAACCAAGTCACTATCACTAATCATTGGTTTCAGCCGCCTCATATGACTCGGGATATACCATGACAAAGCTAGTTAATAATGTTTGAAACGAAAGCCTATTAAAAGCCGAAACCTCGTATATTTGTCCACTAACTTGGTGGTACCCATGAGACCTCAGCCGCTTCTTTAGATCATACTCGGCGAAAGATCAAAAATGTAAGAATTCAGTCATGAGTACAGTAAATATCTTGGCTCCCACTAGTCACTTGGATTCATTTGATTACATAACCGAAACGCATCACTTGTGCTGGTTATTTCATTCATGCAGCATATCGGTGGTGGCTAAGACTAACAAGACACGTCATTTAGAGACAGGCTTCAGCAAATAGCAACCGAAAGAACCTTTAAATTTAATTACAGGCTCAATAATCAGTGCATGGAATCAATAAAACACAAATGACCTCGGCTCCCTCCTTTCCCCACCTTGCTTAAAACCCTGATTACTTGCCTTGCATTACATGCCATTCGAACCCAATTTATTGTATATATGGGGTATGGTAGGTTGCCAGTGAAGATCACACTCAAAGTTAACAATGGCACCCACAGTCACCCTATTCCACTACAATGAATCCCCTGTGGCCAACCGAACCCGGATTTTCCTAAACTTCAAGAAGATCCCGTATGTCTCATTGGTCCAGAAGATCATCTTGCCCCGACCTGACCTCATCAAGCTGGGAATCAACTACAGACGAATTCCTCTCTGTGCAATTGGTTCCGACTTTGTGGTCGAGTCCTCCCTGATAATGAATGAGCTTGAGAACCACTTTTTTCCTGAACCAAAGTATTACAATGCTCATCCTACTACTCAGGGTGTATTCAAAATCACCAACGACCAGAACGCTATGGCTCGATTTGCACTAACGATCCGTAACCTGTTCCCTCCAGAGTTTTCTGCTGCCAACATGCCTGAATTTGCAAAAGACAGGACTGACTTCATAGGAGCCAAGCTTGGTGAAGATATTGACCCTGTGAACAAACTCCAGGCCATGCTGGATGTCATGCAGTTGGCAGACACAATTGAGAACTTTCATCTGAGAGACGGACGAAAGTTTCTTCTGGGAGACGAGTTTTCCGCTGCAGACGCCGAGTATTCCTGGATCCTACTGTTCCTAATCTTTATTGGAAGTTTGGAGCAGGCTGGCGTGACCTCCCAAAGTTACCCTAAGTTCTTTGCCTGGATTGACCGGGTTCAGACTGTCACAGAGGATCTAGATCAGGAAAGTGCTAAAGTCACTGAAGTTGATCGCAACAAGGAGCTGGCCAGAATTATCGAAGGAGGCAACAAGGACGATTTCCCTCTTTCCAAGCTGCTTCAGCACGATGAATACAACTTCCTGGGTGTATCTCGAGGCGAAATTGTAAGTGTCGTTCCTTTGGACACTGGTAAGAACTACCCCACCAAGGGTACCGTAATTGGAGTGGACAAATACAAGATTGTCATTGAGGTTGTTTCTCCTGGAAGTGAGAAAGATGGTATCCCTTCAGGAAAAGTGCGAGTGCACTTCCCTCTCAAGGGGTACAAGGTTGTGAAGGAGAGTAAGATCTAACATAACCATATCCTCAAGTCTAAATTAAGTATATACATCTAAAATCCTCGTTGTGCTAGCGAATCGCAAATATGCAAATAAAATGCTAGAGCATTGAAATTTGGTTGCTGACCAGATAACCTGTACCAGTGGTGTCTAATCCTGTTTGTCCAGTTGATCAGGTCCAGATGATCGCAGTTGTTGATGGTGCCCAAGTAGGTGCCCCATTGTGCAGATCTGACACTCACCAGACCATCACTGGGGCCTTCATATTGATCAATGACTTTCCATGACGGGTAAAACACATTGTACCACCTAGGAAAGTACTGAGCGCCATAAGAATAGTATGCAACATTGGGATCATCAGGGGTGGAATTGTTAAACTCTTTTAGATAGTAAGTCGTCAGCTGCTTGAATCCATCAGGGTTCTCTACTCCCAAAGCGTCCAAAATAGTGTAAAGTCTGCCAACATTTTTTTCTCCAACTTCATTGAAACACCAATCGGCGAAGGAAGAGCCGTGATGAGGAGTCGCAATAGTGGTCAACGAGGCGACCTGAAATGGTAAATTCTCTGCAAGATTGTGAATAAGGTACCGAGAATCTAGCCCCCCCATACTATGTGCGATGAGGTTGACTTTGGGTTCCTCTTTGTCATGTTGAGTTCGCTTTTCTGTGTTTCTCTTCCATGGCTTTTCCTCAAGAATCTGAGTCAAAGACTGTGCCAATACTTCTGCTCGTTCCTTAATGCTGGCAACTGGAGGAACCGCTGTGGTTATTACGGTTGCTCCTGCTGCTTGAAGACTTTGTTTGATCCCGACCCAATACTGGTACCGCGGAAGAAGAGGGGATTTTGGACCAATCTCATCAAATCCAAACAGACCATGACACAACACCACGGGCCACTTGGGAGCGTTGTATTTCAGTCTAAGCTGTGCAAAGTCGTTCTCTATTAATCGGGGTTCTGTGGAATAATTTCGAAAAAAAATGCGAACCTGACGTTGAAATGGAGTTCTGTACCGCTTAATTGACATTCCAGATGAAAGATGGAGTATTCCTAAGTGTCACGCGATGTGTCGGTTTCTCTGATATTTCATGTGCATGATCGAACAAGATAAAGTATTCGATATAGTTTAACTTGCTGAGCTTAAGCATGGTCTGGCACAACAATGACATGAACAGCCATGTCACAAAATCTCTGCTAAAAACATGATAAAAAAGAAAACCTGAAAATGGGCTTATAAACTCTTCTTGCCTAATGAGATTCCAATTATAGTGCATACTAATACTTAAAATTAACGTACCTGAGGTTGTGCACATTTGGGCTTTTCATACTTTTCTTATGGGTTAAAGAATTTTGCGAAATCATCAAGGTCATGGAGAGGCTGATGTATCCAAGCTATTCTTCTTCATGTTGCTCACTTCACAAAGTTTTCTATTAGAAATACCTTTAAAAACGTGAATCTCTTGAGCATTATGATTCTCAGCAGACTTGGATCTAATTGAAAAAAGATACCCTCTCATAATTAGTCCAGGTCCAATTGGAAAAACATACACTTCACCTGAATCACATTACCTGACATAATTAAATAATACATTAGCCACTACAATGATGTTACCAGATTAGTCAACACAAGTACGCTTCTTAGTTTAAGAGACCTTGGCAACGTAACTTGGGATGTACAAAGCACATAGAGCAAAGCCCTTGTAATTTAGTCATGCTCACAGCTTGCAAATTATCATTTGGCTTATTTACTACTTCTAAAACACCATGCGAGTCTCAAACAACCAATGATTTCTTAAGACTATAGATATAGATCCTGACGAGCTCAACGAGTCTAATTTGAGAATATAACTCCAAAGATTGCATACCCAACAATCTGTTTGTAAGAAGTTTTAATTATAACGGACATAGGGTAAAAAGATGAAGCTGCAGTGCGCCTTAGACTTTGCTGTAGACTGATTTGACAATGAAGCAATAGTACAAAACGGAAATGGCTGACCATATGCAATGAGGCCACCGTACACGCTCAGTTCACAATTTCGTTGAGATTATGTTTATCAATACTGAGAATTAGACATCCCATTGACGGATTCTATAGTTGTACTTCAAACTTCGATATGCATGGCTGTATACTTCTCAGGATAAAGCTTTGTTAACCTGGAGAGGCGGAATGAAACAGGATGTAGGGTTCCGAAGTAAACGAAGCTGTTAGAACAGATATCATGAGTATTGTAGCAGCAGAACAATACTATAGTGAGTGAGTTATAATCAAGTTGTAGTGCTTTAGTATTTTACTGTGATTTAGATAAAACCAGGCTAACAGCTGCTAGTTTATTACCATGCAGCAGCATAACTACAACAATCTCATTCAGTTTCACACATGCTGGATAGACCGTTTAAGACTGTGACTAAAAAAAGATGGCTGCCAAGAGGAAGAAATACATAGCCAAGAAATGAGATATGAAAAAAGAGTGAGATTGATCGGGTGGAGAATCAAAAATAGGAAACTCAACAGCTGCACTTGCACAATCAACTCCCGTTATATTACCTTCATTAAAGAGATCGGCATGCTTCCTTAATTGTGCATTATGAACAGTTTGGAAATTTAATCTGCTCAAAGTCTAGACTTAGGGGTATGAAGCCATTCAAAACAGAGTACAAATTTGTTGAGAATACAGAATTCAGAATGTTGGGGGTAATTAAAATGGATCCAAACCCCTACGCAGATTGGATTATTACAAATCTTCTCATGCAGCTCACTCACCCATTTATTAGTTTTATGCAATGGTTCTGACCATTGGGGGAAGAGAGTGAGGATGTGCTGGTTTTATGCACGTTCAAACGGCTCGGTAATGAACTTTTATAACCCGTTTACTGAAGTATGTGGCACATTATGTGAGTGTCCCACTGTCAGCTAATAAACTCTCCTGATCTTTCTGTGGCATTGCACCTATATTATCTCTCTCATAACTGAGTTTGATCACCTGTAACACTATGGTAAACATCACGGAGTCTCCACTATGCAATATTGCTGCAGGAAATGTTGACACTGCAGCCACCTTCATAATTCAAGGTATAATCTTGCTGTTAGCGCTAGTTTCAGGTTTAATTTCCGATTTCCTGTTTCTTTCCCTATTGATATGTCTTATTTTCTTCTTCAATCTGTTCTTGGAATGTCTTTGTCTTAGTTCTTTTGTTTTCTTTTAAACATTTAAGTTTGTCGCACATTTGGAAGTGACGTCACTGAAACTGACACTTCATGGGGAATGTGCCATTAGACGAAATACTTCTAGCAGGATGATATATGCCAATATTGAAGTGAACCCAGTTAACTGCTCCTCCATTCATACCATACGCACATTTTCCGCTCATAATAACAAGCTTTTCCTCCTTAAAATGCCATTTCCTCCCTCCCTTCCCACTGTATATGCAGGGAAAAGATGATAAGAGGTTTGCGCTAAGCAACAGTAGGAGGAATGTGTACACTTACGAGGTACAAAAGGGGCTCCTTGTAAAAGTTATTGGTTTGACGCTTCAACCTATGCCTAAATCTCATACGTTTCTGGGCATCCCCTCTGGCCAAGCACGCCTTCATCATGCCTCATCCCAAACAGGAAGCTGATTTAACCTTGTCAGACTGTTGTGAACCTAAATTGAAGACACCTAAAGTTTAACTTTACTACCAGACTTATAGGAAGGCACCCACTTCCACTATCTGGCATCAACAGCAGATTAGCGATATATCAAACAGCGACATATCCTACCTCACATCATAATCACAATAATGACTTCACCACCAAGAAGCAGAGCATCTTCACGAGAACCCCCCATCATGCTGACATCCTCTTCTAAATCCGATACCCCCAAATCAGCCTCCCGGTCTACTTCCCCCCGTCGGGATTCACAGGATATTGAACGAATCAGCAAAGAGAAAGTGTTAGTGATGCACCAGGAAGCCCAGAACATGCAGGAATCTTTGGCTGAGATCTTCGATCGGATCGTCAAGGTAAAGGAGGAGTACGAAAAGCTCGACACAGAAAACAAGTTTCTCCAGGACTACATTGGCAACCTCATGGCAACCTCCATGTAGCGCCACCACCCCATTGCATAAAGCCGGCACCGTTTGCATTAGCCGCATATAATTTATTCGTATTCTTGTCACTGGTAGTGTTTATGAGTCTCTAGAGTATCTAGTGAGGACCCGATGGTACGCTAGCGTACTTCTCATCAGGTGAGAAGACAAGTTTTGGCGAAATCTGACAAGTTTCTGTATATTTCTAGTACTACGCGACCTGAACGCCAAAGCTACGATGAACAACGCCTTGCCCTTTGCATCAAACCGACTCACCCTGAGACACTGACTGAACTTACGCACCATAGCAAGAAACTTCTAGAACACAAAAACATGGAATGGCCTTTCAGAAACTCACTCCACAATTCTGAAGAATGTTTCTCAACCGTGGCTGACGACATTCATGGCAAGCTAACCACTAAACTAACTATATTTAAACTATCATACATGAGAATGCTAAAATGGCACTTGACCCAAACGTCTAGACCAGTGTGAAAGATACAGAACGTAGGATGGACAATCGTAGGAACACAATACATAGCTTCTAACGTCTAGATCGTCTCTCAGAATCTCTATCTGCTTGTTTCTCATGCCACCTTTCAGATGGCCTGTCGTAGTCCCGATTCGATCTTCTATCAGAAGCTCGTTCTGATCGTCGTTCAGAGCGCTTCTCAGAGTGTCTGTCATAGTCTCTACTAGAATGTCTGTCATAGTCTCTACTAGAGTGTCTGTTGTAGTCTCTATCCGACCGCTTATCGTAATCTCGCCTGTCTTCTGGCCTCCTATCTGATCGATATCTATCTCTCTCACGTTCTGAACATCTTTCAGAATGACGGTGTTTATCAGATCTTCGATTCGATCTTTCAGGAGAACGTTCCCTGTACCTGTCAGATTTCCGACTAGATCGGCCATCTCCAGATGATTGCTCTCTAACTCTTCGATATCCCCTATTTTCCTCGTGTATTTTCCTTGGCTTATCTACTGTCAATCTTGCCTGCCTTCCCTGTTGCATATTACGCACACTTTGACTGAAATCAACATGAATGCGGTGGTCATCAATCAAAACCCCCTCCATCTTCAAATATGCCCGTTCACAGTCTTCTCTGGTGGTATATTCAATGAAACCATATTGAAGAGAACTACCAGTAGTAGGATCTTTAATGATTTGACATCCGACAATCTCACCAAATCGAGAAAAGATGAGCTCCAGATCCTCAGCCTCAGTCACCGGGTTGAGCTTACAAACAAACAACACTTTTTCTGACGGTTTGATCTCAGCATATGGCAAATCCCCGATAATTTCCAATGTCAGAGCCTGTGAGGTCGTTTCCGAAGAAAAGGCAGACTTCTCGTCATCTACTTTTTTGGTGATGTTCAACCCTGCCTGGAGTTCCCGAGGTTCGTCCTCCTTATATTCCTCAGTCCCCGTTTCCCCAATTTCATCCGTCCCAGACAAGCCCTCCAAAACATGCACACACTCAATACTACCCCCACCAAGTTGTTCAAGTAATTCTAGTCCTTCCACAATGTGTCCCAGGACGTGGTTCAATGCCCCTCCGAGAGAGAAAACGAGTTCCCCTGTCTCCGACAAAGCTACAGAGCCAGGTTCTGCTTCACTAACACCATCCCTGCCATCAAAACAGTCAGACATCCCTCTCATTGTTTTCAACTCTTTCCCAGACAGTTCCAACATGACTCCATTGAAGTCTTCATTCTCACACAGTTCCAGAAAACGCGTACATTCCTTGACGGCAGAAACTTCCAGATCCACGACAAGATCACCTGAGTTAGATTTTTAGTCACTCCAGTTGTATCTGTGATTTACTCACCTGCTGTTGTCTCAATCAGCACACTCATGATGAAAGAAGTTATGCAAGATAAACTCAG
Organism: Yarrowia phangngaensis; assembly: GCA_900519005.1. Classification (NCBI taxonomy): domain Eukaryota; kingdom Fungi; phylum Ascomycota; class Dipodascomycetes; order Dipodascales; genus Yarrowia; species Yarrowia phangngaensis. The sequence continues at coordinate 2,268,098 of ULGR01000003.1, forward strand.
TTGGCTTGCAGTAAAAGAAAATGAACCTTGGTTTGGTCTTTGAAGAAGGCCAAGTCATGTTTTAAAATCAGAAGGAGAAATGACTTAACTGCAATTCAATCTTCATCCACTACAACGAAATGGTCTTCTTCATTTTGTGTGGTTTCATTGGATTAGAAGATATATTAACCAACCCAACTAACTTAGTTGACATTCCAGAGAAAAACAGGTACTGTTTGAAGGAATGCAGGAATGGCAACATATGAATGGTAACTTGATTCCCCAACGAAAAGGTCAATCACCGCCATGAAAATCTCTCGATGATGTCTTATGCCCGGGTCTTCACAAGTCCAGCTCAGACTGATATTTATTCTTTACGTGTTTCGAGGCAGACGTCAAGGAAATTACGCTTAGCGTATCACAAATATTCCCACCCACCATACAGACAACCTCTGATATGTGAGAAACAAATGAATAAATAGTTATATAAAATAGTTTCGTAAATGCAATGCTACTCTCCAATCAACTTCATCCGCCTCAGACGCTCTGGATTACCACAGCTCTGATAAAACACACAGGTGGCCATCCATAATCCCATAGCCTGGACTACCTGAGCATTGATACCTAATTTTTCCAACTCCTCAACAGTTCGGGACATCAAACCATGTGGTGGTGACCCCGAAAATATGAGGTTCTCATACATTGGCCGATAGAGATCAACCCCAAGGCTCTTAACAAGCTTATAGATGAGCAAATGCAAGGGCACCTCGTCGTCATCATTATGGGAATCAGGTGATTGTGCAAAGAGCTCATCTACTCCAACCAGCTTACGGAACTTAGTATGGCAGGCCATTACTCTAGCATCGTATACTGGAACAATGGTTACTTCAGAAAAAGACACATCGATGATAAGGGCGGAATCAGAACGTGCACTAAGAGTAAGACATAGAGGAGACGGTGCAAAAGCTATACCTGGAACAGTAAGAAACCCTAGTTTGCGTTCATGGCGTGTTCCTAATGTCTCATAACCAGTAAACACCAGCCGCAAAACTCGTTTCACAGGTTCACTGAACGGGAAGGCGGGCTCGCAGATAATGACTTTGTGTTTAGAAGGATCCAACAAAAGAACTGATGAAAACGCGTGTCTTACAAGTTTGTGAAGAAACCCCAAGAGTGAACCTATGGTGGCTCCTGGTCGGCTAGCCTCCCCTGGAACCTGGGTTGGCCACGACAAAATATTTCCTTCATATGGCACTGTTCTGGGACCTCCGACTTGCCCAATTGGCCCCACAATCAATTGTGTGGCGGTGAAATTAAAGATGACTGGTGCTCCACGGTTGGAGGATTCCATGGTGGTGAAGAATGCATGACCATGCATGATCACCACAGGAGAGCATTACATAATAACAACTTGAGCTAGGATGTGTAGGTTCTTCTTAATAGTTTCTGGACATTTTTTGTGCCGTTTTAGTGGCTATGTGACGGTTCCAATGGATTTTTAAAGCGTGTGTAAATAGTTCCACTATTACCATTAGAAACTCAGTGTAAGGTAATCAACTACATTAGAGTCAATTCAGTTCAGTTGTACAATACACCAGAGTAATTCTCACGAGTTTGGCAATTAGTTCGTCAAAAAATTGATTTTCACCTTTTCGCTATTTTTTGACTATTATAATTATAGTTGATTTTTTTCCAATTTCCACAGTCATCAGGTTCATGGGAATGGTGCAACTTAAAGCGCAACTAAAAGAGGCAGATCTCTGGCCTTAAAGAGGACGTTTTGATTTCTTGTTAGGTTTTTTTTTTTTTTTTTTTTTTTTTTTTTTTTTTTCCCTTCAGCCATCCGCTAAACTCCAAACTATATCATTCGAAGAAATAATAGGAGTTTATGCCATGTATATATAACACAGTGTCATCTATCCTCTCCTATAAATTAGTGGAATGCAGTCTCCATAATTCAGAGAAAACCTTAGCCTCATCTGTTTGACTAATTTGGGTAGGTGATGATGTAGCGTTGCGTGCGTCTGAGCGGTGAGTTAATACAGCAACTCACGAAAGAGGGGACATAATTCGGTGTCTAATTCGGTGTCTAATTCGGTGTCTAAACCAGTATCCGAACCGGTATAAACTAAATGAGTGATGACAAACTGTGTGGTGATTTATGAGACATTTTTACTTAAAAGGTTTCAAAGGCTAGAGAGTGAGACATTTTCACCAAGCATAGTAACCATGATTTGATTAGTTATCATGTACAAAAAGACACAAGTGATTCCAGTGAACGACAATAAATGCTGCAGTAAATTATTTTTGTATTCTGGATGAGCTGACCAGAAGTTAGTTAAAAATAACGCATGCTCTATTATACAGTCATTTGGCATACACCATATAGGAAACCCCTCAAATCTCACATCCAACACAAAACTCTATAATAACCACAACCCCCACTAACACTGCAGTGTCTAGTTCCCCCGTAATAAGGGAACTAAAAGAGGTGAAGATCAGGAGAGTCAGGCTGCACCAGTAATACTGTACATTCTGCGTATTCACCCATACCTTTAATCCACTCCATTACAGTTTATGGCGTGACCCCTCCTTTTCTGGTCTTTGTGTGAACTGACCAATCTAAAAGTGTGTTTTCCTGCGTGGTCGGATCCCGTGTTTGGGTGGTTACTTCGATGCATGGATTGCACATAAACAGCCAAAACCTAAAAACCCTAATAAGTGAAAAATCCAAAACTGAAAATATGAGATATATATAATAGAAGTAGCAGTTATCTTTTACTTACTGCACATAGATGAAACTCGCGATTTTGCTGTTTGCGTTTGTAGCTGTGACAGCATCGGCGTCATGGCTGGCTCACACGTGGGCCTTGATGGATATTCAGCGGACCCTTATGCCATTCGACCAGCGTCAGAAGCACATTCACAGCTGCCTGCTTAAGGTCAAGTCTATTGCTGAGAAGCACAAAGATGACTCGTGCACACGGTGCAAAAAGCTCTTGGAATATGGACATCAAGTGGCTACACGACAGCCCCATCTGGGTCCAGATGTGATAAAAAAGCTATGTGAGACTGGCGACTCAAAGCTCTGTAGCAGGTTCAACCTCGGAAGCGAGCTAAACGGTAACGTGTTCAATGTCACTTCGACAATGGTAAGGGTGCTTTCGTTGATCGACCTGTCTAAGGATTCTCTTGATGCTGAATTCATCTGCGCCACACATTTCGACAAGGCCTGCAAGGCACCCAAGACACCTCTACATGACTTAGAGGCTCTCAAATGGTTTTCTCCAAAGAACGAAGAAGATATATCGGAGTATCACAAGAAGCTAGCTCATAATACCGAAGATATGCCACCTACTTTTAACGTGGTCCATGTCTCGGATTTCCACCTTGATCTGAGATATACTGTGGGCTCTGAGGCAGATTGTAGCCAAGAAATGTGCTGCAATGCTGAGAATTACAATACTGCCTCCCTTAATCAAGTTCTCAGTCCGGCACGGGAACAGGGAGAATATAAATGTGATGCACCCAAGCCTTTGGTGGTTTCTTCACTTGAGCATATCAACAAGACCATCAGCCAGATTGGCGGGTTTGAATTTTCCTTGTTCACAGGAGATATGGTGGCCCATAATGCTCCAGAACACAAGACTCTCAGCTACACTCTGGAATCAGAGCTTGCTGTCTACAAGTATATGAAAAGCCATATTGGCAATCTCCCTGTGTTTTCGTCATTGGGGAACCACGATTCATACCCCTTTGGACAACTGTCACAGGCTTCCACTCGGCACAAAACCGAGGACTGGAACGCCCAGCTTGCGTCTGAACTCTGGAAAGAGTATGACTGGATCAACACAACTCAAGATGGGCTCAGCAACTATGCTGGTTACTCTGTTTCACCTTATAAGGGTCTTCGAGTAATTTCGCTTAACTCCAACTATTGGTACAAAACCAACTTCTACAATTATTGGGATATTCGAAATCCCGATACCTCTGGCATGCTAAGGTTTTTAACCAACGAACTCAAAGAGGCCGAGAAGATGGGTCAACGTGCATGGATCATTGCGCATATTCCATCTGGCGGAAATTCGAAGAATGCTGTGCCCTGGGCTGGCGAAGTGTTTGCTTCAATCACTGCGCGATTCGACTACATCGTGGCTGGTGTCTTTTTCGGGCACACTCATCAGGACAAGTTCAACCTCCAGTATACCAGCAAATCTCCACAACGTGAAGATCACTCCTATGATGAACAAGACGCCATCAATGTTGCATGGCTGGGTCCCTCTGTCACCCCCATTGATAACCTTAACCCCTCTTGGCGATATTACACTATCAACTCCACAAACTTCGAAGTCCAGGATGCTCACACATACTATACTGATCTCAAAAGCGTAGATTTTGAGTGGAAGTATTTGTACTCTTCGCGAGAAACATACAACTCATTTGGATGGCCTGAAACCGCACCTCTGAACGCCACTTTCTGGCACCGTGTTGCTCATGATATCAAGGACAATGAGCAAACCAGACAGGTCTACCTAGACTTGGAGGCTAGAAACTCTCCCTTCGACAGAGAATGCAATGACAAAGTCTGCATCACCAAAATGTACTGTTACATCACCAGTTGGACCACTGATAGGTACGACAAGTGTCGCAAGATTCTCAAGTGACGTTATTTATAGTAATTTATTCGTGCATATTAACCGACAGCCCTGAAACAGCTTGAAACTAGCTTACACATAAAGCGTACTATTGAGCTGTTCATTATTAGCCCTTGGCTTCTTCATTCTCTTTAAGTGGGGTCAACATTAAGCCCACTCTTGTTAACGAAAATGTCACCACCTGACACGAAAACAAGCATGTGAGAAACACTAATTCCTAATCAATGGATGATCGTGAATTCTTCGAAGAAGGAGCCTTACCTCTACTCGCCCCAATCCAGTATTTTATTATTATTCGTCACGGAATTTTCAGAGCATAAAGTTGTGGTTGAAGTTACAAACGGCTAGCCTACTGTTACTGCTGTAAGTGATCATTGAGGGATCTATTGTTATATTTTAATAGAGAAGAGCACAAACGGCTCCGATAATAATGGAAATGGAAATAGTTTGAAGAGAAGCACTGTTGATGTGTTCTGCGGGAGAAACTGTGGCCGAGACAGTGCTGTTGTGGGTTGCGTTAACAGAAGCCCAAAGTTCGGCGATTTTAGGTAGAATTCGGTTACCAGAAATTCCTACAGCATTGATATCTGGAACTGGAATAGGAACGTTCTTGTCCATAAAATAGCCAGTCTGGGAGCCGTTTCGGTACATGCCCTGGGTCGAAACATTGTGGTTTTGGATGTTGAGCTTATCGGCAACAAACTGGAACACATTGGCATTTACATCGTGCCGTCCGAGATGGGGAAGCTCCCAGTTGGCCTCAACAGTGGCAATGTTGGAATAATGGTCATAGAAAGTGTTATCAGTGGTTCCTCGGAGATGGTCAGGGATGGCTCCACCTAGTAGAATGGCGAGAATGGAGTTGGGTTTGGCATAAGTTTCATTCTCGTCAAAGGTCACGATAACCAAACTATCGTCATTAAATTCGGAGTTCTTGAGAAGAGGAGTGATCCAGTTCTTGACATATTGTCCAGAAAAGGAAATATCAGTGTCGTGGCCGTCGTTGGTCATGTTGGGGGTGAAGAAGGCCCACTGGGGTAGGTCTTTGTTCTTGAGATCCTTTTCAAACTCAGTGTAGTTCTTGATATACCCGAGATTATGAGGGTTGGATACTACAGAGTCATACATGATCAGAGGGTTGTGTTTTCGAACATAATCTGGAGCAAAATCGGATTGCCGGGAATAGTTCATCCCCTGGAAGCCAGTATAGGGCTGATTCTCCTGGTACTCTCCCCAAGAGATATTCTTAGAATCGAGAAGATCCACAACTGTAGAAACGTTTTTAGGAACTCGAATGAACTCGTCATCAAAGATTCCAAAGTAGTCTCCTCCCACAGAGCCAACGTAGTTTGGCATGGAGGGATGAGTTAAGGCCCAGTAGTTGGTAAGAGTAATACCCTGCTTCTGGAGCTCAGCCAAACCTGGCTCATCCCGTGCCTTCCATTTATCAGTGTTTTCCAACCATACCTGGTAGAACTTGTCAAAGACCTTACCCTTAACCACTGGCTTGTCTTTGAAAGAGTTGGAGACAGCAGTTGCGGCCTCTTTGGCGATTTGAGTAGCCTGGGGTTCAATTGTTGAAAAAGAAGCTGCATTAGTCGCAGCAGAAACAATAGAGGAGTAGCCAACCCAATCGTTGCTAGCTGTAGTCTGAGCAGACACACCTGCCAGTAGGGAAACTAGGACAATAGGAAGCATTTCTTTTCTTTTTTTTTGGTAATGATGGGAATTAGAAAGAGCCCGATTCTTCATTCAAATATTCTGAGAAGATCCTCAAACACGTGCTGGATTAGTGGCTGTTGGTGTCTAGGGTTCCAACTTCCGGCATTAGAGTTTTATTAAATGACTGAGCGTACATAAACCTGCTTTGATGTGCATGATATTCAAACTCTGTACCTGTCATGGTCAATCCTCGAGCTATGATTGGGTAGAAAGTGATTAACATAAGGCGGCTCTTGAGCTTAACAGTAAGCGAGAAGGCTTGTATTGAACCAACCAGTCTTAGCTTGGAAATCTTGGCAGGGGTAAGTGGTGCGTGGGGAGGGTTTGTGTTGACCAGAAGAGAAATCAAAACGTTTCAATATGTAGAAACTTCCAATAAATTGTCTTTATACCCGATTCAAAGTTCAAGCCATTACCTTCCTTCAGTTCACCTCCAGTTGAAATACAACTCGTGCGGGGTACCACTCCCCAAAACTTTGGTTGCTCACTCTCCCACGTGTTGTCCCAGCACGTGCACGGATGATACAAAGCTCTGATGAATGCATATAACAAAGTAAAGCGATGAACAGGCATTCCCGAAACGGCCACTTTGTTTATTTTTTTTTTTTTTTTTTTTTTTTTTCCCTCTTTTTTCGTACCTTCCAGGTTAAGATTCTTAGGATTTAGGCTACTGAACACTAGTTTTCATACACAGAAACATGCTCTTTGACCTCTCATATTTGAAAATAAAAGCTACAGGCTTCAGGAATAAAAAAGATCGAAACTCATTCAGGGTGATATCACTTAGCTGAGACAGTTCCTGGTCAGCTTGGTAATAGCTGATCGGTATTATACGATCAGCATCCCTTCACAGAATTGACTTTATAAAAGTGGAATGATCAACGGCGTCAACAGTCGATTATTAGACCATCCTAGGAATTCACAAAACAATTACATATTCAGGAAGCGTTCTTTGAACCACCTACTAGTTCTGAAACCTATTACCATAATCGGCCAGTATGATAAAGACTAGCGCTGCTATCACATTCAAGGGTTATTTGGCCTCATTATCTCAAAAGATTTATTCAAAAGTGATTAATATATCTTGTGACTTATGGATATTGCTTGCTACAAATCTGCTTGTCTGACTCTTGCCTGCCTCCCAACCTTAACGAAATCAGACATTCAACTATTGCACATGTTATTGAGTATTGAGAACAAAGATACAACGGAACTATCGCTTTTCTTTATTTCCTCCTTGATCCATAACTAGTGATTGATTAGGGCAGGTGAATTAGTGGTAATGTTAGTAGTTCACCTTTGCGAAGAGGAGAGGCCGCGTAATCCCAAGGACTGGAGAACACTCAGTTTGAAACTACTCGGAGCAGATGTGGCTGTTGATACGGATAAATTATGCGAGTAAAAATATTAGTAACTGTTGACATTTGGGATCTACAGTCACTTGGAGGTCTTTCTACCTCTAAAAAAATGGTGACGCTATCTGTGGTCGGACTAGCAGAAGGGCAATGCATCCTAATGTGCTTAGAATTTCTGCAATTTCACCGTCAATGTCGAATGTAGCTCCACTAGGCCTTACACACTAACACCGGAACCCCCCAACGATTTCATCAACCCGATATGTTAATTTATTCATCTATTATGTATGCTCACGCAGTTTTGTGATCACTCCTTCAAATCAATCTTGGAAACGAGATCTCCACCAATTCGCTTCATCTCCCCAATAATGCCGTCTTGGTCAACCACCACCTTGTCTCCTTGGGGAATAGTGGCATACTCAAGGTTGACACGGAACTTACGAGGTTGTTTGACTTCGGGAAGCCACATACCCGCGATAACGCCAGACTCGAATGCCAGCATGTCTGTGAAAAACAAGCATGCTCCTGCATAAGTGTTGACCAGCTCGTTATAGAACCGTCGCGGTTCATTGCACGAATTAGAAATGACACCTTCGTCGTTAGGGAAAGTACCCTTAACGATAGCCTGCAGGTTCTTGTACTTGGAGGTCTTCTTGGGTACCAGTTCCTTTCGTAACTTGATCGTGAAATCGTAGGGAGCGAGAGAAGTCTGGAACAGGGAAGAAAGATGTCCCTCCGAGTCGATTACTTGCTTGGCAGCCTTGGCGAGACCAGTGAGACGTCCTGAGAGCATCATTCCTGCACTTTCGTGGGTAGGCACTGACCATAAAGCTCCATTGTCCAACTTGGTTCGAGTAGTGGCCACAAAAAGAGGAGTTTTGAGGCCAGGATCAAGTTTTCGATGCTTAGCAAACGCAGCTGTCATCTGAGCATGCACAGCAGAGTCTGTGGTGGTTCCAGTGACTTCGGATAGTGTGTCGGGGGCAGCAAGTTCTTGGGAAGGATCAGGGTGAAGCTCCACATCCAGTAGAAGTGGAGATTCCTTCCAGTTCCATCGAGCAAGAAATGCGACCACTCGATTAAACGCACAAGAGACACTCTGGGGAGGAACGTAAGGAGCTGATGACACGAACGGCTGGAGGGCAATCAGCTCCCACAACTCCTGAGGGAATGCAGAAGTTATGTAGTGTGAATCCAACCAAGCCTTGACCAGTCGCACAGTGGCTCCATACAATGGGTACCGTGTGGTCATGGTGGCGATGAGTCGGGTGTGGTTAGGGGAGTCGCTGAACTGTCTAAAAGCCAAATGACGCACTACAGCGTTGGTGTTGTCTTTGATGAAATGTTTGACCAGTAGCTCATCGGTCTCAGTGATGATATGAAGACGGAACCCGAATCCTTCAGGTGTCAACACCAATGCAAACGCCTGTTTGTCGTCAAATCCAACAATAACTCGGTATCCCTCGCTCTTGAGCTTCTTTCGCATATCCAGCAAGAAGGCCAATTTGGTTTTCTCCATTGCCTCAATCTCTTCTGGCCATCGAGTCGAGCTCTCAAACTGAACAATTGCGTCGCAGAAGAAATCTCCGTTGAGCTCAAATGGCAAGCTGGGGGAAATGTCTGTAGATCTAAGGGCTGCAGATGCTGGAAGAATGTTCTTGACTACCAGAGGAAGCTCGACCCGGTTGACAGCCGAAGTGAGGTTCACCAACGACTCAGAAATCAGCTTGGAATGAGCATCAGTGACCTCTGAAATCATGGGTTGGTACTCGTCAGATGAAATATGCAGGTTGGCGAGACCAGCAGGCGACACATGGTTCTCAATGATGAACCGAATGATCTGAGAGGTCACCTTGTCCGGACCATTCCACATGGTGGTTTCCTTGATAGAACCGTCAGCAAACCGACGAAGTTCTGCCTTGGCTCCCCAGAACCGTCGGAAATCTTCGCAGGCCTCAGATTCGTCGTTGGCAGGGCCGTGGGTCACCTTCTTGTCAGCATCAGCAGTGAAAAGAATACCAACAGTAACTACACCTGCAGAAGAAGGCTCAAACTTGGAATCAAGACCCCACTGATGTCCAGTTTCCATGGAAACATGCACACAAGCTTGTCTATCTCCCAGTCCTTGTTTCAGTACACTGTGAAGGTGGGAAGCGAAAAAGTTTCCAAACGAGGAATATTGCACTTTTTGAGAAGCACTGAAAGGAACGTCTTCAATTTCAGTCACAGGGACGCGCACAACCTCGTCAAAGTAGAGTAGGGGTTCAGCAATGTGTCGAAGGAACAAAAGGCCAAATCGGTCTACAGTAGTGTCACAGAGAAGGTCGAACGAAACCTTGGCCTCATGAACAAGCAAATCATATGACCAGGGCTGTACCAGGGCCATAATATTGTTGTTTGTATCTGTATCCAACACACAAGGATGAGTGTTATTCTCGGAGGATTCCACAAACCCAGCGTCATTTTGGAGTTCCAATGACGAAGAGAAAGTCCAAGTCTTCTCCACCAGGTTTTCAGTAGCCAAGAACCGAATAACACCCTTGAACAGTTGGTAGGACGAGTAGCCTGTATGCAATTGTTGCTTGGATCGCAGTAGAGCTGCCATCAACATGGCAAACTGGTTAGCTCCGAACCCACCCTGTCCTACAGAACTGGAAAATCCTCTCTGACGCAGCCAGAGGCTACCAAGACGCCATGCCTCCTCAAACGCTTTCGCAATCTTTGCAGTTTTCAAAAGGAACATCAAATACCGCGAATGGGTCATGTCTGACAAAATTGCTGCATTGTATATAGGTGTGGGGGGTTCCTGACCATCCTTAGAACGCAGACAGTTTCGCTCAGGGCCCAGTTTCTTGATATCAAACACATCATCGTCAATTGATGGAACTATTCGAATGCAAAAAGGAAGCTTGGAGCCAAAGTCAATATCACTCTTGTTGCCCTTCAGCACCAGAACTGGCCTGAGATCATCCTCCAAAGTCTCATATGAGATATCGCAGCTGAGCTCTTTCTGCAAACCAGCAGCAATCGCTGCCAAATAAAATGCTCGTTTGTGCATGTATCTGTTGTTCAGGTAGTCTTTTTCCTGAAGCAATTCTCGTGGGATTCGCACAGAAACATCAACAGGGATCTTTTCCTTTCCAGGGACCCGGTTATCACACTGCATGGCATAAGATCCAATCACGTTGATATCGGCAGGTTTCTCAAACGCAAATTTGTACTGGGTCTTATCACTTGGACGAGACCAGGGGATCTCCACATTGTTTTTAGATGCCCACTTGGAAGCCTGGGACACATCAAGAGGACCAACTTTGGGTAAGTTGGAAATAATACCAAATACTCGGAACAACATTTTTCCTACCCGCTTTTGATGCTTCTTCTCAACCTCTAACTCCTTGAGCAATTCGTCAATTTGCAATTTGAAAATATTACTCTTGAACAACTCAGCAGCTTCCTTGGCAGCCTTGATCTCAGCAGCTGACAGTTGCAGCTTAGCCTTTTTCTTAGATACTCTTCCTTGCTTTTCGTGCTCATTATCACTGATGACCTCATCCTCGTCATTTTTTCCTTCATCATCTGAGTCGTTCTCTTCCTCTGAATCGTTATCCTCCTCATCTTCAGAGTCGTCTTCATCATCGTCGTCTTCTGACTCCAACTCAGCCAAAGAGGTGATTTCTTTCTTTGGGGCGCTTACAGCCTTGGCCTTTTTGCTCTGGTTTTCGTCCTGAGACGTCGTAGCCAAACGTCGCTTGATTCCCATGACTATGTAAGACTGACTGACAAAATAAATTTCATTCATGCATAAATAAATTTTATAAAGTTTCGAGTGGTGGTTAGGGTTAAAATGCTGATATACCTACACTCTTTATATTATAGTCAATAATCTCTTTTTGGGATGTTTATTAGATTTTTCTTAACTGAGCAGTATCGAATTCAATACTACGGACTCTTCAAGAGCACTTTCATCATATTAGGTGGAGGTATCATTAATATGATGTTTGTTTTTCAAGAATATTGATCCCTTGAGAGGTTTGTTACCTTCATCTGAATTTGAAGAAGTTAAATATATCAGTGTGAATAGGTGGTGCTCATCTTTCGACTTCAGTCATAGTTCCTGAAAAGTGATAGGTATGAAATTTAATGAAATTGAGATACCTTAGGATAGCTTCCTCTGTTATTAAAATTAGCACCCAAGTATCAATTGATTCAAACTTATTGGTTATTATTGCTTTGAGGCTCCACTGGGTCGCGACGCCACTGCACCACGTGACTACATCAACACTTCGTACTACATATGAACCTTACTGCCTAGAATAACCATCAACATGAAACTAACGACCGTGGCGACCCCTGAGCAATTAGAAACTGCGCTTAAATCCGAACTGGTTATTGTTGACTTTTTCGCCGAATGGTGTGGACCCTGTAAAGTGATCTCTCCCTTTGTGGAAGCCCTTCAAGCAGAGTACCCACAAGTGTTATTCGTCAAGGTCGATGTGGATCAAGCTACCACCGTAGCCTCCAAGCACAAGGTGTCGTCAATGCCTACGTTTGTGTATTTCCACAAAGGGAAGGAGGTGAATCGAGTAATTGGAGCTGATCGATCTGCCATCACCACAGGATTGGACCAACTAGTGGCACTTAATCCCAATGCAGTGCGACTGGACGCTGAGTCCTCAGCTTCCGCAGGTGCTTCTGATGCTGACTCGACTACAATTGCGTCGTTTGTGCCTCGAAATATGGAGGTTCTCAACTCTGGCATCAACTTTACGTCTACTGAGGCATTGAATATTGGCAACAATGGCGATGTAAGAGACGTTTTGGGTGCTGGAGTCGAATCTGGCAAGGAGTTTGTCTCTGACCTCGACAGCCAGATTCTTCTCAACATCCAACTACAGAACAACTCCAAAATCCATTCAGTGCTAGTGAAAAAGCCCAAGCTGCCCGATGACGGTCAGATTCCCTCCCATATCAAAGTGTGGGCTAATCAGCCCAACTTGTCATTTGACGATACATCCTCAATCGATGCACAGCATGATTCTCCTATTACTTTTGATAATGAATGGGCTGAGATCAAGTTGAGATATGTGCGATTCCAAAACGTCAGCACCATCTCTCTGCTGATTGAGGGAGATGACGAGGATGAATGCACACATCTGGCTCGAATTGTGCTCGTTGGCACCAGTGGAGAACCCCGAAGTGGCAAGCTTGAGAAGATTGAAGATTAGACATGCGATATAGTGGAATCTAGAATGATGTAAGGTGTGGTGACACTAAGTTCGATCAAACAGAGTATTATCTGTTCGAGTGTACAATGAGTATTATCTTTGGACTGAAAACATATTATGAGAAGTAAACAGATCTAAGAGTAGGGATCGATTTTGTGGTTAAAGTTTAGATTCTTGTTTCTTATTAACTGTGACAATCTTATAACGAAGTTTTACTTGCATTTCATTGTTACCCCACCTTTTGTTGTTCCATTAGTAGATATCTGATTATTAATCATAGCCAAAGTTTATTTAACTTATCGTCAACTCTATCTGTTAACTTCACGTGATGTTAAATTTGCTCACAAATGCATATTCTTTGAGATTAAGGTTCCGAGTGAAAAAAACAGGGGGATACGAAAGGACTCACCAACTTGTAAAACTTCAATGGATGACTTTAAATGAGAAAAGAAACTGTAGATCTAACCCCTTTCACTTTATTGAACTGACAAAATCCTTCTTGACTGTTTTTAACACTAAACCATGCACTAACCTTATCTAATCACTGTTCCCTGCTTTAGAATAAGACTTCAAAGTTTCAAAAAGAAAAATGAATCCTTATTACGGAAGTTTTAATAACTAGGGTTGTCATCTCCACCCCATAATGATTTTGGTCCAGGGTGAAAAATACGCATGCCTCAACTGCATCCGAGGACACAGAAGCTCGACATGCGACCACACCAACAGGCCCCTGGTCCAAGTCAGACGAAGAGGAAGGCCGAACCATGCCTGTCAACACAGACTTGCTGTAATTGCTGAGCCCACATGCTCCTGTGGAATGACTGCTGTCTTGGTTCCTGAGCATTCGGTCGCTTCCATTAAGGAAGAAGGTATTGACAAGAAGCCTTCTTCTTCCAACAAAAAAAGTACAAAGAGTGTAGGAATCATTCGAATCGGCGCACATTCAAAGAAAATCATCGACACATCTAATGGCAAGGTTACGGTTCTGGATACCCCTGTGAATCAGTTTCTCAAGGAGAATCCGAGTGGGAACTGCACGTGCTCCTCCTCTGGGTTGAAACCTGAAGAGTATTTTGATAGGTTAAAACGAAACTCGCGTTGCTGTGGAAAGGAAGTAAAGGAGGAGGAACAGAAAAAGAGAAATGGATGTTGCAGTATGGTAAAGAAGGAGGAACCAGATCCCATACCTACTCCTACTGATGACATCTATATTAATGGGGTTTTAAATGGACGCCCACAAGTTAGTGAGCTTTCACAGAACCCACAGACAAGGTCAGGCTCGATACCACTTCCAAATGCAGTCCCTCAAACTAACGAAATGACCCACATTCCAACGAGTGGAATTGAGAATGTCACATTACAGGGAATTCCAGATAACCACATTCCTCCCTCTAACGGAATTGCCTCCGCAGAAGGAAACATCAATGGATATGCGTATAATGCATACTACCAGACGCCATACATCTACAACTCGCCGTATTACCCTGTGCAAGCAGTAGGCCATACTGTGCAGGTTCATTCCAAAGTGGTAGCCCCTACCCAACAAGCGCAACCAGCTCCACCAACCCAACAAATTCAACCACAGTATGGTTCTGTTCAAAACCAGGACATACTACCCATTCCCCTAGAACAATCACTATTCGAACAAATCGACCCATCCTTTTCGCAGGTACCAGTATGGAAGGAGGATTCTCCTCAACACTCTGTGGCGGCAGCAGACTCTGGCCCAGAGGAAAAGTTTACACCTGAGGAATTTTTCGACATGTACTTTGCGCCTACCTGTTCCATTCCTGGACAATGTGGCTGTGGAGAAGGCTGCCAGTGTAAAGGCTGCCCAACACACGACACCCAAACGGAGCTGGATAACTCTTCTTCTGGTGAGCAGTTTACCTGGGAGTAGAAATAGACTACTTGTACATATTATTTATTAATACAATGAGCGATGAGCTCAATGCCAAGGTACTTATTGAAGCTGGGCTTGACAAATTTAATACCGTAAAAGACTCACCTTGTCGGAACAACGTCTCTAATAAGCCACTCTTTAGAAAATGTCTGACGTGATCACCAGCTTCAGTCAATCAAATTGTTGGATGTTTGTGACTACTCAACTTGGAGGACTTGAACGTACGCTTTCACAGGAAACTTTCTAGAGAGCAGCTTCATAGTTTAGAACTTATGGTCAACATAGGCTGAAAGTATGGGATAAATAACATGGCGTCTCATTGTTCTTTTGTGTTTTTTCTATACTGTAGCATCACACCCTTAGTCCAAAGCTTTTGGTGTCACATCATGAATGCGAGTTGCTGGTATTTGATGAAACCATACAGTCTTCAGAGTTTCATAAATATCCCTTTACTGCAGACTTCTGTAATCAAGAAATCTGATCTAATGCTACTTGGGTATACTTATGTATAATTGAAGTTTACAAAGAGTACTCAACGCTTATCAGTCAGGTACATCACAATAACCTCAATTAGTCACAACAAGGTTCGTGATAAAATTGGCAGGAGAATTTGTAGCAAGGAGTTAAGAGTCATAACAAAGAACTTCGTTCACATGAAGTCTTTTCATTATATGAGAATTGCAGCCGCTTTTCTGAAATCCCTGTCATTCAGAGTCCATAGCAAGGTTACCCGGAAGTGATATTTTTGAAAGTTTAATTTGAAAGCACACTGAAAAGTTCAGACCTTCTAGAGTAGCACCATCCAACATGTCTGAACTTGAAGAAAAGAAGGTGGAGAGCATGGATTTTGATCCTACTCTTAAGAAGAAGAAGAAGAAGTCTAAGCCTGCATTTGTGGATGATGACGCCGCTGTGGCCGAGGTGACTGAAGGTGTTGCAGACTTGGCTGCCACTGGAGATGTGGAGGAGTTTGATTTCAAGAAAAAGAAGAAGAAGAAGAAGGCCCCTACTGCTCTGTCTGAGTTTGACGAGGAGCTTGAGAAAGCCGGTGTTGATGAGGAGCCCACTTCTGGCGAAAAGGTCACCTACACCTTGGATGGCGAGAAGGAGTTCACATACCCCGAATTATTGAGTCGGTTTTTCGATATTCTACGAGAAAACAACCCAGAGCTTGCTGGAGACCGATCTTCCAAGTACAAGATTCCTCCTCCTCAGCTATTGCGAGACGGAAAGAAGTCGATTTTCGCCAACATTCAGGAAATCGCTTCCAAGATGCACAGATCTCCTGAGCACGTGGCCATGTTTATTTTCGCCGAATTGGGTACCTCAGGATCCACTGACGGTAATGACCGACTGGTCATTAAGGGTCGATTCCAGCAGAAGGGTATGGAGACCGTTTTGCGACGTTACATTGTCGATTACGTCTCTTGTGCCACATGTAAGTCAGTTAACACCCGCCTAACCAAGGAGAACCGACTGACCTTCTTGGACTGTAACTCATGTGGATCTCGACGATCAGTTTCGTCCATTAAGACAGGTTACTCCGCCCAGATTGGCCGACGAAAGAAGATGTAAAGTTGAAACAAAAGTAGGAAAGGATTGGTATTGCAATTGCTATGGGGAAATCGTTTTGTAGTTCGTCAATATTGTAGCTGTACTGCTATCGGCTTGGATATTCTATGAGCGAGGAGGTTATTAATTGTGGTCAAACATGTGTTGATTGTGAATAATATTGTTAATTGTGTGGTTATCTTATCAAAATAATCTAAATGAATAAGTCAGCCATTTCTCTAATTTGGTCACCCATGCATTTTGAGAGAGATAATAAATCATTTAACTCGCACACACACACGCACACGCACACACCTTTCTATCCCCTTAGAATCCTTTCAGTTCATTTATTAACAGCTCTGGACTCATTACATTAGATTCAGAATTGCTGGACTCACCCAGAGTTAATAGCAAATACAAATAATGGTTGAGTTACGCTAAAAGACTGTACACTCGGGCCACTCCATCACTAGCACAGGTGGCAATATGACCTTTCCACTTGGATCCTGTCCTACCTCCAATCCATGCAACACAAGAGCCTGTAGCAGGAGAATCACAGGCAATTTGGTCAACAGGAGCTGTGGCTCCTACTGTCCAGAATTTGACGCTTAGAGAAGAACCCAATGATGCAAACATATCACCATTGGGCTCCACACAAATTGACGAAACACCGCCAGTGTGGGCTTCCATTTGCCACACCTGACCCCCTTGTAAATCAAATGCACGGATGATTCCGTCCGTAAATCCAGCCAGAATAGTTGAGTTGCCTAGTAGGGCAAGACATGTGATGCCTATACCGTTATTATTGTCGTTGTATGCATTGATGTCTTCGATTTTGTGAGTCACTTTTCCGCTGTCCACATCAATCAGATAAATGTGGGCATTTTCGTATCCCACAATCAACCCAGCGCCTCCTTTATAGAGAAGTACGGAGGAGGCAGGTACTGGTTTGTTGGCAAAGGAGTCCTCTGATAAGTCACTGTTCTCATCTTGGGTAGTTCTCTTGGGCCCCTCGATGGAATGCAACATTTCGTTGGTTTTAATGCTCCATATTTTGGTGGTTCCATCTGTGGAAGAGGACACCAGGACAAAATTATCTTCGGAAACATCCAAAGCGACAACACCTTCTTTATGTGCATTGATATGAAATAACTCCGTGACCTGATCAGACTGCCAGAACCTAACTTTCTTGTCTGCTCCAGCAGAGTAAAACATTCCTGACGATTCACTGGCCACCACTGCCGTTACGGGGCCAACATGGCCTGTATAGGTGCTATGGGACTTAGCTTCGTGCTTTCTTGCCTTTTCCAGACTCCAGCGCTTGATGAGACCGTCATCTGACGCGGTCAATAACGCAGTACATGACTCAAACGACGCCATACTTAAGGCATTATTGCCTGTAAGTTCATGTTGCAGTTGCCACGCCGAATGAGAAGATGCTGGTGGCGAAACATTACCTCCAACGTGGTTGTTTGTGGTTCTCTTGGTAGGAGCTTCACGAACGGGTACACGTGGAACTTCATGGGTCCCCTTGGTTTCTTTCACTTCTTTGGCTTCGTCCTGCACCTCAAGATCTACGGTGTCTGAATGAAGCAAGAAAGACACCTCTTCAAGGCATTTGGACAGGTACTGTCGACCCTCAACCAGCGGCGATGTATCTAGTGGCGCCAAACTCGGTATGTTCGTGCCCTCATTCTTGAGAGCCTCTAGAAGCATTTTGATTTCTTTTTCCTGGCTGGCATTATTGGCTTTGAGAGACTTGTTCTCACCTTCCAAACGAGCTATGCGTGCCTGAGTTAGCAAACTCCTGTGATGACATATTCATATTCCCATACTCACTCTCATCTCTGCGCGTTCCAACTCCCATTGTATTCGGTCTTTCTCATTACGCTGCCATTCTCGTTGCAGGTACTTCATAACACCTGGGTTAGTTTTGGAAACTGTGTTCTACGCGAGCCAGACTTACCCGGAAGCGTGTAGTCCCCCACGTGTGGAGCTGAGGACGCCATTATTGTGTAATATAAATGATGGTGATGTTTATTGTGACAGGTGAATGTGGTCCTTGATTAAGCTTTAATGTTTGGTATGGGGATGACAGCTGGGAGTGTCATGGAAGTGAAACGCAAAAATGCAATCAATGAAAACACTATTGGGCTCGTCAATTGCGACAATCCTGATGCTGAACATTTATAATAGCCCAATTTCACCACTATTTTCTACTGTTGTTTTCTCTGTTTTGTATCCTCGGCCATTTCACATGACCATCCCTAGTTGAGATGACTAACTCAACTTCTGTAGTATGATGGCAGTTCTCACATGGATCTTTCAATTAAAGCTGGACTCAAACACCCTAATTCTTACTGATGTAACAGCAAGCTGTCCCAAATTGAATTGTGTCACAATGCCTGGCGCTCGGTTACGTCGTCGTCTACGAACTGAACCAACTGGACTATCCAAACTAATTGGTCGGGATTCAAATGGCTTACAGAACAGTCTGGGTGGGCCAAAGAATTGCGTTTCTCACTTAATTAGTTTGGGCTCGAAAAATGGAGCAACCATACATCTCCTCTGTTTATAATAAAAGCTTTAAGCCAAGTCGTTTTTCTGACCATCTACAATTTTTTAGAATTGTAATGGGATGCACTATCCATAGTGGAAATTGTGAGAACAGTGTGAAATCTGTTGGACATAGGGGTAATGGAGGCGGCTTACATTGGGCTAAGAAGGCGAAACGATCTTTCTCCTGAGCATGAGTGACAGAGACAAAGAAAATAACATATTACAAAGATAAACAGGTTATTGTCAACTAAAGAGGCTCTGGGTCAAACTGATTCTGATTCTTCCAACACAGATTATCGAAAATTCACACATAGGTGAAGTTGAAATTTGTTGTCAGAGCTTTCTACTGCCAAAAGTCCCCTGGGTTATCAATTCTGGCGGAGACCTACAAGTTAATTGTTTCAAATGTTTTTGCTTATTTCTTTGCAAGTGCCTTGTAGACAAAGAAACAAGGAATTTACCAAGATAGTAGTAATTTTCGGCAGTTATTTCCGACTTGAGCATCCGTGAACAATCCAACCTAGTAAAGGACTATCCATCTTTTATTCATCAAATTATTGAAAGCTGGTATGGGTATTACTCTACAAATATGGATGTTTCTTTTAAAAAGGGGCGCAGCATCAAAAGCAACAACAAAATATGCTTGCTCTATTGCACCTTGTAGCGGTAGGTGCATTCTTTTCCGAATCTAACATTGCGAACGCCATGCATCATTCCAAGGAGCTCCTACCAATCTTGGGGACAAGCATGGTTGCAAAGTTTATGCTTTTGAAGAACATCATCTTTGTATCAAGTGTTCAAGTGATTACATGTTCCATTCTTGGTTTGTACAAACTGCATTGGGCGAAATGCATTGTGACTGGTAGTGTAGTCTTGTTTGTCAGACTCTAAACTTTGTGGAGTCTGGCAACGAGTTTCCTCTCAAATGATCTGAGTCTGTACTTTTGTGCGCTTTTGTAAAGATATCCAAAATGATAGAACAAAATATTGGTTCCGAAATAGAAGCCCTTCAGGTATCCTTAGCACGAGCCAGAATTAATCGTGTTGAAACAGAAAGAGTTTTTCAGCAAGTCTATCTACATCTGGGTTAAGGTGTACCCAACCAAATAGCATACATACATAACGACGCTGCGGCTTGGTCCTAAAAGATAAGGTAACATTTCCGGAATAAGTACAGCAGTTCTCCAACACCAAGAAACCAACCCTCCCCCACATTAATAGCATGTATACATTTACTCAGTCTAAATATGCAGAAACCAAATATGGCGTGATAGCTCAAGTTCTCAAATTAGTAATACTCAGTTGATGTTCTCCACTATCTTTCGAAGAGGCATGGCCCAGGTACTACTACCAGTTTGCTGTAAAGAAAACTGAATTAATAGTTCCTTAGCCTTGATAGTGTCACCGTCTCGTGCCATTCCAAGCACATGAGCAGCGATATCTCGGCATTCTTGGTCTACAGACGGCAAAAGCTTACGCAGTTTTCCGCAGTAGTGATCAAACTCACGGGCCGGTAGCTTACTTTCTCGGTTCAAAACCTCCTCCATGCGCGAAACCAACTCGACTTCCGAAACGTTAAGCTCAATGTCGACTAGCTCTGGTTCTGGAGTAGATTTCTTCTCTTGACTGACCTTACGGCTGCGGGATACACCCATTGGTGGTGGTGGCAGTGACGACGAGGAGCCCGAAACGCTACTAAGACTTGTAGACGAGCTGTTGTGTGTGGATGAAAGGGAGGCACTGGACCTTGCATATAGTGATTTGGACAACATAATTGGATCTAGATCGTTGTAACCAGCGCCCTTGTACTGAGTCTGGGAAGATTCGACCATTTTTTTCCTTAGCGGGTGAGAGTATCGTGGTTTAATTAATTTGGTGACTGTGTGAGCCTGATGGTGTCTAATAGTTTGGTGCTGGCGACAGGTGTCAATGATCTGTGAATTTATTTTTTGTGACGTGTTTGGATACGAAAGTTAATTACAGAAGAAACTAACCTTAATTTTATAAACGTTTTCGGAATGGGGCATCTCAAGTATACAAGGATCAAATGAAAAGATAGGGCAGTGTTTAGATCAGCATCAAAGTAGTTTTGTAATTTTTTATTATCCTGCTATTTTGTTGGTATGGGGCTACAGCTGTGAAACGTTTTTGATTGATGCACCTTTTGTTCTGGAACCTTTATTGTTACTTAGTGGCAGAAATGCTAAATTGGCTACATCTTGAAACTCCGACGGACACAAGGCAGACAAGAATAAGAAAAGAGTGGATGGCAAACCATAACTAAAAAAAAAAAATAAATAAAAATTACAACACAGAAATTGAATTGATACAAGCAAACTATAACGCAAAAATAAAGAGAATTAAACTACCAAAAAAAAGGTAAGCAAAACTTGATTCAAAACAAAAAAAATTACATTAAAACTAAAATATAATACAAATACAATAAAATAAAACAAAGATGAATTAAGAATAAAATGAAATTGTCAATGACAAATTTTCCACAGGCCCGACTTTGGTTTCAGATGCCTGATTGGGTTCGACAATGATTTCACATGGTGGATCACTGGAAAACCCCTTATTTCCCTTAGGCATCTAACACTAGACGTGTCTCTTTCTTTGTGAATGTCCTCTTTTAAATAAATACTTCAACCTCCAGTCTGGTTTGAAATTCTCTATGTGAGCATATTTGAGGTTTTTCTGACACTGCTTTTGGCCAACGTCATATCTAGAAAATGCCCTGATGTCCTAAATGTAAACGTCAGCTAGGATACCCACCAAGGTACATAAGATTTATCTCCAAAATCAAAATGTCCTTCGTCTTTCTCTGGACTCAACACTAAGGCTCCACTTGACTCCGAGCATATGAAAAATATGGTGTTTATGCTAGCGAAAAACTGTACATTATAGCATAATGGAAAAATTCAACAAGCCATTGCATACACTACAGTGCCAATGCAATTATAGGCCAGAACTTGATATGCCTTTATATTGTAGGCAGCTCAGCTATTGAGAGACAAAGACAAGAAATGGGGCCTCTTATCAAGTGAATGAGTGATCCATTGATTAATACTAGTAAAAAGATTTCAACAATACTTAGAATGGAGTGATAGCCTTTCTTATCTTTAACGCAGACTGGCCAAAAAGGCTGCACAGGTAAGGTATTACAACTTGTTTATTAGGCGAGAGCCAGAACTGAAACATGGTCTTTGAAACGCCTTAATGTTGAGTGGACCAAGTTCTTTGAAGTGGGGGTGACCGTGAGAGATATTCTGTCTCCTGAAGTAGGCAGCTTGTTTGGCAGAACAAAGACTCTGACACTAGGCTATCACTTACGTGGCGTAACCCCAATTCCAGCACCACTTCGAAATCTTGACGAGCTTTATCCATCACACACCAGTATCTCGAGAATAGGCAAGGATTGGTTTACCATTTATGTCATAGTACATTTGTTCGAGACAGCGCAGTTCTAGATTTTTTTCACTTCATATTGCCATTTTGTTTTCGTTTTGTTGTATTTTTGTCACGCCTTAATCCATCAGCGTGTTTAAAAAGCATTGTTATTGCTGCCTGTTTGGTCTTAAGTCTTTACCCATGTTGTGTCCTGTTGCAGAACTCCATGCAGCTTCCCTTTATGGTATGTCTTGCATTGTTATGCATTGCGAAAACACTAATTTTAAATAATTCGCACTTACCTAATGCAGAAAAACAACCACAACCTTCGATAAAAGTAAAAATCAGACCATTTTAGATATGCCCGAAAAAGAAAAGAAAAAACGAGTAAAACCGGGGGGAAAATTATTGAGAAAAAGGGATCCCAAGGAACAAAAATATACCAACCTCAAGGGTTGGAAAGCATCTAACCCAAAACTTTAAACTCTTCATTCAACAAGTCAACTAAGGTTAGTAGATCTATGCAAGGATAACATGTCTGCTATGGTATTTATACGTTTTTATGTCTCAAGGCATCCCATTTTAAAATATTGGCTTTGGTTGTTGTAGTTCCCCAAGCAGTTAAATCAGACCAGAGTATCAGTCCAGCCCTATCGTTCTCAGAAAATTGTGTTCACCAGATGATTATATCGTGAGAGAAAATAACTCTGGCAGAGTAATTATAAACTGAATCAATTTGTTTAAAGACCTAGAACTCGCCTTGGCACACACACAAAGACAGCAAAAAAGGAAAACGAAAAAAAAGAAGAAAGCACACCTGACTTGTAGTTAGTGCCACGTACTCCATTATGTACAGCGGCATGGGTAACAAAGTGCTTTTGACGCCCAGCTGTCTGGCTTAGTGAATCCGAGCATATTCTCTACAGTAGAGCATTGTATTTCAAGTGTGGAAAAGATATGACATACGCTTGTTGAAGGTGGTACTTGTGAATTTTGAAGAAATTTATTGTGGTGATGGGTGAATCTTTCCTTACATGTGTGTATGATTAAACTCTTAATACTTCTTTTTCAAGTGCCAGCAAGATCTGTTTATTAAGACACTGTTGAAACGTATAGATTCTCGCCTCGTATTATTTTCTCTCAAATCAAACTTAAAGTTCTAAAAGGCCAAAATTGATCAAAGAAGAAGAACCCTATTAAACTTAACATAGTGTATCTCTTTTCTTTCATTTTGTCTTTTTTGACTTTTCGTTTTTTGTTTTTTATTTTTTTGTTTTTTAACATGTTAGCTTAATTTATCTACCTTTGTCTGATCTATCTAATATTGGAACTTTTAAATAATATTGAAAGAATTAATAAGACGCCATGAAAATGATAAAAAACAGGCTGGGCTGCATTCAAACGGCTCTGTTGGTGCAGATATGGTTGGAACACTATGATCGGACCACTCTAGATTCATGCACACCCTAAGGTATCTGCTGTGTTGCCGCCTTGAATGTTTGCCAGCTTTCCCCACTGCCAACAGTCCCAATGGCTGCACATATCAGAGGCATCTAGAAGATATAAGGTTTGGGCAGCACAGTTTAAATACTAATATGGTATCAGGAACAAAAGAAAGAAACAAAGGCCATAACAAAGGAGATTGGACAGATTAAACCAGCCGCATAGGTTTTAGATGCGATGTCTTGGAAGCCAATTTCCCTAGCACAAACTTATATAGTTGGGTCAAGCCTTGCAGTCGCAAGAAAAGTCCACAACTCCTCTGATACTGAGCTGGACTCAGAATGATTGCTTCGGCCTTCGCAAAACCCGACATATTCCCAATATCCCCCCTATCTCCTCATGCCAAGGTAGAAATGTCTAAAAATGATCACCCCTTTTTCAAGAACGCCCTGAGACTTCCCCCCATGAGGATTCTTAATGACCCAGGCCCCAGACTCATCCCAGGACCCTCTCCACTCCCACCGCACGCGCCAAACCCGCTCGTCTTGGCACCTTTGAACTACACCTACTCACCCCATGACCACAGTGGTGTCACCACACCTGTGAGCGACTCACTACCTGGCCATGGTCACACGCAAAACGGCTTTCCACCCATCTCCACTCAGCCACCTCAACAACTAGTCCAGCCAACCCCACTACAGCAGCCTCAGCCGCTTCCCCAGGCTCCCCAACAACACCCTCCAGCCTATAACCCTCCACAGATGACAACTCCTCTTCCAGCACCCATGGCAAACTCTATGATACCTCCTCCCTATTATGCTCCGTTTTCGAACGAAGAATTCAAACGCAAGATCTTTGAGTCTAAAGATACCGCTTCACATATGTACCAAATGATCTCACAGTTGGAAGCATTCGTACAGCAGCATGGAGGGGATATCCATACGATGGCTCAGGCAGTGCCAACGTCTCAAACACCACCGCCATCTATTGAAGCCTTGAACGCTATGATTCAGCGCCTCCAATCTTGTTCCGCGATTTTTGATGAGTGGAGAAATAATGTTACCGCTATTCACCAAGTGGCAGCTGCCTCTACAACCCCTTCTACCTACCCATCAAAAGACACCCCGCCAGCTTCACCACTTTTCGTCGATAATAACACCAAACGAAAACGTAAGCGACCACGAAACGATGGTTCTACCACCGTATGCAGAGGCTGTGGAACCACAGAAACGCCTGAATGGCGGAAAGGACCAGAGGGAGCTCGAACTCTATGCAATGCCTGTGGTCTATATCACGCAAAACTCGCTAAAAGAAAAGGAATCATGGTAGCAGGGGAAGCCATTCGTCTGAAGCGTATGCGCAACCATATCAACGAGTGACATTGCCACAAGGAGGCAATGTTCCATATTTATTTAATGTATTCTAAGATAGAACAATTCTTAATTATTATTTTTAGATCAGCGTTATTCACAATGGTTGCTCTCTAATCAATATCATTCCCTATCTAGTTTGATTCCTCGGCAGCAGCAGCCTTGGCAGCAGCAGCCTGCTCAGCTCGGTCTGCCTTAAGCTTGTCCATGGCCTTGACTCGTCGCTGGAAATCAGCCACCTCGCACATCTCGTATTCATGTCGCTCGTGTCCGCAAGCCCAAGGCATGTAGTAGTTCTTCTTTCGACACTCGTTAAGAGGTACGAGAAGAGCGGCACATCGGTCTCGGTATGCCAGAAGAATCTTGTTCTTCTTCATGTCCTCCTGGGAGACTGTGTTAGTTGAGGTCGAGAGGCCAACCCACCAGCAAAAAAAACCCTCTCATCTAAAAAAACGAAGCATTGCAAATTGATCTTTAAGAGTAAAACATAAGCTCAGGATTGGACAACCCCGGCAAATTTCTATAAAGAGCATAAGCAGCGGTATATCACCATAGGCCATGGGGGAGCAAACCGTTCTCCCGAAATCAGTAATTGGTCATTTTAGACCAGTGATCGGCATTAAAGATGTTCGTGTAATTCCAATTTTGGTGGAATCTCAGTGCTGCAGTGTCTGTAACCACATGTAAATACTCACGAAGAGGAGGAAATTCAGCAGCAGCCATTGTTAGTACGTGTGTTTGATGCTCCGTGTACAAGAAATGTAGAATCCATGTAAGGTTCGAGGTTAGGGCCAAAATGGTCCAATCAAACGAACCCAAACAGTAATCCAAACTTTAAATTTCTACTGGAATTTCAACTAATTTACATAAAGCTTAGTTGAGGTTTTGAGTGACCTTGATAGCAGACAGCTAGACTGGATTATCATTTTTGACAAGCAATCAGTATCTACTGATTAAATACACCAGATGCATTGTTTAGGTACAAGGACTCTGGTCAGTCACATAATAATTGTCATCTCAGACAAACTGTTTACAGCTAATGACATAACTCGAGCTCAGATTCTTGTCTAAGAAAGCTAAGATTCAAATTAACAACCAGATCCGTTTTGGGAAATGATCAACCAAGCCATCATAACGGTCATTTATATAGTCAGCCCAATTTCACGTTCTGTTGACCATCTTAATTCTCGGAAATCCTGGGAGACAGAACATTGAACAGTACTGTTATTTAGTTGAGTCTATGTTAAACTTGAGTCGTCTTCCTAGTCTCCTCAATCCGCTTTTGGTAAGTCTCCACTCGCTCAGCTGCGTTTTTCACAGTGAGACATAGGCTGACATGTTACTGGTGTCAGTGTAAACTGAATACCCCTGGTTTATGTAGAAAACTATATCATAATAAGCATGTTGACAAAGAGTTTCCCTGGTGTCTGAATTCACCCCTTCTCCACTTCACTCACAAGTCTTGCATTACATACGTTCACAGATGCTGCCCTGCCCTGTTGGACTCGCATGAACTCGCTTCTACCCCAATTCCATGGTATTCAGTCTTGACATTAGTGTTCTAGAAATGGCGAGAAGGATCTCATGTAGTAAGCACTGAAAAGGTGGATGGGAGTGTAGGGGCGTTGTCCATTTGTGCTGCATTACTAAAAACTACTGGAACAGTCGCGTAAATTTTGGTCTCTCCAAGGTATTTTTACATCGTGCTTCTGCATCATGTTCAAAAATGTAAAATAAAAAGAATGGTATTTCTAATTTTGATTACTCACTCCATGAAATAGGGAAGTGAAGCCGAGTAAGGAGAGCATCAATAAATACAAGGGAAGTGAGTTATTATTTGGCCTGCATACATGCCTATGACACAGGAGCAGCCGCATTTTACTTTGTTGGCAAGATTCAAACAGCTTCCCTTCTCCTGTAAGTCGCCTTCTGCTGGCATGCAGGACTACGGGTTCATGGACATGTAGCTCATGCGTTTCTAATAAGGTTTGATTGTTTCAAAAGAGGCTTGGGACTAGCGAGATCAAGTCAAACATGAACAACATTTGTATTAGGAACAGAACATCATAGTACATTGCGATAGCAGCATGTATTAATGAAGGATGTTTTTTAAGTTGTTTGTTTCGGGATCTTTGTTCCCATAAATATTATAAAACAATTGGAAATGAAACACACCAGTACAAAAACACTTTAAAGTTAACTACGAGTACAAGTGACACAGTTTTCTTGGTCTGCCTTCACACCTGTATGTCCATACATCAGATCGTCCATTATCTGTACATACCAAAGGTTTGGAAACAAAGAAAACGAAACTTTTGCTTTGTGATTTAAGTTTTTTAACACAAAGAGATTTTTATGCACGCAATACTAAATTCCACTAAATAATATCACTATTAGGACAATATCGTTTTGATTGTACAACTGTTTTCAAAATAATAATCAAATTAATACTGTCACAAATGGAATTGATGTAGTGGAACTTTAATTATAGTTGTGCTTCTTCATGCCATTCATCAGGCTTCTGGTTGCAACTACTTGGATTTCTTGAATATGTAGGTCTTTGTTTGCGCTCTCATCCTCACCAATTGGGTGGACCCTAAAGAACTCACACAAAATATGTTCCTGTGGCTTAGTTCATGCAAGATGGTAATAGAGATTGTGGTAGCTGCAGTGAGAGATGACAGATTTGCACCACCACTCAACATAAGGTATAGGCAGCTTTAATCTTACCTTCCACGTATTTTCATTGTGGCATCTCTATTGCATTGTTGGTTCTGTAATTAGGGGCATCTCAATAATTATCATCAAACCTGAGTTTCAGGTTTACATTAGCTTTGAATATGGAAGCAACCAAATTAGGGTTCACGGCAAATACATGCTTCAAAGAGCGATGTGATGCTCACGCCACGACACCCCAGCTTGGTCTTTCGGGGAAGCATGTTGATCGCGTAATAGCCGATGCAGAGACTGCATTCCGTGGTAGAATCCTGAAGTTTTTTTTTTATTATTATTACCGCCGCAAAATTTCAACCCTTAATCCCCGAGTAAGTTGTCGTCTCCCCTCAAGCCCTAATTCGAAACCTACACAAGACACTGCCCAAACAATACAGTTAGGCATGTGCATAGAAGTATATAAATGCCTCAGGTGAAAAAATGGAGATACATCGACGCCTGACAGATTAAGTGCAGTGGGTCCTGATAGAAGAATACAGATCTTCCGTTACTCAACAAACTTTACTTTCTAGTAAACTAGTAGTCTAATTTATCTAGATGAGAGAACTTCCAAACTCAGACCTTTTTTATGGCCTGGGCACTTCGATTTAGTAGAATGAGAAGCTGTCCTATTTAAATCATGGTGAAATATATCAGGAATGACTTGGCTCGGCAATGAGAATGCAGATGCAGCTAGTGCACAGTTAGCTGTCACGTCTGACTTTTCTTTTCCTGTGCATCATCCTCACAGATTCAACCACACGATCGGAGCGGAACCGCAAGGGACCCATCACTCCGACTGAACAAAGAGTGAGTTTATTGAGGAGTGCAGCTTCGAAATATTGAATTGAATATTATAGATCTCCTAGCAATCCGGATTGCCAAGTACTCAAACAACATGGGGATTGGTTTCTTTTTTTTATTTTTATTTTTGTTGATGAGTTTGTCAAATGGGGAAACGCACTCAACAAAGAAGGCATATACTTTAAAAGCCTGATCTGATGAAGATTAAACAAATAGAACGCGTCCATGTTAGAAACTCTTTTGTCTGTTGAATAGCCGACTGCAACTGCTGTTGATGTAATTGGGTGTTGGTGCACATCAAGTTGGTGGAGACAAATTGCTAAAATCGGTACCGACTGGTTGATTGGACTTTGAATTGAAGTTGTTTGTGGGTTCTTTCAAGATGGCAATGCTTCCTAGTCTGACTATTGAAATACTGGCTTTGGAACTAGTTTTCGTTCCTCCTGTTGAGTACATGCTCCAGTTTGATGAACACGCCAGCTGTTGCCAGAACGGCCTTGGCTATCTAAAATAATGGATCCGCACTCCAATTGACAGTGAGAATGGCCACAGGTGAGTAAAATGATGTCATTCCGACTAAAGGATACTTAGGGTTGTCAAAGAGAGTAAGGGCAAACAAAGAGTTTCCCACTCTAGACAAGAATTGGTACCAATTTAACCAGTAAGCACATTGTTGGTGACTTGGATTTAAGTAAAGTGTGCTTGTCAAGATACTATTTTATATCATTCTTAACGAACTCCATTTAAACAAAAGAACAATTCCAATGGCCTTGTGGAGGAGCCTTCATTCCAATCTTTCAGTTTCAAATCGACAGTCTCAATCGCAACATCAAGGACTACCACAGAGAATAAGACTACAAGGTTTCATTAGTTCAGACATCTGAACAATTGACTTGTTCGTCCTCAATCCGTTATTCATTCATTCTTTCTCTATTTGATTACTTATCTACAAAAATTTTCGTCATTCTACTTCAGCGCTGAACTGTATTGTAGATATATGCAAAATATTTATCTGTGGTAAAGATCAAAAGGATCTTGTGTATGCAGTTTTGGTTGAGATTCGTCATATTTGAACATTTCAAATGGTTCAAGTCTAGGCTCAGTCAACTCTGGCGTAGTTCGTCCCTCATTAGAACCAAGTCTCTGTCTGCTGGAAGCTGCGCTATCTTTTGCAAGCAAGTTATCATGGTTGTATGGAGGAGTGCTCTCGAGTGTGTCAGTTGGATTGAAGGAAGCTGAGCCGTCAACACGATTATAACCACTAGATTGGCGTGATAGGTTCCTCATAGGTCTGGCTTCCACTTGTGGAGGGTTGTAGCTTGTGATGGACGATTGAGATCCAAAGAAAGAGGGTTCACTGTTTTGGTAAGGACCCTTGTAGTTTGAATATACTCCAGACTGGATGCTTTGAGCGGTTTGGGGTTTCCTTGGAACTGTGTATGTTTTTTTCACAGTAGAAGTCTCGTTGGCCTCGTGAGGTCCTTGAAGAGTGTTTCCAGACTCGTAGGGGTGAAGATCGGACAGAGAAAACTCCACGCCATTTTTGACAGAATAAAAGTCATGTGCAACTTGGTCCGACTCCAGTAAGTTGGTGTTAGAGCTGCCTTTGAGTGAGGTTTTGTAAGAGCCTTTGTTGGAGCCTCTAAATGAGCTTCTGTATGAGCTACTTCCGTAAGAATCGACACTGAAGGTGCTATCGTTTGAAGCACCCGGAAATTCAATGGTTGGAAGTGTAGGCTGTTTAGACATACGCAAGTTTTCCTTTGCCAAATGCTCTAATCCCCGTTTATGGTATTTAGCAACCAGTCGAGCCACTCTTCGGTCAATTCTTCTGCAACAGTACTCTTCCAGAGAGCCACAGTTGCTGCGTTTGACCAATGTCCAGATAGAGCAGGAGCAAAAGATAGCAAGCAAAAAGAAAAACATGGAAATGATCCAGATCAATAATGAGAATGCCATGAGTGATACTACGATCGCCTCTGCACGGGAGTCTTGGGCCAATGACTTCACTGCTCCTACAAAATCAGTATCGATTTTGAGCACAGAATATAGAGTTAAGCCGTTAATCACCTGACGGGGTCCTTCTGCCAGCAGAAGATTGGCCCAGCCCTTGAAAGTGAAAAACACAAACAGAGCGACGAGGTCTGTGAATTTCTTGGACTTCGTAATTTTGGCAAACAGACAAAAATAGTTGTAGCCTCGAATCGAGTAAATGGTCCGACAAATGGGGTTTGTGTACGTTAGACAGATGTTGTGACGTTTCCAAACACGGTATGCCTGGATATAGTCGTAGAAGAGGAGAACAAATGAAAACAAAATGCAACCTCCGAAGATCCAACGAGAGATGTGAAATGGCACGTATGGAGTGACAGAAGAAGCCCAACGGCTGAATGCAAGTAACATGACGGCCGTGTAAATGTCTGATCCGTATACTGCCAGAGTGATCAGTAACTGGATATACATGAACAAGTATGAAAGGATAGTTCTGAAGGAAGTGCTTCGAAACTGAGTCAGGTCTACCAGATCAAACGACGAGTGACCCACCTGTCTGGCCCATTTTTCGCGGTTCTCCAGGCAGAAAAAAGGGAACATGTTGAAGGGTTAATCAGTAATCAGTAATGTAGTAGAGAGCCAGCCAAACGATTTAAAGCGGTGAACAGAGCATCGGCCTCAAAGATGAAACCCTAATGTAACTGACTGAAACGTTGACCTTGATTGAAAGCCTCAATTTGTCCGGTCCACTGAGAGGCTCCACAAGTAAGAAATATCTTTTCTCCACACGTTCTTGTCCTCGCTTACCCGTAAACCTTAATCTTAAATTAAATTTTCGTTGAACCCCTGAGAAGATACTGTTTCAGACTAGAAATGCGGAGAACAATCGACAAAAAAACTGACTTTAAAGAAATACCAACCACCTGAAGTTGTCACGATAAGACGTTGCCACTGTTATTCAACTTTCCTGTTCTTCCCTCTTGAGGATGTTTCGTCTATCTTTGGTATCTTTTAAGGTTGGAATCTTGTATTGAGTAAACTTCAGACGATGAGATATGAAACACCAATTCCATGTTGCACTATTTTTAGAACTTCTAGAGGAGTAATCTGAATGAGCTAGTAGCATTTGATTTGAACCTGAAGATCTGAAAACCCCATTGTTTTCACAGAATAAGCAAAATATGTTTATTGTACCCCACAAATATACAACGCCTTTGTGACATAATAATACCCCATGTTTGTTGAACAGCTCATTTAGGAATACGTCACACAATACGCAAGAAAGAATGAATAGTAAATTAGAGTATCATGTGGCTTTAAAGAATAGTCAGTCTTTCCTTTTTTCAATTGTTTTGTTTTTTTGTAGATGTATACCAGCTCAGATCATAACTAGTTATTAGGTTTGGGGCTTTCATCTGTCATAATAATGGGGGTAAATAGTACGGAAGGTTGTTCCTGATTTTGCAGAGTTAATTTTTCCATTCTTCCTCGGATTTTGGGGCAGTTAATAAAATACTACATATCATCGATTTATTAAACGCCCCAACACTACACATTAACATGCCAATTTTGTCCAAGGGTGGAGTCTGAGCACCTAATGATCTCTTGTTGTTTATCTGAATCCCTCCATTCTTTCGTATAGGATGATTTAGGTCGAAGAATCTTCTGCTCGTAACGTCGACTAACTCTACTTGAAACAGTTACTTTCCCATTTGAGACAGCAAAGAATAGCGTTCACTTTGAGGATGGTTTAGAATATTCACGCTTTTCTTGTGCATCATTAACGGAATAAATGGTATTATCCAGTTATCAAAACACAGTGGGTTTAAAGAACACCTATTTAGGAGGGAGGTAGTCCCATAAGAATGGGATAATGTTTTTGTCATTTACAGAAATGAAAAATGATGATGGCTGAAAAGTGAACAATTATGGACGTTTTACTTGTACCTGTCACGTCTACCGCAAGTAGCGATATTTTGATTTCGCTAGATTGATTGGTTGGTTGATTGGTTTGTTTTTTTTTTTATCTTGATCCTTTTTATTCTCGTTATACAACCCTTTGAACATTTTTATTTTACATATATTTTTTAGTTATTTCAACACTATAGCTCCATCTTGCATTATCTGGAGATCCAGCCGGGTAACCCCAATACATGGCCAGCACATAGTGCACTTACATCAACACCACGTTAAAGACTGCATCCAACATCAATTGAGCACAAAATGGCGGATCTGGGAACCCCTCCGGTTGTCATGGGTGAGTATTACATGAGGAAGTTGACGTAACAAGTCGACATGAGCTAGCTGACAGAGGAATTACTGAATACTAACACAGACAAGTAAGTATACACGCAAAACTACAGCACAAACAACTAAGCCATTGTAGCTTCTTCGTTATCAACTATTAACACAGTGGAACCGGTTACACAAAATTAGGATTTGCCGGCAACGACGCCCCTTCGTTTGTTTTCCCCACGGTGATTGCTACGGCCAAAGCCTCTTCCGGCGGCAACATCAGTCGTAAGGGAACTGAAGACTTAGACTTCTACATCGGTGATGAGGCACTAGCGGCAGCTAATGGCCCCGCTTACTCTGTTAATTACCCCATTAGACACGGTCAGATTGAAAATTGGGACCACATGGAGCGATTTTGGGAAAACTCCATCTTCAAGTACCTACGGTGTGAGCCTGAAGATCACCATTTCCTGTTGACTGAACCTCCTCTGAACCCCCCTGAGAACCGAGAAAACACCGCCGAGATCATGTTTGAGTCTTTTAACTGTGCGGGATTGTATATCGCTGTCCAGGCTGTTTTGGCGCTGGCAGCATCTTGGACCTCCAACAAGGTCCATGACCGGTCTCTGACTGGAACCGTCATCGACTCTGGAGATGGTGTGACTCATGTGATTCCTGTGGCCGAAGGCTACGTCATTGGCTCAGCGATCAAGTCAATTCCAATCGCTGGAAGAGACATCACCTACTTCATCCAGAATATGCTGCGAGACCGAAACGAACCCGACACATCGCTCAAGACCGCCGAACAGATCAAGGAGAACTACTGTTATGTGTGTCCTGATATTGTCAAGGAGTTCAACCGGTTCGATAACGACCCCGAGCGGTTCCAAAAGTACATGGTTGACCAAGGCTTGCATCGACGAGTCACAGTCGATGTTGGATACGAGCGATTTTTGGCGCCAGAGATCTTCTTTAATCCCGAAATTGCTTCCTCTGATTTCCTCACTCCACTTTCTGAAGTTGTGGATACAGTGGTGCAATCATCCCCCATCGACGTAAGACGAGGTCTGTATAAGAACATTGTTCTGTCTGGAGGCTCTACCATGTTCAAAGACTTTGGCAGAAGATTACAGCGAGATATTCGAACTTTGGCAGACGAGCGACTCGCTGCTAACGAACGGGCCACCGGTGTCAAGTCTTCTGGTGTGGAGGTCAAGGTTATTTCACACACCAAGCAGCGAAACGCTGTTTGGTACGGAGGATCGTTGCTGGCCTCTACTGCTCAGTTCAAGCAATGTTGCTACACCAAGCAGGAGTACGACGAGCACGGACCCGGTATTGTCCGAAACTTCTCGCTCTTCTCAATGGTTTGATGTACTTTATGAAATGTTATGACTATTTTGGATTGTAGTTGGTAGGGGAGTTGCTGGAGCAAATTACCATTGAGGATATTTGTTCCCATTCCTGTAATCCAGTATGTTGTATTCGTTCGGCTTTTTGAAACAACCAACAGTGATCTTCCCAAAGGTACTTGAGTGAAGGCAATAGATATATATAAACTAAAGACAGCTAAGTACAAGATCAGTGGAGGATACTTTACAAACCATCACAACTCATAGAGCACGTAAAATGCGTTGAGCTCTGATCAGATCACAGATTGTCACTGCCCATAAGCTTCTACCTCAAGTTCCTTCCAGTGCACCTGCAAGGATCGTTCTCAGGGGCTGTAATGTGAGAAAAATGGACAAAATCCAGTTGCTCTTGAGGGTTACGAATACTCCCATCAGTAGCTTTGGGGTAATACTGAGGCGAGACTTGCAACAGGATAATAAAATAATACAGATGCAGTACAGCAGTGAGTGAAAAATAATAATACATTCATGCAAAATAAATAAAGTGTAAAGAGTGAGTGTCAAGAAGTTGCTCAAGTGAGCGTTTAAGATCTCATAAAGTCGAGAAGACCCTGCATACCAGCAGCGAAACCCTGGTCCCACTCCCAGATGCAGTCGGAGTTGCCCTTGGAAGCAATGTGCTGGGCCCGTCGGGCGTCCTGCCAGGCATAGATTCGACCAATGGTGGAGCCCTGGAACTGGAAAAAGGCGGCAGCGTCCTGCCATCCTGAAACGTATCCATGAGCGAATCGCCAGTGTTCGTACTTGCCTTGAAACTGGTCCCAGTAAAGGGAGTGTGCTTCGGTAGCCTTGGTAGCAGCCTCCTGGATGGCGGTCTTAGGGTCTTTGTTAGGAACAGCATTGTTGAAAGTGGGAAGAGCACCATTGGAAGTCATGGGCTTGAAACCCCAGTCACCACCGTCACCGTATTGGAATTTGTAAGTCCAGAAGAACCATCCAGCTCGGGCATTCTTGTTGAAGGAGTTGATCTGGGTCTGTCCATACTGGATGGCCAGCTGGCCACGGTCTTCGCCACCAGCCTTGGCCCAGGTTTCCTCAGAAAACACACAGGAGAACTCTCCAACAATAGAGTCTGCCTGGGCGTCACCAACGTTAAGGTAGTTGGGGACATTAGCAATGTTCTGCTGAGGGGAGTTGCTTCGGTCAGCCTCAGAGAAGGCCTTGTATACATGTGAGTCAACCACGAATCCAGTGTTCTTACCGATGGGAAGCTGTTGGTTCTGCTGTTGAACCCATTGGTTCCATCGAGCAGGGTTCCAGCCATCAGAAATGTATACAGGAATGTCAGGGTTAACTTGTCGAATAGCAGCGAGTGCTCGGAGATAGTAGGAGCCTTGTTTATCGGTAGAATGATCGTCGACAGCCTCATTGACAACCTCAATACCGAGAACGTTGTCATAAGAGAGCACATCCTGAGCAGCCCATTGCAGTGCGTTAATAGCCAGCTGTTGGTCGCCCTGGTTGTCCCAGAATTGGGTAGTTCCAAAGGAGGTTCCGGAGTGGGCTTCACCGTTAGCTCCACCAGGAACACCATGAAGATCGATCAGGACACCAATGTTGGCTGCTCGGGCCTTGTCGAGAATGTTGGTCTTGAAGATGGACCATGCGTTTTGGTAGACAGACTTGTAGGGTTGGAAGGGAGTTCCATCGGTAAAGGCACCGCCATTGATAATCCAGTATCCCATAGGAACACGAATGGCGTTTGCACCAACAGACTGTAAGTAAGAGAAGTCGGCATCAGTCATCCAGACGTTCCAGTGCTCCTCGAATTTCTGTCGAGCACCTTCAATTCCAGATTCAGATGCAATTGCAGACACGGCGTCCAATTCAGCATCACCCTTGGCAGATTCGGGGAACATATGGGGAGTCAACCATTTCTCAAGAAGAAACATGGAGCCAATGTTGGGACCATGATTGTTTCTGGACTGGAAGATGGTACGAAGACTGGGACCC